>JAMPIO010000005.1:1200000-1800000 GCA_024699865.1 Aphelenchoides fujianensis | reverse complement strand
TCCATCGCTCAAACCACCGCTTATTCCGTCCATCAAATCCGTCACGCAATTTCTGTTCATCCAGTGCTAAAATCAAAACAAGAAATTAGTCCAGAAATCACTCATAAGCAGACAGATTTCCGCCGAAACACGCCGCCAACTCGCACAAAACTCCCCGCTCGCCTGTCGCGGCCGGCCGGGCGACGCGATGGCGGTGACGCGACGGCCGCCTGCCCACTCGGCAGCGCGCGCACTCCCGACCGCTCGCTCGTGTGCGTCCGCCCGGCGCGGGGCGCACTGGTCGATCAAAGGCCAGGCGAAAGACCAAAGGGCGGCAGGTGCAAAACTCGAAGAATTTGGAGAGAGACCAAAGAGAACGAATTACCGAAAGTTGAAACTGCCGCCTTGCGGACACAAACAAGCCGCCAGTTTCGGATGGCCGACGACAAATTCGACCGAGCGGTCGCCGAGGGCGTCCCGAAGGACGCGCAAATCGCTGCGTACTCCATTGCACAAGAAGTGTTGCTAGTTTCTAACGTCCTTACCGCCGCCCTATCCATTTTCGTCATCTTCAAGGCCTCGCCGCCGGAGATGTCCCGTTACAAGTGGCTCCTTTTAATTCAAATTGGCTGCAACCTCGCATTCGATTTGATGCTCTGCTTGAGCCATCCGGTGCTCGTCTTACCGACATTTTGTGGTTTCTCCGCCTCCCCTTCTTCCGGAATCGATCGCACACGTGGGCGCGATGGGGCCTGACGCTGGGGACGAACTGCGAAATCGGGACAATGGCCGCCGTTATGGTGATCATCTGGTCCCGAATGGCAGCATCGCTGGACCCCACATCTCTACTGGTTCGCTTTTATCGTCGCACGACGCCCTTCCTCCAGCTATTCGTTGTGCTGGGAGTTCTCGTCCTCAGTTCCGTGAGCGGCGGGTTCGTTCGCTCTGTTCTAAAGCGTTCGTTTAGCTGAGTGTGTATCGCAGTAATTCGAACTACGAAGAGGACCGACGAGTGCTCGAAACGCGCAGTCCAGTTCTGCGGTCGTTGTTTCAAATCGAGAGCTCGTTCATCTGCATGGCGAACAACGAGCAAGAGCAGGCGGTTCTGGTGGCCAGCGGAGCGTTGGGCGTGCTATGCGCTATATTCTGTTTTCTATTTGCTCTGATTTACATCGGCCTCAATCTAAAACGACGAAAGGACACTCTTCATCCAAACGTCTATCGATTGCAAGTGATGTTGCTGAAGTCGTGTGCCGCCCAGACCATCGCTGTGGTGGTCACGGCCATTGTACCGGTGGTGTTTTTGTGGACCCTCTATTTGTTCCGCATCGGCCGCTCCAGCCATTGGGTTTTGATCGCTCTGATCCTGTTCTCTCTGCACACAACGATCAATGCCGTCATCATGCTCGTTACGATTCGTCCCTACCGCCAGTTTCTTCTTCCATTTATTCGTTCTAAGAACCGCGTTCGATGCGTTCGATCCGTTTCGTTGTCGCCGATATCCGTCGAATTTCCGCATTTATCGCAGCCCCGCCCGCTTTGCGCAGCCCCTCCGGCGCGCGCTCGCTTCTCGTCGATTGCCGGCGGGTTCTCGTTGCCTTTCTTCGCCTCCGCAGGTGCGGCTGTTCCGTCCCGTTTTTCGCTGGCTTGACTTTAAATCGAATAAAGAGCGAGGGCGACTTGCTACGATTCGCTTTGTGTGATTCGAAAGCAACTCAAGCGTTTCGCGGCAGGATGATCTCGGACGTCGATTTTGCCGTCAAAATCACAACCAGACGCATGAGCAACGACTAGACGACCTTGATTTTGAGCCACTTCTCGAAAAGACGACAAGAAAACGGAAGGGAAACAAATATCATTTGTTTACGTTAATGCTCGGTAAAGACATCACGAGTGTTTACTTGGTGTTGTTTTGATTCGATTTTCTGTACGTTCCTTTCGTTGCAGTGTGAAGGAGGACAGCGAACCTTGGTTCGCAGCAAAGCGCGACGTCTGATCAACGAATCCACCTGCTCGAAATTGTTTTCTTCGGCCCGTATTTCAGGCCCCTTTTACTCTCAAATGGGTCAATATACCATGTTTTAGCATTCGAGACGATCAGAAACCACAAACCATGCAATCATTTATTTTGCGGCTAATCAACAGTTCGACACTTCGAACAGGTGGCTCAAAGGAAGAAGTGGCAGGTGTCGTGGCCGGGCCGGGCACGGCAGAAGTTGTCGCATTCCGCGCGGCTCTTTTCGGTCGTTTTCCTGAACGTTCGCATCAAACGAAGGAATGGAAGGTGGTCGATCACCTGCACGTGTACGGGAGACACTCGTCTGTGTACTTTTTGTCGTCCGGATCGCAGTTCGCATCAGCGGGCTGCAAGGGAGTGAGTGAAGAAAAAGGAGGACTCACCGGTTCGACGTCGCGGCACTCGGCGGCGGCCGCCTTGTCCACGCACCACTGCTTGCAGCCGTCGTTCGTCTTCTCGGTGGTCTTCCGGCACGTGTACGGGGCTGGACGGGCGATTAGAAGAGAAGAGGGATTGCGGGCACTCACCGCAAGTGGCATCGTATTTCGTGGCGGGAGGAACGGGATTCTCGCAGTTGTTGTCCGCCACGGGGTCCACTCCCGCGCCTGCAAGCAGCGAAAAATCAGTGAGTACACGGGAACTAGTGATATGCAGACAGGAAGCGTGTCCCTTCTTGTCGTCGGCGTTGCAGTACGTCTTGCAGCCGTCTTTCGTCTTCTCGGCCGTCTTCCGGCACGTGTACAGCCCGCAGGGATCGGTGTCTGAAGAAGCGCGGAGAGAAGTGAGCATCCCGCCGTCCACTCCACCCACATTTGTCCGCATCCTGAGCGGGAGCGTCGCAGTTGGCTTGTGTGGCCAGCTGGACGCCCACACACGACGAGTTGACGGGATTCTGATCGCAGAACGCGACACACGCGGGGTTCGCCTTCTCCGTCTGCTTGCGGCACGTGTGCGGCAGACAGACGGCCTCGTCCTTGGCGGGGGCCACGTCGCAGTTCTTCGCGGTGACTCCCGTGCAGGCGGTGGCGTTCGCCGGCTGTCGGCCGCAGTACAACTGGCAGTCCTCCGTCGCTTTGGTCGTCTCGTTGCGGGAACAGAACTCGCCCAAACAGCTCTCGTTGCGGAAGTGTTCCGGCTGGTCGCAGAGGCCGGCGGTCGGGGCGGCGGTGCACGAGGGATCGGCGGGAGTGGCCGTGCAGAACTGGACGCACGGCGGTGTCGCGCGTTGGGCGGCGTCCGCGCACTTCCGCGACCAACACGCCTGATCGCCGGCCGCGCACTCGGCGGGCGTCGCGGAGCACTCGGGAGCGGCCGGCGTCTGGCGGCAGTGCTCCACGCAGGCCGTCTGCTGGCGCTCTTCGGGCTTCGCGCACGTCTCCGCAATGCAGGCGGGCGTGAACTTGCGGTCGGCCGTCGAGCAGTCGGCGGCGGACGAGCAGACGCCGCGGTGCTTCCGGCAGTACGCGCGGCACTCGGTCTTCCGCTGCCACGCCGGTTGCTTGCACGTCTTCGGCAGGCACTCGGGCAGCAGTTTGTTCGGTCGGAGGGCGCAGTTCGCGTGGCCGCCGCACATCCTGCAACGCGGGGTCGTTCGCTTATGAAGAGCGCCTCTTCGAGCTCACCGGCACGTCTTGGCGCACATCTGCCGCACGAACTGCTTGCTGAAGGTGTCGCCCGTGCAGAAGCCCTCTCGTTTCCACTTGCGGCACCTGAACGGACGAGAGGGATGAGCATGGAAGTGGGCACTCACTTCGCGGGCGCCTTGTCCGCGCACTTGTCCGGCGGCGGGGCGCAGAAGCCGCAGTCCAGCTTGCAGAACTCCCGCACGACGACCGCGAACTCGTGCTGCCCGCAGATCGACGCCACTTGGCCGCAGTTGGAGGCCAAGTTCCCCTGCAACGGGTTGGTTAACTAAGACCCCCGCTCGCCTTCAGCCGCCCACCACAAAGAGCGCCCGCGCGGATCGCCCGCTCCCGCCGGCGGTCCATCGGCGCCATCCGGAAGGCGGGATGGGCGACCTTTTTTTTGTGCACCGCCCGGTGGGTCTTCTTGTGCGGCTAAACGACGGGGATCACTAGCCGCTTCTTCCCCACCTACCGCTCGTGACCGCCGGCTGAACGTCGCCTCGACCACCGAGAGGACGACCAGAAGGAGGAAGATCGATCGCCAAGCGTTCATCTCGCCGTGAACTGGAGGGGAATGAGTGAATAGACGGCCGTTCGAGTTCTCTTTTTGCACCCGCCCGCTTGAACTCAACGACCACCTGCATGTCCACAAACACCGTCGAAATGAACGGGCAAGTGGAAGCACTTCCGGCTGTTCTTAATTGTTTTCCATGTTCTTTTTGCTGGTTGCTCGCCGGAAAGAAGCAACGGACAACCAGGAGATCGCCTTTCGGCGCACAGCGCGGCTGCACAAACACGAACCGGCGGGCGGTTCGGTTGTAAACCGACAGTTCGGAGATCGACAGAAGCAACCGAAAGATCAAAAGTTGATGCAAGTGGTCGCTCGCGTGTGCCCTAGACACTAAACATTGCGTTGAACATTTCAGACGAGTTCTGGTCTGGAAACGCGGTCGTTTGTTTGAACTCGTCGTCTTGTTCTCGCTCGTGAATGACGTCTGTCTTTTTTAAAAATAAACGATAAAGCTGATTATGTCGCCACAGTCACAACCAAAAGCAAGAAGCGTATCAGCAAACCACGACGGCCGGCGGGCATAAGCCGCTTTCCGGGCGCCGGGCACGCGTCTTCGAAAACAAGCGACCGTCAATTGGGTTGGTTTCTCGTCACAAATGCTCGTTTTCTTCTTCTCGTTGCTGCCCGTCGTTCTTTCTGCCGACTCGCAAGTGTTCACGATCCAACTCGGATATTATGGTGCGTCCACTCGTTCGAATCAACACCCGTCCGTTGTTTAGGAGGGGCGAACTTGTGGGTGGGGACGCAGAGGGCGGAGATGGCGGGCGTGATCGACCTCTTCACCTCCCGCCTGCTCCTCTACGAGCGGCGGTGCGGAGAGCGACGGGCGGACTGCGCGCCCTTCTCGGCCGAAGGTTCGTGCGGGCGGCTCCGCCGGCTGACGGCCGGCTTGCAGGCGACTTCGCGGCGGCCTACGCGCCGCCCGCCTGCTTCCTGATCGTCCCGCAGGAGCGGCCGCTCGTGTGCGCGCCGGGCGGCTTCGAGCCGAACGCCTCCGCTTCGTTCCGGTGGGCGGGCGGCGAGTGGCGCCTCCAGCGGCCGCACTCCCGCCCGCTCTTCGGCCGCGTCGCCCGCGAGTCGTTTTGGTTCGCGAACTCGTCGCTCGTCTCCACCCCACAAACGGCGCCCTTCGAGGACGTCGAGTTCGTTTCGATCTTGTTGGGCGACAACCAGTGAGCATCCGCCTTCCCCTCTCCGCTCACTCGCCGCTCGTTTCAGCTGGTCGGAGGGCCGCCCGCTGCGCCTCGGCTTCGGCCCGAACGACGACGAGCACCGGGGGTTCGTGAGCCAACTGTTCGACCGGAAGCGAATCCCCGCCCCGACGGCCGTCTTCTTCAGCTGGGGCGGGACGGGCGGCGGCTACCTGATGGTGGGCGGCCTGAACGACCTCTTCGCGACGTTGTGCCACGAGTGGTCGACGCCCGTTCGCTCGGCCGCGCGCTCCGCGTGGGCGCTGCCGGTCGAGCGAGCGGAAGTGCGCGGGCTCTCCTTCACGAACGTTCAGGTACACTCTCGCTCTTCCTCCCATGCTCATCTTCGTTCAGATCCTGTTGGGACTGACCGAAGAGTTCACCTTCCTGCCGCCGGCCCTCGTCGAGCACCTCGTCCGGGCGGGCGTCTTCCGCCGCTCGCCCGACCGCGCCGACTGCCCGCTGCGCGTCCGCAACGACACGACGGCCGCCCTCCAGCTGCTCGTCGGAAGGCACGAGTTCGTTCTTCCATTCGCGTCGTTTGCGGTCACCCAAAGCGACGAGGTCTTCTGCGCAGACTCGTTCTGTTGCTCGACCGTCGACTCGGCCGAACGCGCCCGCTACTCCACGGAGAGCGAGTGGATCTTCGGCCACTCCGCCCTCGCCGGCAAGTGCGTCGCTCTGGACTTTGAACAAAACACCATTTCGTTGTCCCAAGTCCAATGGCCGTGGAACTTACGGTCATAAACAAGAGATTGGAGTAGTTAGGAGGACACTTACTCGGTTAAAGCAGTGACATTAATCTGCAGCTTTGATCTCTGAACTCTGGAACAACCACCTTCAGCGGCAGCAGGTGAAAAGAGCAGATGGAGAGCACAAACACACGAATCACCTGCCCCCGCTGCTCTTAAGACCTCCGCTTTTCGTTTCTTTTCATTTCGTCCAATGGATTCGGTCGACTTTGAACGCGGCGTGGCCGAGGGTCTCGCCAGCGACGCTCAGATCGCCGCCTATTCCATCGCCCAGTACGCGCTTCTGGCGGCCAGCGCGCTCAGTTTGTGCCTCTCGCTGTTGGTCATCCTGCGGGCCTCTCCGCGCACGATGTCCACCTACAAGTGGCATTTGCTGAACCAAGTGGTGTGGAACTTCGCCTTCGATTTCTTCCTGTGCCTCACGCAGCCCGTCTCCATTCCGGCGGTCTTCTGCGGCTTCTCCGCTTCGGCCCTCTTCCGCCACCGCTCGGCCGCGTGGAATCGGAGCCTGCTGACGATCATTACGGCGTGCGAAGTGGGCAAGACGAGTGCTCTGTACACCTCCCTCTTCTACCGAATGACGGCCTCGTTGGGAGAAACGTCGGCCCTGCAGCGAGTGTACCGCCGCACGACGCCCTACCTCGAAACAGCCCTCTTGCTGGTGCTGGAGGTGGGCGTCGTCGTGAGTAGCGCCCAAGTTCTTCTCTTTCTACCGCTTCATTTGCAGCTCGCCCATCAAACCGATGCAAAAGCCGATGCCGACCGTCGGGTGTTCGAAGCGAGAAGCCCCGCACTACGCGCCCTCTACCAGCGCGAACCTTCGTTCACGTGCGCGGTCGCCGACGAGCGGGAACAAGCGGCGCTCAACATCGTCGGGCTTCTCGTTGGGGCCGTCGGCTTCGGCTGCACGATCTCCGCGTTCGCTTTCGCCGTCTACACGCTGCAGAAACGAAAGGGCACCTTTCACGCGAAAACCTACGGAATGCAGGTGATGCTGCTGAAGTCGTGTGCCGCCCAGGTGTTCGCCTCTGTGGTCACGATGACCATCCCCTTCCTCCTCCTGGCGGCGATCATTCACTTCCGCCTCGTTCACCTCAGCTACCTGCTTCTGTTCGCCACCTGCCTGGTTTCCACTCACACGACGATCGATTTCCTCATCATGATCGTTGTGATTCGTCCTTACAACGAGTATTTGTTGCGGTTGTTCCGACAGGATCGAATCGTGAAGCTCGCTCCCAAACGATTGTTCTCGACGAGTGTGCGCACCACAACACGCGTTCGATCGTCCACGAATGCCACGTAGCCGCTGTTGTTTATCGAATGAATAAAGGATCGAGAACTCCGCCGATTTGCCGCGATCTCCTCGACGGCGTCGGGGAGCTCGCGGCCGCGCGTCTCGGGCAGCAGCAGCGGGAGGGCGGCGGCGAGGGCGGACGTGAGGGCGAAGAGGACGTTCGGGAGGCGGGGATCGGCGACGCCCTGCAACGGCGGCCGTCCACTCGCTTCCGGCGCGCACTCACCGCCGAGCGGACGAACGGCGCAAGGATCCCGCCCACTTGCGCGAGCACCGAACACACGCCCAGACAGCCGACCCGCAGCGAAGTGGGGAAGGCCTCCGAGCCGAGCACGTACACGCCCATGAAGGCACACGTGATCGCGAACTTGCCGAGCAGCCAGAGCGCCAACGAGGCCCGCGGGTCGTCTGCAGCGAGTGGGAAGAAGACGAGAACAATCCGGGGCTTACCGACGAGCAGAACGCCGAGGAAGGAGGCCGCCGTGAGGACGTGCATCGAGACCGCAAAGCCGCGCCGGCCCAACCGCTCCAACGCCCACGGACAGGCCACGTACGAGGGGATCTCGACGAGGCCGCAGAGGACGAAGTTCACGTGCGGACTGCCCGCCAGCTGCGTGCTGATCAGCGTGAGGCCGTAGTACACGAACACGTCCGTTGCCCACAAGCAGCCCATGATGCCCGTGTTCGCGAGCAGGCGGCGTTGGCCGAAGAACTCGCGGAAGAACGACCGTTCGGGCGCTCCGTCCGCCTCCTTGCGCGAGTGGGCGGCGATCAGTCGGGCGGCCGCCGCTTCCGCGTCCACCGGCCGCTCGGCGAAGCGATCCGCCCGTCGGATCCACCGCTCCAACTCCCGCCGCCGCTTTCGGACGACGAGGAAGTGGAAGCTCTCCGGGATGGCCGCCCAGTGGAGGGCGGCGAACAGGAGGAAGGGCGCGTGCACGAAGAACACCAGCAGCCGCCAGCCGGGGATCCACCACGCAACGAGGGCCACCGCGCAGTAGCCGCCCACCCACAGCAGGCCGGAGATCAGCGACGCGAACGAGCGGAGGCCTGAACGCTCAAAGCAGAGGGATGAGAGGGAACTTGCGGATCGGGGCGCTTTCGTAAGCGAGTACCCAGTTGACCATGCCGAGGCCCGGGAAGAAGATCCCCTGCACGAAGCGGGCGGCGATGAACGCGTGGATGCCGGGCGAGAGCGCCGAAAGCATCCCGACCGCCCCGACGCCCAGCACGCAGAGCAGCAGGGCGGGATGGCGGCCACTCCTGCAATCCGCCGAGCAGTCCACTCGAATCGGGAGAGCCGCTTGCCGGTCGGAAAGTCGCGAGATCAGCGGGATGCCCACGAAGTTGCCGAACGAGGGGATCATCGTGGCCACGTCCAGCAGCCGCGTGCTCTCCAGTTCGAACTGCAACAAAGAGTGCAGAAATCTTTTGTTCTTCCAACCTCCGCCTTCAGCCCGCAGTCGCCCGTCCCGTTCTCGCACGGCCGCTCGTACAGAAAGGCGGGGATGCAGGCGGGGAAGGCCGTCAGGAACAACACCGAAGACATCACGACCATGATCCACAGCACGTACGCGTTGGTGGTGCCTGAACGGTGGTCAACACACGAACGGAGGAAAACAGACCGAATTTCTCCAGCACGCGGTCGGGCGTCCACTCCTCCTCGCTGTCCAACAAGCTTTCGACCGGCCGCACGTGATCCCCAACCTCTTCGATCGTCATTTCGGCGTTCGTCTCATCCATTCCGCCGGTGAAAGCGCGGGAGCGTTGAGTTCGCTCGCCTTTTTGTTCCCGCCGTTCCGCTCGAATGATTTCGACGTGTTCACTCTCCTGTTCGTTCGAGTTTTGATCGTTGCGATCGATCGAGGCAGCAGAGTGGAAAGGAACAGCGGGAAAGTTTGGGTGCGCGCGGAAAAGAAGAGATGAAAGCAAGAGATTACGCGGGGGCATTTGTCTACTCGCGGGCACCGGGAGGGAGGCCAGCGGGTACATCAGCCCGAAAATCCCTCCGCAAGCCGCGATCACAACGACGCTCAACCAAACAGACAGCCGGAAGTTGTGAGCGGCAGAGCGGAGCCCGGGCAGTCGCATGAGCAGCAGGACGAAGAACGAAAGCGAGAGCATCACGAGCAAGTCCAGCAGCAGGGCGCCCGTCCAGAAGATGATTGCCGCAAAGTAACCTGCCCGCGGCTAGCAGCCGTTATCGTTTTTGGTCTTTTGCATGCAACAATTTTATTCAAGACCAACAGCCGTTGTTTGCGCCTACGTCGAGGGACACCACAAAGTAGTGAACAAAGTGGGGAAACGGCTCGGCGCATTGGAGAGCTTCGCGTCCCAGTCGACGGCCGTTGTGCCGTAGCCATTCGTGATTTGATTCATCAAGTCCCGATCCACACTGGTAGATAGGCCGACAAGCACGAGCCGCACGTTGTTGTCGTAAAGAGGCTGGGCTGCTTGTTGGGCTCCGGTCACAATTTGATCGTTAATTTGCGAGATGAAGACGAGGACGACCAGCCGCGTGGTCTGTTCGGTCACGTACCACTGGGCGGCGACGGTCGCAAGTGCCCTGCAAGTGGTCGAGGGCTTGAAACAAATGAGAAGTGTGGACACACCTCCGCAAAGAAGCTTCGCCGTCCCGAATGATGTTGTCGGACAACCACTTGCCAACGGCGTCAGAGTTTGGCGCCTCGCCGAACTCGCTGATCACCGGACCCGCCTGCTTGTACATCCCGACGGCCAGCCGGTCAAAACGAGTGAAGAAGGTGTTCGCGAAGAGCGTGTTGCCCACGAAGTCGATCTCATTAGTGTACGCGTCGATGTCCAGCGTTCCGCTCACGTCCACGATCACCACAAGGCGGCCGGCACACGGCAGCGGCGGTGTGGGAGTCGTTGGGGTGGTCGATGCGCGAGTGACCGGTTGCACTGTTCCAATGGTCGAAGGAGCCGGAGGCGGGTCGCCGGCTGAACGAAAGAGTTGAGCGTAGGCAGGAGGTCTGTGAGTACTCACAGCACTTGTAGGCGGTCGACCAGAAGAACTGATTCCAGTCGCCGGGGAACGGTTGGGTAGGGTCCGTCCAGTAGACGGTGTAGTTCGACAGACGCTCAAGGTACTTGTCCTCGACCGCAACCCCGTCGCCCACTCCGATCAGTGTGAGTTGTCCCTTAGCTTGCAGACGCTTGGCAATCGGCTGCAGTGGTCGAACGTCGTCTATGGTCAACGAACCCAAAAATATCACGTAGTGAACCTGCAAGAAACATGTCAGTTAGTTCCTTTTCTTTTACAGGCTTCTCCGTAATTGTCCACGTTGAAGTCATCCCGAAGGGATTGAAAGGCAGAAGGCAGTCCGATAGGCAGATTGGACGCGCTCAAGGCACCCACGTAGCGCCGCAGCCACTCCAAGTCCTGCCGTCCGTCGTCCGCAAGGTCGCCGAACTTCAGGTACTCGTTCAGCTTGTTCGTGATTGTCGTTAAGGCCAACCGCTCCAAGTGGTTCCAGTTGCCGGCGAAGACCGCATTTACCAAAAAGTTCTTTAGCCTCTACAATAACTAGTTTTTACTCTTCGTTCTCCTTACGCGAACTCACTCGGAAGTAGCCGGCAGCCATCGTCTGGTCCAACGCAAAGACCACCCGCGCAAAGCAGGGCGTGTAATCGGTGGGCGGAGCAATAGAGAACGGAGTAGTCGCTTTGAACAATATAGATTTCGTACACCTGCTAGCAAAACAAACCGGGAGTCGTCGAGCCCGTAGTTTGATCGCTTTTCTTTGTGCTCACCGTTGAAGATGGAACACACGGGGGAGGAGTGGTGCCTAGAATAAAAATTATCTTGACGTCGCGTAATACTCCGGTTATGAAGAGGTGGGAGATTTGATTTTGCCGGAAGGATTGAAAAGCCATCACAAGGTTTTCGTTGTTCAATGCAAGAACATTTGTACTCTGCACTTACTTGATCCACTTGTGCATCCATAAGCGGCCATAAGCTGTTGATACCAGTCGATGGGAACATTCATTCCGTCCACGTCCCATTCGATGACCACGTCTACTTGCAACTGGCCGAGTAGGTGGACATCCACATCGTTCCCCACAGCTACGAACGAGAAGCGGTAGTTCTTTTCCAGCAAACTCGAGACGAGCGGTCGGCTGGCGTCCACGATCTCCTGGTCGATCTTCGAAACGAAGACGATCAGGTTGACGCCGTCCTCCGCCGGTCCGTCCTGCCACTGGTCGATCGTTTCGAACGCTCGGGTCAAATTGGGCGGTGAATGCTGCACGGCGTCTTCCAGTTGAAAGCGAACAGCAGCAGCGGTCTCGCGGGCGCCAAACGGTCGACCCCACGCGACCTCGTCGTACTGGACGAGCGTCAAGCGATCCAGGTCGGTCCATTCGTCCGTAAACATGTTGTTCGACAAGAAGGCGATTTCTTTCTAAACTGGAGAGAGTGGAACGAATGAAAAGAACGAACGGACCTGGAAGTTCTCGGCCGTCAATTCGGTGGAAACGTCAACGGCGATCATGATTCGTCCGTTGATGCACGGGAAGGTCCTCGTCGATCCATCGGTTACCAGTAGTAAAATAAAAAAATAGCAGGAAAGAGAATGGAAGCATTGTTACTCAACAAATGAAAGGTTTGCCTTCTTTGGAGAGTCGTTCGTCCCCTTATCAGTATCGCCGTTCTTGCTAAAAAACCGTTTTGCGGTTCGTTGGGTGGAATGCGGACTTCTAAACGACGGAAAGCTACTTAACCTCCGTTTGGTTGAAAGAAAGACAAAAGTTTAAGCAAAAGGAGCGCTTTGACAAGAAAAACGGCTTGTAGAAGACAGAGCCTCCTATTTTTGTTGCATCGACGGTTTCACTTGCAAGCGGGCAGATCTCCGGCCGCTGTTCCTTTCTTCCAACACAACAAATGTGCGCCGAAAGAGCACCACTATCCATTCTCGATGTTCCTGGCCGAGGTCGGCGAACATAATGTCAAGATGACGTGCAGCGAACCCGACAACCAACCGACGGCCGGCAGGTGGAGTCCACAAATTTGTAATCGGCGACGAGAGAAATCAGCTGCCCATTTCGAAGACTTCAGTCCGCACACTTCTTTCTTCATTCCTTCTCAAATTCGTCTACTTGATGGCGGACGAGGAGTTCGAGCGGGCGGTGGTCGAGGGCGTCCCCAGTGAGCGGCAGATTCTCGTCTATTCGATCGCTCAGCAAGTGATCCTCGGCTCGAGTGTCCTCACAGCCTTTCTGTCCGTGTTCGTCGTCATCCTGAAGGCCTCGCCCAAGACTATGCACACGCACAAGTGGCAGCTCTTGAACCAAGTCGTTTGGAACTTCGCCTTCGACTTCCTTCTGTGCTTGGCGCACATCGTCCCGACGTTCCCCGCGTTATGCATGTTCAGCTCGTCGTTCTTCTTCCGCCGCCAGCCGGCCGCCTGGTCCCGGTGGTTGGTCCCCGCGATCGCGAGCTGCGTGGTCGGGAAGACGGGCGCTTTGGTCTCATCGCTCTTCTACCGCACGATGGCAACACTCGGCGAGTCGTCTCCCGTCTACCGCTTGTATCACCGCACAACGCCGTACCTGCAAATAGGCGCAGCGCTAGTCGTGGAGGCCGGAGTCTAGGTGATTTCCATACGTTTCATACATTTATACCCGGGTTTTTCAGATGATCGTGATGTAAAGCGAGACTGCGTACGAAGAAATTCGCGGGGAGCTTGAACACCGAAGCCCCGTCGTTCACACGCTCTTTCAAACCGAGAGCTCTCTGTTTTGTCTAACTGCCGACGAGTCGGGCAAGACGATCAAGACAATCGGAGCAGCTCTCATCGCCATCTTTGCGATGTTCTGCCTTGTGTTCGTTCTCGTTTACTCGGCCATCACTTTGGAGCGGAGAAGAGGCGCCTTTCATGCGAAAACTTACCACATGCAAGCGATGTTGCTCAAGTCGTGTGCCGCCCAGATCTTCGGCTCGTTGGCGACGATGGGCCTCCCGTTCATGTTGTGTGCTGATCGTTCTGTTCCGCATCAATCGCTTCAACTACTCGTTTCTTTGTGCAATCTCCGTCTCCTCCGCCCACTCAACCATCGACTTCGTAATCATGGTGGTCTCCATCCGCCCGTACCGGGACTTTCTGCTTGGCCGCTGTTGGAAGACGCGCGTGCAGGAGTTCCGCCCCAAACGGTTGTTTTCGAGTGTGCACGTGGTCTCCGTTGCACGTTCATGACCGTTTAAAAACAGAATAAAGACTTTATATTCGTTTATTCATCGTTGATTAAACAAGACAACTGTATTCAAGCCAACTGGACGTCCTTTTTGTCGTTCACTTCTTTGCGGAGGTCGGCGATGTCGTCGATCTCGTCGCCCACTCGTTCGGCCTTGCGGACGGCCGCCGGTAAGCGAGTGGTGGACGGCGCGGTCGGGATGTCGAAGGAGGTGGCGCGGATGGTCTCCGTTGTTTCGGTCTTCTCGCCGTCGTAGATCGGATTCGGCTGCGGAGTTGTGCCCAACGTCACCGGCTGATCCGTCCAAACGGGCAGGATTTGGCGGCGAACACGAACCTGCAAAAACGACAGAATGAAGGGGTAAATCGCAAAGAGCTTACGGAAGCCGAGTGGCCAACGGCGACAAGAGCGGCGATCACGAGCAACAGGACCTTCGAGTTCATTCCGGAGAAGTGGGTCGAATGAATGCTGCCGTCGTTTGACCCCCGCTTTTATTCGCGAACGGAACGCGCGACCTTTGACCCCGCAATCATCAGCGGAGATCTCATCGGGCGCAACCAGCTACCGAATGGATTGGTCGTTTCTCGCACACGCAAGCAATCAAACAGGAGACCACAGATCGAGTGAACTGTTGGATCGCTCGACTATGGAATCTTCTCACGTGTTCCTCGCGGTTCTTTCGACGTTGGATCGGCAACGATGATCGTTCCTTTTGATACTGCCGTTGCATTCTGACCTTAATGCATTCCACTGACAAAAAACGACTGCTCTGGACCGCTCGGAGCGCGTGGGCAATCGGGCGGAAGATCGGGAGCGGTCGGCGATACCATCAAAGACGGATGACCTCCAAAGGGAACGGGGATTAAAGGGAGTGACCGTGAAGACGGGCGGGCAGTCCGGATGTTCGCCCCGCTCTTCCTCCTTCTCCTGCCGGTCGCCGCCGAATTCACGCCGCACTTCCGGCGGTTCCTCGTCGAGAACTACGGGGAAGAAGTGGCCGCTCGGTTGGAACGGAGGGAGTTGGGCGCCGTTGGGAGTTTCGGCGGCTGCGAGGGCGACTGCGACGAGGGGCCGAACGGACGAAAGAATTCCTCTCGGCTCCGACCGGTCGTCTTCGTGCCGCCCGCCTCCGCGCATGTGGACGTCTTCTGGAACCACTCGGCGTTCTTCCGCTCGCGCCTTTCGGGCGGCGAGTTGTTCGCTTCCGCGTACCCGGACGAGTTCGAGGTTTCGTGCGCGAACGCCCGACACGTGAGTTCTCCCTCCAACCACTTCGACTCAACCGGTCTGCAGATCAGACGGCTGATCGTGGCCGTGCACGAGTACACGCGTTCGCCGGTCGGCCTGCTCGCCGCCTCGATGGGCGCGGCGGTCGCGCGGAAGGCGGTGCTCGGCGGCGGGTGTGCGGAGAGCGGCGAGCATCTGGGCGGGCCGCTCACTCCGCTCGTGCACACGTTCGTGGCCGTCGATCCGGTGGGCTTCGGGCTGGAGGACTGCGGGCGAGTGGGCCGCTTGACGGGCGACCGGCGGATGCGGCGGTTCTGCGACCTCCGCACGGGATTGGCGCCCACTTCTGCCGTCATGGTCCTCCATTCACTCCTTCCGTCCACTCCTCGCCTCTTTCAGCGGGACATCAACGGGCAGCCGACTCGCTTCGAGGGCCGCCGCTCGTTCGCCGTTCACTCGACGCGCGACGAGGTGGTCGGCCGGCAGTGCGGCGGCGGGCGCGTGTGTTCGGCGTTGCGCCACGCGACTGCCACGTTCACGCGGCCCTCCCTTGCCCACATTTGGCTCACTCGCCGCGAACTCCACTTGCCGCTCTCCCTCCTCACAGAGGACTCGTTGCAAGAGAAGTGAGTAGAGAATGAACTCCCTTTCAATCCCGCCCTGCTTTCAGCTTTCGAGTCGCCCGTTCTCGCGGCTTCCGCGTTCTAATCGGCGAGGAAGAGGCGGGGCGATGAGCGGTCGATCGACGGCGGTAGAAGGGTGGATGTTCTCGTTTTGTTGTTGTTTGCGGGGATTTTCGGACCGTGCGTTTGGATAAAACCGCCAGTTTTTGAGGCATTTGACAAACGCCCGACCATGGGAGCGGGCCGAACTTGCTTTGAAATCCCCGATTCAAACCGGAAAGCAAAACGAACATCAGCCGCAGGCAGGTGCGAACGAAGAGACGTGCACACGCACGTCCGCAGAGAAACGACAGAAAAGCGAAAAGAACGCTCACGCGTGACCTCCTCACCTTACCGGCATCCCATCACTCGCTCGACGGAAGAGAGGACGGAGCAACGGAAAGCAAACAGCACAAGTGGATCAATGGGTTGTTTTCCCACGCATGAAAGTCACTCCCATTCGCAACCCTTGACCGTGTTTTTGCCCGTGAAACACTTTCGTGTGCTTTGGGTTGCTGAATGAATGCACTCGCCAAACGCCCCTTCTTCATCTTCAACGACCGGCCGTCAGCGACCTTGTGAACGGACCAGCGGCGGTCCAGCACAGCGATCAAAAGCGTTCCGTTACCTGCCTTGTGTCGCGGACGACTGCCCGGTTCAATCTTCTGTACGCCCTCACGTGGAACAACGCAAAAACTACAGCCTACAAAAAATTAAAATGGAATTGTGCTTCTCCAATGTTTCTTCGAATCGTAGTGGAGTCAAAAAAGGATTGAGAGGGCGGAAATGGACCAATTGGAACACCAAATCTTGAGCAAAATGTCAGCCCTGCGGTCGAAACGCTACCGCAATACAATTCGACCAGCAGTTTCCTTCTCTAGAGAACGAAGCACTTCTTCTTCCTCTCGTGGAATGAACGCAACCGCCGTGCTGGATGTCGTGGGAAGAGCGGAGCGGCCGTCGTCCCAAGCCGCCTTTTTCGACGGATTGAGGAGCAGTTCGTACGTGCTGGGCCTTCTCTTCACCGTGCTGCTCGTCTTCCTGATCGCCCGGAAGAGCGCGCCCGGGATGCTCGCCTTCCGCCAAGTGTTGCTCTTTTCGGCCGGCGTGGACCTCCTGACCGTCTTCGCGTACTGGTCGGCCGGACTGGTGAGTGGGCGGACGATTGGCCTTCACTCTCCTCTCTAGGCGCTGCACATCGTGGACGGCGCGATGGTGATCCGACTGACGGGAATCGCCGGCCGGGTGCCCTCGCCGGCCGTCCACAAGCTCTCGCTCTCCTTTCTATGGGCGGAACCCAACTTGGCGTGCGCGATGCTGCCGTTGGAGTGTTGGTTTCGACTCTTCTCGATCAAACAGTAAGCCGGCTGATCGTTCGCTTCGCTCACTCGCGTGTTGCAGTCGATTGCCGCCCACCTCCCGTCAGGTTCTGCGGATGTTCGGGGTGATTGCTCTCGTGTGTGCGGCCCAAATGGCGGTCGTCCTCGTTTACGTCTTCTCCGCTTTCCGCAGCCCGCAGGAGACCTTCGGGGAGGCCCAAAGCTTTTCGTCGGGCGTGTTGCTCATGCCGAAGAACCTGCCGATCGGTTCGCTCAGCACCGCCGTCCAGTTATTCTTCACGACCGGCTGCTTCGTCCTCGCCTTTGCGCTCGGCTGCCTCTCCGTCCGCCGGATGCGCACTCAAGAAGTCCAGCTGTCCGCCAAGACGCGCGCACTCGTCCGTCAGTTCACCCAATCGCTGTGCATCAAGGTGGGAAGAAAGAAGAGGCAGTAGGCATTCGTGTTCGTTGCAGACCCTCCTTCCAACACTCACGATCTTCCTCTCGCTGCTCTCAATCGCCAGCATCTCCTTCCTTGGGGGGCGGTGGTGGCCCAGCTGGTAGGCGGTCGGACTTCCCGTCGGGTTGGCGCCGCTTGCTGGTTCGGGTCCCACCGCGCCCCACTCGCCCAAGCGGCTCGGCGACCGCAAGCTTCGGCTGGGTGTAGTAGCCAATCTCGCAACGGCTCCGGCAGTTGCTCCACCGCGGAAACCCGCTGAGTGTGGACTAAATTTGCTCCTAAATTTGCTCCTTCCTTGGAGCGCCCATTCCGCTCGTCGGAGCTCCCAGCCAGCTGCTGCTCACGTGGCCGCCGTTCGTCAACTCGCTGGCCACCATCCTTCTCTTCCGCTCGTATCGGCGGGCGCTAATCGCGATGCTCAAGAACTGCCTGCCCGCCCGGTGGCTGAAAGAAGACGACGTCCAAGTGTTCTTCCTTCCCACTCACAGCCATCCGCCGCTCTCCAGCAACCTTGCAGTCCGACGGTCTCTTTGAATAGTTGCCCGTAGAAATGCTTTGAAAGCCTGCGAATGAAAGAACAGACTGCAGCAAAACGAGAACGTTATTTTTCGTTCGACAACTCACGCCTAATCAGCACGAGCGTGTGGAAAGTGGGCGGAACGCGCCCAGTCCTGCCCGTTTATCGTTCGCTTTTTGTGTCTAAGGAAGCCCGTCGTTTGTCTCTAATCAGCAGAGTGGAAAACGATGACAATCGGTCGTTCGAAAGGTCACGGCTTGTGCTCCTCGACCCGCCCCCGCTACCGAACAAAAGCGGATAAAAAGACGAGCAGCAGGCGGCAAGGACGTCAACCCCAAGAATGTTCGTTCCGCTCGTCCTCTTCTGCCTCCTGTCGACCGCCATCGTGGAGGGCCGTCCGGCCAAGAATGACGATGCGCCGTGTGATCCGCAGAGTCAATACTTCACAGTGGACAAGCGAGTTTTTTCAAAAAATAAAGGCTTACGATTCAATTGCAGGTTCACGTTCGGCGACTACGAAACGTCGCGCTTCTCGAGTGGGTACGTGCAGAACCAGTCGATGGCCTACGACTACTTCGTCTACGTGCCCGCCAACGTGCTCATCGCGATCACGACGACAGTCGGCGCTCAACAGACGCCCGATGGCTGGTTCGTGGACTGCAGGCAGATGTCCAACTGGCCGGATCTCGTCTTTAACACGAAAGCGGGCTTTGCGGCTATACACCCACATTACTACACTGATTGCGTGCGTTTACTGTTTTAGTATTCGTTCTACAATATCTGCTCTTTCTGCAGGACAACATATACGCGACTGATGAGCTCTACATCGCGCAATCGCCCGAAGGAGAAGGAACCGATTGGATCATCCCGTTCGAGTTCCAGGATTGGGTTTGTCCCAAAGCGGCTCATGGAGCGGTGGACGTCCGCAGCGCAAAGGTGCGAGGTGTGCGGAAGAACGGAAAGCACTGAACAGGATTGAGATCTCCGCTTTGATCTATTTATCCAGGGTTAATCAATAAACAGTCAGCATGCAGCAAGACGGACGAGTTTGATCGAGAAGTGAAAAAAGGTGGCTGTCGCTAATGCGGTCGATGACTTCTGCTCTTCGAAGCGATGAAGTTGCAAAGCGTGGGCTTGTGGGCTGGTGTTTTTATTCGGCAGCATACTACGGTGGAAATGAGTGGATCGAGGGGTTGCGTGCAAACCAGAATGATTGACGGGCTGCATACACGCGTTGGCGGTCAATATCCAGTGTTCAGAGTTCTTTGCGGACCAAACTCGAATCATCGTCTTCGAAAGCGTCAATTGGCCCGCAACTCCCCTTGCTTGAGCCAAAAGCAGCTGACACGTTGTGCGAAAACTGCACAAAATGCAACCGCTCGTGCAGAACGTTGTGATTGATAAGCGGGCGTGATGATTAAAGAGAGAAAGCCAGCGGGCGGGCCACTCCTCTGCTTCGTCTGGACTGCCGCGGGTGCCTCCAACTAAGCGAGCAAATAACCGCTCATTCTTTCCGTTGCATCATCCAATTGCTTCGTTTTCCGAAGATGACTGTTGTGCGGACGGGGGCGGGCACGATCGTTCATTCCGCAGGACGATGACAATCAAGATACTGAACACACGGTTTGGATTGCAAGAGAACCGAAATGTCTATTGTTTGAATGATCAGACACAAATCAGGAAAGAGCGTCAACCAGATTTCAACGGCGGTCGGAAGTTGCTGGAATTTACTGCTGGACGGATTGCGTGGAAACGACTGCGGGTAGCCGCGGGCGCGTTCCCTGCTGCTCGCCCTCGACGAGCACTTGCGGCCGCGAGCTTTGCGATCCGCCCGGATCCCTCGCTTACGTGCGGCGAGTCGGCGGCCGCTCGTGCTCGTCGTGGGCTTTGAGGACTCAACTGGGCCCTGTCCAGAGTTCCACGAGCATGCGATGCGGATTTTCGACAAGCAGTTGGCCGACTTCCTGCTGCACGCCGGCCGGCTCGTGTGCATTCGGGAGCACCGACTTTCGCGATCCACGTGCTGCTCGTGGGCTTGTAGTGGGGCGTTTGGACGAAAATGAAGCAGGAGCCGGTTCTCCTGACCGCAACGGTGAGTCCCCTTTTGCCCACTCTTTAATTGCTCGCGTACAAGTGTGGAAGACCAAAAGCACGTGCGTAGCGGGCGACTTCCTGCACCTCCTCGCAAAGAGCAACTTGCCGCGCGTCTTCCGCCTGCCGGGCGGCCGGAGGCGGTCGAGAGGGCGCGGTCGCCTGCTTCCAGCGCGGCGTGTGGGCGCTGCGTTGCCGCCGCGAGTGAACGGTTGGCTTCTCCTAGTTCTCCATGGTTGTTCTTTGTGACCGACAACTGAACCGAAAGCAACCACGGCGTTCGAGAAGACAAGCTCACAAGCACCTGCTTTGACTAAAAGGCTTGTTTGTTTTGGTTCTTTCTTGCGCAACGGTTTAATCGATTTCCTGCGGATTCCGGGAGTTGCAGTCCGCGCCATTTCCGATTTATTCCGCTGACAGCCGGTTTCTACGGGCACATTCCACGTGTCCTCCAGCAACAAGCGCATCCATTTGTAGGAGGCTCTTTTGGTTGTTGAGCGTCATTCCGAACTTATCTCGGCCTCGCTGAGGAAACTGAAAGCGAACGACGAGTTCAAATCGATTACCAAAAGCCAATCAGTCGTGCACTCAACGACTCGCAGGCCGGCCTCGCCGATCAAGCTCGTTTCAGATCGTTCCGGTCAGGTTCTGCACGATTCCAAGCTATCTACTTCGGTTGTTTTCTCATTCCGAACGAGCAAATCCTTTGCGTCCGCCTGACCTTTCAGCTCGGCAACTGCATTTGATCGAAGAGCCATCAAACAAGAGATCCGAGAGTTGTGAAATCCCGTTCAACTCGTTCATCTTGCAAACGAATAGGCAGAAACGAGGATTCGCTCAGAAGTTCCAATCGGAATTCCGTAGAAAGCTGTGTGACTTTGTCTTTGTGTTGGTTGTGAGACAGCTTGGAATAGATTCCGATTGTAGAGCAATTTCGATGGAGAATTTCACACAAAACAATCAAGAATGGTGTTCCATTCCGCGTTATCCTCGGATTCGACGACGTCCGATCGGCCGTGAGTGGTCGGCCGACAAACTACGGATTCCGTGCGTGTTGTTCTCGATTGTTTCGCGGTTTATGGGCGGGCTCGGCGGCATGGTGTTCATTCCGCGACGCTCTCGGTAAGACTTCTGGAGAGACAACACGCAAGACAGGGCTGAGATTCCGGACTTGCGCAAGACGGTGCGGTCCGTTTGTCGTTTCGCTTGCGGTTAGCTGCTTTCGTTTGACATTCCGCAGCACGTCGTTGTATGTGCCGAGCATTCCGCACTCTGAACCCCGGTGAGGACGTTGGAGAGAATTTTGCAACAATCAGCCAGCCACGAGATCTTCGTTCAAAGAAAGCATACCGTTCGAATGAATGGGTAGTCTTTGTGCAGCGCTGTTCATTCCGCTCGGTGAGCATTTGTCTCTGCTAGGCGGCGGGAGAAGAGATTCCGTTCCCTTTCCTGCGTTGCGGCGCGAGCGCGCTGTTTATATTTTGTTGACGTCTTCCATCTGCCGCTTCCGAGCGCCCGGCCACCAAAACCAGTTTGAAAGAGGAGATCGCTCGTGTGCGACGGAGCGCAGCGAATTTATCGTCTTTCACGCGGTTGAAGATAGGCAAGCAAAACAACTGCCGCTCATCAGTGGTTGTTTCCACGACGGCGGTTTGGCGCAAAAGATAAGCTCGACGAATGCCATCACTTTTATTCCGAATGAAAAAGGTGTAAGAACGGAATTCCGTGACCAACACGCTCTTACCCTTGTCTTTCTGTTGAGTTTGTTTTGCGGCGGCTCGCCGCTAATTCCGAACGTGCTCGTTCATGCGAATGACAAGGAAACATCTTTGATTGTTGTAGAACAGCCACGGCCTCTTCGTTTGACAAAAGCAATACAAGCTGTTTGATTCCGGTGTAGTCCAGGAAATTGTTGTTGCTTTTATTCCGAACAATATGAACTCCAGGAAGGGTTTTGGACAAGTAATGAATCACGCATCTATTGCCCAGTGGCTGGAGTCCACGTCTTTCATCCCGCCACGATTGACGTTTCTTGAACGCTCGGGCGCTCAGCGCAAGCGAGCAAATGCGGACCTTGCCCCTTTCTTCTTTCTGTCGAGGGCGGGAGTCGAGCACGCGCATGCTCGGCGGCAGCGGTGCCTTTTCCTGTTCGGCATTGACTTCTTTGTTGCGCAGGTGGTCCGAATAGCAATTGTTGGTTCTCTCAATTCCGACCATGCCCTCTATCAGCGGTGGCAAACCGCTCTTTCCTGCCCGTCATGCAACCGTTCTGTGAAGGACGCCCGCCCGAATCGGTCTTGTGTCGCGTTCTTGTGCGCTCTTCGAATGGCTGATCGCGTCGACGGAGAACAACTAAGGATTGCACGCGAGCTCCGGCAATCGGTTGTAATTCCGTGAAGTGCTTTTGATGCTGTTCGAATATTCCGTAGTTTTCGCCCCGCTTCCTGAAGACAATACGATCGCTAGGAGCGGGAACGCGAAGCAAGTGGCGTTTTTGTTCGCTCAACTAATGGTAAGCGTTTCCTTGCGGTTTGCAACGAACTGGTTGGATGAAAATCGTGTTCGATCAAACCGGAAAGCAGCTTCAGGGCGATTCCGTGAGCCCTTTTGTTGCATTTTGGTTTGTTTTATTCCGTTCACTCAATGACGGCGATCGTTCTTTGTTGTCATTGGATTCAATCGGCCGAAAGGGCGAGGAATCGGGTCGATGGCGTCGCAAGCTTCTGTCCGCTCGACTTAGATGATTTTCCAGCTTTCTTCCGGCTTGTTCAGGCTGTGCTCGTGTTCATTGATCCAGACGAAAGAAGAGATAAACGGGAGTCTACACGAGGTTTGCTTGAGCGATGACACTGGCACGACCGGCGCAGTCAATCAAAACAAACGCGAACATAGCTGCCGACGAACAAAAGTACAGAAAATCGTGTTCGATCAGCGTTTGTTCTCAATTATTCCGGAGGTTTAACTGCTGAACGATCACAGTAATGCCACTTTTTGTCCGTAGAACAACGTTCAAGAGTTGTTTATTCCGCCGCGTGTAGGAGCTGCTTCATTTCTCCCTTGCCACCTCTTGCAAACCGTTGTTCGAGTCATTCCGCAGTCAATCTGCCCGGTTTCGTCGTTTTGCGCAGAACTCGGCGCCCGTTTGCTCGGTTGGAACTAGCGTTTCATTTGATTCAGAGCAAGAAATTCCGTAGAGTGAAGTATAGCCGTCAGAACAAAGCGATGTACAGTTCATTCAGTCATCAGATGAGTGCTGCCGCGCAACTAGTCGGAAATTCCGAGAAGGTGTTCTTGTCGAAGAAGTGGGCCTTCATTCCACAGCAGCCGGGGATCGACCGGGATTTTGGACTACCAGTCGACTCGCTTCTCGTCGTCGTCCGAGTCTATTCACTTGTGAGTTCCTGCAAAAAGCGGCAAGAGGTGTTAAGAACTATACTCATGAAGAGAAACAAGATCGCTTTCACCTTGCTGTAATTGCTGGTCATTGACAACCCTTCAGCGATATTCCGAAGATGCTTTCCTTGTGGTTTTCGTGACTGGATGAACGTCAGGGTTGGCCTTTCGCCTGTTCACGAGTGGTCTTTGCCGTGTTGGTTCCGTCGCAGAATGTCTCGGTGAGGATGCCCGAAAGACTTGCTTGTGTTTCATGCACAGCTTCGCTGGCCTTCTGCCATTTTTCGTCGCTTCGCGGCGTTCGTTGCTTTTGAATGGCGGCAACGTGAATTCCGGCAGTTGGTCGGGAACTCTCTTTGCGTCGATCTGACGGTTCGAGCGCTCGGCGTTCAATTCCGTGAACACGGGCAACTTTCCTTTCCACGCAGACGTCGAGACGTGAAACGACGGTTATTGACCAAAACTCCCTTGTGGATTTATCGGCACGACTGCTTGCGGATTCCGCACACTCGAGAAAACCAAAAACTAAGTGGAAGAGAGGCACATTTTGTGCCCTGAAGCGCCCGCTATTCCGTATTTGGTTGTGATGGCACCGCTCGTTGCGTCTTATTCACTAGACGACTGGTACACATTCCGTTTCTTCGTCCAAAGCCCCGCTGTTCTTGGCGTACGGGCGCCAACGTTCGAGCGTAATTCCGAGCGGCCGCTAAAGATGTCGGCAGTCATGCTGTGTGTTGAGCTATGAGCGTTTACTCCGATTATGCCCTGCAAGATGGCGATTTTTCGTCCACAAATGGAATCTGCTGTCAATTTTGATCATTGATTCCGGTAGACGTCTTTCTGGACGTGTTGTTTTTTCCAGAACAAACGCTTTCTTCGCGGCTGGATCAAACGGGTTGATGCTCGACAGCTCATCAAACAACCTCTGATCGGCGCGTGTATTCCGTCGGTGTTCATCGTTGAGAGATCGGCGCATCGTTCAGTACTTTCGTTTGTTTGCGGTCGTGAATTGCGGGCAACAGACGATGAAGCAGCGATTCCGCAACGAGCCATTCCCTTCACTTGAAGCCGTGGAGTGAACGAAAGACGCGTTGTCGCGAGAAGAAACTTGTCGTGAGGGCTCCACGCACGTCTCGTATTCCGCAACGTGTGAGTCTTGCCGCGAATGGTAGACCGCCTGTCGTGTGTGTCGAACAGTTCTTCGCTCATTGCTGATCGTTTCTGGTTGCCCATCCCACGGATTCCGTGAACATTGCGGTGCACTCCTCTTCATTCCGCGGGCTCGAGACCGGACGAGATGACGGGATTGAACGGTGAAATACCCGCTCGTATCTGCTTGCAGGTTCCTGCGGATAGCAAGCAAATATTCCGAACGACGTGATTTTTGCCGGCGGATCATTCCGACTGGCTGAAAACGTTGCTCAGTTGTTATTCCGCGTGTACCAGAGGTTCGCTGCCGTGTTTCTGCAGGCCTTTTGAAGGTGTACTATCGAAGAAGATGCAGTTGGTGCCTGCAGGGAAGGCACAAACAACTACTATAGTATGTCCGTGAATTCCGCGTCGTGCAGTATTCAGTAACTGCTAAGATTAATGGATTCTTCTCCAGCGGACTCGCATGTGTGAATTCCGTTGAGGCGTCCCATTTCGCATCGCGTACCTTTGATTCCACTGCTCTCGGTCCTGTCGGCACTTGTTGCTCGTCATTTCGACGGGATGGGCGTTGAACTTTGGGCATTGATTATTGTTTTCCGGGGGTCGTCCACTCAATGCTTTCCAGTTGTTGGTGGAGTGGGCGGCTAATGGCTGAAGTGGATCAGCAATCGTCGGCATTTCTTTGTGAACGGAAGGAACGGTGGTCCTTGGGGTATTCCACTTAGTTGAATGTATTGAGAAGGGTGCTGGCATTGCAAGAGAATTCTCTTCATTTAGTTATTCCGATCAATTGCTGTTGCCCCAGAATAAAGCAGTTGGAATCGACAGCCTCAGCGCCTGATCGTCTTTCCTTCACAACCGGAATTCGCTTCTTCGTTTTGGCTTCGACCACTGCTGTTTGATCTCAAAAAGGAAGTCGGTTGTGAGCCTCTCGTTTCTGCAATGCCTGTCGGACACGGTTAGCGCTCAATTGCGTCGGTCAGCGATCGATCATAGTCGTGAAGGAATTTTTATTCCGTAAACGAGCCCGCTCGTCTGGATGCAAAAGTTTCCGATCATCTCTTCGGACAGTTGATCGTTGAATTCCGACGTGTTCTTGCGCGGTCGGCGGAATGTAAAACGCACGTGTTGCTTACCGACAGAAGAGAGTTTGCGCCGGGACAACGAGCAAGTCGCAGCCTTCATTCCGTGCACAACGACCCCCTTTTGCGGGACGTTTTCGGACGACTCTTGCAATAATCGCTGACGTCTTTGGTTGAACGACAGCATCCGGCGGGATTCCGGCACTGCCGCTCGTGTTTGACTCGATCGACCGAAAAAGGCGAGACGTTTTTGATCGCGTTGTGCCTCTGCATGCCGGAAATTTCGTGCTTGAATTCCTGTTCTTTTTTGGTTATTCCGCTTGTCGACAGTACCTTCGATTTCGTGATGAGGCTCGTGTGTTGGAAGACGGCTCCACTCGAAAACTCGTTTGATCAATGCTTCTTATCTCGATGATCGCTCACCTGCTCTATTGAACCGCCGTTTTTATCCACACTTGACGGGCTTATTCCGTGTTGTCGTGGGTGTAGGCGTCTTCTTTTATTCCGTGTAGACGTGTTTTTTGGGACCCTCAGTTGACGATAAACAACGCTTGGCTTGTGCATGCAAGCTTCGGTTTCTTCGCGAAGTTTTTCAAAAGGATGAAGGGACGTTGCGAGCACCGCGACGAACCTTGAGGATCAAATTCTGGACGCTTCAGCCCTTCCCGTGGGATCTTCAACGAAAATGAACGCTACTTGGCGCGACTTCATTCCGTGCAGACGACGCCCAAAGGTCGTCAGCGTGTTGGCAGAGAATCAATGGACGCGATTTCAACGACCGTTGATCGTCCTTTTTCGTTTCAACTCCGTACAGGCGGCATTTTTGCACTCGATTCCGTCGAGCCAAGTTGCTCCTGCATTTTGTTCCGCGTCCCCGTCGACAGCGCGATTGCTTGCGGCAGTCGACCACAAATCGACGAAAAGCAAGTGGTCCTTTGACTTCATTCGAACGTCGTTTTGTATGCGAAGATTTTTCACTTCGTAGCGGCCGTAGTTTACTTTCGGCAATTCCGTTAAGCGTCCGCATAACGGTCGAATTGATGCAGACGAAAACGTTGCAAGCGTGTGTGTTTGCCGGCGGTATTCCGGCTGTTGGCAGCGGTTGCCTTCACGAGCACGTGGCTTGTTCGATTCGCTTTAACTGAAGAGCGAATCCGCTGCAAGAACGGAAGCAAAAGGTGCAAACGAGCGCTATTATTCCGCGCGCTGGTTCATTGGTTCGGTTCGGCGGTGATTGCGTCCACCGCTTCTGTTTGCTTTGAAGGAAGAACTCGTGAACAGCGGGCTGCTCGATCGAGGGAGATTCCGCTTTTGAACTGCCTGCCGTGCAGAATGCTTATTGCGGATGCGAGAGACCGAATTCCGAGCAACCAAACTAAATCGATGCAATCCCCGCGTCGCTGGGGAGGACCGGAAAGATGTCAGACGAATGCAGCAAAAGGCGCTTTCTAATCTCTCGCGGGACAAGCAGCCGGGAAGAACTCTATGTGCTTGCTGTTTCCACTTGTCGATGAGCCTGGAACAATCGTCCGCGTTTATCCCGGCAATCGACGTGTCTTGCGAGTACAGCAACGATTGAAATGTCGGTTTGCGTTCAGTCCATGCTTTAATCTCGTTTCGACCAGGCGCCGGTTTGTAGGTCGCTTATTCCGGCGTCCGTTCGTACTTGATGTTCAGGTTTTTAAGGTGCGAAAAGCTGCATCATTCTTTGACGTCTGTGAACGTTCGGGGTCGATGAAGCACGACTGTTTTTGGTTATTCCGCGTGAAGTTCGTCGACTCGCAGTCTTTGGGTTAGCGCTCTTGTTCTCTGCTTTATTCCGGTGATCTCGAAGAAATTCCTCTTCGTTTCAAGCCAGACGAATTGTAGCTTTTGTTGTTGCTTTTTTGCTTGGACAAACGATGTCGAAACGACGGATTCCGCGGGCAGCGTTTTGTTTCCGTCGTCTTACGAGGTAGAGCCGCGGAGAAGCGGGCATTC
Source organism: Aphelenchoides fujianensis (assembly GCA_024699865.1). Lineage (NCBI taxonomy): Eukaryota > Metazoa > Nematoda > Chromadorea > Rhabditida > Aphelenchoididae > Aphelenchoides > Aphelenchoides fujianensis. The sequence continues at coordinate 1,772,476 of JAMPIO010000005.1, read as the reverse complement.
CCTGCTCCTAGATGCGCGATTCCCCGCGTGTTGCGCATTCCGTTGAGGTTCTTTCAGTGTTTCAACGACCGATTGAAGGTCAAATTTCGCGGGGTTTAGCACTCTTGTTTCCATTTGCGATTGTTTCACGTTAAGCGCAAAAGCAAACGGATCCGCGCGTTGGCGATTATTCCGACTTGAGAAGGAGTTCGTACGCCTCAAGCTAGAATTCCGCAGATAGTTGCTCGTTGGTCGCAAGACAAGGCGTCATCATGTTTTCTGGCGAATGATGGATTCCGTTGATCTCGATGTTTTGGACGTGAGATTGCTTTCAGCTAACGCAAAGTGGTCGTCGAATAGCGAGTCGAAATTCCGTTCTCGTTCGTTTTGTTTGAGGCGAGGGTCAACCAGTCAGATTCCGTCATCTAAGCGTCCCTGTCCATGCCGTACTCGTCTCATTCTTGAGTAGAGATCTGAAGGTCGTTTGTTTGTCTTCTGTTCGATTCCGCCCTCTATTCGTTCGTGCGTGCGTCTTTTTAGCGAGTAATTGGTTGTTTCTAGTTTGCTCTGGATTTTTTTGATCGTGTTCTTCGTTGCGTTCATTCCACCGAGCAGAACAAAACCGATCTTATCACCGATTGTTCGCCGTTTTTTCCGTTGGCCAGCCATTCGTGCACACGCATTATATTCGTCTCTCAAAGCACAAGACGGTGGAACATTCCGCGCATCTCGAAGCGACCTCACGAATCGCGATCAATGAACAAAAGCGGTAGGACGACTCGAGGGAAAAGAAGAACGAATCCTACGTCGTGGATCGACGGCTGACTGCAACGAGCGGCAGGATCACTCGGCCGCTCGTCCCGCCCGCCCCGCCCCACCACTCAACCGGTCGCTCGTCTTTTTACACCCCCCGCCCTCGACCGGTCGCGGAGAACTCGGCGCCGAGCGGACAAAAAAGGAGGCCGCTCGGGAGTCGCCACTCTCGCACTTTACAGCATGCGCTCGATCGGGAGTCGGGATCCTCGGCCGGGCAATCGGAAAGCGGAGTGGAGTACATTGGATTCGAACGAGAAAAGAGCCATTCTTTCTTTCACTCAAACCAACTTTATGCAACAAACGAAGTAAACAAAAACAAGAAATCGACGCATTTAGAACACAAAGATCCCCCGGGCGGTGAGCGACTCGATGTCCACGGAGGCTTCTGCAAACAAAAGCGGAATCAATCGATCCCTCCGCCTCGAACTCACGATCGGCAGCGGAAGCGACGAGCAGGGCGGACGGGAGGCCGAGGGCGGGCAGCACTTCGCGCACGAACTCGCCGAACGTCACGTCCGCGTTCATTTCGCGTCGCACGCGCTCGGCCCACTCGTCCGCCTTCACGAACACGTGGGCGAAAGAAATCCCGCGAGCGGCGCGCGGCAGCTCCCGGCGGCTCATCGGCGCCGCGCAGACCGGCGGCCCCAATTCGGGCACTTCGGCCACGAGCGGCGACTCCGCGCGGAGGACGAGGATCGCGGAAGTGGGCGCCCGCAGCCAAAGCCGCAGCGGCCACACGCCGAACTCCGCGCGGCACTGCAAGAAACGAGCAGTTGCTGGAGCGAAAGGAAGCGAGCACTCACGGCGTCCAAATCGAAGTAGAAGACGGCCGGCATCGCTTGCAAGTGGTCGAGGAGGGTGCGCTGGTCGGTCGGAGCGGGCGACTGGACGGAGATCATCGCCGAATCGTTTTCTCGCTTCACTTCCGCTCGGACGACCGGTGGAGCGGCGACGGGCGCAGGATTGTGGCCGGTGGACTCTTCGGCCGCTGCAGTCTCGTCCATCGGCTGTTCCGCCGGCAGGTCGGGAGTCTGAAGACGAGTTGGAGCAATGAAAAATGCCAAACGTACTCACCTTGTTCTTCTCTTCGTTCTCCACCCGCCGATTGCAGCCATGCATCCGCTGTTTGTGGGCTTCGCGGCTTTCTTTTGTTTTGAAGTAGACGCCGCACTTTTTGCACTTGAACGGAGTGACGCGGGCATGAGATCGCTCGTGAACGACGACGTTTCTCGAAGGAATCAGCAGGTTGCAATGCCGACACGGGCGCTAGAGGGAGGAACATGAATGACCGGAAACAAACGAGCAGCCGTGCCTTTTTGAGGGCCCGCTTGGTCGATTTTGCCGGCTGCTCGGCTCGTTGTTTGTCCTCTTGCCCATTTGGTTCGGACAGCTTGCGGTGAGTGCGGAGATGGCGGAAGCGCCATTGGGGCGAGAAGACCCCCTTGCAGTGCGGGCACGTCCACTGCAAACGAGCGAATGGATTGATGACCTATACAAACCACTCACCATCTTCTTGCGCGGTGCGTTCTTCATCGATTGCTGAAAGAACGATGAGGATTGATCGGCGGGGCACTAGAAGACGAACCTTCCGTTGTGCCGATCGAATTTCTCCGGCCGGCGTCCACTCGACGCTTCCGTCCGACTCGGCGCCCTCCTCGTCGCCCACGTGCTGGTCGGGAGCTCCCTGTCGTTGAACTACTGGAGGGCCGACCGCGTCCTCCCCGTCGTCGGTGAGCAGGATCGGGTGGGTTTCGTCGCTCATGCTCGAAAGAAAGCGAGCGGGAGAACGAACCAACGCTCTCCGATGCACCGCGTGGGCAGAAATAAACGCTAACCGCTTTTGCCGCGCGGAACCTTTTGCAATGACCGCGAGGGGTTGTTGCGATCGCTCGGCACTTGGCTCGGTGCAAGAGCGGCGAGGAGTTCTGCCGACCAGCCGTTTGCGCGATCCGCTTTCTTAGGGGCGACTCCGAAGAAAGCGGCGAGCTCTCGCGCTTGCCCGCCCGTCCGCTCGATCGATCAGCGGGGTGCGCGCGCTGTTGAGCGCGTCCGCTTACCAATTGCTCCCGCGATCATGATTGCTGGCCGAAGTGCACAAATGGCGGCCGGAAAGCGAGTACAATAACAGCACGCGGGATTGTTTTATGAAAGACCGCGTATAACGAGAAAGACAAGATTGCGTGCTCGGAATCAAAGCGGGTTGTTCGTGAGCGGAGTCCCCCGTTCGATCGACGAAACCGGCTGGACGGGCGTCGTCTTCCGGCAGCCCGTAAACAGCTGCTTGAACACCCCGCCAAGAGCCCGCCGATAGGCAGTGAAGAGCAGGATCGTCGAGCAGCTGTTGACGAACGGGGCCCAGGAGAGCAGAAAGTCCGTAACGAGGCCCACTAGCGGGAGGTACGAGCCGAGGAAGAAGCCGACAAGGATGCCGACAAACGGAAGCACGCACGTGACCAACGGAATGAACATCTGCCGACAGAAGAAAATGAGTGAATGAATCGATTGAACTAACTTTGATGGCAAGCGTCAACGAGAACTGGCGAAGGAGCGCACGGGTCTTGTGCGAGAAGGCGGCTTCACCTTGTTTCATGGCTCGGATCGATGCAATCCCCAGACCCAGTGCAAAGAGGTACGCGCCGACGGAAACGACGGTCTGCAGGCAGATGCTCGCAGTGGACAGTCGGCTGCCGCTCATCGAGACGAACATGTTCGTGATCGGCTGCTGGTGGCGGTCGAGCACTCCGATCTCTGCGGCCACGCGCGCATCAAAGAACGCCACAAGCAACGGAAGGCTTTGATCCAACTGCGAGATGACGAGGATGATCGCTACTCGCTTAAAGATCTGCCGAGAGTTCGGATGCGCGCGACTGCAAGAGTGATGAGTGCAGAATAATTGAAGGAAGTAATCACTGTTTGACCAGAGCTAGACGAAACCAAATTTCAAGTGGAAGGAACAGGCTTTGAAGGATGATCAGGCCCCAGCGATAGGCGGCGGCAATCCGCACGACGGTCGGCGGCATCCAGCGTGCGGGCCCAAAGTTCACTTGAATGTACACGCCGTCTTGAACGCGAGTTATCTGCAAACTGTTCGCCTTTCACTCATTATTCTTTGCCGCCTTACGCAGTGGGAGAACGAGTAGACAATCAGGACGTAGAAGTCGACTACAGCAGCGATTAGAAGGATTGTGCGGTAGGGAAGCAGGGACCTGTCGGTCTTTCGTACAATCAAATACACCAAAAGGATGTTCGAGATGAAACCGAATGCATAGGAGAACGCGTTCGAGATGAGCAGGGCGTCCTCCACCGGCGTCCGTTCAGCCGCTGCCACGATTGCCACCACCACCAACGGATCGTTCATTAGAGCGAATAAAATAAAAACGATTCGCTAACACAAGCTTCTCCTTTCACACGGAGATGAAAGTTTGGTCTTACAAAGAAACAATCGTTTTGGTCCGTCCACTACAAACAAGACAACTCGTGTACATTTTCGATCAACCATTTGTATTCTGTTCGCCTCTGTTTGTCGTCCTCCGGATGATAGAAATTGTACCCGCCTCGGGTTTTTCGAAAAGGCCAGCCGATGGAGATCAAATTTCGAATTCCTCAACCACTCCTTACTCCCTCATGCGAGTTGGTGAACTTCAAGCAGTAAGAACGAGTACACGGATGACAATTGTGAACGAGCGCAGAGACGAACCCACACACCTCTGCAGAGAACGAGAGAACGCAAAAAGAGTGTGTGTGTCCGACAGCCTCGCTCCTTCCGCTGCCCGTCGGTCGGCCGGCAGAAAGAACGAGCGGAGGAATGAAAGCGGCAAGCAAGGAAGGAATGACAGGGACAGGTCCGGAGTGGATGGGTTATCTACGACAAAAACGCCCATTCACAACAACTCGACCGTTCTTTTGCTCTCGTGAGGACGCTTTTGCTTCGTTTTCTACCAAACGTACCGTCCGACATCAATGTGAACGCTGTTTTCCAATCTTTTTGTTTTGCGTCTCGGACCGGCCGCCGCCTTGTGGATTCTCGTTTTTCATCTCGATGGATGAAGTTTGTCTCGTGTTCTTTTCCTCTTCCAACGCTCGTCCTCGATCTCCACTGGCAGGCGGCCATCTGGAGCAAAAGCACTCCGCTTTGCTTTGAGCGGCGCCATCCGAGCAAAATCTGCGAAAATCCCCCACCGCCCAGCATTTTTTACGAACAACTGTCCCTCGATCACACGTCCTCCTCATACAAACGATCGATGCTCGGAGAAGTGACGTGAGCGGAAGAAACGAGCAAACCGTTCGGCGGGCAGGAGACCCCGCACACGTCACCGAGATGCAGGCGGCTGATAACCGCGGTCTTCGTTGATGCCCCTCACTCTTTACTGATGACAAATGGGCGGAACTAAAGGCAAGAAGCTCAAACATTCGTTCGAGGTCGTCCTTAGCGCGTCCCCACTGGTCGCCCACGTCACTTCCCGCCACTTAAAACACACTCAAACAGAGAGGAGAGAGGAGAGCGGGTATAAAATGACGCCAATCGCTTCGCTCGGCAACAGTTGCCGAAATGAACCGAGTGCTCACGATTCTCCTCCTCTCCCTCCTGCTCGCCGCCCCGCTCCGGGCTGCTTCGACCGCCGAGTGAGTTTTTCCGATCCTTCTCGCAACCCGCGAGTTTACAGCAACGGTCGGGCGAAACGCCAGTAGGGCTGGGGCGGGCAGCAGCCGGTCAGAGAGGTCATCGAGGTGAGCGGCGGGAGAGATCATCAACGGCCGCCTGTTTGCAGAAAGAAGTGATCGTCAACCGCCCGCAGAACTTTGGCTGGGGACCCCAACCGCCCGCTCGGGAGGTGATCGAGGTGAGCGTTGGGGATTCGACGGGCGAGTAGAAGGCTGCGGGGAGCGATCTGGAAAGATAGTGATCGACTCCGCAGGATTCCAACCTCTGTCCATGCAGCCTCCCAATGACTCACCGCCTGTTTGCAGAAAGAAGTGATCGTCAACCGGCCGGGGTGGGGCCGCAAGTGACCGCCGTTGAGATTGATGGTCTCCCAGCAACACTCTTTACTCACTCTTTGATTTGCTTTTGTGTTCGGAGAATAAACAAAGCATTCGATTTCGTTGTTTCGAGACACCGCCTGCTCTTCTACGACGAACGACGAAACGAAGGAAGAAAAGCGACGAATGCTGGAAATTGATCTCATTTATTTCTGCGCAGGCATTCGAACCCGAAGTTTCGTACAATTTTTTTTATTTTCTTCAAACCGATCACAACATCAGACCGAATCGCTCGCCTTCACATTGCTCTGGCGCTTGACCCGGCAGTAGAGGATGCACATGTTCAGAATACAGCACAAGAAGATGAAAAGCGAGACGATGAGGAGAACGAGGCCAATGAGGGGCAGAGGGGAGGGCGGAGGGTTGGCCATGGCTTCGAGGTCGGACAACTTCATGCCCTCTGGGAGGGGGACTCGAGGTCGTAGGTTCCTTCCGCGTTCTTCATCGCCGTGAATGTTCCCGATTCGAACACGAGCGTGCCGTCGGGAGCAACGCGGTAGTACGCCTGAAAAGAAGGGATCATTGATGGCGGCAGAAGCGGAACGAACCTCCGCCCTCGGCGTCTTGACGAAGATCGTCTTGGCGTGCGCAGGCGTCGTCGCTGTCCAAACGGCCACGAGCACAACGGCGGAGACGGGCAGGCACTTAATTTCGAGCGGAGGGGACGGGCGGGGAGAGAGAAAGAGTAGGTGTGATCGCTGGACTCACTTGAGTGAGTGGCTGCTGATGGAATCCGGCAAGCCTCTTTTATGCGATCCGCGCGGCCCTTGTTTTCCCACTGACGCAAAGCGAGCACCCGCCCCCTGCGGTCACTCCTTGTGTTCTGCAGCGACCTTTGCTCACTTTCCGCTTTTCTCACGACTTCGCACCCGACCGACTAGCAGCTGCGTGCAGGTTGGTTTCCCATCTAGCCGTTGCGTAATGAGAACGATAAAGGCTGCTTGTGGTCGACGCAGCCGAACTTTCGCCACATCGAACTTCCTTCCATCGGCAACCGCTCCTAGCCGGCTGTTTTCGGATCCACGGACGATGTGGCTGGACGTCGTCGCACAAACGGCGAAAAGAAGACGGAAGCACCGCAAACAACCCTCATCTGATTGCTTGGAGGATTGCAGCCGTTCGCCTGCATGTCGGCGAGCCCGTCCACCCGCTTACGGCCGCTATCTCTACTCATTTCTTGCCGATTCGAACTGCGGACACCCGCTGCGCGAAGCGAAGGCGTTCGGTTCGGCCTTCTGCCCCTTCGACTGCCAATTCACGCCGACCGCCTTCTGCGGTTCGAGGCACACAACAAGCAGTTCGCAAAAGAACCCTTCTACTCGCCCGCCAACTCGTCAACTGCGGAGGAGAGCCAGCGGGCTCCGCTCCGATGAGCGGCCAGCGGATCGCCGACCGCTTTGTGCTCCTGCGAGGACGCTTCTCGAATCAAGAGGCCGGCGGACTGCCGATCGAAGCAGCGGACCTTGTGGTCGGGTGGCAGTTGGACGAGCGGTGGGCATCAGACGGTCACTCAATCACTCGCCCGCTTGCAGCCTGATCATAAGCAACGAGGGGGCGTCGGGTTGGCGCCCGGCCGGGGAACTTCGTCGTCCAGGCCTACGCTCTTGGGCTGATCCCCACCCCGATCGTCACGCTCGTCCCGTTGGAAGCCGTGAGCACGGACTCGTTGCTCGTTGGAGATAGCTCGACGGTGGCTTGCGGCGAGTGAATCGAACGGCCGGCCGAACCGGACGCGTGAGTGTTGCGGGTGGACACGATCGAGATCGCCGCTCGGAATACGGGCGGAGAACTGACGGACCTTCGCTTCGAGTGTCCGCTCGTACAAATCCTCGCCGATCACTCGCTTTCTTTCACATGCCTCGCCGCGAGCTGGAGCGCTGGACGGCGGCAAGGATGGTCGCGTACGACCGGCAAGCGAACGATTTCATGGTGAGCTCAGTTGCTTCGAGCAAGTCATCTCCAAAAGCAGTAAGACTTCTTCCATTCGAAGCCAATCTTCTCGCTCATTCGCTCGTTGCAGCTTCGAACGGAACGAGGTCGTCGAGCGCATCGACTGGCTCTGGGAGTTCCGGCCGGGAGACGACGGCGAGGTCGACGGGGCGCTGCTCGTCCGCGCTCTTCGCGTTCTCCGCACGATCAACCCGACCGTCGAGTTCTTCCCGCGGCCCGCCGTCGCCTTGTTCAGATCGTGGATGGTTCGTTGGGTCCTCTTCTCGCATACCCGTCCTCCGAACTCTTGCAGACGAACGACACGCGCTTGTTCCTTGAGTGGGCGCGCGCTCTCGTCGACGCGGCGGAGGCGGGCGGCCAGCGGATCCGCCGCCTGCACCTCAAAATCTCGATGACTTCGGCAAGCAGTCGACGGACCCTCTCCGCTCATCCACCGCTTTCAGCCAAACCGCCCGTTCTGCTGGGAGGAGGCGTTGGCTTTCTTAACGGACGGACTGGGACTCGTTGAAGTCTTCTGCTTGGTGGAGCCCTACTCTGAGCACAGCAAGATCGTGCGCGCCGAGTACACGACCACCCACAACGAAACGCACATCAATGTCAACCTCTTCAATTAGTGGCTGTTTTGTTGCGCAATAAACGAATTGTGTTATCCCGGCCAATTCTGCATAGCTTGTGTTAGTTAAGACGTGACGAGGATCAGACTTCCTTGTGGAAGGCTTTCGTTGCTGGCGGACGTCGTAAATCGTGCAGAAGGTGCCGAGGAAGGGCTCGCCCGGCACCCACGGGTCGTAATCGTCGCTAAACAGAGGAAACGAGCGAGAAGGCAGACGAGAAGACCGGCCCTTCCGTCGTCATTCTCAGGGAGCACCAGCACGCAGCTCAGAGCAATCAAGAGCGGCCGTTTTCCCGCAAGCACAGGCCGTCCGGTTTGTCCATCTGAACGGGCGGAGGAGATTCTTCACGAGCTCTCGTTCCCAAATAAACAAAACGTTTCCGTTTTCGAGCGACTAGAGTTGCGAGCGACTTCTCTCGCGGCACTCATTTGGATGGGCAGCCCACCTTCAAGAGATGACCGCGAGGGTGTCGAGAAAGCGCAATTGGGGCCTTTCTGTGTTCGATTGGCGCCACCTCGCCGTTTGCCGCCCTCCCCTGCCGACAACGCGTTAGCCAGCGCATTTGCGAACGAGCGACGTTGGAATTCCGCTGGTCGGCATGGTGAACGTGTGGATCAAATTCAAGAAACCGGCGGGTCCGTCCGTTGAACGGGAGAATGTGGACGGCGAGAACCCTACGCGAGACTTCGACGAGGCGGCGGGAAGAAAGCAGGCGCCGACTGCTCGCTTCCCGGCCGTCCCAATCCTTCACGATTACCTTATTCGAATGTTCGACGACCGCTTCCTGTTTACGCTGAGGTCAAATGGAGAGAACGGGCAGTCGGTCTTGGTCTTTGATCTGTTTCGAGCGGAGCAAACGTAAATGAATTGGAGTTCTTCGAAGTAAACGCTTTTACTCACTTCTTTTTAGCATTTTCAAGCCGCTCGATTGCGAATTATTCCCGGACTTCGCGTGTGCGCCCGAAGTGCTCGATCTAGAGACTGTGCTCCTGTTCCACGGCCTTTTTGACGATAAACGTTGGAATGTCTTCCGTCTGGATTGGTCCACACGCACGTGCTTTCCGCTCTACCCACAGACATTCGGCTTTTGAGGGCATCCGCGTGTTGGAAGTGCGACTGCTGAACTACTCGCTCCTGCTGCTCCACACGGAATTCGGCCGGGCGGCCGTCTACGCGTTGGTGCAAACGGAAATGACCGCCGAAATGCTCCTCGTACACTCGATTGCCCCCGAAACTGTCGGGGGGGGCGAAGTGCCGAATTCACTTCTTCAACGAGAAGTTCTGGTTCTTCGGGCAGAATCCCTTCACTCCCGTCATCTGCTTCGACGCCCTCGAGCGACAGAAAGAAGAGCTCTCTTTGTTGCCGCTGCCGCCCGCGATGGCGTCCGAAGAGGGCTGGGTGAGCGACCACTCCTTGAACGAGCACGGCCTTCGTTCCAGGAACCGACGAACATGAGCGGCGGTCCGGAGGGCAAACTGCACGTGATGTTCGTCCGTCGTTCCCAGCCAGACGTCGACCTTGCGTTCATGACCGCCGTCCTCGATCTTCGTCGTCTCCAGTGGAACGTCGTGATGCGCTCGACCTGCCGCTCCGACTCTTCTGTCTGGTCGTACGGAAATCTACGCACAGAACACCAGGTTGTGCTTCTTCTCAACACGAGGCAGGAAGACGAGTTGGTTGCCCGCCGCGTTCCGTTGAGGTCCGAATCCTCTCGGCCGTCCACCCGCTCATTCCCGCTCGTTTCAGCCGGCCGGACAGCTTGCAGCACCTTTCGTTGATCACCAGTCGCTCACTTCTGCCCCCTCACGTCTTCGATCAACTCGCTCGATGGACGTGGGAGTGAACGAAGCGAAAGCATTCTCGCGCGTTCTTTTCCATAAACTGCACTTTAACAAAAAGAGTCGTGTTTATTCGCGATCAATGATTATGAGTGAGTTACTCCTCTCCTCCCACAACAGAGGACAGAAAACAGAAGACGGGCATTCCGATCAGCTCCTCGACGATCTCGTGGTTCTCGCAGGCGAATTCGGGGGTGAAGCCGGGCAGCCGGAGGATCTCCTCGACGTGGTCCCGCGCGAACTCCAGCACGCCCGCCTTGAGGCCGTCGAGGTGGTCGAGGGCGCCGGCCAGCCGGAGGTCGACGAGCGCCGTCTCCAGCGACACGCTCGCGACGATCGACGAGACGCACAGCCGCTGAACGAAGGAGTGGGGGGATGATGGTGGGGAGGACTCACCTGCAGCAGTTGGAGACCGAAGAAGTCGGCGGCAGGCAGGAGATCGCGCGCCCACTCGTCCAACCCGTCCACGCGGCCCGTGTACACGAACTCCAGCACGCGCTCGACGATTGACGGCTCGCAGTTCTTCACGTTCACGACGCCCGTCCGCTTCGCCTCCGCGTCGTGGGTGAACATCGAGCGGAAGTAGGGGGATTGGGCGACCAGCACGAGCTTGTGGGCCTGCAATCCGGGCGTTGAACGAACTAAACGATGCGCTCACCGGGAAGACGCGCCCGTCCACGTGCAGCCGGACGTCGGCGAACTGCTCGTCGCCGAAGAGCGCCGCGACGCCCGCGAACATCTCGGGGATCACGGCCGCCGGCTTCGGCGGGGCGGCCGCGTTCTCCGTCGCCTCCAGCAGCTCCAGTTCGGCGTTCAGGACGAGCGGGCCGTCGGTCGCCCACTTCCGCAGCCCCTCCAGCCGCGTCCAGAAGTCCCAGCCTTGCTCGCGGCCCCACGAGAAGTCCCACGTTTCCTCTGCAATCAATGAAAAAGGGATGAGCGAGAGGAGACTCACCGGCTTCTTTCTCGCTGCCGTTCGTCGGGTCCTCGACCCACGCGCGGAAGCGCAGCCGGACGGCCGAGTGGTGGGCGAGGCGGCGACACGCGACGTACACGCTGCAGAAGTACTGGCTGCCCGCACTCTTCGGCACGAACACCAGCTGGAAGTGGGCGCTCGGCAGGCCGTCCAACGCGAAGCAGTCGCTCCTCCACTCCTCGCCGACGGCGGCGTCCAGCGAACGGCGGCCGAAGTCCACGAGTTCCCAGTGGTGGAAGGTGGTCGTGTCCATGGCCGTTGAGGAGCGGTCGTTGAAAGGAAGAGGCGGATGAATGGACTGGACGGCGAGCGAGAAAAGCGATGACGCGGCGGGCGGACGGCGAGCCGGCGGTGTGAGCGGAGTGTATGCCGATTGAACGGGCGGCTGTGTGCGGAGTTGACGGGGAGGAAGACGGGGAAACGGGCACGAAAGAATGAGTGAAGGCCGTACACTGTGTAAGTGAGCCGATCTTTTTCCTACTGATAGCAGCGGAGGTCTTGGAAGTGTCCCGTTTCCCATCGCCTTGCGCAAATGACCGTTGAGAAATCGAGAGGTCGAGGTCAACGCGTGTGCAGGGCGAGACGCCGTCTTATCGCGCTGCTTTCTCACAGTTTGGACTCGCAGCCGCAGCTCCCGCTTTTTGCGCAAGTGAGGGTCGGATAATGGGAATCTTTTTTGGTTGGAACACAAGTGAAAAGCAAACTACAGGGCTGATCGAAGCGGTAAATCGGACGTTTGTTTGACGTCGTTTTAGAAGCGACCGGCAAGAGCGTGAGGATAAAAAAGGGCTCCACACGGCCGGTCGAAACAAACGGCAGCCTCCGTTGAGATCGTTTAGTCGCCCTGCTTCTCGTTGTCCAGCACCGCCATGCACCTCGCGAAGACCCAGTTGGTGGTCAGGCGGAAGAGGCAGCTGGAGAGTGGCCACACGACACACCAGAGGACGTCCCGTCGCTTCGCCCACTCGCCGGCAGCGAAGCGGTCGGGCGCCCACCACACGTGAGCAAGACGGAGGGCGAGCGGCACGAGCAGGAGGAGCGGCAGCAGCACCAAATAGCCGACTGAGCGGAAAGAGATGTGTGAATTCCGGAAAGGACGAACCGACGATGCTGCTCGCCGGGATCCGCAGCGGCGGCCGGCGGCACACGCGCGACGCGACGCTCCAGAGGAGGGCGACGAGGAGGACGAAGAAGACGGCGCCTCGATCCCAACGCGCGTCGTCCTCGCCCTTCAACACGTACGAAACCGGCGGGAACATCGTCGCCTGCAAAGAAGCAGAGAGAATGGAGAGAAATCACTAGAAATTATTCACCTTCTGTAGGAAACCAGTCGTCTCTTGATCCTCCGCTTCCTCCGTCGACCGCCGCTCCCCCACGCTCCACGTGGTCCAAAAGAAGTGGAGAGCAATCACCTCGACCAGGATCGTCTGCAATCCGGACGAGTAGAGCGACAGAAGAAGCGATGGAGAGGACTCGCGTTGAAGACTCCTTTGGCGCACTTCCGGCCGAGAGCGCCGATCAACCTCGTCGATCCTTCCTTCAATTTCGTTCGTTTGGTCGGTCGGAAGGGCTCGTCCGCAACGGTCATCCCCGCGAGATCGGATCACACAAGGGAGAGCGAAGACCGCGGAGTTGCCTTTTCCGCTATGTCATTTCGATGCGGTTGAAAGCAGCGAACAGTCAATCGACTATTCATTTGGGTTGCGTTCCGTAGAAGAGCAGCATTTGCAATTCTTTTGAGTCCCCAGCAACTGCAGAAGGTAAGGCGTTTGATGAGCCCGCAACGGTGACTACAAAATGCGAAGCTCAAAAAAGTGGGAAAGGGCCGAAAGCACTCGAAGTTTTGCTGTTGAAATTGGTGGGTTGTGGGGAACGGAGTACGCGGCATTGCTCCTTCTGTTGCGAATCAAACCCACCGAACAACCAATTCGTTTCCTGAACGAGATCTTTCGTTGTCGAACGTTCTGGACACTCCGAGAGTCATCGGATTGTTCGCGTACGAATCGAACTTCATTGTCGCACACTTGCAACTAGAAGGCGGCCGCCACTCCGAACTGGCAGCCGAACGAGCAGAAGGCGGCATGGAACGCCTCTTCCTTTGAGCAGAAGCGGAGGCAGTCAGCGGCGGGCCGCCCGCAATTGGTCGTTTGGATGCACTAAGCGGTTTGTGTGACTCTACGCCGTGTGTTGTTTCTTTTGCTGAATGTCGACCGTTACGTGTGATGAGGAAAGCGCTGGCTGTTTTAAATTACTGCTATTTATCGCCGTTGAAATACCGCACAAACGATTTGAAAAACAAATAAAATTCACTCTTCTTCAACGACTCATAAAGCCCCATCAAGAGCCAATAAAAATGCGGAATTTGTTTTAATGTTTCTTTCGAAGTTGCAATAAAAAGCTTTAAAACCAGCAGATCGCGTGGTTTCTTTCCATTTCGTGCGGCAATGCGTTCGCTGTTCACCTTTGTTTTCTTGTTAGTGCTTGCTCGTCTCGGCAATGGTCAGTGGCCACCAATCGTTCCGAACGTGGCATCCGCCGAGTTGTTCGCGAACGGCAAGTTGCCGCCGGACGTGGGCAAGTGGATGCCTGTCTTTGAGTACTACGATCCCAAACTTTAATATCATTACTACCAGCGGTTGACGGCGCTTCGCGCCGTCCCCAGCTGGTGGTGTCGTTAGACTGGTGCGTATCGAATGCTTTTGTCGATTTTGTTTGACGAACCATGTGCTCGTCGCAATGGGAGAACACTGAGTCGCGCTTCACAACGTTCGAATTTGATTGAAACTCGGCGAACGGGCCGTTTTTCAGCAGACACATCGCTGTTCGTCCATTTCGCTCTTACGGTCCCAAGAAAAAACGATTCGTACCGGAAAAGCCGCGCAGGAATGCTGTCTTCAAAGACGACGGCGCGCACAACGCTCTACCTTACCCGCAAACAACGCCTAATAGTCTGCTTTAATGCCAGCAAATGGAAAAAAAACGAATGCCGGCTGCGGCGACCGAAGAAATTGGCCGCAAAGCTAGAGTGCATAACCCCACCGCAAAACGCGCCATTACTCCTCGACAACCAAACGTTTAAAAAATTTGGAACGGTGGTAAGCAGAAAAACTACGTGCTCGATGTTTCTGCCAAGTTTCAGAGGAATCGGTCCACGTCTCTTCAAACCCGCCCGCTGTTTGCGCAAAATCGGGGCTTCGGTTGGCGGGCATCGCAGTGGCCAAGCGGGCCAAAAACGAAAACAAACTGCACATCACTGGAAAGCCCGCATTCTGCGCTTTTGAATGAGCCCATATTTATGTCATGAAGTCAAGTGTGCGGGGAGAACAACGGAATTGAAATTCGCCAAAATTTTCAAATTGACACTAAATCTTAGGTCCATGAGCCTGAAATCCTAGCAACTCCTCATAACCCAAATTTAATTTTAATAGATGCGCCAGACCCTTTTCTAGGGAGGATCTTTTTTGTTTTCAGAACAAAATTCGGAGAGCCGCGAACGGCGCCTTCGAGTGTGGACCTCTTCGATTTTCCGCCCGAAGCTTTCGTGTTTGGGCGATCACAACTTTCTTCAACGACTTTTCCTGATGATGGCATCAACTGATAAAATGTTCCTCGTTTGAAAGCGCATCTTTTTGTCCACTGAGCGAGTGAATTTGGCCGTACGACAAAACCGGTACGGCGCGGAACGTTTGGAACGGCACGTTGAACGTGCCCGCCGGCGGTCGAAATGCACATTTTCGAACTTCGCGCATGCGACTTCCTCTAGCCAAAAAAAATTTCAAATCGATTGGAGCAACGGCTAAAAAATTGAGGGCGCGGAGGGGACTGACAGACTCACCGGTTAGCGCCGTTTACGAGGGGATCGGACTAAGTTTCTGCACGAGAAGGCCGCCGAGTTTGTCAGTGAGTTTAGCAGAATAACACAAGACTATCAATTGTCCCGTTAAAGGAATCATTGGGTCCCTAATCCGACCCGATTTCATGGCGCCTGACAACAAGTGGCCGCCGTGTGTCTCCCATGTGCACGGCGATCACCACCCTTTCTTCTACGCAAAGAACATTCTGGCTGGAGGTAGGCGAGAGAAAACAGAAGTGTTTAAAATTACGGGATCTGAGTATAGGTCGCGAAGTCATCGAGCTGCTAAACGGGGTCGGCCTCGCTTCCTCCTTTCTATGCAAATACTTCTTTTGCAGGAGGTTGCGGGTTATGGCACTCTCCCTAATGAGTGGACGTTGATCGGCTTTGGGGTCGGTTGTGACGCTTGCAGCGTCTACCAACGGCCGATCACTCATTACAACGTGACCTTCAAGGATGGACCAAATCAAGGGAAAACAGGTCTACTTGAGTAGCCCATCGTTCAAAAGAAACCAACCGATATGTTTAGACTTCTTTTTCCGCAACCAAGGCGAGGAACTCCCGCCCGGTGCAGGAACACACAAAGCCCGCGGACTGCAAACGAAAGCGCTATGGGTTGATTGGAGAGCGTTCATGCCCTAAAGCAATCAAGAAACCGTGAAATAAAAATGAATGTATTGTGCAAAAGACGAGGGAAGTAGCAAAAGTGCTTTAAACATTCGCCCTACGACTGACGAAGCAAAAGAAGTGTGAAGAGAGTGGGATTCGAACCCACGCCTCCGAAGAGACTGGTGCCTTAAACCAGCGCCTTAGACCACTCGGCCATCTCTCCGTGTTATCAAGCGGTAACATAGCTGTTATAACGCAGGCGAGGTCATTAGTGATGCAAAGCCGAAGCGAGTCACTCGTTTTCCACTCTACCCTTTGTGCAATAAAAAGTCCTCGTTGCGTTCCGTGAATAACTTGCCTGCTTCATTGTTCCGTCGACACAACATACAAACCGGTCGAGGTCAAAAATCTGCTCTCTGTCAGAATCGAACTGACGACCTCATCGGTGTGAACGATGCGTGATAACCACTACACTAAGAGAGCACGCACGACTGTAGGGCGGCAGGTTCGCAAGGAGGCGAAGGGCGCGATCGACGGTCCTCCTGTTCACTGGGTAGGTAAAAGGACAACCAAAACGGACGGTGTTATCGGTTATGTTTATTCTTTCGTTTAAGTACAAAAACAAGTCAATAGAATTCATCGTCGTAAAAAGATCACTTCGTGTCCGCGGGAAGACGTTTAAAGAAGCGTTTGCACTCGTTCGTCCCGTCGGTGATCGTCTGCAACGGACGAAAAGAAATTAAAGAACGGAAAAAAGTCAACGAACCATGACCTGATAGTCGCCTTTGATCGTGTAGCTGAACGTCTCGATCGGTCCGGACGAGTCGACGCGCACGTGCCGCTCGGTAAGGGTGTCCGCGTCGACCAGTTGGTAGGTGATCTGCAGCGAGCGGAATGATCAAAAGGATTTCAATGGATCAAAGAACCTTGTGCTGCTTGCCGTCGAAGCCCTGATTCTGGAACTCCTCGCCCAGCTTCCAGTCGTTGTAGTGGAGGCTCATGAACGTGGAGAGGACGTGCGAGGAGTAGCGGCCGGCCGTCGTCCCCTTCTCGATCACGTTCGTCGCGGGCTGCATTTCGATCCACACCCGCACCAGCCACGGCACCCTGTACGTATTGAACAGAGAGGAGAGCGAGACACTCACCCTTGTTTGGCCAAGTAGTCATCGAAGCCCTCGTCCCGCTCGTGCTTGAAGCTACCGAAGAACTTGGCGGGGATCTCCTCACTGGCGGAAGTTTCGGGCTGCAAGTAGTTGGTGAGTAAACGCGAATGTTTGGCAAGACGTAGACGACCACTGCAGACCGAAAACCCCGCTCCACAAACTCACGCCGCTCACCTTCGGTTTGCCGAATGCAGAGCCCAGTAGAACGAGAAGAATGGCAGTCGTCAGGAGGAAATGCATCGTGGAATGTTTGCTGCAAACTATTCAATCAATGATGTTGGCGGGAGAACGCGGGGGAACGAGCGGAGATTAGCGGAAGAATCGAATGCTGGAAAAAGCCTCCTGCCCTTCCGCTTTTATTCCGGCGACTAGGTGCCAGAAGCTCGTGAGCATTCGGACTGGTGGACTTTCGATCCGTGCGGCAGAACGGGAAGTGAACGAGACGGGAATAAACAAAGTGGCCGCTCCTTCTTATCTCTGCTTTCGAAGTGCAGGCAGGTGATTCAATGCGGAACAAACACGCTTGTTTTTGGAACGGAAGAACGTCAGAAACGAGCACTTAGCGGTCTTTCTGCCCGAAAACACCAACGATCACTTTCATTTCATTACGAGAAATGAGAAGGAATTGATTGCTATGCAAAAAAACGTTAACAAGCACGAGTAATTGAGTGTGTGGCCAAAAGTTGAACCAGAATCCATTAAGCAGCTAAGCGTCCCTTATTTATGCGCGGCTACTTATTCTGGTGTCTCATGCAGCTCCCATTCAGCGGCTGAAGAACGCGTAGAAAATGGAGCGCGAGCTGCGAAGAGACCATCGAAAGCGAGCGGCTCGTCTCCCGCGCGGATGTGCGCGTGGCGTTCTGCAGCACGCGGTCGAGCGGGTAGGAGAGCGCGGGGACGGGAAGCACTTGCTGCTAATGAAATCGGGCTTGGACTGTAAATCACCTTTCTTCGTTGCTTGCCGCTTTTTGCGAGTAAAACTGTAGAACTGTATTGAACTAAACCGACATTCTAGCCGTTTTGTCGCGAATTCGGCGCTGTTACCGCCGGATTACCCACTCGATTTACAATGATTTATGTTTTCAGGCTCGTGAGATTCATGGCTTCTTTGAGACGCAAGCGCGCGTTCAAAGTCCCACAAGAAGCAGGTAAAGAACCGCTGATCCAACAAGTGTTCTCCGCACGCTTGGACGGCTGTGCGAAATGCCGGAATCCGACTCTTTGGTGGGCTCCTTTGGCCGAGAAGCCAAATGCAAAGACCGTGAAGAGACCAGCTGACGATCAAGTGGGCGTCGAGAGCAACGAATTCGTCTACCAGATCTGCGGGGTTTGTTCCTCTTTCTTTCAGTTACTCTTGTCTCATTCTGCTCGCAGCTGCGATCGCGGCCAGATGTTTGCTGTTCGCCGGACGGACGGCACATGTACGCGTTCACCAAGGTAAACAACCTACTCGTTGTCGACCTTTTCAAAGGCATGCAGAAGTGAGCGCCCTTTTTCCTTTGTTCATTTCTTCGTGGTTTGCAGGGTGTTCAAACGCCCGAACGACTGGAAGAAACGGTACATCGGCTACGTTGTGCCGCTCAACGCGTACACGACCCTTCTCCTGTCGAAGGTGTGGGACGGTTGGCATGACTTCGAAGTGGAGCTGGAGTTGCTTCGGCTCGGCAAGGACAGCGACGTGTTCGAGCCGGTTCTGCTCGAACGCACGAGAAATGCGGCCTTGCGCACGTTCGTTTTTACGGAGATCAGCGGCCAGACGGACGTGAAGCGCGCAGTCTCGGGCGTTACGGAACGATCCACTTCTGCCGCCTGCACGTGAACAAGGGCCGAATGGAGAACTTCCACTCCGCGGATACCAGCCACTTCCCCCGCTTCAGCGCCTTCACCGAGCCGGACTACTCGGTTCACTTGAGCGAGAACGCAGGGGAACTGTACACGATGCTGTACGAGGATCCCATGACTCTGCACGTGTACTCTCTGAAGAACGAGATGTGGACAACGGGGAAGATCGAAGCGGGAGATTTACAGTCAGAAGTGGGATTTGTTTGTTGTTCTTTGGTGCTACTGTTTTTGTTTGCAGGAATATCTCATTGAGTGCTTCTGGTCGAGAGGAGTCGTCTACGCAAAATGCAGCACTGATGAGTTGGTTCGCTGCACTCTGAGCGAGAGGAAGTGGCAGAAGATGCCGATCGATGCAAAATGGATTCATCACATCTTGCCTCTTGTTAATCCGGTGAACGAAGCGGACGACGCGCTCGTGATCGTCCGGGAGAGGTGGCTGCCGAGTACCGAAGGCCATCGAGAACGTCGACGCTACCGAATCCTGCGCCGCACGCTGCGGTTAGTTGCGCTTCTGTTACTTTTTTCCAACAATCCCTCTTTTTTAGGAACGTGGAATCGCTCAAACTTCTCGCTCTCGCCGCCACTCGGAAGAGCCGCGAAGGAGTGGACGGCGAGGAGGCCTTCCACCAGAAGATGGCCGTGCGCCCGTACAGGAGCGTCCTGCCCAGCCTGTTCGAGGGCATGCAGCCGATCCCAATTCGCTGTCGTCGTTGCTGCAATCCGCACACATCGTCCCGCGTCAGAAGGATTGGCTGTCCGCGGCGGCCGGACTTCTGAGGAGTTCGATCGTTCGTCGGATTCCGAATTGACGTCAGGGCCTTCGTTTTGTGTAATTCTGCGTTCTGTGTTGTCATAAAGGCGTGCATTGTTCTTCTTCCGTCAATAAACCTTATTGCGTTCCTGCAAACCGATTCCTTGCAAGTTTGTGGGTGATTTGCCGAAGGACGTTGCTGATGCACTCGGTTTCGCCGATGTTTTGTCCCGCTGGACGCGATTCGAGCGGAACAGGCGAATCAGTCCAAGAAAAATTATTGCTACGTCCATCGTCCTCCATTCCACTCGCAAAACCGACACTTGAAACTCGTGTACACTGAAACTCGAGGATTAAAGCATGCTTCTTGCTTCATTTCTCCAAGGCGGGACCAGTGGGACGGGCGAGCAGGTGCAAAACTTGAAGCAGACAGAAGCAGGCAGAAAAAACTCAATTGCAGCTGCCGTCACGCGGCGCCCAGAAACAAGCCGCCAGCATTCGTTTCTTTCGGATGGTCGACGAGGAGTTCGACCGCGCGGTGGTCGAGGGCGTCCCGTTGGAGGGGCAGATCGCCGCGTACTCGACCGCTCAGCAAATGCTCCTCGCCTCAAACGTCCTCACTGCCGCCCTCTGTGTCTTAGTCATTCTGAAGGCCTCGCCGCCGACGATGGCCACCTACCAATGGCTTCTTCTTACTCAAATCGGCTGGAATCTCGCCTTCGATCTGCTGCTTTGTTTGAGCCATCCGGTGAACGTGCTGCCTGCTTTCTGCGGTTTCTCCGCCTCTCCTCCGACATTTCTCACACACGTGGGCGCGGTGGTGGCTGACGCTGATGATCAGCTGCGAGACCGCAAAAACGGGGGCGGTCATCGTAACGCTCTGGTATCGAATGGCGGCGGCGTTGGGCGAAACATCGACCGTCGCTCGCTTCCATCACCACACGACTCCCTACTTTCAACTCTTCCTCGGACTCGTGCTGGAAGTGGGCTGTGTGGTAAGCGGCGAGTCTTAACGTTCCACCCACATTCTTTTCAGCTGCTCGTGCATCGCAGAATGCGAATTACGAAGAGGACCGACGAGTGCTCGAAGCGCGCAGTCCAGCCCTGCGGTCGCTCTTCCAAACCGAAAGCACCTTCATCTGTGTGACGAGCAACGATCGAGGGCAGACGATTCAAGTGGTCGGAGCGTTTTTTATGGCCGTGTCCGCCATCTTCTGCATGGTCTTCGCCATCGTCTACCCGGGCCTTAGTTTGCATCAACGAAAGGAGAGCCTGCACGTGAACACGTACCGCCTGCAAGTGATGTTGCTGCAGTCCTTTGCCGCTCAGATCCTCGGTACTATTCTCACGCTGCTCGTTCCTTTGATGTTCGTAATGGCAAACGCTTTCTTCCGCATCCACCGCTCCAACCACTGGATTTTAATCGCCTTGATTTTCTCTTCTCTTCACGCAACGATCGAGGCCGTTGTGATGCTCGTTACAATTCGCCCCTACCGACAGTTTCTTCTCGCATTCGTTAGCACAAAGACACGCATCCAGAACATTCGTTCCGGTCCGTCAATCTCGGTCGCGGGCTCCCTTCCAGTAGCCGCCGCCTCGCGTGCAACGAACAGGCGGTTCTGAGGCAACCTAAGCACCTGTTACCAGCACACGTCTGAATAAACTATTTCGGTAGCTGAAGCCTTTGACATCCGTGTTCATAACACAAAGCAAGCCTCAACACGATGACGATCGGTGGCGTCAATCGAACATGCGAGTCGGGACGTTTCGACAGGGATGACGCGACGATCAAGGAGAAGTTAACCTTGTTTCGCAGCAGACCGGGACGGCTATCGACGTATCCAAATGCTAGAATTTTTCTTTGCTGAAGTCGGCTCATCGTCCAGTCGGTCCTTTGCGATGAGCTTGGCGTTAAACCGGCTTTCTTCTCTTAAAAGTCGCGATCTTCGAAGCGATCGGCGGGAGCAGCAAAAAAGGCCAAAGCGCGTGCAATCAGACTCTAATTCGATCGACAAGAAAAAGATCGTATTGGGTCGACGCACTACCAGGGTCGGCGCTACGTGTAGCTGTTTTGACTGTCTTTTCCCCAGATAATCAAACAATTCACAATGTTCTCGCTTCAAGAGTAACGACATTAGCCAAGATATCGGCATAAACGGTTTTATTCAACTATACATTCGAATGGGGGATTTTTCCGGGATAATAGCGCAACGCTTCGTTGCCCTGCAGATACGTGGTACGCATGAGGAGACCGTTAATTAGTACAGCCGGGGCAAACGTTCCAAAAATGACGCCTACGAAGACACTGGCCAGAAGGACTGGGTCGTTTACTTTCGATAGGATCGGAATCAAGCCAGCAGATACTGCGAGGCTCACAACCAGTTGGGCGACAAGGAAGCAAATCTAAACAAGCAAACGTTAAAAAATAAAAAGTTATTTAAAAACTGACTATAAGTTTCAGTTTTCGGATGTTCCATTTCTTCCATTTTTGTTGGTCGCCTTTAAAATAACAGTAAAAACAGTACTCGACCTAAACGAAAAAAATAAAACAGATACAAGACAGAAAAGAATCACCGCTCCTGGTCCATAGCGACGACGTGGATCGGCTGTACACATGCACTCATCAAAGCAGTAGTTCGATGTGATGCAACAACAAACGTGCCTGGACATTATTGGAAATATTAGCAGCACGTTTAGACTAGTGAGTCTTTTTAGAAGAAGCACTTGCCGTTAGTGATGGCAAGCACGGAAAACCGCTAATATTGGCGGCGGCGGAGGCGTCGTCATTGAGCGGAGCCTGCTTCAAAAGAAACATCAGCACACTCATCGATGGACGCCATTCTTATCGAAAGTCGTAAGTTCTGCCGCCGGTCATGCTCGATGCGTTCGGCGCTGATAAGAAGCCGAACGCTCTGTCCCGCGTAACGCTTGAAGTCCAGCTGTACGTGTTCGAGAGGCCAATGTTCATGCTGTCATTGTCTAAAGAGGCTCCTGAAGATTCGCCATAATCGTAGAAGTTTTCCGTGGGCGTTGGCGGAACGAACGAATGGATGGGAGTAGACGGCGGTCGATAACGACTAGTCGGATTCTCTTCGGTCGAAAAACCGAAAAGCCTGCTCGGTACCTCACAGCAATCAAAAAAGTGTTGGGAATTTGATTTAACGACGATTCTCGAACCCATTCGCTGCTTTCGTTTGTGAAACAGCACTAATAAATGACGCAATTGCATCCGTTTCACGCTCCGTCTCCTTCGTTTCCCGACTGCGTGTTTCTCAACCGTTCGCTTATCACTTTTTCCGCTTGCTTCGTCCCAAGGTTCATCTGCTTACGAGCATTCAAGACGCTTTTCGTTCGAAAAAGCCACTAAGAGAAGCGAGCTCATTATTCGTCGAGATGAGTTTGGGGTTCTGTTCTGGCGTTCCATGGAATTATTGCTACGACGAATGTCAGTGCAGCAGGTATCCGTGCGTTCGTTGGGGCTGCAAGCCGGTAATAGCTGCGCTTAGCAGTAGTCACTTGTTTATTCGATCTGTTCAGGACGAGTTTGTTTCTACTGCCACTTCAAAGGCGACAAAGGAAAGTGGGCGGATTACGTGATGCAGAAAGCGGCATTTCGCGTACCTCTCTTTCACCTTGAAACCCTTAAATAATTGGAGTGTTTCGTTCAGCTGCTCATCCTTGCCATCAACACGATCGTTGCCTTTGCAGTGGCCACCTGGCTCCTGTCCAAGGCAACACACAGCCTGACCGTGGGCGCCAAAGCGGGCCTCTACGGTGCAGGTGTCTTCTTCGTTCTCCTGTCCGTTCTGGTCATCGTTTTGGTCAACCGCCGTCGCTATCGTCGGGGTTTAAAGGCGCTGCGGTGCTACCCGCACAAGATACCCGGAGTTTGTGCGTACTTACCGCAATAAACGGCAATTGTTCGGCTTCTCGTTAGTACTTACACATCATCTCTATTGCCGCTTCTGCATTGCACAAAGCTCAGAAGCGTTTATTCGTCGGCGGTCAGGCGGTCTTGCGAGTGGCCAATCCAACAGCCTGCTTGGTGTAGTCAAAGGTCACGCAATGCTTGTTGAAGACGGGGGTGTTCAGTTGGAGGTCGTTGCCAAAGTAGCCCGAGAAATGGCAGAAGCCCCGCGTCTTCTCCTCGCTTCGATCCACGTAGTCCTCGGAGCCGAGGCAGATCTCCTTGCCGCCGATCGTGTACTCGAACTCGTGGGTCTGCTCGCAAGGAATATCCTTTCTGGTTTCCATGCGGAGAGCTCGAGTGATGGCGTCCTCCATCGCGTACGGAAAGACGAGCTGACTGACGGACAGGTCGACGAGCATTCGCTGATTGGAGCCCAGAGTTCGGTTGCCGAACGTCAGCCTTAAAAACGATGAACAGAACTGGGCAAGGGAGCTCACAAAGTCAGCGGGACGCTCCAGCCGTCGTTCTGTTTTGAGATCTCGACCGAATGCCAGTCGTTTGCGCACCGGACGGCCGCCCGTCCACCGATCGTGATCACGCCGCTCGTTCGCCCGTGGCCTTCCGTTTGGTTCGGCCTTCAATCCATGTGGTTAATGGCGGGTGAGTGGCGGCATTCACGTCTTCCCCGAAAAGACGACCACTCGATCGCCCAACTGCTTCAAAATGCTCCCCACAACCGTTGACGTGCGTTGAGGTCTGCAAGAACAAGAAGGCTCGTCTGAAAGTGGAGGGATTACCGCTGGAAAACCAGTTGACCGTCCGTCTTGTAGCGCCTCATTTCGGCACGTTGGAGCTCCAGCCGAACGTTCTCGAAAGTCGTGTTTCCGAGCTGAATCGAACGAGTGAAGCAAAGTGGAGATTCCGCCCACATGCACGCGTTCGAGCACTCGCTTCCCGTGTTCGGCCGTGCCCTTGACGACGTTCCCCCGGTCTTGGAAGGAAGACGAGGTCCTGAAGTGTGCTTGTTAGATAGTGGTCTTTCTGTTGTTTCTTGCTTCGAGTTCAGCTTCGGATCGAAGAAGGTCAGCCCGCCGCCGGTCCGGAAGCCGAGCATCACTCGGTAGGTGCGGGCTGAAATGCGATCACTAGCCACCTCATTTGTTCTCCCCACTTACGCGGCGTTCCCACCTTTATTGGGATCTCGCACGGCGTCCACTTGTCGGCACACCAAAAGGGAACGTCCACTGACTTCCAGGGTTGCGCATTTCCGAAGACGACGGTCGGAAGGAAGAGCATTTTGCTTTGCTTCCTGCTGATCGCCCTTCCTGTTTTGAACTCCTCTCGTTGTGGCCGAGTGCAACAAACGGCAGCTGTGCCATCAAAAGACGAGAATCTCGCTTGTCCAACTTTTGTTGCGGCGGTAATCGCTTTTGGTCGAACGAAGACTGCCGTGCTTTGCGGACAGGAATTCCGAGAAACCAGCGGACGAGTGCAGTGTCGGAAGCGGGGCTTGTTTGTTTAACTGTTCGCTGGAGCTTTCGATCACACGATGACGAATACGAACAACAGGGGGCACACTCGACTAAGGCCGGGCGCGGGAATTTGCGGTACACGGCAGGCCGCCGGGTCGAAAGCACACCGTTCGAATGGTCGGCGCAATTGCCCAAAGCCGAGCGGTAAAATAAACTGACGAACTCCTTCAGCGTTTCAGTGAAACATTTCAATCGCTTCCTCATTTGCTTGAAAAAAGTTGATCTCGTCGTCGTCTTTCCGCGAGCGAGTGGTGACGAAAACGAAGCATGACATTTTCGATTCGCTTGTTTGCTTCACAATGCTCGAATAGAAGGCAATAAGACGCCCCCTTCCGCTTTTGCCGTGGACTTTGTGATCTGCCCGCTAATGGAAAGGTCGATTGTTGTGTCCGTCTCCACAATTGCTTCTTTTTCGGCACCAGGAAGGAATTGAGATAAGAGGGCTCAGAAGGAGGTGGTGACGTCGTTTGAAGAGCATAAAAGCGGAGGCAATTGTTCCATCTCGCTTCATCCCGAACAACAATGACGACTAGTGGCCGCGGCGTGTTTCTCTTGGTCCTTCTTTCTGCTTTTGCCAGTGGAGTCAAAGGAGTGATCGACTGGAGGTTCTCGGCCTACGTGGACGACGCCTTCTTCACGCTGGACAGCCTCCAAGTCGGGACGCCTCGTAGGCCCCACAAAAGAGAGCAATCGAATGTTTCCTTCTGCTTGCAGCCGTGAGCACGCAAGTGTACGGAATGGTGGATTGGTACCCCGAGGACTACGACGGCCTCTCGCTGGCGGACGTGGCTGTGGGCGGCGCTTATGCCCGCTGGTGAGTTCGACGGCTAACGCTTTCTTAATCGAAAATTTAAGCGAGTCCTCGACGTTCGTCCGAACGGGCGTGCACACCGGCCGGCGGGGCAATCCGGACGGGCTGATCGGCACCGAAACCTTCATCGTAGGCAGAGAGTGACCACAAACGAGACCTTCTTTCGTTTAGATCAACGGGCAAACGAAGACCTCGCTGCCCTTTTCGGTGCAAAACGGCTCGCAGGCCGCCGAGGAGCCGCAGTGGGCGTTCCTTTCGTTCGGGCACACGAAAATCCAGACCCCCTCGTTCATCGAGGCGTTGCTGACCGATGAGACGGACGAAGTGGTTTCGTTCGCGTACGACAGGCGAGTCCAATGGAGATTCTCGTAAACTATCCGTCTTTCTTCCGCTTGCAGCATGCCGCCGCCCTTCTACGGCAAGGCTCACCTGATGAACGGGAGCGTGCAGATCGGCGGGCGGCAGCCTTCGAAGTGTTCCCCTGATTGGTTCGAAGTGGACGAGCAGCCCGATGCCGACCAGGATTGGGAGGTGCACTTGGACGAGTAAGCCACTCCTTGTACACACTTCCATTAGGGATTGCAGGTTCTCCGTCGGGCAGTACACGTTCGGTTCGGGCGGCGCTCTCGTCTTTCAATCGACCGACCGCTTTCTGCTCCTGCCGCCGGACGTCTTCGCGGCGGTCGTCCAGCTGATGGGCGGCAAGACGACCGAGGAGGGAGCGGAAGTTCCGTGCGACTTTGCGGACGACTTTGTCTTCACGATCAAGGACTTCGACATCCGCCTGCCCATGAGCGACGTGATCGACCAGTCGAGAGTGCTGCCCAACGGCATGTGCACCTTCCTCGTCCAACCGAGTGGTGCTTGCGGAGAGGGGATCGGCCCCTGCTACTTCCTGCCGGTAACCGCCCTCCGCAACCGATGCCTTCTCTACCGATACGATCCGCCCGGGGTGGGCATCTCGACTGCCTTTCAACAATGAGCACAAGCGAGTATCGAGTTGTCAGATCAAAGAAATAAACATCTGCATTGCACTGTTTACTGGATGCATTAAGCTCTTGCTCGTTCATTGGCCTTGGCCGACGGCCAGGTTGATGAGAACGTTCTGGGCGTCCAGGTCGAATGTTGTGCAGTACTTTCGGTGGAAGGGAGTGCCTGCAAAGAGAGTGCACGACTCAGTCGGAAGCGCTCACCCAGAGTCCACTGGTCGTTGTAGTCGCTCTTGGCGACCGCCAAAGCACACCGATCGTCTTCCAGTCGCACCTACAAAAATAAGAAGACTGTTTGAAGAAAGACGACTACTTGCATCGACAACAAAGTAGTTTGCCTCCAAACTAAAAGACGTTGTGTTCAACCCGAACTGCATCGAAGGGATTGTGGCCGCTTGGGAGCAGGGAACCGTCAGGAGCAGCCGATCCCAGTCGATGTCCGGTTGGACCCTCAATCGGATTGCATTTACAATAGTCTTTCCGCTCAAGCACTCACGATGCGAAAGATGGCCGCGTACGTGGCCTGCGGGAAGAACATCTGCGAACTCGCGGTCTCGAGCGCCCCGAAGAACTCGCCGCTCGCGTGGTGGTCGCCGAACGTGAAGCTTTTGAATGCATTTAAATGGGTGATTAGAGAGAGGAGCACTCACTTCAACATGACCACGGACAATTTCAGGTAGCCGTTGAGAGCGAGCGGAATGTAGAGCTCGTCGACGATCAAGTCCACTCGGCAGTGCTCGAGATCGTTGCCGCCGGTCGGTCCTTCCTCCGGTTTGGACAATCTGGAAGAAACAAAGGGATCAACACCCACGTTCTCCTTGCGTACGTCGAGTTGAACCAAATGGTGAACTGCCGCTTCTCTTGTGCATGCAGCACGTTCACGATCGGCAAGGCGGCCGCTCGTTCGCTCCCGTTCATTCGCGACTTTTCATTCGAGCGGGTCGCACTCAACTTCTCTCACGGGCTGCGAAATGCCCGTTGTTTCCTCGAAATGGATCGCTTCTGCCTTTTTTCGACGTCTTCTTCCGTTCCTCGTCTACACGCTCTTGGTTTGCGGCTGCGGGTTCACGATCGCCCGTCTGCTGGATTCGGTGGCCGTGAAGACGGAGGTTGGGCGCGTGTTCCTCCCGCAGCGGTCGGATTCGATCGACGAACAAGAGCGGAGCAATCAACAGCGGCTCGCCGTCGCGCGGGAGTTTTTGGCGGCCGCTGATCTACGGAGATTTGCCGTGAGTTCCCCTTTGTTTCCTCTCGTTCATCCTCGCTTCTTTCAGCCGACCACGAACGAGACGAACGGCGCGAAAGTGGCCGTCGGGATCGTCGCGTCGTACCGCAAGCGGCAGGCGTACGTGACCCAAACACTCGGCTTCTTGGTCCACGAACTGGCCGCCGCTCCGTTGCCCGTTCTCGTGTGTTTTGTGGAGCCGACGGCCGACGAGGAGGTCGACGCCCTGCGGCCGCTTTTTGAGTTCACGTTCCTCTACGCGAACCGCTCGTTCTCCCGAGTGCCCGCCGGCCGCAACGACGAGGCGCTCCGCAAAGAAGCCGCCGACTATTGGGAGTGTCTGGAGCGGACGGCCGCCCGCGTGCCGACCGCCGACTTCGTCCTGCTGCTCGAAGACGACGCGCTGCCGGCCGCCCACTTGCGCGTCCAGCTGGAGTCCGCCGTCCGACAACTCGAAGAGCCGCGCAGAAGGCGCGTGGACTACGGGAAGCTCTTTCATCCCGCCTACTTGCGGAAGATCCCCGCCTTCATTCAAGTGAGTGGGTGGGAAAAGTCATCAAGCTCTCTCTACTGGTTACAGATCCCCGCGTTCTGCTTCTCGTTCGCCTTCACGCCCGCCTTCTTCGACCGCCGCCTCCGCTCGACCGGCTTTCTGCTGGCCGCCATGCTCGGCGCTCTCGTCCTCACCGCCCACGTTCTCGTCCAACACCCGCAAGTTCGTCCAGTCCTCGCTTCTTTCATCTCCGCTCTTTCCAGCTGCCCGCCACCTCCGCTTCGCGCTGACCGGCGGCGTCTACTTGAGCGGCGGCGAGTCGTGCTGCACGCCGGCCGTCTTGTTCCGCGCCGCCTCCATCCCCGCGATCGTCCGCGAACTCCGGCCCGCGGAAACGCGGCGCGGATTCGCGAAGGACCACGTGCTGGACGGCTCGCGCTTCGTTGGGCGCCAAACCGACCGCAATCTCTTCGTCCACATCGGCTTCTACTCGTCTTTGGCTCGAGACTACGTTGAGCAGCCGCCTTCATGAGTTTACGCAAAATAAAAGAAGTGAACAGAAGCGTTTGTACTAGTTCGTTGACCGTATGTGTGAATAGCGGCCGAACACGAACTACGTTCATTTATTTCCGCAAAAATCACGTCAAACGAGTGGCGAAGCCGACCGTTATATCGGTGTAGTTGTAGCGGAGGCAATTCTTGCGGAAGAACGAGGCGTCCAAAAAGAAGTTGTCAGCATTGAAGTCAATGGTAGCCACACACGTCGATTCGTCGTCCGGCAATTCGTACACGTAGTCCTGCGGTTCCATTCGGATCTTCCGCCCGCCGACCGTGAACACGAACACAACGTCCGTCGAGCACGGAACGTAGATGTCGTCGTATAAGTTGAGGGCCGCTGCGATCACTTGTTGATATTTCTGCGGGAATATGGCGTGATACGAGTCCACTCGCACATACGCGTGCCCGGGAGCATCAAAGGCGTACTTTCCGAACCCGAATCTAAACGTCAAAAACACGAAACTGAAATGATGGAAAGAAAAACGTACTCGTCAAGACTAAAACGCCATTGCGCGTAGGGGTCGTTTGTTTGGAACTCGGGGACGACCGTCCAGTCCGAAGAACAACGGCGGCCGTCAAGGCCGCCCAGAGTCATCTGCCCGTACATGTTCGAAGGATAGGCCCCCGCGTAACTCAAGACAACGATCAGTTATTCAAACACAAGAGCACTCACTCGTCGAACGAGAACGTGACCACTTGCTCGTCCAACCCGTCCAGCAGCGTCTTCAGAAACGTTTGGTTGCCGTCGAGCGGCCGGCCCAGCCCCCACCAGCCCGAGTAGCCCGGGTACGCTTCTTCTGCAACGTGGTCGGATAGGACGAAATTGGAGTCCAACGTCTGACTATCAAACTAAACAAAACAATAGATGGCATTTAGCGCTCTCGTTCTCTTACATGAAAAGCCTCCTCCGCGATCCACCCGACAGCGGACCCTCGATTGTACGCCACATCTTCGATTAGAAACGTCGAAGAAGCACTGCAATCTTCCACTTAATCATTCGAAATGAAGACACAAAAACCTCGAGTCGTAAGCCCCGCCGTTCGACACATTGTAAACGAAGAGGTTCATTCCGAACGCATCGGGAACCAAATCGAATCGAAAGTTCTGGCCTGTAAACATGCGTGACATAAAGATAGGAACATCCGCTTACCGGGAGTGCCGAGTGTCAAGTTGATTCGCAGTTTGGAGTAGTCGATCGAGTAGAACGGGATGTAAATCGTGTTTACGTCTTCGTTTTGGCTTGCAGCCAACGCTAAGAAAACGAACGGCAGAAACGATTGGACGAACATTTCAGGCGACTCGTAAGTAAACGAAAAACATCAAGCGGCTCCTTTTAAACCGGCAGATGGCCAATTTTCAGCCGCATTCGCGCTCGGTGAGCGGAAGCGTCTTTCGTAGCAAATAAAGATAAGAAGTCCGTCGTCCGGAGCAATCGAACCTTCCACCATTCTTATGAATCATCAATCAACAAAGACATAAAGCGTGACTTCAAAGCACAGCTCCTCGAGAAAAAGAAGCAGCACGTCGCACAGATACACTCAGCTCTTGTGTTTTGTTCATCTGACAACTGCAGACATTCCGCTTCTGCAGAAGACTTCTGCATTACGACAAAATAACTTGCTCGGATTTAGCAGTGGCGTTTTTGTGTTGTAGCACTGTAGGTTGTGTTTGGGCTTATAATTGACCAGACAGCACCCATAAAAGTTACTCATCGAGCAGCACGGAAGGAAGTGAATTCGTTCGAGTTTATGCAGTGTTGCGAGTTGCTCATGTTCCGTTCGTCCAACGGTGAAGTGGAAGGATAGAACGAACCGCAGCTTTGCATCACAAGTGGGCGGACAAACCGAGAGCATTCGCCGAACGTGACTCTTGCACACTCACTCCTCTCCGGACTTCCGCACAAACCTGCCAGTGTGTTCATTCCAACCATTCGAAACCTTCCATTACGAGCATGGTGGAGAAAAAGAAGTCGCCGTGGCGGTCGATCTACATCGCGTGCGGCCTCGCGTACTGCACGGACATCCAGTTCAGCCTCTACTTCTCGTCGCTGTGGCCCTACTTGCAGACAGTCGGTTTATCCCTTGCATTTCTTTCATTCTTCTGTCTGCAGTTGGAGCCGACGGCCACGGAGAACTTCTTCGGCTACATCGTGGCCACCTACTCGCTGGGTGGGGAGCAAGGAGTTCTTTGAAGCGTTCACTTCTTTTTAGGGCAGATCGTGGGCCCGCCGCTGTTCGGCCTGTGGTCCAATCGGATCAAGAACATTCGGATTCCGCTGATCGCGTGCGTGTTCCTCTCGCTGGTCGGCAACCTCGTGTACCTCGCGGCCCCGTCGTTCGCGGAGGCCCACCGGAAGTACGCGATCCTCGGCGCTCGCTTCACGCTGGGCTGCGGGGCGAGTGCGATCGGCCTCCTTCGCTCGTACGTGGCGACGGCGAGCACGCGAGAGGACCGGACGCGGGCGATCGCGTTCATCACGGGCGGGAGTGCGCTGGGCATGACCACCGGGCCGGGTGAGCACTCGCTTCTCTCCGTTCACTGCCTCCAGCCCTCCAATTTCTGTTCACTCCGCTCGGGTATCCCGGCTGGCGGGTGGCGGGCGACGTCCGGCTGAACGTCTACACGGGCCCCGCCTTCGCCGGCGTCCTCATGAACCTCGTGAACATCGCGGCCACGGGGTTCTTCTTTCGAGAGGTCTACGCGGGACTCGTGGACGTCGAGGAGCGGCAGGTGGGCAGTCGGCCGTCCATCCATCCACTTGATTGATTGCAGCAGGACGGGGAGTTCCGGAAGCTGCGCGTGCCCCCGTACGACCGGACGGCTGCAAGCGTGTGCTACGCGACTCGCTTCACCCAAATGTTCACGTTCACCAATCTGGAAACACTCGGAGCCCCGCTGGTCCGTTCCCTCGATTGCTTCCATCTCTCCGCTTGTTGCAGGCAATGACGATGTTCTCGCTGGGCAAAGAGCAGGTCGTCCGCTACCTGGCGGTCACCCACTCGGCTCTCAGCGGCCTCTCGTTGTGCGTGTACGTGTGCTTCATCCTCTTCCGCTTGGATCGATTGTGAGTCCACTGACTGCTTCCGTTCACTCTCGTTCAGCATCAACGTCCGGCGGCATTGCATCGCCGCAATCGGTGGGCTGATCCTCTTCCATTTGGTCACCTTCTCGTGGCCCTTCCTGCCCGACCGGCTGCTCACGTACGGCGAGGCGGAACTCGTGAACCGGACGGCGCGCGGCGAGGAGGTCGTCGGCTGCAATCGGGACCGCTTCTCGTGGTGCGAGGACGTGCGGCAGGTGAACGTGTGGGTGTACTTCGTCTCGTTCGCCCTCTTCCTCGGCCTCTGCTTCCCGAACATCAACATCACGAACAGCACGCTCTTCTCGCACGTCCTCGGGCCCCGCCGGCAGGCCACCCAGCAGGGCGTCATGCAGATGAGCGGGAGCGTCGCCCGCCTCATCGGGCCGGTGGTCATCAGGCAACGGAGGATTGCTTACCTTTCACTCACTCCTTTATCCTCTGTAGTGCACTGTACTCAAGCTACGGCCCCCGCTGGGCGTGGATCCTGGCGATAGTCATCCTCGCCGCCGCCATCGGCCTGTGGGTCCTCTTCTACGGCCGAATGGTCCCGCTCGAAGTGAAGGAGGAGAAGCGGGCGGCCGTCTACCACTTGGGCGTCGACGCGAACGGAAAGCGGGCGGAGAACGGGACCAAGAAGGCGAACTGACGACCCGGTTTTTGTAGCGATCTCTACGCGTTCTTGAAAAGGAGTGCCGACTATCGATGTTTTTGCGCGTTTGGAATGAATTGATCTAAGCGACTGCCAGCCAAATAGGGCGCCAAGCTAGGGTCCAGCTTGCGTTTGCGCAAAGGGTCAACGCGCAATCTAATCAGCGCTTTTCCGTTGTGCGGGATGAGAGGTCGCAGTTGTTGGGTTGCTCTCATTCGAAAAAGATTCTGCAAATGGGCAGACGACAGTTCCTTGTGTTATTCGTCCTCGTTTGTGTCGTCGGCCTCTCGGATGGGTGCGAGGGGAAGTTCTCGTGGCCCGAACTCCCGTACCGCACGCGGGAGTACGCGGAGGACGAGCTGGGGATTCCGTTGACCCGCTGGACGCGCAAAGTGCGCCACGCCATTCGGGACGGGGGTTCGTCTTTCACTCGACTGCTCTTTGAATGCTTTCATTGGTTTCCAGAAGCCTGCTCGCGGATCCCTGAGATCTTCCCCGTTCAGGTCCCGACCACCGCCGGCACACTCCTCGTCCACTGCCGACACGCCACGCTGGACGGCATCTGGCGGAAGTTGAAAGATGTGCTCGGCCCCCAGTTGGAGGCTGTTTGTCGGCATCGTGAGCACTCCTTTGGGTTACTTGCTTATTCCATTAGTTTCTTGCAGCCACGTGGAAGTGCGTGGGGTACAAGATTGAACGGAAGCGGGAGCTCTTCACTCCGATGATCCTGATCGACGCGTTGGAGGAGAACAAGCGGCCGTTCCCGTTCTCCCGCTGTTGAAGCGGTGGAGAATGGCCGTTTACTGCACCGTGCGCTTCTGAGCGAACGATGGATGCGATTTGCACGGAGTTCTGAATAAACACGTGGTGTTTGTTATGGGTTCCCGTTGCCGACTCCAAATGGACGAGAGTCATAACTTTTAATGGTCGAGAGAGCGCTTATCTTATCGCCGCTCTTGTCGGACACGATCGGCTCGTACATCCCGACTGGCGGAAAGCCTGAAACACGCGCTTGATACGCGGCCAAAACGGTCGGTAGTCGCGAGTGCGCGTGAACGAAAGCGGTCAGCTGCGGTCAGTCGAGCCAAGCGAAAAATGCAACCCTCTCGTCTATCGTTTGTGCCCGTCATTCTCTGCGTTCTGTTCGGAGCCGCGAATTCCAGCTTCGTTCCGGGGCCCTTTTCTATTGTCTCGTTCCTGAGCGCGCAACTGGGGATGCGAGGCGATTCCTGGACGTCGCGAGTGGCCGCTCTGATGCGAAAAGAACGTTCGTTTGGTTTTTGTTGACTTTTTCACCGCTTTCTCTTGTTCAGAAATGTGCGTCAGTGACCCCCACTTGTTTCCAGTGCTCCTCCGCTGCCCGTCCGCTTCGGTCGTCGTCCACTGCAAAGACGCGACCTTCGACGGCGTCTGGCGCAAACTAGAAGAAGCTCTCGGTCCCGATCTAAAGAACGTCTGTCTTGAGGGTGTGTCGCGTTCTATGGTTTCTTCTAGCCGGTGTGCTTTCAGCCAACAATGACGGTTACGTGAACCGCATCGGACGCACAGAAGACGACACCGCGGCCATTATCGTGTTGGGATCGACGTACGCGAACAGAAATTACCTGTTCTACCGCTGTCCTTGATATCTAGTTCTTGATCTGATTATAAAACTGTTGGTCTTCTTCAGGCGCGTTCTTTTCGAGGTCACGCCAAGCTGTCGTCTACTTTTTTTCTTTACACTCAAAAGTCCAGTAAACTTACATCTACCCTCCGCACAGTGCCCGAACGACTAAGCAGTCAAACATTTGCATTGTTTATTGTCCGATTGGCATTACAAGAAGGGCGGACGGTTCACTCAAGTGTTGGTGGCTCATTCGCTGAAGCCGCTAACCAGGGCAGGCACACACAAATATCAAGAAAAGGCATGCACCCACCGCCTGGGAAAAAACTTTTAACACACGATCCGAAGCAGATGAAAGGGTCGCAAGCGTCAGAGCTCCCGAGCACAACAACCAAGCAGAACACCAGCAGGAGACGGTTGAACATTTTGGCAGACTGAGGACGGATAAAGAATGGCGTCTGGCCGTGCTCCCGTTCTTTTATTCACGATCAAAGGGATGCAGATGAACGAGCAGCCATTCAAACCATCGTTTCCGTTCGCACTTCAATCGTTCTCCCGATGCAAATGAACGAGAAGCCGGAAAGGTTGACTGCTTGAACGACAGCAATTCATCGCCGATTCCGTCCATCATTCAAGGCGCTGTTGGCAGCCAACGACCCCACGAGCAAGGTCCCGACACAAATGGCTGCTCTGTTTATTCACACTCCTCTCTTGCGCTCAATCCAACTGCCCGACCGCCCAGTTGATGAGCACGTTCTGAGCGTCCAGGTCAAACGTCGTGCCGTACTTCCGGTGAAACGGAGTGCCTGGAAGCAAGCATAAAAGTTCCTCCTTCAATGCTGGAAGCTCACCCAATCTCCATGGGCCGTGATCCAAGTTGCCGTTGCTCAAGCCGACCGCCAACGCGCACTGCCCGCCTTCCAATCCAACCTGCAAGCAGAAGAGACCGTGGGCAGGAAAGGGTGTTCACGCACGTCAACGACAAAATAGCGAGCTTTCAGTTCGTACTCGACCTCGTCGAACATGAACCACAGCGAGGGAATTGTGGCCGCTTGAGAGCAGGGAACCGTCAGGAATTCACGATCCCAATCGAAGTCCGGTTGGACCTTCAATCCAATCGATTCATTGATCGAAGTGAAGAACTCGCCTTGCGGAAGACGACGTCGTACGCGTGCGGGGGCACGAGCATCAGCGAGCTGTCCGTTTCGAGCGACGCCAACGCCGCCGGGTGTTCGTAGTGGTCGCCGAAGAAGAAGCTGGAACCGCGAGCTTGAAGAGGAAGGGAAGAGAGCTCACCCCTGGAGGATGAGTGAAAGCTGGCTGCCGCTCTCGCCGTACAGGAGAAGCGGGTGGTAAAGGCCGGCGGTGATCTGGTCGACGAGGCAGTGCTCGGGATCGTTGCCGCCGATTGTCAGTTTGCCGCCGGTCGCCCCTTCTTCCGGTCTGGACAATCTGGAAGCAACAAAGCGATCGATCCACGTGTTCTCCTCGGCTACGTCGCGTTAAACCAAATGGTGAACTGGCGGCTCTCCAGCCCCTGGAGCGCGTTCACGATCGGCGAGGCGGCCGCTCCGGTCGGCTCCTGGTCGAGGCGCCACGAGAGGCCGAGATCCCGTCGATGGGCGCTTGAATGACCACGTCCTCCCCAGTGTAGGGATTCGAGACTTCGGTGATCGACCCGAAAGCCTGCAGTTGGGCAGGTCGGCCGAAGAGCTGCAAGGAGCAGATGATTGGATAGACGGGAATTCTCCGCACAGTCGTTTGGTCAGTCCACGCCTGACCGCTCACGCCCATCGCCGGCCCGTCGTCTGCGCCCCACCACTCCTCGCCCGTTTGAGCGGTGGAGGACGCACTTCCGTCGTACGCGTTCTGCCCGGCTTGCAGGCTGGGATAGTCCTTGTCAAAGACCCAAAGAGCGTTGCTTCCCGTCTCGACAGCGACCGTGAATGTTTGGGCTGCAAGAAGAGGAGTGAGCGGAGAAATGGCTTGGAGAATTACGCGGAGTGCCGATTTGGATGGTGGTCGTCAGGAAGTCAGCTGAAAGAAGAGGGTTGGACAGCGAAAGCAACACAAACGCACTCGGGAAGTTGTTCTCGTAGAAGCGATGACGGAATCGAGGACTACCGAGAGGAGTGGCAGCTTTGATCGCCGGCTGTCGTGGTGCGCGCCCGGCCGAAACGACCGGCAGAAGACAGGAAAGAACAACCAGGAGCTTCATCTTGAGAGTAGACTGCCCGGATGTGGTTCCTTTTTTCTTTTATATTCCTTTCGAAAGAATTTTTCGATCAACAGACGTCACCTTATCTCCACTTTCGTCCCTCTCCCGCCGGTCCCGCAATTAAGAGTCAAAAACGAGTGGCTACGTGAACGCAATCATGTTTCGAATGGGTGGACAACCGAGGATAATTTCGTTGACAGGCGACTTCTTTGTGGAAGCGGCCGTCGGGAGTGATAAAAACGACGAATGCAACCAGAGAGCATCGTAGGGAGCGAAATGCGGGCAAAAGATCAACGTCAACGGGTGACGTTTGAAGATAGGAGCCCAATTTTTGTGCAGTGAGTGGTTCCCTCTCGTATGCTAGTGGGAAATCCTTGCGTTCTTTGACGCTCATCCGACTCCTCACTTGAGTTAAATGATCGACTGGGGTTGCCCATTCTTCCAGCCGTCATTCCAGGTTGATTCCTCATTCGTGCCCGAAACTCCTAGCTTTTCGCTTTCTCGCCCGCCGGTCTTCCCCCTCGCCCGCTCCCCGCCCGACCGCTCGCTCGCTCACGACTGGCGGCTTGACTCTTGTTTATTCATCGGGGCAGGCGGCTTTTATACTCTCGGGGCGTGCGGAACGAACGGGGCGGAGCAGAGAGAGAGAGTGCAAGAGACGAGCCCGTCTCTTACACTTGGAATTCGGCTGGACGAGCCGGCGGTTTGGCCGTTCGTCGGCAGCCTGTTTGTGTCGCTGGCGTTGCACGAGATCCTTCCGGTTGTCTTCAGCGTGCTCACCTTCCGCTCGTTGGCCGTCCACCAGCACGCGATCTCCGCTTCGACCCTCCGCCTTCAGCGGCAACTCATCCGATTGCTCACGTGTCAAGTGGGTGGGCGGAGGTCACAGCTCGAATGACCGCTCTTCTTCCAGTTCTTGTCGCCCGTCGTGTTCCTCATCCTGCCGATCGTCGCCAGAGCGCTGGGCGCGATCTTCGACTTCCAAGTGACGGGCGACGCGCTGGCCGCCGGCTTCTTCCTTCTTTGGGGCCGTCAACACTTGCTCGACGGGGGTGTTCGTGGGTGCCTACCGCTCGTTCACCTACGAGCTGCTCGTCCGGCCGTGGACGCGCCTTTTGTTCGATTGGTGCAAAACGAACCCCGTGGTTTCCGAATTCGAGTCGCCGACGGAAACCGGACCAAAGGCGTTCGTTTCGGTTGTGCGGCCGGGCGGGACGCGGTAAGAGAAAGCCTGTTAACCGAGCGGAATCGTGTGTGCGTTGGAACGCCAACCAACAGAAAATCCTGTTGATTACAATGACCGCGTTTGACTGCAGCCAGTTTCTGATGTTTTGTCTCGAATCCAAAGCATAACGAGAAACAAACGGTAAAAGTTCATGCCCGCAAATGATTAATTGCTTCGACGTGTTCGAGCGCCCGGCATGGCGTTAAAGTCGCTCGTTTTGACCTTTCCGCCCGTCCATAAACGATTCGTAGTTTGAAAGAACGAATACAGCAAGCCAGAAAGAAGCCTTCTGTTAGCAAGTAGCGTGGAAACATCAACGGCTATCAACAACTCCACTCGTCAAGCGATGATCCGTTTGAACTCCAGGAAGTGGAGGTCGGCGGAGTTTCCGGGCGCAACGGTCGTCGGGCTTGAACGAAGGCGGTGGTAGAGGCAGAGACTGGAGAACTGCAGAAACATGGCCGTCGTTCTAACCTGAATTCAAAGCAATAAAGAGCAGTCAATCTCATTTTTCTGCCCACCAAGTTGCTGGATTCTTTGAAGAGCGCCTCTTGCGGCAACGGCAGCCCGCCCGCCGTGAAGATGTAGCAGAAGTTGAAGGCTGTTTGGAGAGCGTAGAAGAACGAATGGGCGATGGAGAAGGGGAGGATGAGGCCGATTGAAATCTTTGACTCGTGGAGATCAAAAGAACGATCGAGAGTATACGAGTCTCCGGTCGATCTGCAAATTCCACAAATGACATCCTGTTTTTTCGGTCGCTCACTGGTAGTAGCGAGCGATTCGCCGTCGGTTGGCCACCAGTAGCCAGACGTCGCCCACGCTGATCAGGAGGTCGAGGATGAACGAGACGGAGTTCAGCTGCAGCGCGTAGCCCCGGCCGAGCGAGCGGTTGCTCGAAACTCCCGCACAGTAGGCGCTGTCCGGATACTCGGGGATCGAGTTGAAGTGCCAGTAGACGTACGAGTAGGGAATCACCAGCTGCTCGGGTTATTCAACAAGAAATCTCTTGTCGCACCTACCAGAACGCAACTCGAAACGACGCCCGGCCACAAGCCGGGAGCTCGCCGCCCATTCGCGAGCACGCCGATCGCCCGCTCGAGCAGCAGGGCCGCGTGCCAAAGCGGAAAGACGAGCGCGTTCACGCCCGCCGTCTGGATGAACGCCGCAAAGCACTGGTGGCCGCTCCACACGTACGAGCAGGCGGGCAGGTCGCGGAGCACTTGAATCTAAACGAGCAATAGATCTTCTGCATTCCGCCTGCTACTCACCAGTCGGTAGGCGCACACGACAAATGGAGTGCCGATTCCCACCAAGTAGTAAACGATTCCCATCCAAAGAATCATCAGAACACACTGCAGTCAACAAACAAACCTCTCGTTCGCTTGCCTTCAAATTCGAGCCGACAACTCCAAAAACACGCCTAATGAAGGGCGTCCGCAAGTAGACGAAGAGGGCGACGGCCGTGAGAGTGGCGACCAGCAAGTGAGCGCTGTTCACGAGTAGCAGCTGCGGCGAGCGGTTGATTTCGGCCGCCAGTTCGCACAGGTCGGTGGTCGCATTGGCCATCCGCGGGAGGACGAATGACTCCTATCAAAAACTTTCCGGATGAGTTCACGCTTGTTTGTAGTCGCGGAAATGTGACCAATGTTTGTGTTCGAAAGAACAGTAGGTACAATCTCCTCTTCCTAGTCAGAACGAAGCGGAGCGATATCGACGACAGGCGCACAAATCGGAGCAAAACAAAGCCATCTTTTTAGGACAACCGAAAGGTACAAAAACCAAATCTACAAGACGTCCAAACACTGTACAATGAAGGCGTTGTCCTCAGTTCGAAGCCAGACGTGAACGAATCGAACGGGGCGTTGCCATGAAGAAGCGGAAGGTCGAACGTAGAGGACAGACTAGAAGTCAAACGGTCGGCTGTCAATAATCACCTGCTGTTCGTCGTTGCCTCAATCCCTTGCCCGAATCCCATGCGTTCAGCCGACCCCGAACTCAAAAGACCACCCAGCTGCTTCATTTCCAGGATCTTATCTGTTTGAGTTTATTTTGAGTTCCTGATTACTGAATGATTTGCAGAGACCAGCGTGTGACGGCGCTTCGCGCCG
Source organism: Aphelenchoides fujianensis (assembly GCA_024699865.1). Taxonomy (NCBI): domain Eukaryota; kingdom Metazoa; phylum Nematoda; class Chromadorea; order Rhabditida; family Aphelenchoididae; genus Aphelenchoides; species Aphelenchoides fujianensis. The sequence continues at coordinate 1,732,641 of JAMPIO010000005.1, read as the reverse complement.
TCCCCAGCTGGGGGAGTCGTTAGACTGGTGCGTATCGAATGCTTTTGTCGACTTCGTTGGACAAACCGAGTGCTTGTTCCAACAAAAGAACGTTGAGCAACGCTTCACAAACGTTTTAATTTGATTGAAACTCGACGAATTGGCCGTTTCTGAAGGAAGACGGCCTGTTGACTCTATCCTGCTCTTACGGCACCACGGAAAACCGATCCGAACTCCGGAAGGTGCAGAAGAATGCAGTCTTCGAGTAATCGCCCGCATAACACAGTTCGCTATGCGCGAACAATGCCAAAGGGTTCGCTTTAATGCCAGCAAGTGGAAAAAGCAAGCGCTGCTAGCGGCACTCAAAGAGACCGACCGCAACGCGCAGGCGCAGAACCCCCACCACAAAACGATCAATTACTTATCGGCAGCCAAGCGTTGAAAAAATCTGAGACGGTAGTTAGAAGAGCAACCCTGAGCTCGACCTTTCTGCCAAGTTTCAGAGGAATCGGTCCATTTCTCTCCAAACCCGCCGGGTGTTTGCGCAAAATCGGGGGTTCGGTTAGCGGGCATTGCAGTGGCCACGTGGGCCAAAAACGAAAACAAACTGCACATCACTGGAAAGCCCGGATTCTGCGCCTTCGAATGATCCCACATTCATGTCGTGACGTCAAAAGCGCAATTAGAACGACGCATTTTAAATTGGCCAAAAGTTTTGAAATCGACACACAATTTTTCTCCGATTTATACGTTTTTGTGTTTGACCCAATCAACATGAAAACAACTGCAAAACATGCGCAAGACCTTTTTCTAGGACTATTTTGCTCGGTTTGTGGAATAAAATTCGGACAGCCGAGAACGGCGCCTCCGAGTGTGGACCTCTTCAATTATCCGCCCGACTTTTTCGTCTTCGGGCAATCACAACTTTCTTCAACGGCATTCCCTGTTGATGCCGTCAACTAATAAAATGTTCCTCGTTTCAAGGCGCATCTTTTCGTCCACAGGGCGGGCTAATTTGGCCGTGCGCGAAAGACGGTACGGCGCGGAACGTCGGCACGGAACGTTGAACGTGCCCGCCGCCGGTCGAAATGCACATTTTCGGAGTTCGCGCATGCGACTTCCTCTAGTCAGAAAAAATTTCAGCTCAATTGGAGCAAAGCGCTAAAAGTTGAGGTGCGGTTTGTGACGGACAAACGGACAATTTTACGCGCTTTACGGAGGGAAGTGGTGCACTATAGAGACTTTCGTTCGCTACTGACCAACAGCGCCAATCTTGCCGGACGACTGGAGGACCCATCGATGCGTTCTCTTCCCTTTGATCTTCTAGGGTTTATCGCGTCAGTGCTCCCTAATTGCTCGTCTGAACGACACTAACAGCAACCTGCGGTCTTTCTGCCGCTCTTCGGAAACACAAAGCCGTGGGCCGACTGGCCGACGCCTTCGAACGACAGCCCTCGAACAGACGAGAGTGCGAAAGCAGGCGGAGCAGCTCGTGTGTGTGCTGCCGAAATGGTTCAATCAGACTGCAGCAAACAAATGGATGATTGAGGGTTAGACGGAGACAGCGCTCACAGAATGGTGGCTACTCCGTTCAGCGGTCCGTAGCTTCCGAGCAGGAACACCTGCGTGTGGACGACCAGCCCGCTCGCCTGCGTCCCCGTCACGACCATCAGGGCGGTAAGGGAGATGGGCGCCACGAGGAGGACGAATGGGAGGGCCAACTGGACGGAGAGGGAGACCACGAACTGCCGCTGCAGCCGCCTGGTGGCCGCCGAGAAGACTCCCGACGATCGCCGCAGAGTCCGCAAGATGGCGAACACTCCAGCGACGGGCGCAATCGAGAAGAACCAGAAGAGGGCGGTCGTCGAAAAGAAGTACGCTCGTTGGAATGCCGTGTGGAAGTAGACGGCCACTATGGAGTCTCCCGCCCGCAGCGTTGAGACATCGTGCGCGTACGTCCGCAAGTAGCCGTCCACTTCCTAAGAAGAATAAGAATGAGGCAATTCAACGGCAGACCACATCCGAAGGCACGATCGTGAAGTAGAAGCCGAGGCCGATCAGAAACCCATCCATTGAATGAGCAGAAAAACGACGACCTTCCCACAAACAGAAAGCAGCGCGTTCTGCGGTCGTTTGTCCAGCAGAATGGCCGTAAAGCGGTATAGCAACGAGTGGAGCTCCACTTCCACGACGTTCGCCTCCGCCCACACCGTCAGGCGGGTCTGAAAAGAACAGTCCGCTCGATTCGCTCTTTCTTCTCGCTCACCACAACCCTCGCTTGTCCGTGTGTCCGCACCAATCTGCGCATTCTGGGCGCGAGAAGCGGGTTGATCCACGAGGACTGCAGGCACACGGCAAAATGGAAGCTGTACGCGCTGTCCGAAACGAGCATCAGGTTCATAAAGTAGCGATATTTCTCCATGTTCTGCGGTGTCTGCCATTAGATCAAGTAGAAGACGTAGAGATTGACGAGGAGAGTGATGGCAACGATTAAGACTTCGTTCCATTCGTGCACTGCGGAGAGCATCTTGCGGAAGGAAAAATCAGCAAATAAATCTTCTTTGTACCTTTTGGTTGCCATAACACCGGGCTCTAATCGAGTACTCAAAATAACTTCCTGCCGTTCGCCCAAACGGCGAAAGGCCACCTCCACGACGTCGAAAGAACAGGCATGAAACAACTGAGCGAGCAAGAGCATAACCATTTAATGCACAAGTAGAAAAGACCCGTAAACAGCAATCAGCAATCCTTTCCTCTCGTTTCACGTGAACCGATCGCAGTCGGGGTAGCACTCGCGGACGTCCGGCTCGATCAAGTGCGGGATGTCGCGTCCCTGCTTCGGGTATCCTTTGGCCACGCCCTTCTCGAAGGCGGCCAGTCGCTCTCGGTTCTTCTGGACGGTCGTCTTCTTCTCCTCCAGCCACTTCCAGCCGCTCAACCCCTCGCCGCACTCCTCCGGGTCGGGGATCTCCTAAACGAAACGAAGAGGAGTGAGAAAAGAGAGCGGCGGGGAACCTCGAAGACGTTCGCGTCGAACCACGTGGAGTTCAGTTCGCTCGCCTTCCACGCGTGCATCCTGCAGCCACTTGGTTGTGAGCAATCAAACACTGGGAACGTGCATGAAGTCGGCCGTTGACCAGTGGTTTCCCGTGAGCTGCCCGTCGCGCGCCCAGCCGTGCGCCCGCCGGTAGATCCGCACGCTGCCGGGGAACACGCGGGCGGCCCCCAACTGCAGCTTGCAGCACGTCACGTAGTCGTCTAAACCGAGTAGATCGGTGGACAGAACGGGCACTAACAATACTGTTCGAGTGTCTTCGCCCGGTGGTAGATCGCGTCGCAGGCCTTGATTTCTGCCACCGCGTTTGGCAAAGCAGCTTTTAGGATTTGGATCTGGAAGAAGCGAATAAAATGGTGAACACTCCGGTGAACAAGCAGCTCGCTTGCTTGAAGAACCCCGTTGTCGTAGCCGGTGAAGCCGTCGAACTGCTGGCTCTCCATCGCCGCCCACTCCAGCATGAACTGGCGGGATTGGTCGGTGTTCCTCATTAGGTAGCTGCCGGCCATGATCTCCCAGTTGAAAAAGCGTTCGTAGAAGATCATGTCCACGCGGTCGTCGATCCACTCCTCGATGCAGTGGTCGGGATTCACGACGCCGATGTCCCCGTCCAGGAAGAGCATCCAGTCGACTTCGTTCAGGTAGTACGACCCCACACAGTGCCGTTTGTAGTAGATCTAAACACGGAAATAATAAAAAAAGTAGCAAATGAGAGTACGTTGGACTGATTGCAGAGACCGCGAGTCCGCTCGTCTTTGTCGACGTCCACGTAGAAATAGGAGTAGTTGGTGGACATCAGGTAGCACTTCAGCGATGCTTGCGCGATCTTGTAGAGCCTGCACTGCAGTTAGAGGAGGGATGAATGGATGGGTGTACCGCTTGTCGTGATCCGAGTTGACGGCCACGAAGACGCCCACGCGGCCGAAGAGCGGCCGGCATTCCTCCATGTTCTTCCGGCGGGGGTACACGTGCTTCACGGGCTGCCGGAAGACCCGCTGCGGGTGGGCGCGGTGGAGTTTGCGGCGGAGAACCTCGACTGAACGCACAGCGAAGAATGAATTGACACGAGGGAGCTCACAAGACTCGGCGTGGTGCATTTTGATGTTGGCAAGGGCGTGGGTGGGCAGGTAGTGGTCGATTTCAGTCGGTTCGGACACGAACACAAGGACGAAGACGACCAGCAGGATGACGGCGAGCAAAACACACGGCAGTCGCGTGCACAATCGCGGTTTGATCGTCAGCATCCCGCCAAGGAGAGAGGCTGGAACTCAAGAGTTGGCGATGAAATGCGAAAGCAAAACGCTGCTCGATTGCAAGCAGAGCGCGCGCTCATGGCTGAAACCTTCACTCCCAAGCGGTCTGGAGGCCAAACGGGCGGGCGAGTTTGCTGACCAAACAAGAAGAGGAACGGGCAAGCGGTCACGGGAGTCAACAACGAACAAACAAACGAGTACGAGGCCAAACAAGCAAAAGCAATCAATGCGGAAGGCGTAAATTGCAGTGAATTCGCTCCCGCAATCAATTCGCACTTCCGTCTCGTGCAGGTGGTTTCTTCTTGGGTCATGCGCTGAACGTTCCACCCGCCGGAAGACGCGAGAACGAGCGAGCCGGATTTCGCTCGCCGTTTGTTCGATTAGCCGCCGATCGGCGAGCGGGTGGGCGAGCGAGAGCCGCCTTGCTTCCTATTTCTGATCGGCGCAGAAAGAACGGAGTTTGCGCCCGCACGCTTTTTTCGTGACGAGCGCAGATAAACTCCGCTCAGAAACAATGACATCACCACGAGAAGACGATGTTTTATTCGTTGTTTGGTAGTTTGAAGTCAACCAGCAAAAGAAGCACTTCGCTCGGTCTGCTCATCGGTGTCCTTTTGGAGTCGTTCATTTCAGTTCTTTGCTCAAGCCGAGGCCCACCTGCTGGCAAGCGAAATCGAACGCCCAGCAGATCTCCCCGCCCAACGTGAACCAGCCGAGAGTCCACGCCTCTTCGGTCGTGCTCCGGCCGAACGGGGGCGGGATCACGTTGGCGGCACAAAAGGATTGATTCCGCTCGTTCGTCGCGCAAGCGAACGGATTGCTCGTGTACTCGTGGACGGTCGCCGAGTGCTCCTTTCCGTCGTTTAAGATGGAGACCTCGTAGTTGAAGACGTCCTTCCGGAAGCAGTACTTTTCGTAGTACGGAGAGCAGAAGCCCGGCCAAACGATGCCCATTTAGAGGAAGAACTCTAGTGCTGCTTGTGGGATGACGAGCGATGCCCGCTCCATCGTGAATGTGAGCTGCACTCTCGGATGAAGGAGTGAGTGGACGAGAGGACTCACCAATTGATTCGTGAATTCGAAGCCGAAGAAGACGATCCTCTCCACTCGAATCGTCCAGCCGGTGGCCGGCGGGACGACTGGAACGAAACCCCAGTCGGTGCACAGCTCGTGATCCACCGCTCCGAGCAAAACCCTCCCGCTCGGGCCGAAAGTGATCGTAGGGTCGCGAATCGCCTGCTGCTCGTGCAACTGCCGGACGAATCCTGCGTGCCCGCTGGCGTCTTCGAGTCCGAGGCCCAAAATGCCGTCCGAACCGTAAAAGCCGCTAAAGAATGGGAGAGAACGATTGGTTGGAGCGAAGGAGAAGACTTGCCTCGATTGCATGAACGTCCCCTCGACGAACTCCAGCTCGAATGCCCGCGTTTCCTGCTCGTCCTCGCCGAACCGCACGGAATCCCGGGCGAATTGCCCGCATAGTAAAGATCAAGGTGTTGCCTCGCTTCGACTGGTGAGCAGCGTGTTTATTGACTCGGTAAGGGGAGGTGCAATCGAGTGGGGGAACGAGCCGATGGCTCAGACAAACGAACGAGAGGCAACACCTGATCTTCGGGGTCGTTCGCGGGCAGGATGGCGGCTGGAAGTTCGGTCCAGGAGTTGCGATGGGACTTGCGGTAGAATTGCGTCTAGGAATTGCGGGCGGGCCCGTGGCCCTTGCCTGAAACGAGAGAGAGATGAGTGACGTTCGGGAGCGCGGCCGGCGACCGGCGGTCGTCTGCGGACGACCGCGAACTGACGGCCGGCGAGGCCGTTCGGTCGCTTAAGAACCCGTTCGCTCCGAGTGGATCGCGGGGCGGGCGGCGGCGGATCGCCGCCTTTTGTCTGTCGTCTCCTTCGCCGCTCGCTGTCTCGCCGTGTGCGCGCCCCCGCTCGGGATGACGTGATTTCGGGACCGCCGCCCGACGGAACGCCCCGCGCGCACGTCATGCCGATCGATTCGGGAGTTCATCGAGCATTCGATTGCTCAAAGCGAAAGCCACTGCACCCACTCCTTACACCTTCCCCCTTTCGTTGAAAACGAACCGCCCTCTGTTCGGCCGTGGCGACAGCCGGAGGCGGTGTGAGTCAAGATCCCGATGGGAACCGCGCCGAGTGAGAGGCCTGTATTGCCCGCTACGAGCAGCCAGAAGGCCACGAATTGCAGTCGGGCTATCCGACTTCTGCAGCGAATGCACGAGCAAAGAGCCGATTGATCCGATGGATTTTGTTTGGTGCAAAGAAAAGGGATCGAGCTATCCGCTTGAATACTTTGCGAGCAAGCAGAGTGCTTGATTGCTTTTGGGCGACTCTACTTACAGATTGTCCCAAATTTTCGGGTCAAACTCAAGGATGCCCGGGGATCCCATTAGGTCGTTGGCCAACTCCGCGTCGATCAACGCGTCGATGTCGTCCAGATTGAGCGACTGGATGACCTCGTTGCTGAAAGCCGTCGGGCTCAGCTGCCGTGTGGTGGATTCGTTCGGTTCGTCCGCACGGACGGGAGAAGATGTTTGTGTGCAAGCCGCAGATGTGCTTGATTGGAGTCCGGACGTCGAACACTTGACTTGCTCGCTGCTGCGCTCTTCGTGTTGCCGTTGGCACGCGGAAGACGAACAGGCGACTGGAGGTTCCAGAATGCGAGTGTTCGATGTGCTTTGTGCTTCCATGTCGTCGCCGTCGATGTTCTCGCTGCTCAGGCCGGCGAGTCTCCGCAGCTCGTTGCGGTACAATCGATCGCTGAGAATCGATCGCGCGCGTACGCGCTCATTTGTGACCGCGAGAGCGGACAGTCGGCGGGCCGCCGCCGCGATTTCGGCCTCGAGTGCGATAGTCAGGGCGTCCTGATCGGTGGCCGGATCGGCCAAACGCACGCGAAAACCGACTTCTCCGATCAAACGAGGGACGAACTCTTCGCGCACGCGACTACGGAGAGCGGACTCGTCGGCATCCGGATAGGCCCGATGGACCAGAAATCGGACTCGGTGGAAAAACGGCAGGACATCTTCGTCTCGCTGCTGCTGGCACGCCTTTAGCTTCTCCTGATAGGAGAAAGAAGAGGCGTTGCCGTAGAGCTGAGCGGTGAGATCCTCGACGACCAAGTCGAAAATCCGGGCGAGACCGGAGGGCAGGCCCGTTGGGCCAAGTTGCGCGCTCGTCGTGCACGCGGAAGATTGTTCGGCGGCGCCAAGTTCCGGCGGCAGAAAGATTGACGAAAAGACCGATTGGTCATTGGTCTCTGCGCGCGACGCGCGGTTCGTTGAATGAGTCAGCGACGAGCGAGTGCTCGTCTCTCCGAAGTTCCCCGCGTGGGGCGAAATTTGATCAGAGTGCGTGGGAAAGCGCGCATTTCCGGGTGGCCCGATGGGGAGAGAAGTGCCTGCAGCACGCGCGTCGGCCTCCGAATGGATGGCCCTGCGTTCTGCGGACATTTTCCGGATGTCCGGAAGTGGCGGTGGGTTGTGCTCGAGTTTGATTGAGCGGCGGTGTTTGGTTGGAGTTCGCGGGAGTGATCTGAAAGCAGCGGAAATTAATTCCGTTCGGAAGAGCAACCATTCGATCGCGACCGTTGATACTCGACTGACCCGCGGGGTCACCCGCTTAAAGTGAGTGGAACGCGAATTCAAACGATCGGTCGGTCGGTCGGAACAAAAGCCTGATCAAACGGCTTTTAGCCGAACACGCGAATGCGCGATCCAACCGCTCGTCGATGCTTGAAAGCCGCTCGTGTGTTGTGGCCGTTAGGCCGGACGAAACAAAATTCGCGATCACGCGGTCGTCGCCGATCGCTCCGCCCGGCAATCGAGCAAACGGCCGGCCAGTGACGTGTCATCGCGTCGCCCGCTCGGGCTTTCTGCTAATGACTTCGCCGTTTTGTTCCCGCTATTCTCTGCGGTCTCCCGTTCGGGAGTCTCTTTATTCTTTTCTGCCGCTCGGCGTGATCCGCGAGGAGTGCGGGAGGCGGCGGTCGGCGCACATCTGGCCGGTCGAGTCTGACCGCTGTCTTATGTCTTCGTCTACCTTACAGTTGGTGAACTTTGATCCCGAGAGGAATCCAATGACGTGCTCGCGTGTGCACGAGACAGCACTCGTTTCACCTCGCAATAAGGTTAGAAAGTCGTGTCTACTCGCAACAAATGCAGCTCAACTCCAAAACACGAATGTGTTCACTTCCGGCGGCGGAAACTTGCAGCGGAGTGGAGCGGCCGAGAAATCGGCCTGCCGCCCATGCAGCCATTGACCAAGAAATGAGTGAGTGCGCGCCGGCGCTTATTCCCGTCGTGATCTCCGCCTGGAGCACGAGTCGCCGAGACTTTCAGCTTCTTTTCCGTCTCCGGCCGGAGGGGGAGTGCGTGCAGCACTCGCGAGCGGAGTTCTCCGTTCGGAGGTCAACTCCGCTGCAGGCAATCCAGTGCCTGCTTGTGTACCGCGCCACCGCGGTCTTACTGGTGGACCGTCCGTCCGGTCCACCTGGACGGGACGACTCCTTCCACACGTGCCGAATCTGTTCCATCGGCGTGAGTGCTTGCCGCTGGCTCGTGTGCCCAGTGGCCTCCATTTGGTCGACTTGACCACTCGGCGGTGGGTCCGTTTTCTCCGCCGCCTTGTTGCTTCTCGGCGGTCCGTTTTTCTCGCCGGATTTTCTTCTCGGCGGTCCGTTCTCCTCGCCGGAATTTTGCTCGTCTTCAGGTCCGTCATCCCTGCGAGCGACGTCGTCGGGTTTTTTCCCGCGACGGAATAGCTCGTCTGCGGTCCATTCTTCTCGCGACGGCTGTGGGGTTTGCAAAGCCCCGGGCCCAATTCACTTTGATCCAGGCCATCCTTTACCTTTCCATCCGAAATATTCTATGCGGTTTGGCCAAAAGAAACCCAAGTCTCCGCTCGGAGCACGTCTGCTCGGCGGGGCGATGCCCACGGGTCCCGCCCGCAATTGCTTCCGCTTCCGGTTAACGGAATTTCTGCCCGCTCAAGCCCGTCATCTCAGCTTGGAGTCGACTTTCTGCTCGTTTGCGGGCCCAGTCGGCGCGCCGCGCCGTTTGGTCCGCGAACTGCCGTGAACCCGTTGGGTTGTCGGTCGTTGCAGCAGCGTTTAACGAGAAAGATGTGAAGTTAGTCACTCCGCTTAGAGCAATGAGTTTGTGCGTGAATTTGGATCCCTACTGCCCGGAACGGGAAAGTAAAAAACAGGGCCCAAACGAGAGAAGATCCGCAGGATCCAAAGGGATGAATCAAACTCGCTGCTACCAGTAAAGATCAAGGTTTTGCCTCGCTTCGACTGGTGAGCAGCGTGTTTATTGACTCGGTAAGGGGAGGTGCAATCGAGTGGGGGAACGAGCCGATGGCTCAGACAAACGAACGAGAGGCAACACCTGATCTTCGGGGTCGTTCGCGGGCACTGCGTTCTCCGGCTTCCTGTCGGCGTTCGGATGCGCGATGCGGGTTGGAGTTGCGGCGGGATTGCGGCTGGAGGTTGAGTCCCGGACTTGCGGGTGGAATCGACGTGGAATTGCGTCTCGGAATTGCGGTAGAATTGCGGGCGGGCCCGTGGCCCTTGCCTGAAACGAGAGAGAGATGAGTGACGTTCGGGAGCGCGGCCGGCGACCGGCGGTCGTCTGCGGACGACCGCGAACTGACGGCCGGCGAGGCCGTTCGGTCGCTTAAGAACCCGTTCGCTCCGAGTGGATCGCGGGGCGGGCGGCGGCGGATCGCCGCCTTTTGTCTGTCGTCTCCTTCGCCGCTCGCTGTCTCGCCGTGTGCGCGCCCCCGCTCGGGATGACGTGATTTCGGGACCGCCGCCCGACGGAACGCCCCGCGCGCACGTCATGCCGATCGATTCGGGAGTTCATCGAGCATTCGATTGCCCAAAGCGAAAGCCACTGCACCCACTCCTTACAGCATATTCGATTCCGACAGCACCGCAACGACTCCTCCCAGCGGCCCCCGAGCGGCGTGTACGTGGACGAGTTGGCGGCGACGAACGGCCGCGTGCACAAAGCGGACCGAAGCGGTGGGCTCATCGGGAAGCACGCCGGCTCGCAGTACAAGAAGGAGAAGCCGTCTGCAATGGGATAAAGGAATAAAGCAATGGCCGCTGAAAAGGACCGTCGTTGCAGTAGAGCGGGCATCCCGCTCGTCGCTGCCCGCACCGCTCGCTCGTGAGCAAAAGCGGGACCACCGCAAAGCTGAACTCTGCGTACAGCTTTTGCTCCGCACTGCCAACATGCAAGAGAATGCCGTCTAAAGTTGAATAGTCAAAGAGGAATGAATGGACGAACCGTTAACCGTGTAGCCTAAACGTATGATGCCGGGCTGAGGAGTTACAACCAACGTTGACAAGACCCACACAAACAAGCGAATCATCCGTAGAATTGAAAAGTCGAAAGTCGCACGTTTCGAACATGGGTCCGCCAAAGACAAATCACTCCGCTCGTGTCGTTCGCCGCTTCACGACACGCCTTGAACGCGTTAAGGAGCTTTGCGGACTTAACGCGTCGTCTGCTTATCGACGTTGGAAGCGCGTGACGCTCAATTTACGCCGTTTGGTCCGCCCGTTCGTCTGCTTTTAACTTTGAGGAGTTGTCCGTTCGGAATGCAACTTTTGGCAACCGACGTCCAACATTGCAGACACAAAAACGAGTGGGCGGCGGGCACACTCCTTCCTGCTGCGTTGTACCCGTGGAAGGTGATCGCATTGAGCCGGCTGGGTGGACCTCTGCCAACTACAAGTGAGAAGCAAATCAAGAAGACCAACACACCTACAAATCTGAAGAATGTAGAAAGCGGTTTGAAGAAGAGGGACAGTCAGAATTGCGAAATTGCCGCATTACAGGGTTGGACGCAAAGCCACGAAGCTCTCCATTTTCTGCCGTCCTTACGGCAGTCTTCTAATTAACAGCCGGCATGTCGATAGCAGCGGCCATTTCGACGGCAAATGAACGAATTCCAATGGAAAATGCCCTGCTCCTTTCGAATTCATTCGCTTTTGTGTGTGGGCTTGTCTCGACCGTCGTTCTCGTGTGGGTGGTCGTCCAGATCACAACTTCCGCGATGGCCGGCTACCGCCACATTCTCCTGATTGCCGCCACACTTGACTTCTACATCCTCTTCGTCTATTGGTTCAGCAACGATGTAAGCGGATCGTTCTAATGTCCGGTTAATTGTTGGATTGCAGACGATCCGCCCGAACGACGGCTTCTTCCTGCAAGTGGTGCACGGGCCGGCTGGTTGGATGCCGCCCGCGGTGATGCGGACGGCGGTCGCCTATCGCTGGACGGTCTCCAACGTTCAGTGCTTCTTTTTGCCGCTCGAACTGTGGATTCGCTTCTTCCTCGTCAAGAAGTGAGTTCTTTCGTTCAACCTCCTTTCACTCGTTCTTTTTGCAGACGAGTAGCCCCAGATCTTCGGCAGATCTACGGACGAGTGGGGATCGTCGTCGGGGTCTCGCAGTTCGTTCAACTCTTCCCGCTGCTCTCCGTGTTCACCCGCTCGCGAGTGTCTGCCGAGTTCGGAGTTCTCGACGATCATCAGGAGCCGTTCACGAACGTGCTACTGACGGAGAGCGACGCACCACTGCTGCCGTTCATCGATTGGCTGCTGTCCGCCACATCCTTCGGCTCGTATCTTTTTGCTCTTGGATTAGGAATTGCTTCCGTGCGGGCAATGAAACCGAAAGAAGCCGCGTTCTCACCGAAGACCCGCGCGCTTCTCAAGCAGTTTTCATGGACTCTATCAATGAAGGTACACGATGTAGTCATCCATTCATTCACTTTTCTTTCCCTGACATGTTCATTCCGGTGATCACGTACCTGCTGCCGTTCTTCTCGGTGGTCGCCTACCACCTGAACGGGGCGGTCATCCCGTTCGTGGCGCCTCTCTCCCGCTTCGTCCTCCCGTGGTCGCCGTTCATCAACGCGTGCTCCACTCTTCTCTTCTTCGGGGCGTACCGCTGCGCTCTCTTCCAACTGCTGAAGCGGCCGCTTTCGTTTTGACAGAAGTCGACGCCCGTCCAGCCATTTTCGTCCACTCAACGGAGAACTCAAGTTAACTCGCTTTGAGTAGTGTGAGAAATAAACGGGAAACAAACGAGAGAGATGGAAGGCGCTCGTCATTGAGTACAAGAAGTGACGCCCTACAAATAAGACGAACATTGGCGCGTGTGCACTTGCACTTTGATGAGAACGACTACAAATGCGTTTACGTTAGACCCGTGGAAGAAATCATCGCTCACAAGCTCTCAGAGCAATTTCAAGTCTTACGGATCTCTTGGGAGATCGACGTTGAAAACTCGAAGGCTACCTTTCTTCTTTCGGCCCGCCTCCTGCTCGTCCATGAACTTTCATCTGTTTTGTAGCCGACAAGTGATCAGAAATGAACCCAGTGACGAGAAGTTGTACCCCGCAAGAGAGTGTGGGAAGGTTCGACGGCCTTTTTGCGTTCGGACGAATTGGACTTTGGGGTTTCCGTCTGTCGAGGAGAACAACGAGTGAATTGACTTCCTAGTCCGCAGTTGTTCGTTTGTGATGGTCGAAAACACGGTGTCCGCCAACTTCACCTTTGAGCACTGCGAACTGTCGGCCGCCATCCACCACGACCGCCGTCTGCTGCCCGCTTTCGTGCTGGAACAAGCGCTCTCCGTCCTCTCGTTGAGCTCGCTGGTCTTCTTGTGCAGAGCGCCCGAATTCAAACGATTGCACTCGCTGGCGAACGAGAGCTTGAAAGCCGTCCTGCGGGCGGGTTTTTCGTTCTACGCGATCACGGCCGTCGGGACACTCTCGCTCTACACGTACCTCCTAGTAAGCGGTTAAAGGATTCTCTCTAATCATTGGTTTGTTCAGACGATTGTGCTGATCCCGTTCCCGCCCTGCTTTTACATGTGGTCCTTCTTTCCGTGCAATCTGCCCCGCTTCCTCAATTTCTATCCAACGGTCGGCTACACAGTCTTCCACGTGACGATCCTCGTCGAGCGGGTGCACACCGCGTGGAGAGGAAGGACCGGTGCAAAGACTGGGTGGTTCTTGGCACTTGCCACGGTGAGCACACCACTCGGAGTGTCCTATTCTATTCGTTCTTTTCAGTGGTTGTTGCCCGTAGCGGTGGTTTATTGGATCTACCGCGTTGACTCTACGGACACTTACCGCCTCTACTGCCTTCCGGGCACACCCCAGTCGAACCTTCGAAATCTTCTCGTAAAGCAAACCTGCGCAGTTTTGGACGTCTTCTCGCTGCTCGGCGACGGCCTCCTCCTTTTCTTCAACAAACGGCAGTTGAAGAGGTGAGGGCGCGTAGTCGAGTGGATATTCGAAGGAATTGCAGGAAGATGGCCGACTACAACCTGCTGAAGTCCTATCAAGTGAAGGAGATCTCGCTGAGCATCGACCTCATCTTCCCGCTCACCCTCGTCCACACGCTGCTGCTCGTCCCGAACGCCTTCGTCTCGTGGCTCGCGACCGTCGCCGTGACGCCGGTGGACACGCGCGAGCTGGTCGTCAACCAGGAACTCGCCACCATCTTTAAGGGCGTGTACACGGCCCTCGTCCCGCTCTCCATCTGCCTCCTCTACCGCTACAGGAAGCGGCGCGTGAACGACGAGTGGACGAAGCCGGTCGACCGCCTGACCGACGAGTATTTCCAGCAGTTCAACCGGCAACTCCAATAAATAGAGCTGTAGTGGGGGTGGGATGGACGATGAAGAAAGTGGAAATAGAAGAATGTTTTGTAGTTCCCGTGAACTCCTCTGATCTCTCTGATGCCGCGGGTTCATTATTCTAACTTCTTGTGACGGTCAACTGCTGCGTGCTGACCGTCTGCACGCTGTTCGAATAGCGGCCGAAGGAGAAGGCGGCGGTGAGGAAATTCCAGATGGGGCGGCGGTAGATCCCGAAGCACAGGAGGGTGATGATCGAGTTGAAGGCGGGGACGGCGAGGATCAAGGCGGTGGCCACTTTGTTCACGAGTGGGAGATTCACGCCCCAGTAGGTGGACAGAAAAGAAGTGAGTGCTTGGAGCACGACGGTCGTAAGGGGACACGCCAGCTGAACACTCCGCTTATTTCGGTCCTCCAATCGACCACTCACTTTTGCGAACAGCGAGCGGCCGAATGCCTGCAGCAGCTGCCGGGAGCTCTCGTTCATGCCGGCCGCGTGTTTGCGGAGGAAGCGGAGCGAAAGCAGGGCGATGAGCCCCGCACTCGCGATGGCGCCCAGATTGAAGAATCTGCGGTAGACGAGGCCGGCGGCTGCGAACTCGTTCCCCTTCCAGTTGCTGATCAGAACGACCGTCTGATCCTCCAGCCGGATCCACGTGATGCCATCCCCGTCGCTGTTCTCCCTCATCGACTGGAGGAATTCGCCCAGCGGGAAGACGAGGACGACGGCCGCCGCTCCGAACGCCGCCAGCATCACGAGCGACAGGCGGCAGGTGGACGGCGGCAGGCGACTGGAACGAGCGATCGATTGGATTCTTCTGTCCGTCCACTCACTCCTTCAGCAGACACAAGCGAAAGAAGAACTCGACCAGGATGATCGCCATCTCGCTCGACGAGCCGAAGTGGTGGGCGGCCATCAGGAACCATTGGAATGCGGGGGAGAAGCTGCCGGCAACTCCCAGGTAAATGTACATCGCGCGCCCGTTCCATCCGAAGAACATCTAAACAAATAGAAAGAATGGATAAGAGCGAGAAAGAACGTACGAGTTCGCAGCAGAGATACAGGGCGAGCATCACCGCATCGAGGAGTGTGCCCACGAGGAGCATTCTGTTCGAAACACGGCTGATTGTTTAGCTTCCGAGTGCCCACAAACCTTTCGAAGAACCGAAGGGAGGGCGGCGAGTGGCGGAGGATCATAAACAGAAGGAGGGCAGTGGAGAGGATGCCCACCGAAAAGATCGCCAAATTCCGCAGCCGGTGGAGCTGCCCGCTGCTCGAATGCGCGCCCGCCGCCCACTCGGCGATCTCGACCGCCAATCGCTCGCTCTCGCTCTCGTTCGACATTCTCGGCCGGGGGAAGTAAAAAATAGCGTTGAAAGGAGCCCGTTAAGCACGAGGCCGTCCGCCGAGCGCAAAAGAACGCAGGTGAAAACAGTCAAAAAGCTTCCTGCTCGTTCCTTTCACCTGTCTAGTGTGTTTTGCCCTTGAGCGAAAGGCGAGAGAAAGAAAGAGAATAGGCAGCAAGGGAACGTGTTTATGGCGCGCCTATTCACACAAGCGGTCCTGTTCAAAAGAATTTAAATCAAGTCCCGTTTGAGCATCAAATGGAACGTCTTCTTGCGCCCGCGGCCCACTGCTCGCATCATTCTCCGTCTTCTCGAGCAAACAGAGCGAATGCCCCCGACATCGTCTTCGGATCCACGACGGCTGTCTGCTGCTCCACGCTCTTTTTCGGCCGCTTGCAGCCGCCTAGCAAGAAGCCAAGGGCCCACACGAGCGGCCGGACGATCTTGTTTGAGCAGTGTTGTTTGTACGAGGAAATCAATCTGCAAGCACACGAATCAATCGTTTGTTATTGTTGTCTCCCAGCTCACATGATGGTCGAGAGGCCGCTCAACGGGGCGGTGGACGTCAAGAGAGCGAAGCACACTTGACAGGCGGCGGCGGTGGCGCGACGGCCGAAGACCGCGAGGCCGACCAGGTAGAAGATCGGCCCACTGGTCAGCAGGAGGGGACTCGCGATCTGGACGCACAGCAGAGTGACAAACTGCACGTGGAGTTTCTTCGTGACGGGCGAGAAAACGTCCGCTGATCGCTGCAGATTGCGGAGAATTGTGAGGATCAAGGAAATCGACAGGAGATTGACGAAGGCGAACGTTCCGACCAGCGCCAAGAAGAAGACGTGATCGTACGGGCGAAACCAGAGGATGACGAGCACCGGATCGCCGGTTCGTAGAGTCGAGTACTCGTAGTCGGACGTGCGGAGCAGCTCGTTGGTGAACTGAAAGCTGCGGTTCTCTTTCTTCGATGTTCAGCTGACCTCTTTGCTCCCAAGAGTGAAATAGAAGCCGGCACTGACCAGCAGACACCAGAACTGGTTGTACAAGAAGACGGCCAGCTTGTACGGCGTCGAAAGAAGAAGCTTCTGGTAGCGTTTGTCAATGAGGATTGCCGTGAAACGGTACACCAGGGCGTAGAATTCAATGCAAACCAAATGAGTGCCCACATAGACAGTTAGAGTGGTCTGAACACAAAGGATTCGGTCGATACGCTCGTTCTCCACACTCACCACGATCCTCGCTTGTTCGTGTGTCCGCACCAGACCGCGCATCGAAACGGCGACCAGCGGCTCCACTTCGTTCGGCTGGAGGCACACTCCCAAGAGAACGCCGAAGAGCACGTCCGAAACGACGATGAAGTGCAGGAAGTAGCGGTAATCGCGCATGTTCTTTGGCGTCTTGCACTGGACCAGGAAGAGGATGTAGACGTTGAGGACGAGAGTGAAAGCGCTCATCCCCACTTCTACGCACTCGTAGACCGAAGAGAACATTTCGACTGGAATGAGAAGGCGCTCTTGCCTTCTGCCGGGGAATGCGCCTTCCGAATGGCGTCAAACCTCGGTTATCCGATTTGTTTCACCTGTCGCGTGCGTTCCGGAAGCCGGCTGGAAACCTTTGGCCGGCGTTCATTTTGACAAACTTTCTTCGGCTTGCGTTTGGCCGAATGTGAATCGAATATTCATGCGACGGATTGGTTTACTTCCTGCCTTCTGGAAGATAGGACGTCAGACAAGACTGCGCACGGATTCCAGCCTTGTGCTCGTTTTAACGGCGGGTACAAGGGAGGTTCAAGTCTAGCGAGTGGCCAACCCGACACCTGGCAAAGCGTAGTCGTAAAGCAGACAATAACGTTTGTAGAGCACACTCGGAAACACGAACATCGGCCAGTCCCCTCCGCTGCTGAAGATCGACCTACATCCTTTTGTTTCGGCCTCGCTGTGGTCCAGGTAGTCCTCCGAGCCGAGACGAATCTTGTGACCGCCGATCGTCAGCACGAACTCCAGTTGCAGATCGCACGGCCCGTAGCCCCGGATGTCCTTTTGGTGGAGCGGCTGCAGTGTTGTAGATGGATTGCGGGAGCTCGAAGTCGTCCTGAAGAACCTTGAAGATTTGGCCCGGCTGGTCGAACGTGTACGCGTCGAAGGAGAACCTGAAACTTCAATGCTCCGTCTAATTGTCTGCCCGTTTACTCGTGGACGGCCACAGTCTACTCCTCGTTCTGCCAGCCGACGGGCGGCACTTCGGGTAACACGAACCAATCGTCCGCGCACCGGTCGGGCTGCCGGCCGCCCAGCGTCAGGACGCCCGTCTCTTTGTACCACTCGACTCTAGGCGGAGAGCAACATGAAGTGGATAAAAAAGAACTTCTTACGTGTCATAACTGAACACAAGCACTTGCTCGTCCAATTACTTAAGCAACGCCTTCACACAAAGTAGGACGAGTCGTTGGATCGTGCAAAGCCGAAGTTCCCGACGTCTGCTTTGATCTCCCAATCGTTCTCGTTGTCCACTTCAAAGGGCTTCCCGCTGAAGGCAGTTCCGGCGATCTGAATGAACGAGAAGCGTACTGACATGCGGAAGCTGGCTGTTTTTGATCGTGGGGCCAATGAACTTCGACCAAATACAATTTCCAGCCCACTCTCCACCTACAGGAGGCAGCCAAGTACAAACTTTCGTAGACAGAATGGAGCCGAACTTCGTTTCAAAACAAGCAAATTAACGGCCGACACAGGAAGCCAGCCACCACCAGCAATGGAGGCAAAACGCCCTTGTCTTCTACTTTGACTACTTTTAATCGCTATTTTTCGTGCGCATGTCTTCAAACGAAAGCATTTTGCTGGCCGCTGCGGTCGTTGCATCAGCCGAGCAAAAACCGATGGAAAACCCGTTGTACATCTCTACGGTGGTCTCTGTCTTCTTTGAGCTTGTTTTCACCGGTCTCTTAGTGAGCGTGATTGTTCGCAAGACGGACACTTCGCTGCTCGGTTACCGACACATTCTTCTGATCGTCGCAGCAGTCGACTTCTACGTTTTTTTGGTCTATAGCTTTTGCGACTACGTAGGCTGTTTAGTTGTCGTGTGATGTGATTGAGCGATCGATTGTAGACGCGTCGCAGACACGAGAGCGTCTACATTCATCTGCTCTATGGTCCGGTTCGATGGACTCCCCCGGCTGTGATGCGGATTGGAATGGTCTGCAGGTGGACGATTGCAAACGTTCAATGCCTCTTCCTTCCGTTTGAAGTGTGGTTTCGTTTTCATCTTGCCAAGCAGTGAGTTTAATCTTCTATTTCGAGAAATCTTTTCGTTTAGTCGGGTACCGCCGACTGTCGGCCAGATCTACAAACGAGTGGGCATTGTGCTGGTGATCTCGCAGCTGATTCAGATTCGTCCCTACTATGCGGCTTTCGTGAACTCCGTCCTGCCCGCAGAACTCAACATCCTCGACCGGAACGGGCAGCCGATCACTAATGTTCTGATTACAAAGACGCGCGATCAGCTGTCCAACTTGAGCATTAGCTTCCAAGCCGCAGTGTCCATCGGAACGTACATCTTTGCACTGGCTATTGGAGTTGCTTCGATTCGGGCGATGAGGCGCGAAGAAACGGCCATGTCCCACAAAACGCTCGTTGCTCCTGCAGTTCACGTTTATTTTAGGAATAAAAGTTAGTTCAAACAGCCTCTTCTTTCATCCTTTTTCTTAACAGACGTTCCTTCCATTGCTCACGAACGTCCTTCCGTACAGTTCCACAGTCGCCGGCTACTTCAACGGCGCGAGCATCCCATTCGTGGGCACGATCTCCAGCTTCATTCTTCCGTGGTCGCCGTTCATCAACTCTTGCTCAACTCTTCTCCTGTTCGGGGCTTACCGTCGTACCGTCGCCCGAATGCTGAAAAGTCTCTTGTTGTGCTGCCGAAAGACAACGTCCGATCAACCGTTTCTGAGCTCCGACCATGAACTCCATTCAATTCGCCGTTGGCTACCTGAAACCTGCAAGAACTTTCTCTCCAAAATAAACATTTGCGGAAGCTAGCTCTGATATGATACAGAACTTGTTTTGATTGAAACACGTAGTGAGCAGTCTAGCGCGCTCACTCAAGAGTACACGCCCACATCATTCGCTTCTCTATAAAGACGAGTGGATTGTAGCCGGATAAGACACCACCCGCTAGACGGCAATCACGTGAGTACAATAATAGAACATCGGCTACGAACCAATGCTCCCGAAGTTTCGGCCGGCGTTCGTCTTCTGAGCGCTGTCTTCATTCACCACATTCTTGCCGATGAACTTCACAGTGGACGGATTGAACGACCCGGAGTTCTCGTGGACGAATGTGCACGTTTGCTTCCTCGTCTCGCTCGTCACTCTGCCGTTCTCCTGTTGGGTCGCTTGGCAGAGCGTCCTGAAGAACCGCTCCTGCCTTTCGCTCCAAATCCGACTGCAGATCGTCGCCTGGTTTCTCCTCCTGCTCGAACTGGTCGCCTTCAACGGCTACCTGTTGTTCTGCCGGTACACGAGAACGCCCTTTGACCAGTCGGGAGTGTTCGGGCTGTTCGCCGGCTACACGTGCTGCCTGCAGTTCTGCTCGTGGAGTGTCGCCTTCCTGCTGCTCGACCGCTGCATCGCCCTCATCTTCCCTTCGCTCTACACCCCGCTGAACAACAGCCGCCTCTTCTACGTGTGTTTGGCGTCCATCTCGCTGTGGGAAGCCTTCATGCTCTACGCGATGCTCTCCTTTGACTACCCGAATGCGGGGACCATCGGTTTGTTCGGGGAAAGGAAGCCAATCAATCATTCGTGTTCAGTGTGCCTCTTCTTCCGTTGCATCCTGCCGGGAGCCCAGCCGATCACCATCCGCTTCCGGTCGGTCTTCTCGTTCGTGAACTCTGCTCTTTCGGCCGCTTTCTGCTTCGTGCTTTGGAGATTCCACCGGAAGCCGGCGGCTGCTCGGCACTCTTCGAATCAGCAGGGACAACGAGTGAGCATTCTGTTTCTTCTGTTGACAGTCTCTGCTTGAGGCCAACTTCATCGCTTTGTGGTCGGTGTGCAGCGAGGTGCTCTTCAACCTGCTGCCCGTCTTCTCGACGACAGTGGTGCGTTCCGGTCAATCTCTTGCCTGATCGCCCGTTTAGGCGCGCTCGCTGTGAGTGGAAGGGGCGGCAAACTGGGGCCAGTTCCTCTTTGTGGGCGTCGCGCTGGACGGCCTCTGCTCGACCGCCTCCTGTTTGCGGGTGATCGTCCGCCGGCCGCAGAACAAAGTGGTCACCGTTCTCCACTCACACGTCCGCACGGGCGGTTCGAACCCCTAGTTTTGATTTTTGGAATCGAACTGGCCGAATCAGTCGGCAGGGAATGGTTTGCACGGGTCAATAAATCAGCTACGAACCCGTCAGTTTTGGAAGGGAGACGCGTGGTGGGGACCCCGACCGCCGCCGACCACTCCGCGTGAGCGACGGAAAGAAGCGCGGGCATGAATGTTGATAATTTCGGAGTCTAAAGGCACCCCTCTCATTGTTAGTGGTCTGACTTAAGTTCCAGAGAACGAGTGGGTGGCGATCGCCGTCATTCCGCTCCAAATTCTCGGTTTCTTCCTTCGAGTGAAAAGAAACCTCAGAATGGGAAGCGAACGAGGGGACCGCACGTAAAGCGAGTAAGAAGAAGTAAGAGGGAGAGACAAGCGAGAATTCCGTCCAGCCGGTCGGCCATTCCCCGCACTACGTCCCGGTTACTCGCTGAGCGGGGAGCAAACGTGGACGAGTGCGGCGAGCAGCGGACCGGAGCAGCGGAGTGGGCGGCAGGGAGGAGAGGAGGGAGGGAGTGGGGACCGACTGATGCCCACTCGGCTGTTCGACCCTCTTTTTATGCGCCCAAAAGGACGCGGCGTGGGTGGTTGCGCAGTCGAAGGCGGGACCATGAGAAAGCGACGGGAGGTGGACGGGTTGCGTTTGTTGTGAACGCGCTCTCGAGTTGTTTTCGCTGTACACAAGAATCTTTGGACTGATCGGCTGGTAGAACACGCGAAAGCACCAAAAGAACAAAGAAGCAAAAAACTCCAATAAACTTCAAGAAACCGATTCTGCAAAAGAATGTCCGTTCATTCCAACGTCCCGCATGAAAGATTGGGTGAATTACCTTCCAAAGAATCCAGCAGTCGTTTGAAGGCATCCCGTTCGAACTCCCTGACAACTCACAACTGAAGGCCAGGCGACAAACGACGGCCTCCTATTTTCAACAGGGCAGCGAAAAGAATGCGGGGGGAGTGGAGAGCGGCAGACAACGAAGACCCGCCCGCCCCCGCTGCGTGTCGCCCATCGACCGCCCGCTTCGCTCGAGAGGGAAGAGCCGTCGACCGGCCGACTTCTTCGGATTCTTCCCCCTACAAAGGTGTGTAGACTTTCTGACCACTTTCGAGTGTGTTCGGAAAGCGAATTTTTGGACCGACCGTCGGGGCATCCGGCGGTCTCACCTGCTGAATGCGAGGAGTTGAGGATGAAGTGCGCGTTCCGTCCATTCCCTTGGAGTCGTCGACAATCACGGGGTGCCGGCCGGCGGGAAGCCGTGCACGACGCTCGTCGAATGTCTGCGGCAATCAATCCACTCACAATCTGCTCCTTCCTTCCGTCCAGCCGTCGTCTACGGCGGCGCCTGCCGGCCCCCCGCTGGCCGTCGGCCGTCTCCCTCGAACGCAAGCGCTTGACGGCGGCCACTCTGGCGGCTTCCATCCGCGAAGTCGCCGAGAATCCCACGTACCGGTAGGCGGCCGAGAGTGTCCGGCGGAAGGTGGCCGCACGTTCGGCTGGTCGAGTTCTCGGCCATCCACGAGCACGTCCGCGTGTTCCGCCTTTCCACCACTGGAAATCGTTCTTCCGCAAGTTCCGTTGGCCTCATCGCCATCCT
Organism: Aphelenchoides fujianensis; assembly: GCA_024699865.1. Lineage (NCBI taxonomy): Eukaryota > Metazoa > Nematoda > Chromadorea > Rhabditida > Aphelenchoididae > Aphelenchoides > Aphelenchoides fujianensis. The sequence goes on along the minus strand of JAMPIO010000005.1, from coordinate 1,710,435 downwards.
CCTTCTTCTGGTGGTTATGCTCTTGGTTTTGTTTGGAGTCTTCGTTTTGCGGGCTTGCAACAAGCTGCAAATAAGAAGACCGTTTAGCGTCACCAGCGTGTGACGGCGCTTCGCGCCGTCCCCAGCTGGGGGAGTCGTTAGACTGGTGCGTATAAAATATTTTTGTCGATTTTGTTTGACCAATTGGGTGCTGGTCGCAACGCGAGCACGCCGAGTCGAGCTTCACACACGTTGGGGTTGATTGAAACGACGCATTGGCAGCTTTTTAACAAAGACTGCCGGTTAACTGCATTCTGCTCTTACGGCCCCAAAAAACGGAGACGAGCAGCGAAAGCCGTTTGCGAGTGCAGTCTTCGAGCACGGCAAGGCGCACAACGTTGTTCGCTATTTTTAAACGATGCAAAACAGTCAGTTTGGATATGACGAAACTAAAAAGCGAATGCCGACAGCGGCGATCAAAGAATTTGACCACAAAGGTGAAGGGCACAAACCCGTTGTGGAACGATCAATTACTTTTTGACGACTAACCTGTTGAAAAATTTGAAACGGTAAGATGATGGACAACTGCGTGCTTGACGTTACTGCCCAATTTCAGAACATTCTGTTCACTCATTTCCAAACCCGCCCGCTGTTTGCGCGATATGAGAGGTCTTCTTCGCGTGTGTCGCAGTGGCCATGTGGACCAAGGACAACAACAAACTGCACGTCACTTAAAAGCCCGCAATTTGCGCTTTCCAATGAGCCTACACGCGTATCTTTACGCCCGACAGGCGATGAGAACGACGGGATTAAAATTCGCCGGAAGTTTTCAAACCGACACACAATTTTCGATCCAAACCGCTGAGATTCCAGCAACTTCTTCAGACTCAAATGCCGGCTTAAAAGGCATTTTCTGTAATTCTGGACCACGCCAGTGCAAACTTTGGCACGTTTTAAAAACGACCCCTTGGTTTTTGTTTTTAATAGATTCTCTGGATTGTGCTGAATCTAAAAATGCCCATTTGAACGCTTGCAACTGCTGTTATTGGCGAGTTACGAGCCTCCAAACCCAAAAGGTCCACATTTTGCCCCATCGGGTTCAATAGGATGTGGTGTCGCTGTAACAACGTTTCAAACTACCTGATTGTGCTCTTCGTGTAGCTCATGATCAGAGCTTTCGAGTGGTGTATTGTACAGGCCAGTTGCTATGCCATCGAAAAAAGTTGTGCTCAATGGCGTCAAAAGTTCGTTTCCGCGATTTTCTTGTTTTTTGCGTTCAAGGCCGTTTTTCTCAAAAATTTCGCACTGAATACGAGGCAACGAAAACCAGCACGTCGTTCTACGGAACAAGGCGCATCTAACCAGATGCATCTCATCCCTCAAAGCCGCTGGAACCAGGAGAAACAATTGGTTGAATATGTAGGACCAAAATCGACTCAAAATCGAAATGTCTTCCAACTTCGAAATAAGCCACTAAAATCAAATTCATTTCGATCGGGATGTTTACGAATGGGTGTCCGGATAAATGTAAAGTTGTTTTGACACCTGCTCGACGGCCTTTGCAACACTGTTGTCGAGGTGACCACAATCGGCGCCGTTTTCGAGTCTTGCTTGTTCTTTTGCTATCGACGCATTTGCGACTGCCAAACTTCATACCTGAATTGTAGCCCTGTTTTTACTCTACACTTTCACTGCTTTAAACCTCAAGAATACCAGACGCACGCATCAGAAAACGATCTCTCAACGTACTTTACAGCTATTTTGTTGGCACACATCTCTCCAGAGCTTCGTAAAGCAGCTTTCTATACCTCGTTTGATGAAAGATGCACTTACTAAACCCTACGAAGTGTTTCTCCCGCAGCGTGAATCGAACGGTTTAGGTGGCGGTCCATTTTATCCCCTTTTTTGCTATTCCGCTCAAGTTCAGTGTCTTATGCACGTTTTTAACGCAAGCACTCAAAGACTACATCGTTGTACAGAGCTCAACAAGGCGGACATTATAACATCGATTTTACTAGTCATTAGACAGCTTAGATGGAGAAAATCACCGTCTTTGAGCCCCAGCATTTTCAACTTTTTTACGCCCACAGACAAGAGATGGAAAGTTCATCAGCAAAGATTTGGGCTTTTTAGATTCGTACAGCCGTTCCGATTGTTTTACGCTCACGTTTGTCCATAAGAATGTTAATGCGGAGCAAAAAATGTAAAAATACGCTCAATTCGACCGTATTTTGGGACGCAGTGAGAAGCAGTTGCACAACCGACTGATGCTTTGTAGTAAGCATTGGGAGCAAATTGTCAGCAAGTTATTAATGTTATTTCGACTATCGTTAAGGCAAGCACAACAAAGAAAACGCAAAAACGCACCATGCAGTACTTGTGGCGCTAATTTCGGCAGAAACGCCGCAATTGACTTTGAATAAACGTGAAAATTACTAATAAGGACTTGCTTGGTTGTTAGGACACGTTTCGGGGTTTTTTCCCTGGGTCCTTTCAACATTTGGAAGAATTCTGATTTTAAGTCGACTTTGGTCCTACACCTTTAACCAAATGTTTCTCCTGGTTCCACCGGCTTTGAGCAGCGAGATACAGCTGGTTAGATGCGCCTTGATTTGTAGAATAACGTGTCGGTTTCCGTCGGTTCGTATTGTATGGAAGATTTTCGAGAAAAACGGCTTCAAGGGCAAAAAATAGGAAATTCGAAGAAATGAACTTTCCGCGTCAAATGCTGCAGTTTGTATCGATTACATTGCAGCCGGCAAGCAGCATACACCAATCGAAAGCCCCGATCAAGGGCTACAGGAAGATCACAATTACGTAGTCTAAAACCTCGTTACAACGACACCACTTTCGATTGAACCCAGGAGGGCAAAATCCGGACCCTATGGGTTTGAAGACCTGTAAGTCGGCAAAAACGGCACTTGCAGGCCTTCAAAGAGGCATTTTTAGATTCAGCACAATCCAGAGAATCTATTAAAAACAAAAACCGAGAGGTCGTTTTTGAAACGTGCCACTCGGTGGTCCAGAGTTACAGAAAGTGCCTTTTAAAAGATGCGCCAAACCTTTTTCTAGGTGGGATTTTTTTCGTTTGCCGAATAAAATTTGGAGAGCCGAGAACGGCGCCTCCGAGTGTGGACCTCTTCGATTTTCCGCCTTGACCTTTCGTCTTTGGACGATCACAACTTTCTTCAACGGCGCTTCCTGACGATGCGGTCAACTGATAAGATGTTCCTCGTTTCAAGGCGCATCTTTTCGTCAACAGAGCGAGTGAATTTTAACGGCAGGACAGAACGGTACGGCGCGGAACGTCAGCACGGAACGTTGAACGTGCCCGCCGGCGCTCGAAATGCACATATTTGAATTTTGCGCATGCGACTTCCTCTAGCCAGAAAAAATTTCAGATCTATAGGTCCAACGGTTAAAAAGTTGAGGCGCGGTTTGTGACGGACAAACGGACAATTTTACGCGCTTTACGGGGGGATTCCGTTGTTCTGTTCGCATGTTAACAATCGCCATTTCCGTCTACTCGCGTTTTGGTCAGCATAACCGCTCGTGCTGCTCATTCGATCAAACTGGATGACTAGAGAAGTTTATTGCTCGTTCGTTCGCAGTGATTCGGAGCAATTGGAAAACAAAAAATCCACTGGACACAAAGCCAATAAAAAAAACACAAGGAATAATTGACGTAGACGTTCGTTGGTCGATCGTTGTCCGTACTCAAGCCTTCCCGTACCAATTGAGCGCACCTAAACGAGAACATTTACCTGAAACTCCCATTAATTGCTTGCCCATGTCGACGGGAGATGCGGGCACACCGAGAGCGCGAGCGATGTCGGCGGGGAGCGCCGTTCCAACCGAACGGGCGACGCTGTTCGGCTTCAGGTTGAAGTTGCCCGCGGCCTCGTTCACGAAAAACGGATTCGTGGGCGTGTCGCGGATTCCGATGCTCGGCGGGGTCCAATCCAAGCGAATCGCCTCCGTGAACTGCGTGTGTGTCTTGTAGTTCACGCAGCCGTAGTCCGCCGTGTTGCACCTGAAGCCAACCGGGAATGACCGTACAACAACTGGAAAGAACCGACCATCGGACGAGCGGACTGATCGAAGAATTGGCTCTGAACCATCCGTTGTGGTCCATGGCTTCGATGAAGCGAAACGCGTGCGCTTGATCTTTGCCGGTCACCCAAAAGGCCACGTTCTGGCCGTTGGAGAAGAGGTTGTTGCGGATGATCGTGTTCGTCGTGTCCCACGTCAACTTCATGTCGCAGGAGTAGGTCTCGAACTTGCACGGAATCCGAGCGTCTTCTTGGAGACCGAGGTGGTACTTCGGGTTTACGGCAAAGTCGTTGTTGTAGATGCGCACGTGATCGGAGCCCGAGACCTTGACGCCATAGTTCTGGTTGCCCCAGAAGACGTTCGAGGCGATGATCGCCCGAGAGGAGATCTCGTAGAAGATTCCGGTCCCCGTGTTCCCTCTTACCCAATTGCGGATGATGATCGCATCCGTGCAGCCCAGATCGCACCAAAAGCCGACCGAAAGTTGTTCACAAACGAGTTGAAGTCGACTCGGATGTCCTGCGCGTGGGCGAGTTTGACCGCGCCGGCCGTGCAGTACGCTCCGCACTTCTGCGTTTCAAAACGCGCGAAGTTGTTGTTCGAGAAGATGCAGCGAGTGATCGTCGACCCGTGACATCTGCGAAAGAGGCCAATGAGAGCAGAAACGATTGTGAAGCGCCCACCTGTTCCCGCCGATTCCGTTGTGTCCGTTGAAGCTGAAGATGGACCCGCGGACCATCAGTTTTGGCTGGTCCATGCTGAGACCGCGGGCGGCGTTTTGCGTGAAGAGACACTGGCTGATGGTCACGTTATCGGCTTGCAAGATCACTTCAAACAACTTTCGAGAATCGTTTACGTCAGTGAAACTCGACTCACCCGCCGAGTTGTAGCCGCCCCACGTGCCGCCGTAGTGAGCGAATCCGATGCCTGCGATCAACGAGCCGGCCGCTCCGGCCACCAACGCCATGCAACGCTCCACCTTCGTCACTTCGACCACTTTGGAGGTGGGATCGGTCCCAATGTAGACCCACTTGCCGCCGGTCGGCTGGTAGAACTTGCCGGCCGTCACTTGGCTCAACGCAGCGACCTGGAACGAATGAATATTGACTGGAAATATCTTGAACTCACTTGAGTCAACGGGGCGCCGTTCACAAACACCTGCTCCGGGTGGCAGGCCATCGGGTAGGCGGGATTGATCGTTTCCGGCGGGCAGGTGTGGTTGGGCAGCGTGTTCGTGAAGGCGGCCTTCCAGTACGTTTTCTCCTTGGTCCATGCGGTCACCCGTTCGCTCCCCAGGAAGTACACTTGTTCGTGCGGGTACGCCTGAAGGTTGAACTTCTTGCTGGGCAGGCCGAGGGCCACGTCGTAGTAGACGCCCGCCCGGACGACGATCGTCCCGCCGTTGGCCACCTTCTTGACTGCGGCGAGAGGAGTGCGCAGGGGAGCCGCCTTCGTGCCCGCATTTGTGTCCTTCCCGTTCAGGGCCACGTACAGCGCGTTGGCCGGCGGAGCGAGGTTCGTATCCGGCACCTTGTACTTGGCCGTATCGAACGCCATTGCCACCGATAGGCCGAACAGGAGCACACACAGCGCGTTCATCATTTCTCAAGAGAGCGGCAAGCTGAAAACAACGGAATGAGAAGACTCAACCTTCTACGCCTAACAAAACCACCTTTTAGGAATCGCTCGTGACTCCCGAATGTGATCGGTAGAAGAGGCCGCTGCGTTTAAGTACTGAACTCAAGCGAACGTTCAGGCTGTCAGCGGAGGAAGTGGAACGAAAGAAGTTGACCGAAGTCGGCCGAGGGCGGGCGGAACAGTCGAAGCGATTTGCGCCGTTTAGCTCCGCCCACAACGGTCCGTCGAGACCATCCCTGAACGAATAACGAGCGGCAACGACCGACCAACCGCGCAGGCGGATTAGCGCTCTACGTGCCGCAACTCGCTTTCAACGCGGAGGTGGGCGTTCCGCTGGCGGTCGGCGGGGTTTGCACTCGTTTTGCCCGCCGTTCGCGAGTTTTCCACGGGATTAGCGCGTGTTTTCGCTGGGTTCGGTTGGGTGCAACGTGGCGGGGACTGCGAAGCGATCGATCTCGTGCTTCCGTTTTCCTCGAACGGAACGTGGCAAACGGATTAACGAGCGTGTTCGGTTGAAATTTAGTTTGAACGCGTCCGACGAGACGGACGGTCGAGAGCTCAAAAAATCCTCTGCGGTACAAACAATGGAGAAATGCTTTTGATTCGCTTCTTTAAGTGGGATAAAAAAAGCACCGCGAAACGAATTTAGATCGCGAATTTCTGCTTCAATCAGACCTTTCTTTCGTTGATGTTCGTCCCATCATCAAAGGAGTGGAATCCGCTGGCCTTTTCTCGGTTCGGGCGGAGAGTGACCGGTGGTCTTCGGAGTGCAAACGACCGAATGGGCAGAAGCGTTGTCTGTTCGATGAGAAGGAATGGATGTGAGCAAACAGAAACAATCGGGCAAGCACGAAGCATCACAAAGAGTGATCGCAGACGTTCGTTGAACGAAACGACCGGATGGCTGTGCTTGCCATTAATTTCTTCTGTTGTGACCTTTGACGACTTCCGTCTGCTGATTGGGGGACTTCTACTGCTAACAAAACCGCTGTCCAAAGGCTTGCGTGCGAAAGCTCCTACCAGCGCATTCAAACGGGCGGCACGTGTTCTTTGACCCAAAAATAGTCTTTCGGTCCTTGTTTCCCACAACGCGGCAGGCTTGTTGGTCTCAAAAGTGGTCGGCGCGCTCGCGGGCGGGAAGTTCCCGCGGGCACCATTGGAGATCAGAGACCACTGCACCCCGTCTTTCGCCGGCTATAAAAAGCGGCGGTCGCCGGCGCCGCTTTACTCACCACTCCCCACTCGCCCTTCAAATGAACGCGAAGTTCGCTCTGCTCCTGCTCGTCGCGATCGTCGCCGTCGGCCACTCGGCTTCGGTGAGTGTCCACCCGCCCGTCCGGGTCTTCTGACCGTCCGCCTTTTCAGCTGCGCGACCGCCGCCAAGCTCCGAACGGACTCGTCTTGCCGATCTCCGAAAACAACGCCACGGAGGCCACTCACGGGACGACGGAGAGCGAGCGGGAGACGACCGAAATGCCGCGAGAGAAGCGCGAGGAGCCCCGCGAACCGTCCACCCCGAAGGTCGTCCAAGAGGCCACGCACGAGATCCGCACCACCTTCCGCCCGCTCGTGTCCGTCCAGACCAACCCGCCCTCCACTCACATCCCGGTCGCCGCCCCTCTTCAGCAAGGCCAGACGTTCGCGCAACCGCTCTCGAAGAAGACTCGCGCCTCTCCGCGCGTGTTCGGCTGGGTGAATTCCTGATTGTTGCTAGCTGTACTCGTTGGTTGAACTGAATAAACTCACGCTAAAGTACAAAAAGAAACGATCGGAGGAGAATAACGGTGAAGAGGGAGCGCGTCACAGATCCACAGGCTCGTCTGCTTCTCGCTTCAATTGCTCGTGGCCAATGAAAAAGTGTGCACTTGGCCGCGTTCCACGGAGCACACAAAGTGGAGCCGCCCAAAGAAAACAAACAGTCGTGTGACGTCCGCATTGTTTGAACACTCTTGCAACCGCATGACCACGTGCTTGGTTGCTTCACCGTAGCCTCTGACCTCACGCGTAGCGAAGAGAGTGATCGTTGAACGACCGTTGGGGCAGCCGGCAACGACAAACAATCCCGCGAGTTCAAACTTTACGCCCTGCGGCTTTCAACTGCAAAGCGAAGCAAATGAAAGCTCGTGACCCTCGCGGCAGGTGTGGAGTGCAAACAGGCCGCGTGAATAAAAAGCGGCAGCTGGAGCCCGTCCAACAAACGAATGGCCGCAATGTGCCCCTCGCTTCTCGACGCCTCGCTGCTGCTGTTCGCCCTCCTGCTGCACGCCGTCCTCATGCACTTCCACGAAGACCCTTTGCTCCAACACGAACTGGACGACGAGTGGGAAGAACAGCGAGTGGAATGAAGACGGCGAACGAGATCTCCAATCGCGGATTACTCACTCGACGAACCTCTTTTTTCTTTCAGTAAATAAGGCTACCTCTCGTCCTCTCGCATAAACATCTTTCTTTTTCTGAATCGGTGCAAAAACGATGATCGCGGTCAGAATCGAACTGACGGCCTTCTGTGTGTTAGACAGATGTGATAACCCCTACACCACGCGACCCACACCCCTCTGCCGCTTAGGCGCGTACATGAGCGCCTCCTCTCTCCCCGCTGCCTGCTCGCTCGTTCCGGAGGGCAAGCGATAAGGTCAGCGACCCGTAGTGCAAACTCTCGTGTTTATTCAAGCATACTTTGTGATCAATTGACGGAAACGGAGAAGCTCCGCTGATCGCGCTGCAGACTGGCGGCCGTGTAGTCCGAGGAAGGCTGCACGCCGGCCGCCTTCTTGCCGCAGAAGGCGGCGAGAAGGGCGCGACGGAAGTGGCGGATCGTGACCAACACAACGACGGGATTCAGCAGTGGAGTAACACCGACGGTAGCTTTGATAAAAATTGGACAGAAGTCGAAGCTGACGGAGATCATCGGCAGGAACTGCGAGAGGCCCACCGGCAGGAGGATCGAGAAGAGCGGGATGCCCGCCTGCAACGAGGAAATTGAAGAGTGAAACGAGCAGGAGGACTCACTTGAAAGGTGAGCATCCGAGTGACTTGTTTCTGGATGCGCGCCTTCTCACCCGAAGCGATCGAGCAGTCAGTCCGCAGCTTGGCGCGAATCTTCCAGCCAGCAAGCAGAACGATTCCGTACGCAGTTGTGACGATTAGCTGGACGTCTATTTGCTGCAGGATCATCTTTAGAGTGAGCTGAAAGAAGCGGCAGTTAGACAGACAACAAAACGGAAAGAAACCCACGGTATCGCCGGCCACGTATGGCGGGATGGTTTGGTTGAAGTAGTAGGGCATATGCTGCATCTTTGCGATCACTGCGGGGTCGTCGTGCAGATCGCAGGAGTACGAGATGAGCAGACAGTGCGCGAGGGGCCATGTGAAGAAGAGGAAGAAGAAGCCGACTATCTGGCCGGTGGAAAAGTATCCGTTCCAGCAGATGACGTTCATTCGGTTCACAAACTGCGTGACTACGCTCGCGATCACCGCCCACACGCCCATGCAGAAGACTGTCGTCCCAACGAGCGCCCACTCGTGGGTGGCCGGCAGGAAGGGGCTCTCCAGCACGAAGATCTCCTGCGTCTCGACCACGACCACGCCGATCTGAGTGATGAAGAAGACAGCAGACGAGCACGCGTCCACCACACACCCAAAGATGATCATCGGGCGATAGGTGCGCATCAGAGGCGGCAGTCTGCGCACACACAAGTACACGACCAGCCCGTTCATCAACAGCGACCAGGCCGCCACGAACGTCTCAAAGCCGTGGCCCAACGCATGCCAGCTGACCATTTCGAGCGGAGAAACAGAATGAAGATTTGTGCTTGAAGTCTCTCCTTAAATACCTGCGAACAGGAACATTCGACGCCTCCGTCCACGCTATTTGCAGCCATTCGTGTTTCCGTTACAAACACCTCGATCAGACGGGTTCACTTCCTTCGTTCCGCTTGGGTGGTCCCGTTTTACGTGATGAACACGAGTCACGAAACGTTGGGTCCGGTTTCGTCGCCGCCCGTTAATTGCAGTTTTGCACGTTTCATCAACAGGAAACTTTCATCGACGGCAACCTTTCACGAATTTCGAGAACAATCTAAGACAGCGGGTTCACTTCCTTGCAGAATGCCACCGAAGTCTGCAGCTGCAATAAATGTCGGAGAATGGCCAGCAATGAACGGATGTTCTTGCCGCGCCGCTCATCAATGACTGTGGACTATCGTAATTTGAAGCTCTGCTCAAATGAGCAGCCTGCCTTTTGCGTACGTGACCGCTTCCACGGGCCGCTTTTAGCCCACTTTTGATTGAATTACGCGACTTTTTGAGTTGCTCTGCAATAAGGTTGAAACGGCGGGAGACTGCGTAAAAGCGTAGTTTACCCTTTGTCTTGTTGTGACTGACTATTTTAACCAGCTTAAACGAATTTCATAGGTAGAACGAAGAATTTGCTGGTCAACACCTATCTTTGTAACTCCCGGCCGTCGGTCGTCTTTTGCCTACCTAATTTGATTCGGCTACAACGCTTCGCGCCTGTTGGCCGCGTTATAAAAGCCGCGCTCAAGAACTCCTTTCTTACTCGACGTCCATGTGGCTGGTCACCCTATACTGTTCGTTTCACTATGCATGTGTCAGCACTGCACTTGTTGCGAACTCGATCGTTTTCCTTTTGGTCTACCGAGAGAAAGACGCTCATTTGGCCGCCTACCGAAATATTTTGCTCGTAAACTCGATCGTCGACTACTGCTCGGTGCTCGTCCAAGCGGTGAACAAGCCGGTGAGCACAGAGAGAAGAAAGAGGTAATCCACGTGGTTGCAGCGAGGCGAGCTGGTGGCCGGAATGCTCGTGTATTTCGGCAACGATTTCCTGTACGTTTTGCCGCACTTCGTTCGTTGTGTGTTCGTCGGATTGTACGCGGCGTCGTTGAACTTCGGCCTCACCGCCCTTCTGATTCAAATCTACGGGCGGTACGCGATCGTCGTCAGGTAATCACTTATGGTCAGTCTACACTTATCCCTCTTACTTTAGCGATCATCGCTTGAGCAGGCGAGAGATTCTTCGACTGCTGGCGGCGGCCGCACTGTTGTCGTTTTTCTTCTGCTGTGCTTTTGGTGCGTCTTTTTGGGAACAAAAGGCTGTGGATCTCCCCGTTCTCGCCGCTCATCCCTACGTCGACGTCCGTTCGAGATTCATGGTGGCCCCACTCGTGAGTTCCGTCGAATGATTTGAGTTACTCTTTTTAAAGAACTCCTTTTCAATGCGCATTCTGGCCGGTAGCTCCATCGTGGCGGAGGTCGCCGAGTGCTCGCTGATCGTCGGGTTCACTGCGCGGACATTCCGGAAGCTGAACGAGTGCAAGAGAATCACGCGGTCGACCGCCCGACTGCAGCGTCAAATGAACGTCCTGATGCTCACACAGGTCCGTCTTCTTCCTTCATTTCCATTCGCTTACTTCTTATCCTGCAGATCTCGTTGATGTTCGCCTACCGGTTGCTCCCGTGGGCGGCTTTTGCGGTGGTCGTCCTCGCGAACCTCGAAGTGGACGGCCTGGGGACGGCCGTGAGCGTTCTCTACTCGTTTGCCAATTGCATCAATCCAATATGCGTTTTGTGTTGTGTGGGGCGCTTTCGACGGAAGTGTGCCGCTTTTTTGCCCGGCCGCAAGACGGTGCGTGTCTCACGCATTGCTGAACACAAAGAATAAAGAGCGAAAGACTGAATGACATCTGTAAATAGTGTCTGCTTATCACTCACTCCGCTCCATAAACATAATATAACAGAATCAAGTGGTTTTATCTCCGCTCGTCCGCCCAAGTGAGCAGCAGAGCGAATAAAAAGCGTGCATCCTAATCTCGTTAATGTTTTGTATAATAACCGTCTAACACGCTTCTTCTCACATTTAATCATGTTGACACGGAGGGGACCGATCAAAACGTGAAGTCGTCGGCGGGAACCGCGGCTTTGAATGACAACGAGCGGTGTTCGGGCGGGGATCACTTGCTTTTTGCGAAAAAAAACGATTGTTGTTCTTTCCATGAAGTTTCCGCTGCTTGCTGTTTGTTGTTGTCACGGAGCTGACCGCTGAATGAAGTTCTTGGTTCAGGGGACGGCCTGTTGACCCAAACGCTCTTTTTTCCGTTATTTTTCGCCTCCTTGCTTCCGCTTGTTCGTGAACAAACACACCGCTTCCTTTGCCCACGTATGTGCATGTCGGCTTCAATTCAAACGAGCGTCGAGCGAGCGGAGGGCGTGAATCAACTGTGGCGACGGCCGGCCCCTTCCAGGAGCCCCGAATCTCACGAAGACCCAGCGCTCGCTCAATTTTTCTTCCGCGAAGAAACGGGGCGCTGTTCAAAGAGAGTGTACACGTGCATTTTGATCGTTCCGTTCGTCCGCATTTTTGGTCGCTCTAATGGGCATTTGCTCGTTGTTGGTGTACGGTCCCCGTAATGGTACTCCGCCCTCTTTCCCCCGTTCCCCCTCCCAATAACTCCGTTCGCCCCGCTCTCTCCAATCGGGAGGCAGTCCGTCCACCCACTCCCCCGGCGTCCGGCCGCCCGCCGCGTCATCCCGCAGGCTGGCCTACCCGCCCGCTCCCCGCCGGTCGCTCTCCGTCCCTCCCGTCTTGTACTGAGCCCGAACGTGAATAAACCCTCTTCTCTATCCACGACGCGCCGTCTGCGATCCCGCAGACGCCGATCCCTTCAGTTGGCACGCAATTAGTCATCTATTGAACTATTTTTCATTCACTGTCAAGCGTTTTATTCACCGCGTTCCGTCCTCTGCTTGCCCATCCGCTCGTCAGTCCGTTCGCCCGCTCGCCCCCGAAGCGGTCGGTTCCGCTCACTCCCTTTCGCTCCGTTCGCGGCTCGTGGATCGGTCGGCCTTGCCCGCTGGAATGCAACCACTGCTCGTGAGTACTTTCTTCTAAGAATCCCTTCTTCTTGTTCCTCTAATGCGCCTTTGATTACCTAATTCTCTTCGACTTGTTGCAGGCTAGAAACACTGGAGCTCCGGCACTGACCATGCGGCCGCGGCGGAACTGGGCGCTCGCGATCCCTCTAGTCCTCCTCGTTCTCTTCACGCTTCATTTCTACGTTCTCGACGGCGGACAAGGCGCCATGACGCTTGAGATTCAACCCGTCGAACCGTAAGCTTCCCCCCACTTGTGCCCTCATCCTCCTCTTCAGGCCGTTCGTTGTCGACGAGGCGTGTTTGCGGCGGCTGAAGGCCAACCGGAGCGCCACCTGCGAGTTCCCGATCGAAGTGGCCGTCTTCAAGCAAAGCGGGCGAACTTTCGAAAAGTTCGCCAAGAAACTGGAGCCGCGCTTCCGGGCCGCCCACCGCGTGGAGCACACGAGCGGGCGGGATCACGTGGAGTTCATCTCCGTGGACGACTCTACCCGACGGCTGATGACGATGCAAGTTCCTTCGTTTGCTTCCTTTTTGATGCCGCCCTCGCTTCAGGGGATCGATGGAAACGCGGCTGCACGCGCTGGACGAAGCGGGCGGCCAGTTGGTGCGCGTTCCCACGGACACCGGCCGCTTCCTTCGCAATTGGGCGAACTCCCGCTTCCTCGACTGCTTGGATCTTCGGCTGGACCGGAAGGGGGCGAAGCGAGTGATTCCGACCGCGAAACTGAAGGAAACCACCGTGCTGCGCGATCTGCTCGACGAGAACAACGCGACGATGTTCCTGCTGGGCGGCACACTCCTCGGCGAGTTCTCTCCGCTCCTCTCCGTTCAATCGATCGCTTCAGGCTGGTACCGAGAGTGCAGCCTCATCCCGCACACCACCGATCTCGACTTCGCCGTCCACTCGACCGAAATCAACCGCGAGCTCGTGAAGAAGATCGAGCGGAAGTACCGGCTGGTCCACGAACTCGGGACGTTGGAGGACTCGTTCGAGCTGACCGTCATGCTCGCCGGCGTCTCCACGGACCTCTTCGTGATGTACGCGCTGAACGAGACGACCTCCTACGCGACGGTGGTCGACATCTCGCATCGCCGCACCTTCCTGGTCGTCTACCCGCCGATCTCCGCCCTCTGCACGGGCGTCCTGCTCGACTTCCTCGTCCACGTGCCCTGCAACGTCGAGGACGTGCTGAAGGTGAGTGTGCGGAAGGAGAAACACGAATGTTTGTTCGGTTGCAGGCAGACTACGGCCCCAAATGGCGGGAAGACCGCCCGTCCGGCAATTACTCCTACTTGAAGGCCCCGAACCTCGTGCCGTGGCTCGAACACACGCCGCAGGAGTTCAAGAAACGATACGTGATCGGATAGTCCTGCTTGCGAATAAACGAACGAGCAGGAAGTCGAGTGCAAGTGGGTGCATTGAATCGGGCGTTTTGTTTCGAACATCAGTGTCGACAATCTTGCTCGTTCCTCGCGTTGAGCAAGGAGTTCCACTCGTCGCCGTTTGGAATCCCCGACCAACAATCGGGACCGAGTATTGACTTGCCGATCACGTTCGACGGTCGAGCGCAGAGAAAGTGGAGTGGGGGCACAAAAACGACAAAAGAAAGCGCTTTGTTGTCCTCCGTTCTTATCGCTTGAGCGGCGCTTGATAACCGCTACACTTTCTACGGAGCTTCCTCGGCTGTTCGAAGACTCTAGACGGTACGCGTGGAACGGAAAGCGAAGAAGGAAAATAAAAGGCGGGTGTTGTTGCAAGCAATTAAACAAAGCAATGTCTTTCCTCTGGATTCTCCCGTTCTTCTTCTTCTCTTCTGCAAATGGAGCGAACGAAATTGTGTGGCCGGTGGAATTTCGCGACTCTTACGGCCTGTACGCGAACACTTCTTTGGGGACGCCCGGTAATCTCCGTTCACCCGCCTTCAATCATCGTTTTTCTTGCAGGCCAACCGATGATGCTCCTCTTCTACTTCGAAGGAAGCAGAATGTGGATTCGCGATTATCTAGATGCCGGCCCGTACGACCCGAAGTAAACGAAGGGAGGTCTCAACAGAACTACCTATTAGTTCTTGCAGGGAGTCATCTACGTTTACGCAAACAAGCACGTTGTATGACGAGGACGGAAATCCGGTCGGCTACACGGCGACCGACAGCGTCAAGGCAACCCGCCCGCTCTTCTTTCCATTGGCTAATCGTTCGTTTAGATCAACGAACAGGTGACCGTGGCGAATGGCCCGTTCTCCGTCGCCCACGAAGATCCCAACCACTCGAATCAATTGCCCCCGTACGGCGGTTCGTTGGGGATGGCCCGGCCGGCTTCCGGCGACGACCTCCCGTTTCTCCAGTTCGTTCTGAACGCCTTCGACGAACGAGTGGCGACTTTCGCTTTCGACAAGTGGGTTCTCCAGACCGTTTTTATCCTCTTTGTGCTGCAGCATTGACATGGACAACGAGTGGGCGCAAGGAGCGCTGACCCTCGGCGGTCGAGCGACCGACCGTTGCGCGGACGACTGGACGGTGGTGCCCGAGTACGCGCAAGCGAAAGACGGAAAACAGTGGGTCTTCGAACTGGACGAGTGAGCGGCTGCTGACACCTTTGATTCATCTCTGTTGCTTTAGGTTCTCGTTTGGCGCCTACTCGTTCGACTCGCCCGGCCACTTCTCCGTCGACCTCAAGTACTCGGACATCTCGCTGCCGATGAAGTACATGGACACGCTGAAGAAAGTGCTGAATGTGGACTCTTCGTGGGAACTCCCGTGCGACACGACGACCCCGCTTCTGCTGACGATCGGCGGCCAGGGGCTCCGCATTCTGCCCGAAGACTACATGCTGCGAATCACCAGAGGGCAAGAGGACGTGTGTCTTCTGAAGATCGCCTTTGTGGAGAACAGCGACGAGTTCAGCGTCTCGTACACGTTTTTCCGCAAGCATTGCCTTCTTTACGACTACGCAAACAAGCAGGTCGGCTTTGCGTCTCGTTTGCTCACTTAAAGTGGTTTGACGCGAATAAACGGACGGTTATTCTCGCTGCTTTGCTTTTGTGTGGTACGAAACTACAGACGAGCTCATTTCGGTCGGTTTTGACGGACCATTCGCTCGTTCAACTCCGAATGGTTAGTTCTCGGAAACAGTCGGCTAAATGCAGTAGCGAGAAATAGAGGAGAGCGACGAGCCGGTGACGTTGAGCGGTTTCGGGTTTAACGACTACGCGAGCGATTCAAATTACCCGTTTGTGTCCGTAGATTAGAGAAAAGAATCAAGAGAATGAGTGCTGGTTAGGAGCTCCGATCACTTCGTCTTGGACAGGCTTGATTGTTCGCTCATTCACTTCTGCTTCTTCTCCTTGACTGCCCTCACATTCCCGACAGATCGATGTTCGTCGGACAAGGCAGAGCGGCAGCTGGGGCACGAGCGCCGTTAACGACCGACCGGCCACGAGTTCCCCCGAAAGGATGAACGAAAAGAAGAGAAATCCATTAATCGACTCCCCGAAGACCGCCGAATTGCGCGCCCGCTTCTGCCGCTTTTGGCAGCCGTCCAGAAACCAACCGAAAGTCCTGAATGGAGGGGATGGGCGCTTAATAAAGACACGGGTGAATCGAATGAGTGTGTTTCGCTCTTTGCTTTGATTGTGTTTGCCTTCTCATTGCAACGCCTTGCAGAAACGAGAACCCCTGCAAGGACGTCTCCAGAGATTGCGGAATTCGTTTAATAAAAAGAAGGTGGTGCGGGTGTTGCTCAAAGGCGGCAGTACGGTAGGCAAACACCAGCTGCAACTCGGAGGGTAGATGCTCGGGGTTGGAAAGTCACTTGCTCCCGTCTGCTGCTTCCAATCCTCTTTCTTCTGCGAACTCCCGCAATCAATTTGCTTTTGTCCGGGCGGGTCGAGTGACGAACGGCGGAGCGCGGGGGCAAAAGAACGAAATCCGCGCCGACTTTTCGATTTTCGCCCTCCGACTTCCGCTTTCCGTTTCGCTGCAGCCCCGAATCGAGCGGAAGAACGTGCGGAAACGCGGGCTCCACGCGAACAATCGAAACAAATTGAATTCGGAACGGAAAAGAACGCGCGCTTTCGAAAAGTTGCAACAAAAGACGGCTTTTGTGCCGCCGGGTCGCGCGAACTCTCGCACTCGGCGCGCTTTTTTTGCGCGTTTTGTGAGTTTGCGGACGGTGGATGACGCACGCGTCTTCCGCGCGGCCACCGCCATCGACAGGCCCCCCTTTCATCCGGCGACTCTTTTTAGGTCATTTTAGACGCCTTCCGCCCGCTTGAAAGTTCCCGCTTCTTTCCGCTCTCACGGTTTACTCCTTTCGAAGTGCGGAGATCAAAAAACGAAGACGCGCAAAAATAACCGCCGAAAGTTCGTTGCAAAGTGGCACCGTCTTCCGCGCCGTCGACAAGCAGCGTCATTTGGAGGCATTTTTGTGGACGGAGTGGACGCGTCGACGACCAAAAAACGGCTGTCGACACGGCTGTTCATTGATGACAAAAACGTTCGTTTTCCAACGATTCGCATGTTCGTCGCCGTCCGTCAATCAAACGGAAGACGGTTGGTGGCGGGAGACGAACCCAAAAAATGGCCCGAAGTTTCTCATTACTTCCGCCTCCGCAGTGCGTCCCGCCGTTCGTCTCCGCGCCCTCGAAGGTCGTTTTAATTTGGGGCTTCGTGTGATTGGCGGTTTTCTCGGAAGACTTCCGGCGCGCGATGAACACAAAGATTACTGGGCGCCGGGCGGTCGACTTCTTTCGAATGCGCGTGCAAAAATGAAGGCCTTGACGCGGTGGATGCCGGTGTTCGCTTATTGCAACAAACAGTCATCGAACGGCCGGATGACGTCGTTTCTTTTGTTCTGACAACGCGGACTTGTTGGAGCGTTTTCTGCTCGCCGAATCAAAGGCGGCCAAAATGAATTCGAAGCGCCCGAAAAGAAGTGAGGATTGCGCGGCGGTCCCGCGGGATTCGCGGCCGCGCCGACGGCGTCGGGCGGACTCGTGAACACGACGCTCTTCTTTTCGAACGAACGGTTGTGAAACGAGCGGGTGAACGCTTGGAACACGGAAGTGGGTGGAATAAGAGGGCAGCTGGAGTTGTTGATTGACCCCGTAATTACCGGTCACGCACATACTCCGATGATCAATAGTTCAATGGAATCTCCACTCTCACTCTTCTCTTCGGCATTCCAAGAGCGCCCATTCGGACGAAAGCGGCCCCCCGAGGGCCGTCGATCACAAATCACCCGACCCGCCCGCCGAAATGAATTCGGGAATCGTCACTTCGACCCCGCGGAAGGCGGAAGAACGGAGAGCGGGGAGTTCTGATGACTCGGAGGTCGACGAGGATCGGCGGGATGTTTTCATTTCGGACGCGCCGTTCTCAGCTTCTTGTTCGGATTGTTTGTTTCGAACATGCCAGCGGATTTGAGCGTCAAAATCGTCACTTTTGATTGTTGTGACGGCCATTGCAGACGAATACGTGCGGCTGCTTCTTCCACCCATCGTCCTCACTTCCAAGAACCCCAGCGATTACTGTAATCCAATTCGACTGGAGCGAACCAAAGATTCCCGCTCATAAGCGGCCGCAATTGGCGCGGCGGAGCGTTCGGGCGGCTCAAATCGAATTCGGGGGCGACGTTCGGCCGAATTCGTCAATCCAATTGCTCTCCGCAACGGCCATCTGAAATCCTTCAAAAAAGGTCGCCTTAACGCGATTTCCGGGAGCAGATTCCAAGGGATGTTGCCGCTTGAGGATGATTTCATCCACGAGAAACAAAGCGGGCGTTTTGTGAATACTTTGTGCTGTTCGCTTTCTTTTTTGCGGTTCAAACCCTGATCGTACTCCACACTCATCCGCTTCCTGTCGCTCGTCTACGTCATTGTTTAGTCTGCAGCCAAATCGAATTCATTAGACGATCGGCAGACCGTCCACTCCTTCTTGCCGAGCTTCTTTATTTGAATCCCCTGGGCAGGGCAAAGAACGTCATTGTTTGCGGACGAAAGCCGACGAGGATGTGCGAAGAGAAGAAACGATCGCTGGCGTTTGGTCGTTCGTTTCCTCGATCAAAATGAGTAATGAGATGAAATTACTGTGTTTCCGTCTGCTCTTTGCGTCATCACGGCGATCAGGGCACAAATACAAGTGTTCCTTTCGGACGCCCAAAGCGTCGCTTTTGTTTTCGAATTCGAACGTTCGCGCCCGTTCTTGCGGCCAATTTGGGCGACCGGCTGCGCTAATCCGCGCGCATCGATGACGATCGCGGGCCCGATTGGGCGGCCGGCCGTTCGGCGGATGACGGCAGAGCGGAGCGGCGGGAGTTGGAGCGTGCAATGGCCGCCGGTTGTAGGCGGGCGGGCAATCGAGCGGAGAAGAAAGAGGAGGGGGGGGTGATTAGGAGCGGGCAGATGCAATCAGCCGGCCGGAACCCCCGACTACTCCCCGTTGGGCCCCCGCAAATGCCGCCCGATTGTTCTCCCCGCGGAGTGTTGATGAGTACGAGGAAGAGAGGCCGAAAGAAGACCGAAGGAGGTCGTTAATGCACATTCCGAGGGTTGATTGTCCGTGGAAGAAGGCGGGTGACTTGTGGTTGTTGTGCAGCGAGGGCCGACTGACGTCACGTGTTTGCTCCGGCCGGTTGTCGTCAACCGGTCGGCCGCCGGAGACTTCCGCCTTCTAATGCACTCAATCATCAAACAAAGGAGCGCTTAATGAAAAGTTCCGGCTTCTTCGCCGCCCATCCCGAAGCTTCTCGCCGTCCCGTGACTCCGCCCTCCTCTTCGGCTTACGGTCGGCCGTCGAGGGCAGCGGGAGGGAGGGAAAGGAGGTACAAAGTCCGCTGGGCCGCTCGGCCGACCGCGCGTGTCCACTCGAAGCCCCGCCCTTCGGGCCGTTCGCGGAATCGCGGCCCAAAGCGGCGGTTTTAGGCGGCCGAAACGCGCGCATCGCCTCACTTTTGTTCACTCCGCTCGTTGCAGCCGCCCGCCTGCCCGCCCGCGCTCCCGAAGATGCCCTCCGTCGAGCTCGCGTTCGTCGCCCTGATCGTCGCGGCCGCCGCCGTCCTCCCGCACGCCGCCGCCCAGCCGGTCGACGGCCTCCAGAAGCAGATCATCGACGACTGCGTACAGGTGAGTTCGACGAGAGGGCTGCGGGGTGTGAGAAAAGTCGAACATCGGTGCCTCATTTTCTCTGGTGCTCGATCGGTCGGTCAAAGACGAAACGGAAGCCATTTGATGCGAAGCTTTGGGTTCCGAGAAGCGTTTTTATTCTTTCCGCCGGTCAACAACAAAAAGAAGATTGCTTTCCGCTCTCTTTTGTCCAACTTCCGGCGATTTCGAACACGCCGCCGCCGCAAACCGCCGAGTTCGAGAGCGCAGAACCGAAAACAAGGCGCCGCCGCCGCACTCTCCTCCCACGTTCCGCCTTCCGCGCGCATCACTTCGGCGCGACGTCAAGTCGGCCGCTCGTTCGAAAAACGTCGATTAGAAATTCGTATTGTGAATTTGAAGCGCGGCGACGGTCGGTTGGTTTTGCCGTTCCACTCGGCCGGTTTTCGATTCAACGGACAAAACGGATGATCGAGCGGGAGATTTTTGGTCGGCTGGCCGATTCGCGGAGATCGATTACAAAAAAAACGCGGAGCAAAAGGAACGGCACGCAACCGACAAAGAAGACGAACGCCGAGCAAAAGATGTGCGTGCGATGAAATGTTGCGAACAAAAGCGGGGGTTGCATCGGCACGCGGCGATAATAGCCGCTCGTTTTGTTCACGTGTTCTTCCACTTCTCTTCTTTCACGCTTTTGCTGCAAAAACTTTCGAAAAGATCGCCGAGCACGAACGTCACTCGCGAACGACGGGGATTCGATTTCTTTCGAGCGTGCGCGCAATCAAGGGAACGAGACGTTTTTGCATCGCTCTTTGGAGCCGACGGGCTTCACAAAAGGATCAATTTTTGGTTGTTTCGAGCCGAAGCAACTACGATTGACATTTCGGCGAACGGCGACGCATCGACGCGTTCCAATTCCGAACGGCCACATTTCGGCGCTTCCGCGAACGCCCGTCTCGTTTTTGTAGTTCGCCCTTTAAAAAGCGGCCTGGCCGTTCAATTATTCTCGTTGTTTTGCGAAGCCCCCTCTTCCTTCCGCTTTTTGTTTCAAGCGGACGAGGAGGCGCGAAACAATCCGAAAGTTTTGCGCAAATTTCGTTTCGCGCGGAGAAGACGAGCGCCGAAATCGAATTGGGGCTCGGCGGGTGGGCGGCGTGCAAATCGGCGAGTTTCGCCGCAAAGTGGCCGCCGAATCTCCACTTTGGAGCGCGCGGATTGTTTTCGCTCGTCGCTTCGGCCGGTTGGCTGACGCGCGCGCGGAAAGCCGACCACCGTACTCCTCCGAGTCGACGGGGTTCCCTTGAGATCTTCGTTGATCGGAGGATTGACGTCATCCACTCGCCGCTCGTCTCTTGCTAATGCAACGGCTAACGTTCACCACGAGTGTTTGTCGCTAAAAAACTGCAGAGAGTGACATCACTGGTTCTGGCAGTTTACGGTAGTCGGCGGTTGAGTGTTCTCTTCTTCGAACGGCCTTAATGGAATGTTTCCGTTGCTTCGAGCAAACAAACCGGTACCCGAGGGATTGAGGGTTTCTTTCGTCTACGGTAGCCGCAAACAACCAAGCTTCGTGTGTTTTCTTTGACTTTTGCCCTCCGAAATGAAAGCAGCAGAGATCCGCGAAGTGTTTGTTCTTTCCTCCGTTCGAGGGAATAATCGGATCGAAAATCAAGTGGATTAGCGAGGCGGAAAGCACGTGCGAACACGCGAGTAATTGTGAAAGGGCACCTCCGAATGAAATCGAATGAATGACGAGACTTCGGGCAAAAAAACGGGAAACAATTTCCTTCTACTTCCGCCTTTTCATTCCTTTTGTTTGCAGATGATCAATGCGGGCAGTCGTCTGAACGACGAGGAGAAGCACACCCTCTGCCGACTGTACGAGCAGTCCGCCGCCCTCACCCAACTCGGCGCATACGTCGGCCAAACGTTGGAGCGGTTCATGGGAGCACAGGGTACGTTCCGCTCGACGTTTGGGCAAACAGACGAAAATAGAGGGATCGATGACTCCTTTTTGTTGGGGTACTTTGCTTTCGGGGGATTTTGGTGACTGCGGGGGAGCAGAAGGAACGCGTGTACTCACCTCGCTTGTTTGCAGCAGCGATGAACGCGGCCGACGTGAACGACGGCGAGCAGAAGATCCGATTCGAGAAGCGGAAACACGAGTACCTCCGCTTCGGCCGGAAGTGAGCTCGCTGGACTCTCGCCGATTGATTGCCGCTCGATCGTTCGTCCATCTTCGCGTTTGGCTCGTGGATCACCGCACTCGTCCATCCATCCGACCGTTCACTCCTTCCTTTCGTTCCCGTTCGTTCCTTTGTTCTTCTTCTGACGACCCCCGCCCGATCTCTCTGTCTGCTTAATTTATCTCCTGCATTCTTATCTTTAGCTATTCACTTGCTGCTTCCTCCTGTTTACTACTTTCTATTGAGTCGAAAGGGACGTCCGGCCGCCACCGCCTTCACTTCTTTCCTCCACGTTTGTTGATTGAGACCGCCGACCTGGAGTCCCGCATCGTCCAACCGTTCGGCACAATAAACGAGTGAAAGGGAAGTGGACTGGAGGTGGGTGAAAGCGGATGTCCGGCGTTTGACTCACAATTCTCCTCGCTGCTTCTTTTTTTAATCCGCTTTGTCCATTAACCAAAGTTGTGACCGCCGCTCGACTCGATCATCCGATGCGAATGGGGCGTGAACTCATTCTCTTTCTACGCAACCATTTCAACGCTCCGCTTTCTTCTCACTCCCTCGAATGGCGGAAGGCAGCGAGTTCGCCGCAGCAACAACAGCAGATGTTTGTCCATAAACCACGTTCTCTGTTTGCTTGGAGTCTTGTGATCGAAGGGCGAATTGAACGAACAACAGGAAACAAGATAAAATTATGCTAACTGCTGACAACCAACCGGAGCCGAACAGGCAATAAAACCGAAAGAATCGTTAACCGTCGCAATTGGGCGGTCGTTCATCGGAATTCCTGTCCAATTGCTACACGAAACACACCCATTCAAACCAGTGTATACAGTAGCTGTTGAAACGCAACCGAAAGCTCTCCATTCCACCAGCTCTTCGCGTTTTCGAACAAAATGTCCGCAATCCACCGCTTTTTGCCGCTCGCTCTGCTGGCCGCCGTCTTATGGACGTCGGAGATCGCGAGTCTGCAGTGCTTCTGCGCGAACGACCCCGAGCACTGCCTGGGCTATCCGAAAATAAACGAGCTGCTCGTTCCGGTAGGCCAATCAGTGCACTCTCATCACTCCTTTTGTTTGCAGTGCGCGGGCTCGTGCGGCTACTGGTGGCACGAGGAGAACCGCACGCATCACCAGCAGTTCTGCAACAACGCGGTGCGCGTGCTGGACGACACCCGTGTGGAGGTGAGTGGGCGGAAAGGTGTGAACGGACTCCCGCGTTTTTTCAGCCCGGCAACTGGACTGTGATGTGGTGCAACGAGGCAAGAATACGCGCGGACGAGCGTAAAGAAGTTACTTTCGTTCTTTCAGGACTACTGCAACGTAATCAATTGAGCAAACGACCGTCTTCTTTGGCTGATGTCTTCGTTTAACGAATGAATAAACGATTCAATTCGACTCCGCTTATTGTTAGTGATGATGCAGGACTTTATTCTGGATTCAAATCAGAGAAACAGCGAATGTATTGCGTGGTGTTCGCTTAGCAGAATCAACGATCGATGGAGGCGATCGGCTTCGCGCCCGGATGAAGCGGCGCCTCGGTCGGCTGCCAGCGGGGCATGTGGCGGACGATCTGAAAGCACAAGAGAACGGGGATGAGCGGTAGGAAGAACGAACCCCCAACTCGATGAAGCGGGAACGAGTGGCAATGAGCGAAACGAAGTGGTTGCCCGGAGGGTTGGTCCACATTCGGTCCAAGTGGTGGTTGCACTTGTCCTTCTCGCATCTTCAACCCCATAAATCGAATACTTCTGCTTTACCTTACCGAATGAACGACTCCTGGTAGTTGAAGCAGATCTTCGTCCCCTGCCGCCGCGGCTGACACTCCTGCAGCAGCCAGTCGCCTTCGCGCTTCCGCCGGCCCACGCACGAGCCCCGATCGCAGCGAGTGAGCACCTTCCCGGGCTCGTTGCCCACGTTCCCCTAAAAGCGGTTAACGTATGGTTGGAGTGAAAAGAACGAACGTTGTTCCACTGCTTTTCGACCGGCGGACGGAACGCGTAGCAGAACAGCGCCGTGCTGTTGTTGTCCATTTCGAGTGGAGGCTGCGGCACGGTCTGCCCCTCGCCTCTCATTACAAAGACGAATCCAAGGAGAACTACGAAAGAGAAGCAAGAAGACATATTTCTTTCAAGAATTCAACCACAAAGAATCTGTAAGAGATGCCGGACGACCGAATGGATCCTCCGATTCGCAGCGACAGCAATTGCTCGTTCTGTTAAACATTGCGTCAACGTAGGAAGACTCTATATCGAGCAATAAAATTATGCTGCCCACGGAATAGGCCGTCAGACGATCAGCTACAGTACCTTATTGATTTCAACGATCCCGTGCGTTCACTTCAAATGTTTATCTTCACAGCGAGCAATCGCTGACAGCACAACGATCATGACACAGTGTTCACTTCAGTCCGTTGCACAAATCCTCGTTGCAGAAGACGTTCTCGGCCACGCCATCCTCCACCTTGAAGGAGTCCACTTGGAAGGTCTCCTGGCAGAACTGAGTGGAGGCGGCGGGGTTCTTGAGGTCGTAGCGCATGCCGCACGTCCCACTGCACGGAATGACGATCACGTTCGGCTTCGGGTAGCCCTTGCAGTGCTTGTCGTCCAGCGCGCAGAAGCAGCGGATCGAGTGGGCCGACTCAAAGGCGAAAAGAACGAGGAAGAGGACGAAGAACACGCGCATCCTGCTTCTTTCGAGCACAAACGAACGAGAAGTGAACGAAGAGAAGAATCGCTTCTGACCGAATGATCGTTTGGATCGCCGACACATTCCAGCCGTTTGCATAATTTGATTGGCTTGTTTAATCGACTCTATTAATCGGTTTTATCGTCCCGTTGACTCCTCAATCACTCCAGAGACTTTATTTTCAGCACAAACGAAACGCCACGTGTACAAACGTTGGAATATCTGCACGAATCAACAGCCCGGGTTGTAAAGAAATCCCTCGGTGCATTGCTCATGGCTCGAGTGGTTGCAGCCGTCCGTCTAAATCACATTGAGAAATGATGCGTGCTGGAATCTTTTGAAATGCATGCCGTGCAGTAGACGTAGTCGAAGTTCGTGTCCGTGCAGTACACGAGTTCACCACTCATGTCGGGATCGGGCTCTCCGCAGCCCTGATGGACGACCGAAATGCCGCTAAACTTCAGCGTGCACACGGACTGACTGTTCGGGCACTGCACGAGTGTTTCGTCGAACTTCGCAAAAGGGCATTGGTCCGAACCGCCGCAGTAGCAGTAGAGCGCCGAAACAAGCGGCAGTGCGCACAGAAAGTAGACTGAAAAAAGCGCCGTGCTCTTCATCTCTAAAACGAAAAAATACGTGAAAGAAAGGAGCCACAACTCCCCTTCCTGCACGATAGAAGGCAACTACAGAACGCGACCTCAATCCGGAGGACGATGTTAAGGAGTCGTCATCCGGCTGCCCATTCCGGTCGAATGGGATTGTTCAAACGAGAACGGACGATTTGCATTCGATTAATGATGTTTACGGGCTCTCGTCGAATTGATTGACAGGTTTCCGACGGCAAAATAGTAAACAGAAGTGCTGACCGTAATTTTCTTTGGTCACTGCGAACGGGATCGTTTTCTAGCTACACACGTGCCTTACTAACCGTTTAAGCAAGCGAAATTCGACCAGTCAGTGAGACTCTTCTTACTCACATCAAATGAAACCGTTGCAGTTGAACAAAAAGCTTTGCGCACAAATTGATGACTCCGTTAATCGCCTTTCTTTTCCTCGTCGAGTCCCGTACATTTGTCGTCTATTGCACAAGCAGCATTGAATCTTTTTTTGCTCAGTTCTCGATTAAAGTGCAGTTAACACGTTTATCTTTGCAAATTAACACAAAGGAACAAGTGGATGACATCACTTCCCGTCCTTCACTTGAATCGCGTTGAAGAACATCCGTCTGACGGGAGGAGCACTAAAATTGAACACGTTAATGACGGAAATGCGTCACCAGGAATTTCAGCTCTACAGAGAAACACCTAAGCTACATCGTTACACTCACGCCGAAGGTTGATTGCGCGGATTCATGTCCTCGTACGGGGCCGGCGCCGTCTCCACGCCATTGATGACCAATTTAGAGTGTTTATGCCACGTGGGGACTGTTTCGATTGTTTCCCACGTGCGCGTACCAGGCCGGATCATTCTGACGGGCAAAACGTGTGAGCTCAATTCGAATAACAGCGACATACAGTGTCGTAGTCCAACAACCCTTGCAGCTCGTGGCGGAACTTGTGTCCTCTAGGGCCTCTAAAACGTTCCGGAAGTAGACAGCTTGTTATTGCTTGATTTCAAGAGTTATTAAAACAGCGCACGACGTCGGCTTTTTTGATTCGTAGCAAAGTGTGCCCAATGCAAATCATTGATTGAACGTACCGTAGCACAGCCTGCGGTTGCTGGATGGTCAATCGCTCTAAGTAGTTATTGCAGAAAGGTTGTTTGCAGTTAATGAACCTGTATTCCGTAAGAAGTGCAGCTCTTTACTTTACTCACGTGTGATCCTTGTTGTAGCAGATGATGGATTCGAACTGTTTCCTCGTAGTGTACCCCTGTCTGATCCAAGTTCCGTTTCGCCTCTTCCAGCCACTCAAAAGAAAACTATTACACAAAAGTTTAAAGATTCACGTACAGGCACGTTCCGGTGCTGTGAATGTCGACCACAAACGATGGTTTGTAGAAGTCGACAGGGTAGACGTAACTGTAAGCAAATGATTTTCTGTTTAACCAACATTAATCTTACCAATAAATTCCTGGCAACGCAACTGCAGCTTGTACTTGATTTTGTGATTCATCGCCCAAACAAAGCAACGGTCCAAAAAGAAGAAGAGCGAGAAGAACCAGGCAGCTCATTTTCCGTGCAGACGACTGAAGTCTTCGATTCTGGCGCAATAACTAAAAACTCAACCAATCTGTTTATTCAAAAAAGCGGCCGCAATGTGTTATGTGCTTTTTGGTGCGACCAGCGGTAAGCGATCGTTAAGGTTAACGTCGCCAACCGACCACCTCATTCAACACGCATCTGGTCTGGTAAAAACCAGTCATTTCATTAATTCAACGATTTCAAAATAGGAAGACGCACGAGCGATACGATAACCTTCCTGTCGTCCATTCCGTCGGCTCACAACGGAAAGTGGAGGAAATGCACAAGCTACAGCAACGGATCCCTGTCCTACTATTTTTTTTGCTTTTTTGTGTGAACAAGACTTCGGCTGTGATGTGTATTTATCTGGACAGAGGAGGAGGAGTCGTAAGCACTGCCCCGTAGGCTTTTGTATGGTAGTTGGATTGCAGGAATTCAAAACGTGCAACGGTTCGTGTCGCCTAATCGTCGATGATGTCGACCCGGAGTTCAACTTCGACGTACACATTTACGAGCAAGGCTGCTACACGCCGCAAGTGGACAATCAGGTGCGCCTATTCTTGCTCGAAGTAGCTGACACTTCTTTAAGACTTGCTTTGACCACGACCTCAATCGTGTTCACGTTTACTGCAATGAAGACCACTGCAACGACGAGCATCGTACAAGCCATTGGAAACCGACTGTTTGTCGCTCTTTTGTTTGTATTTGCGATCGTCTCTTCAGCTCCAAATCGAGTACACACCTCCGCGCATCCCGCTGCCCAAGTGGATGCCGTACTTGACCATGTTAAACGGCCAGAACATGGAAGTTACGATCCCAGTGGGCATCTGGCGTCCGGATCCGTTCAAGAAACTGGGCGAAAAGGCGTGCACTCCCCTCGCTCCTTCCGCATCGCTCAAAGAAGAGTGTCCGCCGAAGGGGTAAATCAAAAATTTATCGGGCTTTTCGATCCAACATTGAACTTTTCTGATCAATAAATACCCATTAATGCAAGGCCTACTGATTGTTACCGTAATGCAGCGAGTCGACGGTTTAAAGAGGTGAAGAAGAAGAACATAACATTTGCATCTGCGGCTTTCCGACCGATTAGCTAACTGCTATTCCAAGCACATCGTTAAACAAATGGGACAGAAGAGCCGTCGTTCTTTTTACGAGCTTTTTTGGTAGAGGGTAGTGGCTTGTTTGACGGGAATCCTTTTGCCAGGTTGTTTCTGTCAGACAACAACCATGTTTGGCAAGCACGTTTGTGTTCTTTCTGCTATGTTCTCTTTTTCCCTTGTTTCGGCGCAATTGGACTCTTGGCAGTTCAACGACACAGGCGAGTGTCTTTGTACATTCCCCTTTTACGCAAGTGTTTGCAGCGGAGTCGCTCGGCCGTCCCCGCTATTGCTTTTGCGCAAAGAACACTCGTTGTCAAAGTGCCGGAGTTTTCGACTCGGCTCTGATTCAATGCAACATTGTGCGCAAGGGACAGCATGTGCGTTTGCGTCTGTTGCCGCTTGTTTATCGGTCATGTCTTGCACAGAGTTACCCCGAGCAATGCCTGGCAATTAGGAAACCACTGAAAGATGGCGGCTACGAGCCTGTCTACCAGGGTAATCAGTGCGATTAGACGAAGAACAAAAAATAATTACAGGATGTGCGCTACCATATTTTCCGTTTTACTATTCAGAATACGACGGAGAAGTGAATAATGAAACAGTGCAACCAATGCTTCTCTCGTCCTTTCAGTTGATGACCGATTACAACTGCGAGACTTCTGACTACGAAGTGAAACCTGTGCCTGGCACAAGCTGACGAGTTGTATTTTTAGTACGTGTTTTGTTCGGAAGATGGCTGCAATCAATTCTCGAACGACGTGGTGAGTGGGCGGTCAGGCAAATTCACATTCTTCTGTTTAGTGCCAAATGGCCTACCTGTACAGTCCGCCCTGCAAGAGCACGTAGGGAATATAAACGGTCAAGACCTGTGCCTTCTTTGGCAAACCAATAAATCAGTGTTGGAACGTGTTCTTGTGGCCGTCGATGTCGGAGAGCTTCCTCCAAGCGTTGATTGCCCCAAAGATCAACAGGCAATAGATGATAAAGAGAGGAGTTCGATCGGGATTCTGCAAACGAAAATAAAGAAAAAAAAACCTGGTTAAAAGCGATAGCAGCGGTTTATTCACCATCAAAGGGCCGTTTCTCATCACAATGAAGACAAGCAATCTTAATGAGGTTTCTCTCCGAACAGTTTGCAGTCTTCGCGCGGAACTTTGTTGAGTTCTACGGGCAGGCAGGGCGTCAGAGTGCCCGCGGACGGTGCCTTGGACTGCTCGGGGTCGAACCACGGCAAGTCGTCGGCGATGTCGTTCACATCAATGTAAGGCATCTGAAGCAAACATTGCAAAGAGGAAAGCGGACAGGACGAACCCAAGGCGGCATGTTTCTCGGTTTCGTCCACTCGGGCGTGACTTGCGGGTCGCTGTGCATCGTCGCATCAAGCTTGTTGCAGCCGTCCTAAGAGAAGAAAAGGAATGGAAAACAGGGATGCTTCCACTTCTACCGTATCGCAGTAAATGAAGACGTAGTTCGTATCGTAATCGATGCAAGTCTGTTAGAAAACAAATAAAAATTGGAATTGATCGTAGCAAACGCACTTGGTTGGGCCAAACGCCTCCTGCACAATTGAAGAACTGGTCTTGCGTCGCGTTACCTCTTCTGTACCTCTAAACCCGCCAAAAATCACTAAGACGGCTCAAGATAAACTTGCCAGAAAGCAGGTGGTCCCGCAGTTCGCGTATTTCTGCAAAAGCAATCAACAAAAACAGATGGCATTCATTTGCCGGTGCTGTTTCTCCCGGATTTATGGTCCAACATTTGAGCGCAATTCCAGGTCGAAAAAGAGCTAAAGAAAGAAAAACGAGAAGGAGCAAAACGATAGCCGAAGTCATCTCACACAAAACCGTAATACGAATGCAAGACAGGCTTTCGACCGTTGAACGCGGGCATGTAGGCAATGAATGCAGATTAAGGTTCCTCCATTCGAAAAGCAGTCAAATCGTTCAACTCCACGAATCCATTCGATTGATGGAATGCGGGGAAGAAAGAAGTGCTCGTTAGTTAGCATAAACAGCCGCTGAACAGATCGTAATGCTCACAGCTTGTGTGGATCTGTGTTCTCGTTGCATCCCTTTTTCTTCTAGTAAAGTTCGTTTTAGTTTGAACATCTCGTAGTCATTGCGAAGTTGTGTTTATTGTGCAACCCTCAGCTGATAGCAAGACAATCAATCGAACAAACACTCCGATTTCGTCCGATAGGTACCAAGAGGATAGTGGGCGTTATTTGAAAACAGAGCAATCAAGAGAAACAAAGATTTTGCGGTAGTTTGTAGAGGAAAAAAGCAGACGCGGTTGCGAGTGATCAACAACATCACCAAAGAATTCCACGTGTTTGCCATTTCCACTGCACAGGCACAAGGGTATGGTTCACTTCGTACGTCTTAAAGACGCCGCCCTCGTTTTCAATCTTTCCCCAGGGATCTCTTTGGAAGCTGTTGTACATTCCAGTCTGCAATACACTCAAGATTAGAACAATATAAAAGTTGCAATATCTTCCTACCAGATCTACTGTTTCGTGCACACCCTGACCATCGTAGCGAAACGTCTCGGTATTGTGGATAGTCTCGTGGTCCAAGTAGCCGTTACAAAAGGGGGTATTGCACGCAATCATGCTGTAAGAACTCATTAAAAGACAATCACTTGTTGCTCTAACGTCTGTTCGTCGTTCCAGCACAGCACCGGACCGAAGCGCTTAGGGAACTGCATTCCCTGACGGATCCACGTGCCGTTTCTGCTCTTGTATCCTCTGCAAGCAAAAAAGTGGCAGGTTCTCTCGTAAACTACCACTTACATGCACTGAGCAACGTCATCCACAGTAGTCAATTTCGACGGCACGTTATATTTGTCCGAGGGATACCGATAACTAAACATGAACCATACGCTAATAGATCAGCGCGCACAAACCAAAATGATTTGGGTTTTGCGTCGTGCAGTTGGAAACGTTGCGGCCGTTGTCCACCCACCAGATGCAATTGAAGACAGAAGAGGAGAAGGACCCACAACATTCCGGATGTTCTGCCGAAAGAATGGCGAGCAGATAAAAAAAATAGTCTCAAGTCGCCTTCTAGTAGGTGCAATTCAATTATGCGAACGATTTGCCACCTCGTTTCGTTGAATACTAAACTGGTCGTCACATATGCGTTGGTTGCCTTGTTTACTACGTGTACCATCTGTTTATGCAAACCGGCGCTGGCAATTTGTTTTTATGGGGTTTGTCCCGACAAAAAAAAGCGGCCGTAAGGAGTCAACGGCAGGTACAAGGCCGTTGATTATTCTTGTGGATTAACGCTAGGGATCAAAACAGGGCAAAGTACGCGTTTATTGTTCAACCTCTTTCCATTTAAACAGCACGGAAATGAAAAGCACGGATAGCTTTCACGATTCCATCAACTCAACAGGGCGGAGAGTACAGATAGCCCAGTTTGCACTAAAGAAGACGATTATCGTTTACATCGAGCAAAACTCGCCTGTTTCCAGTAAAACTGATTACAGCCATCTTCAAAATGTTGTATTGAAGCCACTAACTAACTTTCTTACCTTCCGCGCAGTAGAAGTACTGCAAAAAGAATAGAGTCATGAAACGTGTGGTAAAGAACGTACTTGGTAAACCGCTGTCTCGCAAGTGTACTTAGTCAACAGCTGCAAGGAAGGGCAAAGTCCAAGGAGACATGCCATTACTCACTGGTCCCTCGTAGTGGTCACCATAAAATTGCATGTAGGGAAGACCGCAACCTGAACGGGATAAGTGCACGTGCATTCAACGAAAACAGTCAAATACCCTGGTATATTTGCTCGTGTTGCCAGAGGCTCAGTGGCTTTCGAACGTTAACGCACATCTCCGGAATTTCCGTACCCTAAATAGAAGGCAGTTAACGAACTAGAAGTGCGTAAACACACGTCCTCTAGCTTTGCGATCTGGCATGGAATCAGTGCCACGTCGGTAGTCGAAACGCCCGGACAACGCGAATTGTTTGCGCAGTAGCAGTAACGTGGGCGATGCAACGATTCTTCTGCAAAGAATTGTCGGTACAAGCGGATGAACGTCCACTCACGAGTGTCGTTGAATTTCCTAGCAAGCACAGCCTTGAAGAAGCAGCTCACGATCAGCAGAAAACAGACACTCTTTTGGAACATTTTGCTTCGAATCCGCTGGTGGTGTTTCCAATTGAACGTTGGAGAAATCTCTAACGGTAGAGCAGCGCTGTTTGGCGAACAAACTCGTAAAACAAACGGCCTGCACTCGAACGCAATCGTTTAGCCATTTGATTGGTGTGTTTACGGGTGAGCGGAAGGATGTAAATGGAAATAAAACGATCGTTTGGGTTGAGTCCCCGAGCAACTGCACCCATCAATTGTACAGTAGTGCACAAGGCGAGCAAAAGTATCGTTTATTGAACACAAGTGATTACAGGTCGAATCAGCGAATAACCAAGGATTACCCGACGTTCACGGCTTGTTTGGGCACTCTTCTCGGAGCGACTCGGAGGCAGTGAGCGGAGTGCACGCCCGCTTGTCCGGCTTCTTGTACTCCACGTGGTGGGTAAGTACCGAGACGGTCACGAAGTCGAGGCTTTTGCCGAGAAAGATTTGCCACGGGACCCAAACGGGCAGCGGGACGTTCGGCGGTGTCCATTCCCTGCGGAACTGAGAGGAGAACCGCGTGAATGGAAGCAGAGATGAGCGAACCTGTGGATTCGAATGCCCGGGTTTATCTCTCGCATTGCAGTTTTCCCGGTTGCAGAAGATGTGAAGCATCATGTAGTCGTGCTCTATGCACACCTGAAAACAAGCGGTCAGCTTAATAGAAGGAACAATGAACTCACAGTCTCTTCCACTTTCGGCGTGTAGCAGCCCTGTTCGTAGACCTCGTAAGAAACGTTGTTCCCCGGATGGAAGCTGGAAATCCTGCACGTTCCGTCGCACGCCACAGATTTCTCCTGCAATACCGAAACAAGTAAGTGCTTGATGAATGAATAAGAACTTACTTGGTTCCCATCTTTTGTGAAGCAATTCAACGCAGAGATCTCGCGCACAAGCAAGATCCAAATAAACACAATAGAAAAACCGGTAAATCGTTTGCTGTCGTGCATTTCTTCTTCTTTTGCTCTCAGATCAACAGAATGGACGAGAGAACGGCTATCGTATCGCTCGTCTTCGTTCCTTCTTTGGTCGTTGAATTGATGAAACGGGCTGTCACTTCGTCCTTCCCCACCATTCCAATAGCTTGTGGAATGTGATGGCCGAATGGTCGTTAGCGCAAACGATTTTTGCCATCCCCTTACCGTCAGATAGTTGTTGGAATTGCTATTGGTTAGCCGTTGGTTGAAACGATCAAAGCAAGACGACAAACGACCACCATCCATTTGCATTTGCCCCGCATTCACGTTCACATTCTTCTCCTCGTTTGTTTGCTCACGCCTCGTGTTTCTCTCTCCATTTCGGAACGATCGGAAGAGTGGAGTTCGCATACTCCGCAAGCGAACTTCGCGCACGAGTTCAATCAGAGAACGTAGGGAGCAGATGGTGCGATGCGCAAGAACACTCGGTTGGAACAAAAAGTTGCAACCGGCCGGCCGACCGAACGAAAGTTGAATTGAGCGAAAGCACTGGCAGAAAGAAGAGACGGGGAACTCCAGAGAGACCCGCGTGCAATTCGGAGCGAGTGAACGAGCAAAAAAGTGAGCGGAAGGACGAACCGCCGGGCAAAAGCGGCGATAAGAACGCTCACTCGTGCACGCGGTCACGAACCGGCCGCCCGCGGGAGGCGGCGGCGTGAAGTTTGCTCATTACTACGCGTACATTCTTTCGCTTTATTCGGCGCTAATTAGAAGGTTTCAGTAACCACTTTCGTTAATTGACAGTCAAAATGAATGCTTCCATTATTTCATTATTTTGTTTCGTCTGTTTGTTCGAACAGGCGGATTCCGCGCGGATTTTGGTGGCCGCTTTCCACGACACGGTACGCTGATCTCTGATGGGTGATGAATGGATGGAGTTGACCGTTCATTACCAGATCAATTCCAGGGCTCTCACTTCCACTCGATGGGCGCCTATTTGACGAGGTAACCCCACCAACTGACTTTGCTTTCCACCGTCTTGTGTTCAGCCTCGCGGATGCCGGCCATTCGGTCGTGCTGCTCGATACGATTTTCGAGCAGCCCGCTTTCGACCACCCGAACATTTCCCGCATTCGGCTGCACCTCCCGCAAAGTCCGCCGCCCTCTCGGATGGTGTGGGAGTCGTTCAGCTCTTGCTTCACCGTTCTTTCCTCTTACGTCCGCTCCGATCTCGTCTTCAATCAAATGCAGGACAAGTACGAACAAGAGGTAAGCGTCTTCGATCATCCATTCGTTAGAGCTCAGCCGTTGGCTCTAGTTGAAAGCTTTGATCACAGACGAGTGGGATCTGCTGATCGTGGACGCGCTGTTTGCGAACCACGGCTACGCGCTGGCCACTCTGCTGAATCGAAGGTTCGGCACGCCGTACGTGATGGTCGAAACGGCCGCTCAACTGTTCGACTGGCAAGCCACAATGAAGGGATTGGGTAGGTGAAAGCGAGCGCACTTGTAATTGTTATTCTGCTAATCGACCATTTGTTTAGGTTGGAATCCGGTGGCCAAGAACTACCAGTTTGCTCTGCCCTCTGCCATCCCGCACAAACCATACGATCCGACGAGTTTCGGCGATCGTTTGGTGATGGCCGTGAGCACGTGGATCGAGGTCTTCGCTTATCACTACTACCGTTGGTCCTCCCATTCACCTGCCCGCTCATCTCGTTGTTTGAGCTCCCACCATCGACTACCCGGCGATCCGACGGTTCGGTGTGGAGGACTTCCGGTGGCCCGCCTTTTTGAACGGAGCGGCGTTGATGTTCGCCGACCGAATCGAACGACTCGGTTGGGTTCGGCCAGGTGCTTCCTGTCTCATTCCCCCGTTTAATCGTTTGCTGCAGGAGGGAGCGATCTGATCGACATCGGAGCGAAGTGCTCGAAAGGAATCGGGCGGGCGGCGGAGGGAGCGGCCGAGCTGCCCGAAGATCTCCGATCGTTCGTTGGAGATCCGCAGTCCGAAGGTTACTCTCCCATTTAATTGAATGCAGAAGTGATCGATGGGATTGCAGGGACGATCTTCATCGCATTCGGCTCGTACGCGAACTGGACGGCGGCCCCCGCCCACTTGCTGGACGCGTTCCGCTTCGTTCTGCCCCGCTTGTTTGCCTTTCGTGTGGTCTTCTCGTTCAACGGACCCCACGAGCTGCTGCCCGCCCTCCCACACGTCCGACTGACCAACTGGGCGCCTCAAGCCGCCATCCTCCGCCATCCGCGCACTCGGCTCTTCATTTCGCACGTGGGACTCAAGAGGTGAGCCGACGAGTGGAGTGGATCGAGAGAGCGTGCGCACTCGTGGGCAGAACGGCGAGAGAAAAACGTAAAGAGTGCGTCGCGCTCGTTTTCTCGCCCGTCCGGCCGCCCGTCACTTGCTGGACGGGAAGAGCGAGTGGGGGAATAAAAGCACGGAGAAGAAAGCAAAAAAGAACAGGTCCGCGCTGAATGGGTTATCAGCAACAGAAAAACGCCCATTCACAACAACTCGACCGTTCTTTTTGCAGTTTAAAAGAGTCGATCTGTGCGGGAGTGCCCGTTCTCGCCGTTCCTCTGCGGGCCGACCAGGCGTATGCCGGCGATCTGGTCGTGAAGACGGGGATCGGGCGCGTGTTGCACAAGCAGCGAGTGGACGGACCGCAACTTTGGGAGCAAATGCAAGAGGTAAACGGCGTTCAGCCAATCGTTTAGACATTCATTCCTCTTGCAGATGTTGACGAATGAGCGCTACGTGCAGACCGTCCGCCGCCTCTCCGCCCTGTTTGTCGACCAGCCGATCGCCCCGTCGGCCCTCGCCCTTCACAAGACCGAACGCCTGCTGCGCGTCGGGCCGAAGCGCGTCGCTTTTCGCAGGCACGGGGCCGAGCTCACGTGGCTCGAATTCTTGTACGGCGATCTGGCCGTCCTTCTTCTCGTGCTTGTTCTGGTTGTCGCAAGAAAATAAACCAGCATGAGTTCATTCTTCCATGAATCTTCCTCCAACGACCCCAATGCCCATTTCTCGCCGCTCGAAATCGAACGTAAGGCAGTGGAAGGAGGCAAAGAAGCTGCCGAGCGCCCAGTCGAACGACCGGAACGAGGCGCCGCCTTCCGCCTCGTCCACGAACGACGTGCAGCGGCCGGAAGACTGCGCACTGTACTTGAAGAGATGCTCGTGGGCGAGGACCAACTTCTGCCCGTCGGCCGCCACAAAGCGCGCCCCACCGGCCGTCTGATTGCAGAGGTTCACGTAGACGTCGCCGGGCGGGCGGGTGATGACGCCCTCTCGGAGGTAGAGCTCGATGATTGCGGGTGGAAGGAGGGCCATTTGAGCGGGGGTGTTCCAAAGGATCTGCAAACAAACTCGGGTGGAGAAGCAGATGGTGGCAGCTCACCCTCGTCTTGCCCAACGGAACGCCCATCACTTCGCCGTACTCGAAATCGAAGATCCACGCGTTCTCGTCCAGCGAGCGGAAGTGCGACCAGCGGGTGCACTCGAAGCGGTCCGCTTTCCCGACGACCGCCGTTCCGCCGTACGGGTTGCGGTCGCTGCGGGGCGAGAACGAGACCACGGGCTCCCGAATCTTCTGCTCGTGGAAGAGCCGAAGGAAGACGTTGGGGCGGGCGGCTGAGCCGGGCGCCAAACCGATCAGAGCGCTGTTGTACGTGAACAAACGAAAAGCGAGAGAAGATCAGTGGACGGAGGAAGTGTGCACTCACTTGGAATCCATGAAAAGCCCACTGACGAACGTGAGGTCCTCCAATCGATTGATTGTGGAAGGACCGACGTGCGAGTGAAAGTTCAGGGCGTCCCGCACGTAGACGCCGACCAGCGGGCGGGTTTCCGCGCGTTCTGCTCTCCACTTCCGGTCGAGGACGGTCGAAGTGGAGGAAGCCGACGACTCGTAAGGACAGGCGCTCATGTTCAGCTGGAAGGGCGACAGGCAGACGGCCGGCCGGTTCTGCGGCGTCAGCTGCGTGCACGTGAGGTCGCAATAAATCGGACGGAAGAAATCTGAAGGCCGTAGGTTAGTTTAAGGGAGAAGCAGACGACAACCGACCATCGCGGCAATAAAACGGGCACCCGTCGGCCGTCTCCCCGCACCCGGCGTCGATCACCACCACTTCGTGGAAGAACGGGTGGAAGAGGGCGAGCTGAGCGGCTTGCTGCGGCGTGCCCAACGAGAACTCGACCACGTAGCCGCTGTCCACAAGGTCCCGTCTTCTGTTCTCTGCAACCGAACAAGCAATGAACGGAAAGAAGAAGAGGGCCCGTTACCTGCTCGAAAAGCAAGGTGAAGAATACCCCCTTGGTCTGTTGCATGCGCAACCACGATCTTCGTTGCAACGAGCACAAATAAAAGAAGGAAGAACATGCCAGTACGGACCACCCGAATGCTCAAAGACCACGACCATCCCCCAACGACAATCATCTTCGTTCTTTCTTGCTCGCCGCCCACTAATTTCTTTCAAGGCGCTCAAATGGTCGCGAGTTTGAAGCAAACGAGACGAAAAGCCGATCATTCCGACCGACACGCTTCTTTCGTTTCAGAAAAGCATTTAGTCTGGGGAAACACGCTCTTTGCAGTCTTTTGTGCCAATTCACCCACAATGACGATCAACAAACGAATGGATGTGCCGTGCAGATGGACAGTCAACACACGGCTCTTCAGTGGGAATTAGCAACCGTTTATCTCCGTCGTTAATCAAAACATCTCATCACGGACTTGACCGCCCGCTCTTCTCCGCCGATCACTTCAGCGGCGGCTCGCATTCCTCGCGCGGCGGTCCGCGGTTCGGAACGGGCATGCAGGGCGCGAGTTCGTCCCTGATGGACGTGTCGAACTCGCCGGGGCCGGGCGGCAGCAAGCTGACGATCTCGTTCACGTCGTGGTAGGGCACCTCAAACGAACTTTCGAAGAGGTAAGAGGGGAGAGGATGAACCCAAGGAGGCACATCGCTCGGCATCGACCACCGGGGGGACATTCGCGCGACGAGATGCATCATTGGCCAGCGCCTATTACAAGCGTCCTAAAAGAAGGCAGAAATAAGAAGAATGCTCTTGCGCCTACCGTGTTGCAATAAACATACACAAATTGACTGTCGAAATCAATGCAGTTCTGCAATAAACGGTCATTGATTCTCTCTTACTTCAATATCCACCTGATCGGGATAAATACCGTTAGCGCAACTGGAGAAGGGTTGGTGCGTCATGTTCGATTGGTCGAAGCGCTAAACACGACAAGGGATTAATGAGTCAGTCTAAAAAGGAACCTGCCAGGTAACACGAGCCACTGCAATCCACGAGTTTCTGCAAGCGAATTGGAAGTTCGACTGGATTAAAAGGGACTTGCCCCCGGCTGTCCGTTTTCTTCAGACCAGCAGGAGATCGTGGTTGCAGACAGCCGTTGAATAATAAAGTAAAAGACAAGTAAGTGGGAGAAGCAGTTCGTTGAAGTCATCTCGCACAGCAGACCGTAACTCCACTGCAAAGACCGGTGTGTCTTCGAAGCCGGACGTGTGAGCAATGTATGCTGATTAACGTGCTCCGATTCGAAAATGCGTCCCGATCACATCGTTTACCTCCAATAGAGCCCATTGGATTGATGGGCAACAAAGAGTGCTCGTTAGTTAGCATAAACACTCGTTGGTTAGGCGGCAGTTGACGAAATTGAACGACCGCTTCTCAAAAGAATCAACCGCTTGGAGGACTCCGTTAGCTTACCGTCTTTCTTTTCGAACAGCAAACAGAAATGGGAAAACCGACTTCTTTCTTCGTCCTTCTGCTCGTCGCCCTATTTGCTGTCTTGCTCCACGACGCGAGTGCGCAGTGCGGATGTGCCACCCGCGACTACGTCCACGATCCGATGCGAGAGAGCTGTGCGGTCGGTGAGCAACGAGATCCTCTGTTTCAATTCTTCTCCTTCGTTCCTTCAGCCTTCTGCGAGAAGCACGTGGGCTGCGGTCCGGGCTACGTGTGCGTGGACGGCACGTTGGGGCTCCCCTTCCCGCACTGCTACTGCGTTTGGTGAGCACGGAAGACGGGCAGGATTGAATTCGAATGCAATCCTTCTTTCCGTTGAATAAAGCCAACCGTTCGTTCGAGTGTCCGCGAGTTTATTTCCTCTCTTATTCCACGAATGCAAAGAAGACAACGACGAAGAAGGATGGAAGAAGGCGGACACAAAGGATTATTCGGAAGAAAGAAGAAACATTTAGTCTTTAGATTCCATTTAGTTCTCACTCGAAAAGGCGACTGCACGTTAATCTGCGCTCATTTAGTCCGAAAGAAATTAATTCCGTCATCAGGTGAAACAATTGAAGAACGAAGAGCGGCCACAAACATTCGCGATATCGCATCCCCTCGCTTTTGGGTGCACACGAAACTCGCGACCGGAACGTTAGTGCACGAAAGAACCCCTCATCAGACTCCGACAACATTCGATGGGAGGGGCGGTAATGCAAGAGGGAACGAGAACAAAAGAAAGTGAACTGAACCATTAGAATTCGGAACGATCGGGAGAAACGAAAGCCGCACAAGGATCACTTGAACGGAGAACAACGAACAGAACAAAGAAGGAAAGGAAACATTCGAACGGTGGAAATCGAAGGGAAAATCGACCGAAGGCATTTCAGATCTCGTCGTCCGGGCGACGGCCTCCGAACGGGAAGCCGTAGGCGAGCACGTACGCGATTATGGCGACGCCGACGATCATCAGCGAGCCGAGGACGAGCATGCGGACGCGCTGGAGGAGCGGGACGGCGGTCGCGAGCTTCTCCTCCGTGCGGGCGGTCGGGACGGACGCGCGGCGACGGCGAGGGCGCTCGACCGCTTCGGAGTCCTCGGACGAGCTCGCGGCGATCGGCTGGGCGACGGCGATCGGCGGGCGGACGTCCTGAACGCGGGCGGTCGTTTCTTCTTGCTGTTCCTCCGGTTCTTCGGGCTCCTCGTCCGCCCGTTCGGCTTCCTCCTCCTCCTCCTCATCTTCGGTCGTCTCCTCGTCGTCCGACTGCTCGCCCTCGGAGGACGAGTCGAGGACGCCGGAGGGGACGTCGAGCGGCGGCGGCGGGCGTTGCTGAAGCTCGTCGTCTTCGTCCTCATCGCTGGAGTTCGGCTTCTCTTCTTCGCTGGACTCCTGCTTGTCGTCGCCGATCGAGTCGCGCTCGTTCTCGCTGGGATCTCGCTGCTTCTCGTGCACCTCCTCCCGCTCCTCCTCTTCTTCGTCCTCGTCGTCCTCGTCGCTCCAGTCGCCGGTGCGCGGGAGGGCGGAGATGTCGATGGTGGCGGCCGGGTGGTCGGACGTCTCGTCCGGCTCGTCGTCCGCTTCGAGTCGCTTCTGCCCGCCGGTCGACTGCGGGTTCCAACGGGCGGGATCGCGGGCGAACTCGCCGGAGTCCGCGGAGGATTCGGAGGCGTCGGACGGCGGCGAGGGCGGGCCGGCGAACTCGACCTCTTCGAACATGGCCGCCTCGCGCTCCGCCTTCTTCCGCTTCAGTTCGGCGACCATCGAGAGGTAGACGGCCTCGTCCTCGCTCGCCTCCTCCGCCGACTGCTCCTCGGTCACGTGGCCCGCGAGCAGGTCGTCCTCGTCGGGCACGTGCGCGTTCTGTTGTGCCTCCTCGCGGGCCACCCGCTGGGCTTCGATCTGATCGTTGAAGAGGGGCGTGGGCGAGCGGGTGGGCGGCCGCGGCTCGGGCGTCTCCGCACGGGGCGCGAAGAACGACGGCGGCGGCAGCGGGATGGCGGAGGGCGGCGGGGAGCGCGGCGAAGTCGGGAGCGCCGGCTGCTGCGGGCGGGGCGACGGCGTGGCGTTCGGCTTGGGCGGCGACTCGCGCGGCGGCTGCGGGCGGCTTCCGTTCGCTCCGCGACGGCGCTGCAGCTGCTCGAGGACGGTGGGCACGTGCGGGGGCGGCGGCGGGAGGGCGGGATGGCGGGGCGGCTGGAGGACGACCGGCTGCGGTCCGGTGGGCGGCTCTTCGCGCGGCGGCAGGCCGTCCACTTCATACGGGTGGTAGTAGCGGCAGCGCTCGCCGAACGGGCAGTTGTTCGGCCAGTCCCGGCACTGCACCTCCTTGTACGTTTTGTAGACGTGCGGCTGAAAGCGAGGCGATGGAAACAACGGAAGAAAGGAGGAACTCACCGCCGTGCGCGGTTGCAGTTGGCTCTTGTCGTGGGCGTACGTGCAGTTGGAGCCGTAGGGGCAGCGCGGGAAGTTCTTGCACATGGAAGTGCGCCACAGGCCGTCGCCCGGGCGACAGCGTTCGGTCGACGGGCCGTTCGAGGGCGCGGCCATCGGGACGGGCGGCGGACGGCGCGGCGGCGAGAAGGCGGGCGGGTGGACCGGCGGCTGTCCGTAGTGGCTCGTGGTCCCGTTGCCGCCGAACGGGCGGAACGAGCCGACGGCCGGCTGCCCGTAGTGCGCGGCGGGCGGCGAGTTGGCGGCCGCCTCCTCCGCCCGGCGGCGCGCCATCACCGCCGGCGGCTCGCGCACGCGGCCGTTCGCGCGGCGGTGATCCTGCAAACGAGACGAGCAATCAACAATCAATCGAAGGGAGAACTCACGTGTTCGCGCGGCGGCGGAGTTGGTCGGCGCTTCGACGGCTGCGCGACGTTCTGCCGATTTTCCGTCCACTCCTCCTCTCGTTCGATCGTCGACATCTTCGGTTTATCCTGCAAAAGCAACGGATGAGTGGGAAAAAAGCCATCGATTTGAGGACGGACGAGCGCGAGTTGAAGGAATCAAAATTGGCGGGAATTGATCGAAAGACTTTCGAAATCGACTTCGTAGCGAAAGAGTGGGCAATTGCAAGCGACCGCAGCGCGTTATTGTGTCGTTCACATGCCGCACATTAAACGGGGCGGTCGATGCCAAAATAAAGACGACCGAAAGTCGAAACAACGCCCCTGTTTTGTGATATCCGGGCGAATTCGGGCTTTTCCGATCAACATCCCCCACTTCCTTGCAATTTCATCGAATCTCCCGCGAATTCCCGGCCAGAAAGCCCAAGAATTCCCTGCAGAGTCGAGAAACCCGTTGGATTTCGAAACGGCGTCGAAATTTGCAGCAAAACACGCGCAATACGGACAAACAGCCGAAGCGATCGCCCTCCGCTCGCAGCGGGGGGACGCCGCGGGTCGCGTCTTCCGGCCCACACTCGACCGCCTTCGTCCACCCGGCCGGGCGTCTGCGGAGGGCCCCGCAGAGCAAGCCGCCCTTCCCCCTCGCTTCCAACCGGCCGGCCGGTCGGCGGGCAAAAAGCGGGCGGAGGGCGCGGGACGCGGCGATCACTCCGTTTTTCCACCAGTCGGCGGGAAGAACGGAGCGCCAGAAAGAAGGAGGCAGCGGGAACGCAGGGCGTAAACAACAACGAAATTCATGCGATCTTCCTCGTTCGTTTCGAATTGCTCTGCACTGCGGTCCTCTACGGGAAATTGCACGCCTTTGCACCCGCTTGCTCATCGTTTTGCCCCGTGACCCATGCGAATGGAAGACGGGGGCTAATGGCCGACGAATGGCGCCGAGCGGGCGGCGAAAGAGCGGTGACTAAACAATGCGGAGAATGG
Source organism: Aphelenchoides fujianensis (assembly GCA_024699865.1). Classification (NCBI taxonomy): domain Eukaryota; kingdom Metazoa; phylum Nematoda; class Chromadorea; order Rhabditida; family Aphelenchoididae; genus Aphelenchoides; species Aphelenchoides fujianensis. The sequence goes on along the minus strand of JAMPIO010000005.1, from coordinate 1,667,970 downwards.
CGACCAGCGCGTAGGTCAGCGCGGAAAGTGATTCCCATGGATTCGTTCTTTTCGGGCTCCATCTGTTTGTTTCAAGACGATTCGGTGTTCTTAAACGGCAACAACTCGTTTATTTCAACGCAAAAAAGGCAACAAGGATGCCCGCAATGCCAACATCTAGCGGATGAATTCGTTTCGCTCGGATCTCTTTCGAAACACCACCAACAGCCCGTGCTTCTCGAAAAACTTCCGTTGATCCTCGACGGCCAAACGGAGTCGAAGCCACAGCTTTTCGGCGTTCGCCCGCTCGACCGGCGAGTCGGAGCGGGCGGCCGGCAGCCCGACGACCGAAAACACGTGGACCAACGCGCCCACTTGATGCGCGACCGCCAGTTCGTACAACTCATGGGCCTGAACGGGAGGGAATGAGTAAGAGATGTAATGAATTGAAGGCAAGCTTTAAACGGAGCACTCTCCGTGATGCCCGCCCACTCGCCTGCTCTCTCGTGAATCGCGGCGACCGGCCGTCCTTCCGGAAGTTTTCGCTCAGCCGGTCGAAGAAAACGTCGACGGCCGTCCGTTCGGCTTCTCGGCGCACTTCCGCGTCGGCCGAAATCACGAAGAAGCGCGCGACATCAAAGAGCGGGGATCCTTCGAGCAGTTCGATCGAACAAGACAGAATGGACGGAGATTACCGTCGAATATCGATTGCCAGTCGATCAGAGCGGCGATCTGATCGGAGGTCGAGCCGTCCGCGTGCACTCGGAACATGACGTTGTTCGTCCAGAAGTCCCTTAAAGCCGGACGATTGGCCCAAGAGAAGGAGAGAACTCATCATGGACGAGAGTGACGGCATCTACATGAAAACGATCGGTTAAGAGAATGGATGGAAGAACCCACTGAATTCATCTGCCCGATCGTACAAACAGTAAGAAGAGAACTTGTACCAATCCATTTCGAGCAGCTTCTGCAGGTCTTCTTTCAACTCTGAACAGATAGGAGAAGAGCGGAGGAGGGAATAAACAAAAGGGACCTCCGTTCTCGTAATCAAGCAGCAGATTGGCGCCCTTCGCGAGTCGTTTGGCCGCCTCCTCGCACGTGTGGTAGTTGTCCACGTGTCTGCCCGCGTAGTTCCGTTCGTCCACGTTCAACTCAACAAACGACTGAAGAATCCAGTAATGAACAAGCGGTGAATGGGAGGACGCACTTGCAAGTCGGCCAGATGCCGCACGAAATTCAGGCACTGGGCGACGGTCAAACTCGCGTACAAGCCGGTGGTCGTCGCCCGTCCGCTCAAATCTTCCATGAGGATCATTCCGTTCCGCTGCGGGCCGTTCCGTTCCACATGGAACACCGCGGGGATCGGGAAGCCGGTCGCGTGGAGGCCGGCGAGCATCTCGTAAGCGTCGCACTCGTTCGCGTGTTGGCCGAGGACGTCGGCCAATTCTTTTTGCTTTGATTCCTGAACGAAAGAGAGATGGAGGATTGAAACGATTGAAAGGATCACCTCGTCCACGCCGCACAACTCCAACAGTCGGAGGATCTTCTCGCTGCTCGGGATCTTCATCACGAACGAGTAGGCCGGCCGGTCGGCCTCCGCAAATCCGACGGTCGTCCGGAAGATGTTCGAGCAGTAGCCCTTTGTTCCGCTGATGTCGTGGGCTTCGATCTGAGAACGATGGAAGTTGTTGAACAGTGGATTGAAAAGAATACCCACCCGTTCGACTTTGCTCTCGCCTCTCGCCTCGCAGAATTGGGGGTTGGGTAGCAAAAGGAGGTCCAAAATCTCCTCGGCGGACCGCCCGCCGGTCGCCACTTCCGCGCGGAGATCCAAACACGAGGCGGCGATTTCGGCGGCTTTCATCCCAACGAATAAATCGATAGACGGTTGATCGCGACAACTCCACACGTCGTTTGCTTCCGTTCGACCTTCTCCGTTGTTGTGGCGGCGAAAAGGTCGCCGATTTCGCAACCGTTCGTTCGCCCGCTTCTTATCGGCGGCAGTGTTCGAATGCGCTCCCTTCCACCGACCCAAAGAATGTTTCTCCGTCCGAAAAAATCGTGTTTCGAAAGCGGCACTCCGATTGCACGTGCATTTGATCACGAATTGATAAGATTTTTAATCAAACGGTGAGAGTAGTGCGCAGGCTTCTTCGTCCGGTAGACCTGCTTTTGTATTCGTTGCTGCCAGGCAATGTGTTCAGTTGCAAAAGAGCGAAATGAGGAAAGCACGTGCATCACAACACGCGCTTTCTCCTTTCTCGAGTGCAAGAGGGCGCAAAAAGCCGACCCGAATGCCTCGCGGGGGCCGGCCGGCTTCTCTCCGCTCGCTCCCTGCGGCCTCCCGCCCGCCTGTTCGCCGCCTTCTTTTTTGCTCATGCGGGCGGACCCCCGCCGCTCCCTCGGTTGTACGCACAGCCGAACGAAAGCCGCCCGCCGGCCCCGGCCGATGAGCACCGCTCCTCCGCCCCGGCTTTCCGTCGGAGAGATGGCCGAGGGGTCTAAGGCGCTGGTTTTAGGCACCAGTCTCTTCGGAGGCGTGGGTTCGAATCCCACTCTCTTCAACAAACATTTTATTCTCACGCATGCCTTTCGGGCACCACTCAACACTTTTTTTTTCTTTTTTTCCACTCGTTCGTTGTGCTCTTGCGAGTTTTGGTTTTGCTTGCGGGTGTTCCGCTTTATTTTTGTTCGCTGCCAGTGATTGAATCCAACGGCAAGGAAAAATCGATTACACAAGAATTTATTCCCAGCTTCCACGTGAAGAAGCAAGAAGAGACATCCAATTGTAGGCGAGTGCAAACGAAATTGCTTCAAACTGGGCCCAGCGGAGAGAATAACCGGAAAATATTTGCTGTTTGGCTCAAGAGGATCCGATTCTTGCTGCTTCACTCGTCCAGCGGCTTCTCTGCTTTGAAGCGAGTGCGCATCTCGTGCTTCTGGACGATCGGCATCGCGTCGTCGGCGGCCAGCCGCAGCCGAAGGGCCAACTTCTCCATCCGGGCGTGATCGGCCTTGTTCTTCGAGTCCTTGAGCGGCATTCCCATGATTGAGAACATGATGATGAGGAGGGCGATCTCTTGGACGAAACCGAGGTCGTAGAACTCGTAGGCCTGCAGTCGGGTGGATGAAAGACTAAAAGAAGAAGGAGAGAACTCACTTGTTCACGAGTGAACTTCGGTTTCTGCCCATGCTTTGCGTAGTTCTCGGTCAGTCGATCGTAGTAGACGTCCACCGCTTTCCGCTCGACATCCCGCCGGACGTCCGCATCCGCGCAGTTCGAAATGAAGCGCGCAATGTCGAAAATCGGCGAGCCTGAAGAAAACGAGGGTGATTGCAAACACCTGAACATCCTTCTTGCCAATGAAGCAGGTTTGCCAGTCGATGAACGCGAGGATCTCGTTCGAGACCGAGCCGTCCGCGTTCAGTTTGATCATCATATTGTTCTGAAACGAAAACAAATGATAAGAAAAGCCAGCAGGGAACTCGCCGTCCACATATCGCCGTGGCAAATCGTGTTGCAGCCGAATTGAGCGGAGTAGTCTTCCAGGCAGTACTTCCCCAGCTTCTGCAGGTCAAACTCGAGGAACAACCGCACTTTCTCGACCAGTTCTGCAATCCGTTCAGTTATCCGTTGTGCGGTAAGAAGAAGTGTTGAAGCAAGATGCGTGGACACACGACCTAATCGTTAAAGCGAGGAAAATGTTAGAAGTCATTCGAACACAACAAAGACAAGTGCATGTTCAGACCACCAGACGAACCCTTGTCATCGTGCTTGAGGATCGGCAGCATCAATCGTTTCCAAAGCAGCTCGATCTCTTCGTTCGTGTGCAAACTCTGCCCATTTTGGATGGGCCGTTTGGCCGCCTCGCCGGCTTCGAGGTCGAAGAACGTCTGGAATGGGCACAGAGGATGAGGGGAAGCACAAAAAACGAAAACGGAGGGTTGCTCGTTGGGATTGTTTGACGAAAGGAACGTTGGAGGAGAGTACGATTGGAAGATGTTAACCACACAAAACAGATGGGAGAACACCACAACAGAAGACACTCGTGCCTCCACCCGCCAGCAGCAGTCCGCACCTTCATTGGGGTACTTGAGGGCCGGCCGCATTACGTCCCCCCACTGGGCGACCATGCTCGGCTGCGTGTGGACCGACTGCCCGAATTTGGCGCCCCACTCCGCTCGGTTGGGCAGAAAGTCGCAGTACGCCTGCAAGAGGGCACGAGTTCTGGCGGCTAACAAGGCACAAGATGAAAGAAACGAAACAGAACGAACAAGGAACAAGTGAGATGTAAACAAAAGAGTTGTGGCCGCCACCCGCCTGCTCGCACCCAACAACCCGCACCTTTGTTCGGATGTTTCAGCGCTGGAGTCATTGCAATCGACCACTCGGACGCGCTGTTCGAGCGGGTGAAGATGCAGTGCGTGAATTTGTGCGCCCACTCTGCGCAACTCGGCAAGAAATCCCAGTACGTCTGCAAGGAGCCATCGGTAGAGAAAAGAAATCCATACACGAGTGCAGAAGAGGAACAGGGAGAACAACGAGGGCAGTCCTTTCCAACAAGAGGCGATGATTGTTTTAACCCTTCCCACACTCAAACACTCAAGTGCTCACCTGGAAGTCGGCCATGTGGCGGGCGACGTTGAGGCACTGCTCGGCGGTGGCCGAGTGGAAGACGCCCAACGAGGCGCCCCGTCCGCCGAGGTCCTCCATCACGATCACGCCGGGCGACTGCTCGAGGTCCGTCGCGCGTTCCTGATGGAACACTTGCGGAGCGGGGAAGTCGGCCTTCATTCCCGCGAGGAGGTCGTACGCGTCGCACTCCGCGTTGTGCATTTTGGTCAACGTTTCGCGGTTCTTCTCCTTCTCCTTCTGCAACCGGGGAATGAGGAGCGTTCGGATGGACGGGGAGGACCTCGCTGAACTTCTTCTCCATGTTCATCTCGTCCCAGGCGGCCGTCGTGGGCACTTTCATCATGAACGAGTAGGAATGGCCGCCGTCGAAGTGGACGACCGTCTTGTACACCCGCGAGCAGTAGCCCTTGCCCTCGGAAATGTCCCGGGCGGTGATCTGAAGGCAAAGGAGTGGGCAGAAGGCGAGCGGCCACTCACCTCGACGACCTTCTGGTCTTTGGCGGCCTTCTGGAAGGCGGGGTTGTTCTTCGCGACCATCTCCAGCACGCGGCCGGCCGAGAAGCCGGTGGGCGCGACCTCGTCGCTCAGCTTCAGCTTCGACTCCAGCAGTTGGGGGAGCTGCGAGCAGGCGAGGATCTCGGGCATCTTGCGGGTTGGACACTCCTAAACGAAGACGAAGGTCGGCTGGACGCGGGAATGGAAAGACGCGTCCACTGCGCGAAGGGGCGAAAGATTGAAAGACGTCCGCACTTTGCGGAAAGCCCAATCGATCATTTCGGAACGCTCGTTCACTTCCTCTTCGCCCACTCGTCTTCATCGGCGGTCGTTCGATCGACGACCACCGGGTGAGCGGCGCGACTTTTAAAGCGGAAGCGGGCGGGGCGAACTCAACGAAGAACGAGCGACGAGCGACGAGCGTGTAGCAAGCGGCGGAGTTTTGAAATCGCCGCACGTCGCGTCGGAATTTCGCAAGAGCGATCAAAGCACAACCTCCGAGTTAGAGACGGGGTTCGTCCGGCAATCACACGCACAAACGGCAAATGGAAATGAACAGACAGCCGTTGGAGTCGTTCGATTTGATCCCCCAAATCCTTTTCGTTCCGTTTTGATGACAACGGCGAGAGATCGACGCAATTCGAACCCGAAGTCAAGAGTTGAACTCGCGAGTGTCGCTTTTTACCCGCCGTTCCGCTCGGGCGATCACGAGCGAGCGTCGATTGATGCAAATCGGTTGGGAGCGGTCGGACGAGTCGACTCGCTCGTTCGCAACTCCAAACTACCCGCCGGGCTCGAAATTCCGACTCACACTCACGAGTTCCAATGTCGAGAGATCGCAATCGCCCGTCTGCTTCCAACCGCCGACCGTCGATCGAAATCAAGCGGCAGTTGGACTGCGGGGTCGAAAGAAGCGGCTTTTTTCCGCCCGACCGCCGCCCGTCGATCGATCGCGAGTACGAGAGTTCGCCCACCTCGAGCGCGCGAGCACAAATGAAGGTCCAAGAGTTCGAGTGCAGTTTGCCGCTTCTTTTGGTCCGAGCGACCCGCCGCGAAGCGTAGTTTAAAGTCACAACCGCGGGAGCGAAAAGCGTCAAGCGGGCGACTTCCTTCCTTCTTGGCGTTTTTTTGAAGCGTTCAGTAAATCCGCTCTTTCTCTCTTTTGCTTATTAACACCCGCATCCTTTATTTCAGCTTGTAATGTTTCTTTTCAACCACCTTCCACTTGTGCAAAGCACAAACTACGGACCTCCGATCGGCCGCGCTCTTCCATTCACTCGCTTCTTTTTCGCCCCGCTCGCGGCCGAAAGCGAGCAGACGGGCGTCAACTTCGATCTAATTGCGAGGTGAGTGCACTCGGAGCAAAAAGAACGTCCTCCTGTTCGTCGACTCCCGACTGCGGAGTTCTTTTCGAGTCGAGAGCGAAAGCTCGATCATTATTGAGGTCCCTGATTGACCGAAAGTGAACGAGCGACGGAAGTCGATTGTTGACACGTGAAAGAGGAAATGCGAACAAGCAAAAATGAGCGGAGATCAAGCGGAATCAATCGAGTGCGGGTCACCCAGTACTCTAAGTCCCCAACGCTTATTCCTGACAAAGCGGAGCTTCGTGAAAGAAGTTGAACATGTTGACCGACGGATAGACGACCACGGTGCCAATGAAGGAGCCGATCTGCAAGAAGAAGGCCGTCCATCAAATGAAATGGAGAGAACGCACTTGTACGGCCAACCCCGTCCAAAAGAGGCGATCTTCGTTCAGCGGGTCGGCGTCCCGATAGGCCATCGTGGCGAGGGTTTGGACGAACGGGTACGAAGCCGCCGCTACCGTTTGGACCACGATCTAAACACGAAAGACGTTGCCGCAACGATCAATTGAATCCAGATAGAAACCCACGGTCATCGCGGATCCCCAACCGCAATTCTTCAGCCACGGGTTCGGCGACTGAAGGGCAAGCAGGACGACGAACGACGTGGCCGCAGCGGCGAGAGCGGAGAGCAAAACGATCCAACGGGTTGATCGGAGCGTCAGGAAGCCCGCAACGAATGCAGAGAGCGGAGAGAGGACCGTGCTCAGGATCAACACCCAGAAGTACGTCGTCTAAAGGATGCTTGAATGAACTGGAGATTGATTGAAAGGCTGACCTGCGAGTAGGGGATGGAGGCGAAGGACTGGACGGACGGGAGGATCACGTTCGTCTCCGCGCCGACCAGCCCGATGCAAAACAAGATCGCCCAATCCTCCACGCGGGAGGTTCGCTTGTGCGGCAGTTCGATCGACGACGTCCGCGATCCACTCGGCTGTTCGCAGCGGAGGTCCAACGCCGAGCGGTCGTCGAGCATCGGCGAGTCGGCCGGCAGCTTTGCAGTCTTGCCGCCGCCCCAACAGCCGCACCGCTCCACTCGTTTCAGATGGTTGTTGAGGAGGTAGAAGGCCACACACGCCCCGACCATGTACGCGAACGTGATCGTGTAGAAGACGCCCACCGAGAAGCGAGGCGAAACGAATTGGGGCTCCAGTTTGCCCGTCCGGTCGTCCATCACGCACGTGTGCGAGGAAGTTCCTGCAATGAAAGGGGGTTAATGACTGCAGTCCTCAACGAACCTTGAGCGAGGCTAAGGAGTGCGAGCAGCAGCGAACTGATCCCGCTGCCCACGAACCAGGCGGGCAAGTAGACGGGGTCGAAGGTCGCCATGAACGGCATGAACACGACGTCCGATCCAATGGCGATGCAGCCGAAGACGAAGATCGTCGCGAAGAAGGTGATCGAATGCTCCTGCCCGAAGACCACGAGCGTCCAGTTCCACCCGAAGATCATCGGGACGTGCATCAGCGCGCTCACGACCATTGCTACTTGGATCACCACACCGTGCCGCATCGGAATTCGAATGCAGCGATCGAACAGCATGAAGATGAGCGGGCCGATGGCCGAGAGCTACAAGAGTAAAGTAGTTCATTGAATACACTGGTGATCACTCACCTGGATGGTCAGAATGGCCAGAGAGCCGAGATTCCACCCTTCCGGCAGCTGTCGCGTGAAGATCGACATCTCGATGAACGCCGTGTAGTTGCCCAGCCACGGAGCCGAAGCGAAGTAGGCGACCAGAAAGTAGACGAGGGGATTGGGCCGGACCTTGGGAAGCATTTTGGAAGAGTCGACGGCTAAAACACGGCAATTAATCGAGTTAGAGAGAAGAATGGAAGATCGAGGGGGTGGAAAACGAAAGGATAAGGAGGTAAGCGGTCGTACCAGTTGTTTTGCCCGTTTTAACCAGGTAATTTACTCACCGTGGGCGTTGGACACCTTCTGAACGTCAGACACCCGACTTTTCGGATTCTTTTGAATCCGTTCCCGCCTTCTCATTTCCGCAACCGACGCCTTTTAGTCCCGTAGTTTGCTCTTGATTGCAAACGAGCAAAGTGCCGCCTAATCGACGGGCGGGCGGTGCGAAAAAGGAAACGGACGGAAGGCGAGCCCGGGTGAAGAAAGTGACGTCACAACTCACTTTCTTTTCGTTGCGGGTGCACGCGGTCGGCGTCGTTTTGTGCACTTGGCGCCATCGGCGATCGATTGCGGCCGTGATGACAAGCGGTGTTCTAAGCGAAGAAGCACGATAAAACCGACCGAAAGACACAATGGAAGAAGTGGACTAATGGCTTAAATGCTTTTAAAAACGTGAACGGCGGGAACGGTTGGCTCACAAACGTTTGCTTGCTGAGACTTCGTTACCAATAGACAAACGGAATTCAATTTACGACGGGCAAACGTCCTTCGACCCGCTTCAAAGCAACAAAAGAACGACCAACTTACACGCAATCCTGATACAATCCACGACCTATTCACATCCCCGCAAAATTAGGGAGCGATCCTCAACGAATCTCCGTAGCTTCTTTTTGCCCGCCGACCGCCCGCTCCGAACGGAATGAGCAAACAAGCCGGTCACCTTCCGTCTGCTTTCTTTCCTTTGTTTGGAGTTGCAGGTTGTTCAAACAAAACAGAAGGTTGATAAAAAGCGAGGATTCGAACTGCAAAGGGCCCTCTGTTGTTACTCATTCTTGTTGTGCAAAAGGACCTTTAGGGATCGAATTAACTGCTCGGGTGCATCGAATTGAGGGTTCTGAAAGCAAAAGCACGGTCAAGGGCTGCGAATGGGGGTTTCAGTGGCGGTGAGGTAACCCATTTGCTCCGGACCTGTGCTGCACGTTGCTCCTTGCACATCGATTTTATCCCCCACTCGCTCTTTCTGGCGGGCGAGCGACGGGCAGCCGCAAGGGAAGGAAGGTCAGACACGAGCGGTCTTTTCGCTTTCTGCCGTTTCTCTGCGGACGTGCGCGCGCGGGTCGTTACGCTCGCTACGGCACGCGCGCAAGCTTCTCTTTTTCGATCGTCGTTTCAAGTCCAAACAAGGCGGCCAGCCGAAGGCCGCGAAAAGTGCATTCATGAAACGCGGAAGACCCGTTCGTTTGTTGAGACCGAAGGAGTTCAATCGAATACAACCCGCAAGCCCTCAAACATCGTCTGAAACAGCTGATCGCAATGAGTACAAATGTTTGTCGGCGGAATGTACGCGACCAGCGGTGTACTCAACCTTTCGCATTCAAAACGACCGTGTAGGTGGTCGCCTCAAAGCCGTCCGTCATCAACCAAAAGAGGAAACAGTTGGACTCACAGGGTCTTCTGTCTTCCGTTGTCGCTTCTTCCTTCTTCGTGAGGGATGTCGTCGAATGAAAGCACTTCTCTCACCGCTGCGGTCCTTGCGGCTGTCGAACGGAAGCCGCCGGTGGATGCGCAGTACATTTCGAATGTTCTCTCATGCATCCTCGGGTGTTTGTCTACCGCTCTCTTGGTGGGAGTGATCACCAGAAAAACCAATGCTTCGCTGGCCTGCTACCGCCACATCCTCCTGATTTCCGCCGCTGTCGACTTCTACGTTCTTTTCATCTACTGGTTCTCCGAGAACGTACGGAATTCGAGTGAAATCCTTATGAGCAATGGCTGGGGGATTGCAGACCGCCGTGCGGCATGAAGGCGTGTTCATCGCGGTGCTGCTCGGTGCATTCCGTTGGATGCCGCCGACCATCCTGCGAGCTGTGGTCGCGCATCGATGGGCGATCTCCACCGTGCAATGCGTCTTCCTTCCGCTGGAGGTGTGGTTCCGCTGGTTTATGGTCAAGAAGTTCGTACTCTCCCTCTGCACTCCTCATCTCTTGCTTTCAGTCGCGCGCCTCCGACGGTTGGCCGAATTTACAGACGAGTGGTGGTCGCCATTCTGGTTGCTTTGTCGCTCCATTTGATCCCCTACGCGTCGGCCTTTGCGAACTGCTTCCTGCCCGCCGACCTCGGGATCTTCGCGCCCAACCGGCAAGCGATCACGAACGTCGTGATCACAACGACCGGCGATCAGCTGTCCGCTCTCAGCGTTTCCCTCCAGTACATCGGCTGCATCGGAGCTTACTTGCTCGCTCTCGGCCTTGGGATTGCTTCGATTCGGGCGATGCAGCGAGAAGAAGCGGCCATGTCTCAGAAGACTCGGTCGTTGCTCAGGCAGTTTTCGCTCACGTTGGGAATAAAAGTAAGTTGAAACGAGGGAAGCATTCACTCACTGCATTCGGCAGACGTTCCTTCCGCTTCTAACGAACGTCCTTCCGTTCGGCTCTTCGGTTGTTGCTTATTTCTATGGGGCAAACCTTCCGTTCGTCGGCACGATCTCGAATTTCGTCCTTCCGTGGTCGCCGTTCATCAACGCCGCCTCCACTCTTCTCCTGTTCGCGTCCTACCGCCGGACCGTCGGCAGGATGCTGAGGAACTTCTTTCTTTGCTGTCGGAAGGGCACTACCGTTCAGCCCTTTTCGACCACGAACCGCGAAGCTGGGCAAGTTACTTCCTCTATTTTCGGTCATTTCTAGCTGCTTTCAGGCATTCGGCTCCCTCCATCGCAACGTCCCTACCACGCACGACTTGGATGAGCAGACCTTTTTGATCCGCTGGTTGTGTGCAATCTCTATTTAGTTTTGAATAAAGTGGGCCATGGTCTACACAAGTTGACACAAAGCGGCTAGCCCAAAGTAACTGAAACGAGAAAGTGGTTTCCGATTAGTGGGCTGACAGATTCCAACCGAATACAATCACCTCACACGGAACGTGACTAAAAATGACGAAGGAGTACAACCGGATGGCCGAATGTAGCCCATCACTCGCTTTCAGCGGATGACATACGATTAGTGGTCGCATCGAGAAGCTTCCCGCCGACAACACGACAGTCTTTCAAGGGAACGAAAGCCGTCATCGTTTGATTTCATCCGGCGGATTTCCATCGATTTTTGCGGATGTCTTCAAATGAATCGCTGGAAGCCGTCGTCCTTGAAGCGGCCGAGCAGAAGCCGTCGGACGACGCGTTGCAAGTTTCGAATTCCTTTGCATGCCTCTTCGGCTTCGTGTTCACGACCTTCCTGGTGCTGGTGATCGTCCGCAAGACAGACGCCGCTCTTCTATGCTACCGACACATCCTCCTGATCGGAGCGACCGTTGACGTTTACGTTCTTTTCATCTACTGGTTTTGCGACTACGTAGGCAGTTAAAATGTCAGGGAATGTTATTAGGCGAGTGCTTGCAGGCCGGTCTCAGACACGAAAGTGTCTACATTCAAGTGGTCTACGGGCCGGTTCGGTGGACGCCGCCGGCGGTCATGCGGACGGTGATGATCGCCCGCTGGACCGTTGCGAACGCCCAATGCCTCTTCCTTCCGTTGGAGCTGTGGTTTCGTCTTCGTCTCGCAAAGCAGTGAGTCCACCCTTCCGTCTCTCAGAACTCTTTCGTTCAGCCGAGTGCCGCCGACCGTCGGGCAGATCTACAAACGAGTGGGGATCGTGCTCGTGATCTCGCTGTTGATCCAGCTCCTCCCCTTCTACTCGGCCTTCACATTCACCGTCCTGCCCGCGGAGCTCGGGATCTTTGTCAGAGACGGGCAGGCGATCACGCACGTCCTGATCACGAGGAGCAGCAATCAGCTGTCCACCGTCAGCGTTTGCCTCCAAGCCGCCGTGTGCATCGGAACGTACCTCTTCGCTCTGGCCATTGGAGTCGTTTCGATTCGAGCAATGCAGCGCGAAGAAGCGGCCATGTCCCGGAAGACCCGCTCGTTGCTTCGCCAGTTTTCATGGACTTTGGGGATAAAAGTTTGTTTTAACTTTTTCATCCTTCATCCTTCCGTTCGACAGACATTCCTTCCGTTGTTGACGAACGTCCTCCCGTTCGGATCGACGGTCGCCGGCTTCTTCAACCGCGGGAACATCCCGTTCGTGGGCACGATCTCCGCCTTCGTTCTCCCCTGGTCGCCGTTCATCAACTCGTGCTCAACTCTTCTCCTGTTCGGCGCCTACCGTCGTACCGTCGGGCGAATGCTGAGAAGCTTCTTTGGGTGCGGCCAAGAGACCACTCCCGTCCACCCCTTTTCGAGTACCGACCGCCGAAGTCCGCTCACCGTGATTCCCTGAACAAGCAGCGACTGTCGCTCCAGAAATAAACGCAAGGGTTGCGGGTCGCTCTGCTGTCTTTTTGGTAGGAAGAATCACCAGTCGATCGCTCTCATTTGAAAAGGCACTGAACACTGCTGTGTACAAAACGAAGCCCAACTGCAATCGGAATCCAACAGTTCTTTAGTTCGCAGTTACGTGGAACAACCTGTGACTACAATGCGCAGAATTCTTTATTCGTGGTCTATTCGCATTCTTCTTGTTACTCGAAATACTTGGCAGTTAATTACACGTCGAGATAGCTTGGTGACGGCGAGGTAACGGGGGTCTAGAGAGGTGCAGTGGATTGCGGTAATTAAAGCTGTTTCTGTATACAAAATAGGAAATAAAAACTTTCAGCTAATAAAACGGTGGCAGTAAACTTGCTATTGATCCTACGAGTGGCGCACGAACTCCCAGTCGGCGGTGTCGTCCGCATTTTCCATGTAATCTGCAACAAGGGGAAATAAGAAAGGAGAGGAGCGGAAACAAACCGTCGATTCTCATCGTGCTGGCCGTGGCTACGCTGAACGCGTCCAGCTCCGCTTCCTTCTTCTCCTCCTGCTCCTTCCGTTGCCCGCGCTCCGCTTCGTCGTCCGTCCCGTCGAAGTCCGACTCTCCGTAGTTGTAGTCGTCGAATTTGATGTCAACCTCCGCCTCCGCTGGCTTTCGCTCGTCCGCTTGTTCCGACTCGACGTTCGAATTCCGCTCCCCCGAGCTCGCCGCTGCGGCCGCCGACTCGATCTTGAGCGTGCGGAAGGAAGCTTCGATGGCATCTTGAAGGGCTAAAGAGAATGAATGGAAGAAAGAAGTAGGTAAAGGAAGACGAACCGTCGTACTCCATCGTGTTCGACCATTCGGATTGCTGCGTGACGGCCGGCAGCACGCAATCACTCGGAGAATGTTCTGGAAAGAAAGCCGATGAAACACAAGGGATTGCTTGAAAGAAAGAGGAACGAACGAACCCCGTTTCAACAGGATGTCCCATGCGTCCACGTCCGCACGAATCAGAATCTTCTCCTTTTGCAGAAAGAAGACGCGGTTCAAACAGAGGCCCGTCGGCGCGAGCGGACTGCAGGGGCCGCTCTCCGGCACGTCCACTTCGACGCCCGCTTGGCCCAAGACCGCAAACCACGAGCGGAGGGCGAGCGGTTCGGGGCAGCTGAAAGCAGCAAGCATTCAGAAGAAACGGGTGGAATCGGACGAACGTCATTGGGATGCGGTAGGAGCGGAATTCGTCGACCACCAGCCCGCCGGAGGTCGTCTTCCGGCGGCAATGCAACGACCACACGCCCTGCTGGACGCACTGAAGCGGGTAGCCGAGATCTGCGTGGCTGAACGGCGCGCTCTTAACCGCCTCCCACTCGCCGTCGGGCAGACGAAGGCGGAAGGCGCGGTACGGGCAGTGCGGGGCGCTCTTCGCGAAGACGTAGAGAAAATCCCCCGCCATGCACGTGCCCTTCATAAAAGCTGCCTGAACGGAGACAATTCAAAGAAGCGAAAGGGAACTCACAATTCTGATCATAAAATCGGGGTTTTTCTTCACTTCCGTGTGTGCACCGGACTCCAAATCGACGAGCAGGAGGTGGACCGCGGTTTTGGCCGTCCGAATGCAGAGATTTACGGTGTGCAGGCAAACGAGCTGGTTGGTGCGCAGTTGGAAGTCGAAGAATTCGCCCACGATCGGCACACTTGGCTGGTGGCACGCTCGAGCCGTCTGCTCGGCGTGGTCGTAGGCGATCGCCCAGTGCTGCTGCCTGTGCGAGACGACCACGACGAACCGCCCGCCGCCCGCCCGCAGGATTCTGCCGGCCGATGCGACCGAATGGCGGCCGAAATGGAGCGGCAGATCGCGGCGGATCTCGAAGCTCTTCAACCCAAAGTCGACGGCCATCAGCTGGAGGTGCGGGAGGCCAGCTTGGCTGAGCGAAAGCAGCAGGAAGGTCGCCCGTCGAAGGCTGCAGTCCTCTTCGACCTGCACTGCGTTGAGCACCTTCCGCAACGGCGTTACTGCTTCGCCCGTCCACGCCAGCATTCTGAACTCGACGGAAATCAAACAAACGAAAGAAAGAAGGCCCACATCTCCATTCCGTAGAAGGTGTCCAGCACGGGCACCTGCTTCGGCCATCCGAGCTTCCGGTCGAACGCGAGGATCAGCCGCCCGTTCGTCACGAAGCACTCGGCCTCTTTGGCGGTTGTGAACTGCGAGTTTACGTAGAAAATCGGAGAAATTCGCGGCTTCTCGACCGGCCGTTCGGGAGCGTCGGCAACGGGCTCTCCCACCTCGCCGACCACCATCCTCTTCGATTCGTCGGGTTTAATTGATGGGAATGATCAGAACATGCTCTAATCGGGCAACTAACGGTAAGAGAAGCGGGCTGAACGCACGAGCAAGCGATAGAAGACGAAATATTCCTGTATCGATTGGTATCCGCGGTTTCGAAGTACTCGTCGCACTTGGCCGCTTCGCGATTTCTTTTGCTCGTCGGGGACGCAATGAATCCATTTTTATTTTAAGACTGATAATGCGCGCTTCAACAATCAATCCACCTATATGTAAGCGGGGCACTGGGGGAGGTGACGGCAACGGTGAGATCTCGGGAACGGGTGGACGGATTTGGATGGGGTTTTTTGCAATCGATAGAGGAGCTCGAGGAGGTAGGGCGAAACGAAAAATATTTCATACGATTTTTGATTTAAGGTTTTTATTGAAGTTTGAAATTTGAACGGCCGTGGGGCAGTGGGCGGGAGGCGTGGCGCAGTGGGTTGCGCGTGGGGTTGGGAGGCGGGGAGGTCGATGGTTCGATCCCGGGTAGCGGCGTTTTGAAAATCGGTACCGGAGAAGAATAAATAGCTGGAAATGGTCAAGAATGTTCGGATTTGACGATTGGCCAAGGATTAGGCCAAAAAACGGAAATGAAGGTTGGAACGAAAATGAGGAAATTACGATTTGAGGGAGCGGTAATGGAAAAGATGGATGACATGACACGAAACCGAAAAAGGTTGTGGGTTGGACGTCGTCAATTTGCAGTATGTCGGATGTTTGGCGTGGTTGGGTGGGCGGGCTCGGCCAACGAACATTCGAGGAATCGAATAGTTGCAGTGGGTTGGGGTATGTGGTGGGCTGAACAGTGTATAATGATGTCTGTGAGTTGGGGATTTGGTCGCGTTTGAGTACGCGAGTTGATTTTGCGCGCAATGAAATGTGCGAGCAGGATGTACGGCATGGTTGAAGGTTTAAAGAAACGAGCAGATGACTGAAATACCGATTCGATGTGGCGTAAGCCGAACTGGAGAGTGACAGCGGAGTCATTTATCCTGAGGCTTGGTATTTGTTTCGAGAATTGAACAATGGATTAACAGGCTTAAAGCCGCCGCAGGCGGCTTTTAAGCCTATGTTATCACTAGCCGAGAGGGCCGAAGGCCCGTTTCGGCTAGTAACCCTTTAAGCAGAGCATCGATTGTTTCCATTGGCGAGCGAAAATTTAGCAATTTACCACTTTTGATTAATTTTCTTTTGCGTATTTCACAAATTGCTATTTAAACACCCAAACAGTTCGCGTCTTATTTGTTCATTGTCCTTGATAACCGCTTGAATTGATGCAGGCTCGTCGTGGCAACGCGAACTCGCCCGAACGCGAGTTTCCACTCGGACAGGCGCGAGCGGCGGACGAAAGCCTGCGAGGTTTGTGAGTGAGCGGCGGCCGGCAGACCGCCTTGTCCTTCGCTCTCCGCACACACACAGCCGGCCGGGCGCCGGGTGGTCGGTCGCCAAGCCCTCGCCCACTCGAACGAAAGGCGAGTGAGCGGAAAGCGGAGCGTCGACCGCGGCCGCCCGCCTGACGCCTGCCGCCCGCCCGCCCGCACTCCGCTTGCTCGGCTTTGGCGCCAATCTGCGGCGAGCGGCCGCTTTCACTCGGAAAATGGGCGACGCGTCCGATCCAGTGATGCTCAGCGACTCGGAGGGCGAGAGGGCCGGCCACGAGCCGCCGGCCGTCGTGGACCCGCTCGACTACGGGGCTCTCGCCCAATTTCTTCTTTCTTGCGCCGACGAAGTCCAGGCAGAGGCCGAAGGAAACGAGCGGGCCGTCCGTGATGCTCCGTCTTCCGACCAGGAATCGGCGACCAGCGAGACGCCGGAGGGATCGGTAAGCGCTCAGCTTCATTGTTTGATTGTTGCTTCGATTTCAGTGGAGATGTCCGCACTGCAAGCGGCACTTCCCGTCCCACCTCCGCGAATCCCACCTGCGAATCCACAGCGGTCGCGATCACAAGTGCTCGAAGTGCGAGGCGCACTTCACGGCCGGCGAGTACCGAAACCGCCACGAGCGGCAGGTCCACGCGTTCGACCGGAACGCCGACAGCCGCTCGACGAAGCTCTCCGAAATTCGGAAGGCGCCCTGCCGCCACTGCGGCCTCCTGGTGAACGTGGGCCGTCTGCCCTTCCACGAGCGGCAACACGCGAACACGAAGGGCCACGAGTGCCGAAAGTGCGGCATCTTCACGGCTCGCAGGGACACTCGCAATCGGCACGAGCGTCAGATGCACGGCTACGATCGGCGGTTGGAAGAAGGCGAACAGGACGAGGTGGGCGTGCATTTTGAGTTGCTTATTGCCGGTTTGTGTTTAGACCGTCGACCAGCCGGAGGATTCGTCTGCAAAACAACCCGCAGAGCAATCTGAAGCTCGAGAAGATTCTCGGCTTGCTCGCTTGCGCGCCGTTCGAGCGCAAGAAAAGCAGAAAACGCCTCAGAAATTGCCGTCGCCCGCTCCGAGCCGGGCGCTCACTCTCATAGACCACCTGCTTTCGATGCCGGCCCTCTTCTACTTTGATTTGGATTCCGTAAGTCCTCCACTTCGTGCATTTATTGCTCGCTCTCTTCCAGTGCCGCCGCAAGTACGGCGTGAAGCCGCTACGCCTGTGGGCCGAGTCGCCGACCGCGAAGATCCTCGTCCTCCGCGCGGAGATGCCGCTCGTGGCCGAAGTGCCCGAATTGGGGCTGCCGGTCTGCTCGGCGCCGATGAGCCGCCGCGAGTTGCCGCGCGCCGCCCGGGGCTCCACTTTCGCGCACGTGTTCGTGAAGCCGACCGCCCCCGAGTGGGTCGATCAGATGCGCGAGGAAATGAGCGAGGACACGCTCTTCCTGGAGTTCGTGCTGGAAGTGCTGCCCGCTTTCGGTCTGCCTTCCGCCCTCCTCGTGACCTCCGTTGCCGATCGTGAGTTCGACGAAGCGGTTGCTCGATTGTCGCCTTTGATTTCAGGCGCCGATCTGGACGTCCCCGCACTCGCTGCCCAGGGGATCTGTGTGCTTTAAAGTCGTTTGTGATGTGCCGCATTGAAGGTTGATTGAGTATAAATAAACGAATAAACCGCAACCCGAACGGTCTTTCATTCTCTTTGTTTTTTGGGGGCAAGGGGAGAGTTGAATTCTGCGGCTGGCCAGGCTTCAAGCGCCTCATGGGCATCGCTGAACCGAGCGGAAAGTGGGGAGTCGTCGAGTTGTGGATGGCAAGTGATTCTTCGACTCCGTCCTTCCATTTACTTCGCGTGCGAGAGTCGTCGGTGTCATGCTTTCTTGGAGTTACCGAGCGAACTCCGCATTGCGGACAAACGAGTAATGTCTTGAACTGAGACCACTTGTTCGGCGAAAGAAGCATTGTTTGTTTATACACAAGTCCAGCAATTTTATTTCAGACGGGCAAAAGTGAAAGCGATACAGCCAGCATTTCAGGAAGGACCCGTAGAAATCACGTGCACAGTCGAAAACAACCGTTTGGGCCGCATCACTTGCACCCGAGTTTTGCAGAAGAAGCCCAGAACAAAATGTCTGTACGGTTTGATCGAAGCGACCATGATGAAGAAATCGACGGTGGAATGAGCGGAAGCGATCGAGAGAGCAATAAGAAATGAGTAGTTGAAACGTGGAATGCTGAAGAAAACAACCGCAACACAGAAGAGGAATGGAATGCCCATCGTGAGCAACGAGCCGACTATCTGAGCGGCACACGACTTGAGCAACATCACTTGCATTCGGTAGGTGTTTACATGAAATGCACCTCTTCTTCTTTGCAGGACAACGACCGAATAGACGACGAAAACAACCAGTAAGAAAATGCCGAAGCTCGCAAGAGAAAATGTTCCAGCCATGCGCACTCGTGTTCCTAACGAACTTGTGGCCAGGCACATCAGAGAGGGCTCGTTTTCGAACAAACGGCGTACGGCAGAGCTCGCAGACACTAATTTTTGACGGTTGTTCTCGTACTGCGCATCCGTTTGGTAGGCAATCAACTAAAAACCGGTAAGTAGATTAGACGCACATCACATTGGTTTAAACTTACCAAACATGCAACTTCCGTAGATACAGCGATTGTTATCTGAAAGTGCGGGCTGGCACGACGATAGAGCTTCGATACTGGCGAGGATTCTCCGAGATAAGCCATCTGCAACATTTCAAATGAGTAAGAGAGTGTAAAGCACACTTACCGATCGGTAGAATAAGCAGAGAATCAATGAACCGGTTTTTCCGACGCCGCAACTCACAATGGCCGTGATCAACCATCGAGTCCAAACAGGCGACTTGTGCCGGAAGAGGAACGACGAGCTGAACATGCAGAAGGCCGGAAATGTGGGCACCAAGTGGGCCACACACAAGACGAAATCGAACGTAAAGTTCCACCCCACTTGGTTCAAGAGAAGCCACTTGTAAAAAGACATCGTTTTGAACGAGGCCTTGAGAATGATGAAGACGGAGGCAACGGCTGTGAGGACACTCGAGCCCAGAATCACGAGCTGAGCGATCGAATACAAGCAGATCTGATGTTCGATGGGGACGCCCTCGGTAACAGCCCGGTCGAATTCGTCCGACTCCATCCGAGCGAAAAGAAACGAATGACTGGGCAATCGGCAGGGGAGTCGGCAAGACGGAGGGCAGGTGATTCACCCACCTTTGCCGTCTGTTAGCGCTATCCACCTGTTCCCACTGGAGAGAATCGAGTGGCATTCGAGAGGTGCACTATGCGTACTGCTTTCTGATCCCCGAGTTGATGTCATCGTCTATCTTCCGGAATTTTCCGCTTACTGATGGATTCGTTCGTGAAAGGACCGATTGCCAGAAGAGGGCTGCTACATGCCGGAAAGAAGAAGTGAGTGAAGTCTGCCGATTTGGCCTGAACCTTGTGTAATAGACGCGAATTCCGTTGTTCGTTATTCCGTGCCGTCGGTGAACCCCCTCCCTCGTTCCGTTCATTCGGGGCACTTCTGTACGTCCGATGGGATCATTCCGTTTGTGCGGCTCGCAGACCATCAGCAATTCCACTGAACATCGGGGCTTGTTTTTTCGTTCAAATCCTATCGATCGCTTGCAGCTGCATTCCAGTTGACCTTGTGGCTTCCGCACCAGTCAGTCAGCTCGTTTCAATTCTGTGACGAGTTCGCGTTCGATCTTAAAAGCCATGCACTTGCTCCATTTCTCTTTGCTGCGGTAACCGATGAGTACAGCTGTTCATTGAATGAAGGGGCTTCCAAGCAGAGAGTTTAGCGCAGTAGACGAACGAACCGCCGTATGGGCTGAATTCCGCGCAGTCCGTGTTGTTTGTCGTTCAGGCGATGATTTCTATTCCGATGATCTCGAACTTTCCGATTATGTGAACGAACAGTCGCGTCGATTGCGCACGTGCTTGTGGAATTTGGGCGAGATTCGAAGCGTCCTGTCTGCGCCCCGATTCTATCCCGTTTTTCTGGTTTGAACAAACGAGAATTCCGACGAGGCGACCGTCTGGGACTTCCTGCAAGACTAAAGTTTTTTCATTTCGCTCAACCGCCGACTTTTGAGCGGACATTCCGCGCACTGGCATTTCGATCAGCGACCTTTTTTTCGATAAACACTCCAAAGATCTCCTGCTTCCAGCGGCCTAGCATTGAATGACCGCTGGGTAGTCGTTTGGCAGCTCGCTTGCCGGGATCCTTTGATTCCGTAGAGAGACGGAAACACTTGAGAACATCCACGAAATTCCGTGGTGCATTACAGGGCTAACATTACGTTGATTTCTGCGTGGGACTTCAGCCCATCTCTCCAAACAGTTGCTCGGGTCAACAGGTCGCGACGTAAATAGCGGAAAACGGTAATGGGTTGCTGTTCGTTGAGCGTGACGTCTGAATTAGCAGTTAGTATTTTGTGCTCGTTGTGTCTGCATTTGAACGAAAGTCGTCTATCGAGAACAGTCACGACTGTACGGTTGTTGAACAGAAGGTTCGTGGAAGTAGAGGCGCGATTCCGTGGATGCTTCCGAACACGCGGAGGAAACAGCTGGAAAGAAACACGTTCATCGAATAATTACGTGCCTCTTCACGCATCTGACGGTTATTCGGCACGTCGAGACGCTCCAGCGCCATCAGTCGGCGTGTTCTTGATGTCAGTAGCGATGCTCATTCCGCTCGTCTTTCACCTCTCACTCATCGCTCAACTCGTCTTTTTGATGGGACAGCGGCAGGCGTGCGGCTCGTTGGCGTTCGATCGACGGTGTGGACCAAATTCCGCGGGTCGATCGACATGGTTCTCGCGACAATTGGAGCCTTTGTGCACGGCGAACACTTCCTTCTCGCATTCCGCAAAGAAGTAGAACAAGAAAATGAAGAGAAATAAATGTGGAGTGGAAGAACAACGTTTTTCGGCTCGCAGCAACACTTGAAGCAAGCAATTCCGTTGATTTAACGGGAACAACGGATCGACGCAGAGCGTTTATCACTTCAAAACTCATTGAGATCGAGCGGGGAAGATCGAGCGGGACCCGTCCGTCGAATTCGTTTCTCGGTCATCTCCACGACATGCTCGTTGCTCAAAAGACGGGCGTCAACCCTCACATCAAAAAACTGCACTTTGTATGCGGTTATTCGGCAACAGAAACTTGGTCCCATAGTTGAGCGACGCGGTTTGGCCGCTTTTTATTGCGTTGATTGCCTGCCGAAGATGTCGAACATGAACGCTTGCTTTGGAGTCCATGGCGTCTTCCTTCAGAAATTCCGACATTTTTAAGCATTGTGGCGTTGTTTTGCCTCTCTGTTAGCGGCAAGTGGGTAGCAGCTGAAGATCTTTTGTTTTAATACACTCGTGTGACGTTCGACGCGGCGGGCGGAGGAGAGTTCGAGGCTGCGGTTAGAGTTTTTCTCCTCGATTCCGGGAATTCGAAGAAATGAAATCGGCGCACGAACGAACGAGCTGAAAATTTCATTCGCTTTTTGCTGTTATGACAGAAGAATCGTGATTTCTTTCCGCATGAACTGGAAATTGTAGCTCTGCGTGGTTTGAAGCAGAGAACAGCCTCATCTTCTTTATTCGTCTGGTCAGCCGATAACAAGGGACGATAATCCGCATGAAGAATATCCTACCGAGGACGACCATTCCGAACGGTTGCAGTACTGCCAACAGGCCAATTCCGTTGCACTCGTGGTTTTCATCAGAACGTACCGGTGTACGAGGCGGTTGGGATTTGAATCGGAAAAGCACGGATGGGATGCGCGTCAATTCCGTTGGGTAGCGCCTTTGATGCCTTCGCTTTTGTTCCGCATGTTCAGTCTTTTTTGGTTGAAAACCGTGGCCACTCATCGTCTGCATTGTTTTTGCACGCGTCTTCCTTGCCAATTCACACATCGCATAATTCTGAGGTCCTTCACCGTTTGGTCCTTTCACGCATATCGCACACACCTCTCTCTTGAAGATCTCATAGTCTCTGCGGCTTCGTGAAGTGCTGCCGGTCGGTTTGAAACACGATTCCGCTTTCATCTGCGGACTCTTGTTTTTGCCCTGCCTACGATGCAAGGCGTGCCAGCAATTCTTTTCCGCCGGGTAGAATCGTCCGCCGTAAATGGCGCACTTGTTCGCTTCATTGACCACTCTGCTCGTTTTTCATTGCTTACGAGAATGAAAGCCGCATTGTCGGTTCTGAAATGAAATCGGCCGCCAGCTGTTGATTCCGGATTGTTCTCCACGTAAATTAGACGTAGCGCCAGTTGGCCTCCAGTTGGACGTCGCTTTCTCTGGTCGGAGCTGGCTGCTGCTGGCGTTCATTTCGCACGTGTTATGCGGACAGCAAAGAGGACTGTCGTGGGAGAATTCCGGTCAAGGAGCAATTGTGCCGCTTTCATGAGCTTGCAGCTTTTTTTGAGTTGTTGATCGACGGCAACTGTGAGGCTCTATTCCGAGCGTCGTGTTTCTTCTACTCGACAGGAATTCCGTCTTGAATTTCAAGTACCCGTCGTTTATTCCGCGCCGTGGACCTGCCGTTCGTTTTCCGATTCGCTCTTGTCACCGAACACAAACCCTTCCAATCGCATGGTGTCGTTGTTGAAGGAGTTGTATTCCAGACTCTGCAATCCCTAGTGCCCGCTCTTTTTTGTTCGTTGAGAACTCACTCCGCTCGATAGTCGGAACGGCGATCACACGCGTTGTCCACTCGGTCATTTTGCAGCTTCTGTTCAGACTGCTGCTTTCAATCGATGAAGGTTGAGGAGCTCGCAAACTCGTTTGAACGGTTCACAAAAGCCACGAATTGCAGGTCGAGATTTTTTCGTTCGCGCGCAAATCGTGGAACTGCTGCTTCCACTTTCAAGAAGCAACTTGGTTGGGGCCCGGAGCGTTGATTCCGTTGCCCCGCCGCGTGTTCGAAAACGGCAAGTCAAGCGACTTAATTCCGTAGGTGCGTTACGAACGCGCGAGGGTTTTTGGGTGAAGCGAAGAGAACAGAAGCGACTTTATTCCGCGCAGTTCGGCTACTTTTTTAGGCAAAACGAAGAAACAAAACAACCATCGACCACTTACGAGTGTTGAGGAGTTGCTTTGCAATTGATTCCGTACTGCAAGTTCGTCTATGGCTGGAATCCGCTTCGGACTCCTCTTTTCCATTCAATTTATTCCGCATTGTTGCTGAGCAGGCGAGTAGCCTCCAGCCCGTGCGCGTGTCTTTAACGGTGGAAATTCCGTCCGCAACTCCACAAGCATCTTTTGTTCGCTTACCGTGGATCCAAACTGCCCGTTTGTTCTTCTTTGTGGTCCGCCCCGAAAGAAGAAGGACAGGTGTTGATCGATGGAAGCGCTACTCGACTGCAGACGTGTCGTCTACTCGTGGGCGTGACGCCGAGAAATGAGCGCTGTCGACCTCGGTGGGGCACCGGCATCGCCGTTTGTTCGATTCGATTCGTTCACCTGCGGGGGGGGCAGTCCAGACCGTTTATTGATCCCAGCAAGCGCCTTCTTCAAGCGAGGCAATTCCGACCACCAGTATTAACGACAGCCGACTTTTGCACGTGCACAGGCGAGCCTCTTTGAACAAAGCGATCATTCGTCGCTCGTTGAATTCCGCGCTGAAGCCGGAAGGAATCTTGTTCTGTTCGCACTGCTGTTGACAAACAAGAAGATTCCGCCGCTCGCGTCACTCAAACTGAGGAGGATTGCACTTTCTTTGGATCCTTAGCCGTTTCCTCCCGTTCGTAACCGCTGAAGGCCATCACAAACAAACACCCTTCGATGCGTCCGTTTGAAGAAAAAGAACAGAAAGGGCAAGCGAGCGCTGGCTTTATTCCGGACGTCGCCTTAATTCGAGTGGACCTTGCTCGCGTCGACAGTCTTCTCGTTCCGTTCATTCCGAACACCTCGCTTACGGGTTTTTTTAATCGTCATGTTCTACGGAGTCGTCTTTGGATTTCGCTTAATCGAAAGATCTTTCTCGATGAAGCAGTTCTTGAAGTGACGGCGTGCTCGAATTTCGAAGGTGGCAGAGGCCGTTCTTCGTTATTCCGCGGCCTTCATCGTTTCCGTTCGACCAAACGAAACACGACGACAGCACTGGAGTGTGCCCGCGACTTTCTTCTGGCGTGGAGAGCGGAGACTTCAGTTGAACACGGGCGTGAAACTTGCTGCTGGTAGTTTGGAATTCCGCCTCGATTGGTGCCGTTCCCGGTTGTTTGGACGGGCAATAATCGAAAGCGTGTCTTCCATTCCGGATCCTCCGTTAATCTCCAGAAGCAGTAAGAAAGAGCAGTCCATTCGCATTCGGACCCCAGCCATCCAGCTTCTTCTTTCAAGTGACCTTTCGCACGAGCTTCAGTCTGGTTCGCGCCGGAAGTGCTTGTTGCATGTGTGAGCATCGCACGGGATCATCTCCGTTTGAAAGACGGGTGAACTGAGAGGATCGTTGCAGTCTTGCGAGTGCTGTTCGCGGCCAAGATTCGACCTAGTCAACCCAAGACGAAAGCGACAAGGTTTCTGTGTTGAGAAAGACGGACGCGTTTGCTCATTCCGCAGGATCGCGTAAATGATTGTCTGCTTCTGGTTGGTGATCAGCTTGTCCCGCTTTTATTCCGTTGTGTAATCCACCGGGCGCACTCATGGCTCGTTCAGTGCTTTGTCCTGCTCGAAAGCCACTGTGAAGCTCGAAGTGCCGCAGACCCTCTGGAATGATCGTGCTCGTTCGCTCCTTGAAACACCATTCGCCAGATGACATTTGCAGCTTGCCAGTCATCGTCAAATCGAACGAAGCGAGCATTCCGTTCTTGTCGTCGGCTTCAGTCTCCATTTACTTCGGACATTCGAGAAGGGTTGACTTTTGCGCGACAACGTTCAACGATTGACTTCTGTTGTTGTTTTTCGTTCTGACACACGGAAGAAGCAGACGCTGTGAAAGCGGCTCTTTTGCACGGAAGACAATTAACGGAATCCCCATTCCGCTTCAGAAACTTCGTAATCGATCGTCTAATGTATTGAAGAATCTTCGCAAATCTACGTTTCATTCCGCTCGTCCAAAGCACTTGACGCGAAATTCCGTAAGACGAGCGCGATGTTCACGTGAAATAACAAATGAGCTCTACCGATAGCAAAACTCGCAAAATCGTTGTTTCTCGAGATCGAAAAGGCTTAAACAGTGTATTGTTTGCGGCTTAACGTCAGCGTGGCTTGTTTGCACAAGCAATTCCGTGTCATCGGTCTTTGTGGGACACTCGCACTGCTTCTCGGGTCGAAACGGTGATCCAAACGAACATTCCGCTCGTGCATGTCGACTGGGACGGTGATCACGTGGAATACACGAGCCCTTTTGTTTGTAGGGCGCGTTGACGGCCGCGTTATTCCGTCACTTCTTGCAGGCCCTTGATGTCGTTGAACTGCAAGTTGACAGCCCAATGCTGTTCTCCATAGTTCAACAGTCGACTTGCAGCTTTTCGATGAAATTCCGTTACGTAGACGCCGATTGGTGCCTGGATGCCGTTGCTTTTTTGCTGGATACAACTAACGGGCGGCCTGTTGCACGTGGGTCGACGTTACAGCTTTGTGTGGTGTCTGGCAGTCGATCCACCTATATGTAAGCGGGGCACTGACGGGGAAAGCGGCAACGCCGAGATCTCGGGAATGGGTGGATGGATTTGGTTGGGGTTTTTTGTAATCGATAGAGGAGGTTGTGGAGGGGGGACAAAAAGAAAAATTTCACATACGATTTTTGATTTAAGGTTTTTATCGAAGTTTGAAATTTGAACGGCCACGGAACAGTGGCGGGGAAGCGTGGCGCAGTGGGTTGCGCGTGGGGTTGGGAGGCGGGGAGGTCGATGGTTCGATCCCGGGTACCGGCGTTTTTGAAATTGATACCGGAGAGGAATAAATAGCTGGAAATGGTCAAGAATGAATGGATTGGACGATTGGCCAAGAAATGGGCCATAAAAACGGAAATGAAGGTTGGAACGAAAATGATGAAATTCCGATTTGAGGGAGCGGGTAATGGAAAAGATGGATGGTTTAGAAGCTGATCGTTTTCTTGGAAATCATCGGCGAGCGCATGATACGAAAACGATTGTGGGTTGGCCGTCGTCAGTTTGCGGTATCTCGGATGTTTGACATAATTGGGTGGGCGGGGTGGGCCAATGGACATTCGAAGAGCCGAATAGTTGCAGTGCGTTGGGGTAGGTAGTAGGCTGAACAGTGTATGCTGATGTCTGTGAGCTGGGGATTTGTTCGGGTTTGAGTACGCGGGTTGATTTTGCGCGCAATAGAACGTGCGAGCATGCTGTACGGCATGAATGGTTAAAGGTTTAAAGAAACGAGCAGATGACTGAAATGTCGACTCGATGTGGCGTAAGCCGAATTGGGCAGTGACAGCGGAGTCATTTATTTTGAGACTTGGCATTTGTTTCACGAATTGAACAATGGTTAAACAGGCTTAAAGCCGCCGCAGGCGGCTTTTAAGCCTCTGTCATCACTAGCCGAGAGGGCCGAAGGCCCGTTTCGGCTAGTAGAGCAATAATTCCGTTCTGCTATGCACGCTTGCTTTCAATCTCACGCGACCTACTGCCCAGCAAACATCGGATCCGTCTCACCGATCGGGTTGCACTCAACGCGCAGCAAACTCGATGCAGTTTTTACGCAGTTGATTTCGTTCAACTTTAGAACTCGTTTTTTCGTTATTCGAAGTCAATAAAACAATGAGGTGTTTTTCGATTCCGTTCCGTGATCCAAATAGAATAATCGACCTCCGTTCTCGTGTTCTAAAGCTTGCTTCAGCCTCACAAAACGCCGCGCTTCTTTCACCCATCTTTTCGAGACGCTACGATCAAAACGGACGTTACCGTTAGCTCCACTCGACTGCTCGCCTTCCTTCGTTTGGTCGCCCACTCGCTGCATCAATCTATTCCGTCTTTGATGCGTGAAATGAAGGGGCATTCCGCGCGGTACGAACTCGACGGTCGCGCTCATCGAAAAAGCCGACGAATGAATCACGGAAATGCGGAGACAAAAAAGAACACGCGATCTCGACCGCTCGGATTGGCCGCCGGCTGCAGTGGACGGCGGAAGCCACTCGGCCGCTCGTCTCGCCAATTCCCCACCCGCCGGTCGCCGTTCGTCTTTTTACACCCGCCGCTCTCGACCGGCCGCGGAGAACTCGGCGCCGAGCGGACAAAAAAGGAGGCCGGCCGGGAGTCGCCGCTCTCGCAATTTACAACGCGGCCGGCCGGTCGAGAGTCAGTATCCTCGGTCGAGCGAACCGGGGACGCCCATCGAATAGCGGGCGTAAACAAGCGGGAAAGGAGGCGGAAAGTAACAGGCAAGAGAATCCTTCTTCCAGCGAGCTGTGGTCGAACCGCACGGCCATCTGCTTGCGATCAACAATTTGTATTGACGACGACGAGCAACCCATTGACCGCTCATTCAACTGGTCAGAACACGAAACGCCCGGCGAGCGAGTGGACATCCACTGAAGCACTGGAAACTGATCAAATCAATCGATCGCTCTCGTTTGAACGCCGCTGGAAGACGCAGAGCGCCTAGCACCTCCAAAACAAACTCTAAAAACGGCCGGCTCCACAAACATGGGGACAAAAAAGCCGCCCGGCCCTCGTTGGAGTGGACCTGCCGAGAGCTTCTGACCGCAGAGAACAAACAAGGGAAAAGGCCGCTGCTTGGCCTGCCGATGCCGTCGATCCCGCGTTTGTTCGAATGAAAGAGGGAGAAGAGTGCGCACTCTGCTCGTTGTCAACACTCGCACTCGAGGATCTTGCCCCTCTCTTGATCGATACACGCCCGCGGAGTCTTAACAGTAAACCTTCAGCTGATCGACCATAGTTTCGGGCTTCCTGCTCGCGTCTTTTGTCAACTTCGTGCAATGCTGACCATCGTGCTTGCTGTAAAGGATCCAGTATTCTTGTTCTTGCTGTCTTCTGCCCATTCAACTTTCCTCTACCCACAACTTTTCGGTTAATCCGGAGCGAAAAGAGGAATTCGGGTGGTTTTTCCGAAACTTTGGCGCCCCGAAAGCCGCTCAACCGTTCGTTTGGGTCGACGAAATGCGGGATTATGCGCTCTTGAGGCGATTGTGACTGCCCTCTCCTTGTCGGACGTTCCCGGCAGCGATAAAAGTTCTCAGTTCTGTCTGTCATTGAGGGGAAATACGGATTTGCCACGGCTTTCTGCAATTCTAGTAACAGGAATGCAGTGGGCCAAACCAAAGGCGCTTATTCTTGCCGCTCTGCAGCGCGTAAGGCGTGCGCTTTTCTTTATGTTCCGATAAAAATTTTGAATACAACGGATTCGTCCCGGCCGTTCGAAACGATTGAAATCGGGGTTAAAAGCGGCAATAAATCAAGTGACCTTAAGCACCGTAGTGTCTTGCTAGTTCGCAGAGCTGTGAGAACTACTTATGTCCCCATCTTGCTCGTAGACTTTTGGCTGAAGCGATGTCACAGCTTCGCAACGGCGTTGTTCTCTTCTTTGTGGTTTGTTTTGGCCCCCAAAACGGTCGATCGGCGGAGATACAAACAGCTATCATTGGACTAGACGGCGAATTCGTAAGTGGACGTCACGGCCGGCCGTTTATTTGTTTCAGCATATCGCTCGGGCGTATGTCGGAACCCCGAGGTTGCCCGTGCTGTTGCGCGTGTCTACCGTGCTTTCGGGTTTGATTCTGTCGGAAGATCCGTGCGCTGCTCAACTTCTGCAATGCCCACGAGTGTGTGCGGATGGTCCGTTCAAATGCACGGTTTTCGTAAAAGAGGACGTTGTAATTGTAGAAGACTTTGGACCACAACTTTGCCAATCGGAGTGCTTGCCGGCGAAAAAACTGCGGCGGTGGAGGGATTGTGCTCCGAGAGAAGAGTTCATCGGGCATTCCTTCCACTACAACCAATCCGAATCGACCACGCACATCCCGACGGACCTCAAATGGAGCGCACAGACGATGACGTTCACGAAGCTGGAAGGCAGCGTGGTTCTCGATTGCATTTCTTTCTTGCGCTCGAACGACACGCCGAGCGGCTTTGCGGTCGAGAACGCGCCGCTCTTGGTGGGAAAGCTTGTGAACTATTTGTAAGGCCTTTGCAGAAGACTAGAACGAACAAGGCTCTTCATTGCAGCCAGTTCGACCCAACCATCAGCGGATACTTCGGCCTCGCGCCGGGCGCCCACAACCTCGTCGTTCGAGCCCACGACCAGGGCCTCATTCCCGCACCGATCGTTGCTTCTGCGCTCTCGAAGACCCTCTTTTTCGGCGGCCTTCCGATCGATGCGCCGTGCGGTGAATGGACTTCTTTCCCGACGTTCAAGAACAAGTGGACGATCGAAGCGGATCGCTTGGAGATCGCCGGCGTCCCGTTCGAAAAGCCAATCGTAAGCAAGAGAACTCAGGGACAACTTAGACGTTTGTTCAGATCCATTTTGCGTACATCGAGGACTTTCTTGAGTACGTGGAAACCAGCGAGCGTTATTACTTGCCGGATAAGATGATCGAGCTGTTGTTGAAACGAGCTGCCATCATTCCGCACCCAAACGCTCCCCATCAGTACCTCATCAACTGTTCCGACAGCCTCTCGGCTCGCGTGAAACTAGACAACGAAGAGTTCTCTTTCCCGATTCCGCAAGAGCGAAGTGAATTCGCCCACTTTTGCAATGTTGAAATTCGTTCAATTCGTTTCTTTGGAGCGAGGACCTACAAGGTTGCGTACACGAACATTCCAACCGTTGTTTTCCCGCTCGGCATCCAACACAACTACTGTTTTGCGTACGACTACGGAAATAAAACGCTCAGCTTTGCTTTAGCAGCAGAACACGAATTACAGTAGTCCACTTGTTCATTTTATGTTCTTGCCGGTATTTACGTCGAATAAACCGTGTAGTTTGAGCAAACCGATACGGCGGACTCCGCCCCTGCCCTCTCAAACGATACAAAGGCACATTCGGTCGTCGGGCAGCCCTTTTATTTACGGAGTTCGTCGTTCATGCTCGCCGAAAGATCAAACACGTTACTCCTTTGAGTGGTGACGGATGCGTGCAATCCTCGGTTACTCGTTGCTGTTGTGGGCGGTAGTCAACGGCGATGTTTTGCTGTACAACGTCGTCCAATTGACTCATGGCGGCGATCACTCCAGCCCGAAATTCAGGTTCTTTCTTCTTTCTCTCATCCACTCCTCGTTGTTCAGTGCCGACGGTAAGTCGATCACGTTCACGGCCACGGGCGGCCCGTACGAAACGAAGTGCCATCACGTGTACAGCATCGTCTTCTTGACTACCGGGCGGCCTATTTCCCTCCTTTCAAGTGGGATCGGAGAGGAGAAGGGCGCCGTGGTGGAAATCGTGAAAACGGGGTTTTACGTTGAAGATTGGACGGGTACGCGTCTTTTTTGTGTCCGCCATACTCGCTGCTCTTTATTTCAGTTAAGCAAACTCTTTCGAGCAACGTCTTCACTGTAGAGTTCCTCCGTTTACGCGAATTCATCGCAATTTTTGCAGACGCTTCGAAATTCGTACATGACCGACAACTTCACCGAAGCTTCCTTCTGTCCGCCTTCCGTGTGCGAACAAACGGATTTGGACGCAAAGACACGAGCTGTTTGTAAGCCGCAATCAAGAGTTTTTTTCTAAACACCCGTAGGTCAAACGATGCACGAAGAGCAGTTCCCGAACGAAGTGCCGGTGGTCTTTAGGCAGGACGAAAACGGGCGTGAAGCGCTCGAAATCCCGACCGACTACCGCCTCTGGGGCAAGTGGCTGTTCGGCACCAACGAGATGCACGTGGGAACGTTCGCCACAAGCAAGCGCGTGAAACTCTTCGTTCGACTAGGCGGTCAAACGGTTAGCTTTTGCTCGTTGTTTCAAGCGTTTCGTTTGGATTTACTTTCACGTTCCCGGCTGGATCGACGGCTTTGATGCGGTGGACACAACGGCGAACAGTTCGGCTCTCTTCCACGGCGTTCGCCTGTCCAAGAAGCAGCAAAAAGTCGCTCGGTAAGCTCGGCACCTACCTTCTGTCTCTATGGATTTAGCTCGGGGCTTCTCACACTCGAAGGAGCGGCCATCTATAGGACTTCCTTTGCCGCCTTGCAGGACGGGAACTTCTCGCTCGACACTCCGTTGCTCGAAGATCCCGACCACTCGCTGCTCGATCCAAAGTTCTTGCGAGACGGCAGTGGGCGCTTCTTCTTCACCCGACTGGACACGCGGACGGGCGAGAGTTCCGTTTGGCTGCGGGATGGCAACCAGGAGGCACGAGAAGAAGCATACAACGCGGTGTTCATCCTTCTCGTTCAGGTTCTCGTGCGCACCGGGGCCAAGCAGATGGACACGATGCGGTGGAACGGAGTGGACTACGTGATCTTCGTTGCGAAAACGGGAAATGGCGGCGAATTCCAGTTATTTCACGCTAGCTTCGGCCAGAACAAGACTCGAGCGACCCCAAAAGGTCGGTGATTTCTGCTCGACACAACTCTTTCTTGCGTTTCCAGAAGACGCCGTCGAATATTTCGAGCGGTGTTCGATGTACGTCCAAAATGCGAGCGAATTGTTCGCGGGATATTCCGTCTTGTTGGATGTCAGGTAAAGTAGCCGCTGAAGATGTTCACCAAGCGTAGATTCAGTCAATCATTAATGAAGGTCATCCTTACGCTCGCTGATCGGAACGGACGGATGAGCTCGAACACAAACGGTGAGATAAGCGATAGAACAAGTGTTTCAGGTCTTCCTATTGGTCGCGAACAACCCAAACGTGCAGCCATCCATGCGCGTGCTCAGTTTCGGCCCGGCGCAAGTCTACTGGGCGCGCTTCTTGAGCGAAGACGGCGATGGAGACATGCTAATGGTCTCGCCGCTTTCCAGTCAAGGAGCAAGTTTTTGAGCTTACAGCCACCGATGAAAGGGTTGCAGGACTGCGTCGATGAATTCGACCCTAGCGAATGTTTGGTCGTCGGCGACTGCAATGTCGACGACGCCGACTGGTGCGATTACGTTGGAACGCAAATCCAGTTGCCTCAAGTCAACGAAATCTACCGCCTGAACGGTTACGGAACGATCAAACAGCGGCTGACGAACAACGACTGCTTTGAGGGCGAGTTGGCCGTCTCCGCCGACTTCCGGCAGGTGGTCTTCGCGAGCAATCGGGACGGCGACTACGATCTCTTCCTCGCCGACCTGGACGACATGGACAACGCGAGACTCGTGAGAAAAAAAGGCGGCTACTCATTCCATATCCCTCTTTAGATCACGAACACGCTCGGCTACGAGGGCGGCGTCCAATTCGCGCCGGACGGCCGCTCAATCGCCTTCTTTGCGTGGCGCCCGCAATCGCCCCAAGCGCAGGAATTCTACAGATTTCTTTGTTCCTACAACGTGACAGACAGCGACCGACGCGAAGTCTACCGAATGGACTTGGAAAGCGGGAAAGAAACGAAGCTCACCGCCTACGGTTCGCTGTCCAGCCTG
Source organism: Aphelenchoides fujianensis (assembly GCA_024699865.1). NCBI lineage: Eukaryota > Metazoa > Nematoda > Chromadorea > Rhabditida > Aphelenchoididae > Aphelenchoides > Aphelenchoides fujianensis. The sequence continues at coordinate 1,635,131 of JAMPIO010000005.1, read as the reverse complement.
CCCGAACTCAACAACACCTGGGAGACGCCGTTCTTCTCCTTCGCACCGAACGGCGACCTTTACATCCGCCAAGAAAAGCAGTTCAATGTCGTAGAACTTTCTTTGGGATCTACGGAGCTAACAGAGGCCTGTAAGCCTTCGTAGCCGTTGGTTTCAAACGACAGCTTTTTAGTTGAAGTTCTTCCCCAATGACCACACATTTTCCGTGACTTCTATCTCCGGTCAAACGGCGACATCGTGGTTCAATCAATCACAAAGGTGTTGCGCGGAAAGTACAACTTCTCGGCCACGTACGACATTCGGATTCCGCAAATCCCGTCGCTCTCCTCTCGAAACCTCTTGCACGTCTTCGCTTTGTCCGTCTCTCTGTTCTTCGCTGTTCACCTTTCAAGTATTTGAATCGTGGAAAGAAGCTACGCATCCGCTTTTCGTACTTTTGTAGACAATTATTAGTCGACTGAGTAAACAATTCACTTCTTCGAGACGGAAGTGGTACTCATGAAACGTCAAAAAAAGTAGTCTGTCAATTGAAATACCGCGGCCTGGGCGTCATGTTCGGGTAGATGGACGGGAGGATCTTCCTGCCGCACTCGCTGGTCATCACAGCGTGGAACCCGTGTTCCGCTTTCACGTTTATTTGCGTCTTACGGAGAGCGTCAACGCAGAGGCGGAGGAGCGGGCCGGGCGTTCTGCAAGACGAAAGAGTAAACGAAGAGGGGAGAGTGGACTCACTTCAAGAGCAGGCGGTAGATCTCCACCTTCTTCTGCTCCTCGTCGCATCGAACGATCGTGAGGCCGTCGTTTCCGCCGGTTTCCGCGTTCCCGAGCGGCAGCAGCTGATCGTTGCGGTCCATTGTGAGCGGCATCTCTTTCCATTGCAGTTGCTCCAGATCGCAACGGTAGGTGGAGATTTCGCAAGAAGATGAGTTTCTAGAGCGTCCCCAAAAGTACACGCACTCGTCGGACCAAACGAGTTGCCCGTCGTGCCACTGGAATCAAACGAGTGGAGAGGAGCTTGCCCTCTCGCCAACCAACCGAATGCGTCGCGTCGATGTCGCCAGTTAGCTCGGTTGAGCTCCAGGTTTGCTGCTCGAGGTCGGACACGCAAAGGGTGGCCGGTTGTTCGAGGTCGATCGCGTAGAGCGAGCGGCCGTCTTCGCTCAAGTGGTGAACGAGCGGCCGGTCGGTCCGCTCCTCCCGATCCACGTGCAGGCGGGCGGCGTCGACGTTCAAGCGGACGAAATGAACGCGAGAGGTCGGCGCTCTCTCGGCCGTCGCCTGCTTGAGCTCCACGTTCGTTCCGCTGATCTCCGTGAACACGTAAGCGGGAAGCGGAGGTAGCGTTCGGTGCTGCAAGACGACGGCGTCGTAGGTGTTCTCTTCGGCGGACAAGCGGAGCAACAATACGGCGGCGTGGTCGAGCACGACGATCGTCGTGGGGTTCACCACCAAGAAGTCTTTCGGCAACCGGAGCGGCTCTCCGGTCGAGTGGAAAGCCCTGAAATCAACGCGTAAATCGAAGAAAGCAATGCTGGAAGAGCGTACGTGCGAACGTTTCGTAGAAGGTCCACAACCACCAATCCTTCAGGCCAACAACGAAAGAAGTACGCGTAACGACCATCGCGCGACAGCTTCAGCTTTCGCATGTCCTGAACGAAACTGGGGAGCTAAGAGTGGAGGGAAGAAGCTGGTCAACCTTGTAGAAGAAGTGGTTGTACGAATCCCCGCGTTCCATCAGCAGCGTGCTGGGAGAACCGAAAGGAGTGGCGGTTACTTGCTGGGGTTTCCCCGCAAGATCCGTGGCCGATGGACGGACTTGATGGACCCACGCAGCGGTCGCGGGCAATTCAAATGCACCCTCCGCGTCCGCGTTCGCCATTCCGTCGATGTGAATCCCCAAAAGCAAAAGAAACGCTTTTGAACGAGCTGATAACGACGGGGAACGGGCGAGTGCTGTCGGCCCCCTTACGCGTGGAACAAAAAGGGCGGCGGCCGGCCGAGCAGACGTGCGGGCGGCAAACAAAAACGCCGATCAGACGCTGGGACGGCAGAAACGCGCCTAAAGGGAAACACAACACAATTCCGTTGCTTCAATGCGAAAGGTTTATTCGACACAAACACAGCAACAACGCATGAGTTTACTCGAAACGACGCGGGATGGGCGGCATGTTCGGGTAGATGGAAGGCGGGATCTTCCTGCCGCACTTGCTGCTCATGATGCCGTGGAAGCCGTGCGATCCGTTCACGTCCAAGCGGCTCTGGCGGATGGTGTCTACAGCGATGCGGACAAGAGAGTCGAGCGTACTGCAACAGAAAAAGATTAAGGACATGCTGCAAAAGGAAGAGCTCACCGAAAGAGCAGGCGGTACACCTTGCACTCCGCATCGCCCTCCTTCCTGCTGACCACCATCATACCGTCTTCCCACCCGCTCTCCGCGTTCACAATCGGCGAGACGTGTGCGGGGCCGTCGCTCTCGATCGGCAGCTTTGTCCACTCGCGTTGCTCGAAGTCGCAGCGGAAGACGGCGGAGTGCTGAAGCAGAAACAGTCACTGGCGCGCACTCGTTCAAGCAACCCACCTCTTGGACGTCGCCCTTCAACTCGGCCGTGCTCCACGTCCTCTCCGCGATGTCCAGCACGCGCAGGACGGTCGGAGCATCCGGCGAGATCCCAAAAAGCAGCCGGCCGTCTTCGATCAAGTGGTGGCTGTGGGCGGAGACTTCCGGCCGCTAGGTCGGCTCAAAAGAGAACGAATAGTCGTCGTCGTCGACGTTCACTCGAACGAATCGGATCTCCTTGGGGTGGGCGGAGTTGAGGACCGCCTGCCGGACGTCCACCTGCCGGCCGGCGATCTCGCGGAAGACGAACGTCGTCTGCCGTTCGGGCCGCCACTGCATCTCGCTCCCGCGGAACGTTCCGCTCTCGACGTTCAAGCGGAACAGCCAAAGCGCGTATTTTGTGATCGCGAGGACGCGGGTCGGGCTCACGACCACAAAGTCCACGAGTTCCATCGGTTCGTTGCAGTGAGGAGGCGCGAACACGCCCTTGAATGTGCTGAAACGAACGGGCATTGGACGAACGAAAAGAAGGAACTTGCATTCGAGTGTTGCGGACGAGGTCCAGCACGGTGAAAGCATTGGCTTGGCTGTCATGCGTGTACAAGTAGCGGCCGTCCGCGGAGAAGCGCACCTCGCCGATGTTCTGGAAGCTGAATCAAGAGAAGTATTGATGGCGAGAGCTCACCTCTCCGGAAAACCGCTGGTACGGACGCGTGTTGCCGCCCGAATCCGATGAACGAAGCTGGTAGACGCTCGAGCTTGCCATATTGTCCGGTAGAAGAAACCATCGAATGGATGAAAAACAAGCCGCCGACCACTCTTTTATTCACTTCTCGTTGAGTGGCATTCCCACGGGCGCGTGCTCACTCGGCTGCGCAATCCGCCCGCCCGCCCGGGAGCGGTGGGAAAGTCGACGGATGACGCAACCGATCTCTGACCCATGAAATGCGCAATCGGCCGCCGTTGCGAATTCACACAACGGACTGAGTGAATATCGGTCTTCGCCCGCTTCTTCCCATCAGTCTTCTTCCCAGCGAGTACAGCTGTCCGGCATTTCTCGATTTCAACAAAGTTTATTCCAGACAAACAACCCAAAACAGAACACAAACAAAAGAAAGGGGCTAGACGCCCGCGGCGTTCGTGTTCCAACCGAAGAAGGTGCGAGTGGAACGCCACCACTCCTCGAATTTGTGCCACAGCACCGCCGCGTACACCGGCAGCCAGTCGCCGGCCAGCCAAATGCACTGGGCGGACAGCTGGAGGCACACGAGTTGCAGCACGAACAGCCGCTTCTCGAACTCGTCCGGGGCGAAGCCGTCGGGCGTCCAGCAGACGTGGGCGAAGCAGAGGACGAGCGGGACGAACAGAACGAGCGGGACCAACGAGATGTAGGCGCCTGAAAGCCGGAGGAGGGAACTGGCGGTGTGAAAGGAGGTTACCGAAGAGAGCGAGAGCCTCGGTTCTCGCCTGTTCACCGCTAACGACACCAGCCAGTAGGTCACAGCAAGAAGAAGGACGACGAAGCAGGCGATTCGATCCACTCGGTTGTCCACGTCGCCGTCCAGCACGTAGGAGACGGGCGGGTACAGTTTGGCCTAAACGAAGGGGATCAATCGACCGAACAAGAAGTGAACCTTACGTCGTTGCTCGGCCAGATGCCCGTCGAGTTGTTCACAGCGGACGGCCGGTAGCCGGTTTCGAAGTGCTCCGAGCGGTTCCTGTAGTCGCCGAAGGCGAAGATGCAGAAGATGAACGCGGTGCGAGGGAAATGATTCTGGAAGCTGGCGATGAATGAAAGGAACCCCGAATGGACACTCACGGCGTGTAGTCCGCCTTCCGCGAACTGCCGGCGGAGATTCTCGACCACTTCCGCCGATTTCGCCGTCAGCTTTGCCCATTTGGTCGGTTGGAGCGGTTCGTTCACGCGATCCATTGCTGCGAGTTCGAAGAGCTGAAATCGGCGATCAAAGAGGCGATTAGCGGGAAGAAACGAACAGACAAACAACCGAAATCCAATCGAATCCACTCAAAATGAGCGCCGAGCAGCAGCCGCCCGCGGCCACACCGGCGGAACGCCAAACGCGCGAACGAAAACGAGAGAAGCGGCAGGAGCCGGTCCGTGAGTTCTCGGGCATCGTGCACGCCGCTGCTCACCCACAAGCAAGTCCATAACTCAATTTATTGCAACGAATCGATCATTTAACCATTTTACTGCAGCACCTCGGCCAGGGCGATCGAATTGTCGCTATAATCGAAAGAAACACAATGAGTGACGAGAAACCGGTTGCTCCAAATGAACTCCACGTCGTCCGTGTATCTCGTGGGCGCGTAGTCCCGGACGGGGGCCAGCCGCAACGTGCAGCCGCCGTCCTCGTTTTTTTCCATCAAGAATTCTGGCGGGAAGTTAAACGTTTGATGCTCGATGCGGAGACTCATGTTCAGTCCGGCCGAGCAGTCGACGCGATACGAACCGCCTTCCACGTAGCTGACCGCTCCCGCCTCCAGCCATCGGTCGAACACGCGGTCGGGGATGAAAAACGACGAGAGCGAGAAGTCGGTGAGAATTTCGACCTGCAAGCGGGAGAGTGAGCAGACGAGCGGGCCTGGACGAACCAGGGGCAGGTCGAAACGAAAGTCGATCGTTTCGTTGCTTGGTCCGAACGAGGAGATCTCGATCGTCTCCATCCGAAGAGCCCACGCGTTCCGTTCGGCCGGCCGGCGGACCCACGAGCCGCAATTCTCGTTGGAGTGCCCGCCGACGAGCACCGTTGCGTCGAAGAAGTCGTGCTGGACGATTGTGAGGACGGGGGCGGGGATGAGGCGTTGGCGGAATGCCTGCACGACGAAGTTGCCCCGGCCGGGCGCGAGTCCAATGACGGCGGCTCCTTTAAAAAACACGCTGCAAGCAGCTGAACGATTAGGAAGCTTGCCGGACGCCCCCCGCTCGTCCAACTGCCAGCCGACCACGAGCTCCGCCGCCTCGATCCGCACTCCGCGGGAATTTTCGACGTAATCCGTGTCGTTCTCGAGCAGGAACACGTCCGCAATCCACTGGCCTTTCATCGGCGAGAAGCCCGCCGATTGGCCCTCCCACTCCTCCCGGCTCTCCGCGACGGTCGACGAGTCGGACGGCGAGTAGTAGGGAATGAGAGCAGCTTCAGTGTCAAGGAACTGCACGCACCAGTTGTTCCACGACTTCGACCAGCGGGTGGATTGGCAGTCGAACGGGCAGAAGAACGAGTCGAAGCCCGCCGCCGTGCACACTTGCGGGCAATCGGGGCGCGGGAAGCCGCAATTCGCGTCCGCCAGCAGGACGTTCGCGAACTGAGTGGAAAGCGCGGCCACCAATTCTTGCGGCGGCTCTCCGACTTGCACAAGGACGACTGAAAACTGAGGATGAATCCTGTCTCCCAACAAGCCCACCAACAACCCAAGGCATACGAGATCTCGTACACTTGTTGTGCAGAAGAAGGCGAGATCAATACGAGCAAACAGAACGCGAATAAATGCATGCACGAAAAATGAGTGGAAGAATCGAATGCACAAGGCGCGTGGCGGGGGATTAGCGAAAGGCGCGGTTCTCGGCGCTGATAACCGCTTTTATGGCGCTTAATCGCGAGATTGGACAGACAAGGAGTGGCTTGAAGCAGAGTGGTGAATGCGTGAGAGCAGACCATCTAAGCAGGGGAAAGCGCAAGACGCCACGTGCAGCAAGAAGCCGTCCAGCTCGTCGCCCTCCATCACAAAGTCGGGCGGGAATTCGAAAGAGCGGTCGTCAATCCAAGAGGTGACGTTCACCCGCGCCGCGCAGTCCGTCCGGTAGGCACGGGCGGGCGGATCGGCGGCGGCATTCCGGCACCCGCTAACGTGTCGAACACCAGGACTGCAAAAATGGAAGCAGGGACATTCCGAAAGCGACTCGTCTAAGAGGCCGTTCCTTCCATTGCTTTTGGTTTAGGCGGCTGAAAGAAAACGACTCCCCAGACGCCACTCGAGCCACCTTCGCTTCAACAAGACAAATGAGACCGCCGATTTGAAGAATGACCACGAGGCATCCAGCGGAATGTGGGAAATGTTTGTGCGGGCGAACGGACCAAAGAGCAGCCCGAACGGCGCAACAAAGAAGTGAACAAATGCCCCCCGAGGAGTGGCGTGGAGTTCGGGCGGCTGGTCGGCGGTCCCCGCTTGCTCCGATCGCCGTCCGAACGCATTCGCGAGCGGCGACACTGCCCGCCTGGTGCTCGAATCGCCCGCTTTTTTGCTCGACGAGATGGGGATCGTGTGCTCAGTATTCAACGAGGTTCTACTACCAGCTCCATTGGTCTACCAACGTCGTTCGAGCGGCAAGAACGCACAGCACAGGGAAACGGAAGTAAACGAGGTGTTTGTCGATACTTCCACTCGCGTCCTCAAAGCTGCGAACGTGTACAACTGCTTTGTTTTAGATGATGTATGATTTAAACGTGCAATTATAATTCTTTTTCTTTTTTTAGCCCTCGTCCAACGTTCGCTACTCGTCTGATGGTCGATATACGTACTCCTTCTGCAAGTGGGGGAGTCGTTTGGTCATCCTTGACCTTTTCTACAATACACAAATGTCTGTTCTTGATCCTACATTAATTCCTTCCCGTTCTTCCAGCGTGTTTAAGTGCAAAAGGGCGCTCTGGATGAGGGTCTTGAAGTTCGTGTTTGTGAATCCCAGCACGTTCATCGTTCTCGCTTCTGAAGGCCTCTACTTGCTTCGCTTGTGCACGAAAACCGAGAGCATCGAGTGGATCCAACTGGAGGCGCAAGGAGAAGAAACCAATTACGTGCTTACGGAAATCAACGGCACGGGGCTGGACGTCCGGCGAGCGGTGTTCAATCGGAAAAGCGACGGCGAGCTTCGATTCGCCCGTCTGAACATCGACACCGCTCGTCTCGAGATCGAGTAGACCGAACGAGAGAGGCCTCGGTATTGCGTGCTCCGATTCAGCGGCGACGGGCGATTGTTGTACGGCATTCCTACGTCCAGTCCTGCCGTTCTGCACATTTTTGACATTCCGAGTAAACTATGGAATCAAAGCGCACTTCTTGTGTTTAGGGATTTTATCGGAGTGCGTGTCTACGAGCCCTCTATTGACCTTTCTTTCTGCTTTCAGTTGTCCGACCGCGAACTGTACTTGTCGCAGCACAAGGCCTTTGTGTACGGCCTCACGGACGTCAAAGGAGAGCGGCGATACATCGTCTACTCATGCGATTTGGAACGACGGCACTAGACGAAGCTTCCGGTCGCCGCCAGAGCGGCTTTTCGATTCCATCCGATGGGCAATGCGGAAGGTGCTGCGGACGACGGGCTGCTAGTTGTTTACAAAGTCGACAGCATCAAGGAGACGACGCTTTGCCGCCTGCTTTTCAAGCGAGTTCTCTCCCGCCCTGTGATTCCTTCACTCCGGTTGCATGACTCCCGATTCGATCGTCCGCATTGCCGTTGAGACCTTATGGAAGAGCCGTCTGGACATCGAGGGGCCGGACGGGTTTCACGGCATCATGAACCGACAGCCGTGCAAGACGGTCCTCCCCTCCGTCTACCCGAACATGACGCCAATTGCTCGACATTTCCGAACCAGAGACCCGTTTTGGAGTTCGCCACGTTTTCTTAATTTTGTCTGCTTTTGTGTTGGTGCTCTACTCGGCCATGTACTGTTTATTGTGTTCAAAGAGCGTATACGATGGGCGGTGTTTAAAATGGTCGAGTTGGTATTGCGCTTGTACCAGTAAAACGTTCACTTTTTCTCACAATGTTCTTGACTCGAAAGACCTATTTGACTCGATTTTGGTGGCAATAAACACGGTCACCCAAGTACGAGTAGCAACTCCTTTCTCGCAGCTGTTTGATTCCTACGAAGCTATGCTCTCGTTGAGAGCGTCAAGAAAGGCGGCAAACCCAATCGACGAGTGGGCGCATGAGTGCTCGTTTCGCTCAAGTGCCACCGAGCTGCAGATTCTCTCGTGAACAACGGAATTTCGACCGCAAGCACGCGATCGGTAGTTCGGAAGCGAAAAGAAGCGTTCCGTTCGTCCGCGATTCATCCCCCGTCCCGCCGCTCGTCATTTGATTCACGCACGAAATTCGATCGAAAACCAAACGATGAGCGGAAGAGGAGGGCGGCGTATAAAGCAGTTGGAATCGAAGCGAAAAGCGACCACTTGCATTGCCCACCCAGCCGCCATGCTCCGCTCTTCCGCCCTCCGTTTCGTGTGTTTCCTGCTCGTCGTCCTCGTCGTTCAACTGGCCGCCCAGGAGTGCCTCGATCATCCCGACTGCCCGCTGGGAGGTGAGTGCGGGGACGAGAACGACTAATGATTCCCCCGCCTTCTTTTCAGGCTGCTGCATGCCCGACTTGTTCTGCGCCTTCCCCGACTACCCGGTCGACTGCGACCTCTTCGTGCTGAACCAACCGCCCGCCTACTACTCTTGAAGCCGACTGCTGAATGCTCTCTTTGTTGGATGAATGAATCGACTGCTGATGAATGAAGCAATGTGATCCCGAAAACAAAGCTGTTGATTGCTCGAATTGCTCCTTGTCCGCCTCTCTGCCGACTTTTTCCGTCGTTGCGGGCAAAAACTCCTCACACATAGGTGGCCGAATTCTCAGCACTCGAGCAAAAACTGTGCGCAAGCCGTGAATCGAACACGGGGCCACCCGATGGCAACGTGCGATTTCACCACTAAACCACTTGCGCACTGCCGAATCAGCTGAGACGGGAGGCGCACCCCCGCATGCGGCGAGTGGTTAGTCAACGACGCGATCGTCTCGTTTCATCCCGCAGACGGCGAGCACGCTGAAGCGATTCGTCTCACTTCTAACTCGCTCTTTTGCGTCCTTTGCATTCGCCCGCTTCTTCCCAACTTTTTCAAGTTAATGTAACGCTCGATCACTTGGCCCGATTCCTCTTTGCGCAATGCCCTGCGAACTGGGCGGAAATCTCACGACCTCCGCTGATTGCGCGGCGTGGGCGGCTTGTGGGGGTCAAACAGGCAAATAAAAAAGTGCCGTTACTCCTTCTTTTCGTCAACCACCGGACGACAGCATCCTCTTCCTCATACTCTTGTTCGTTGAACATTCACGGCTAAAAACCATCGTCGTTTGTCTTCTATTTTTCGAAGGTTCTGTCGAATCAAGAGGCAAGTTTTTCAGGCAATTTCCGTTGGTTTATTGTGGTCTTTAGGTGCAAAGATGACGTCCGAAACACAGTCCGCCATCGGGCTCAATGAATTCGATGAGGACGCGATGTACAGGATGCTTCAAGCAGCTGACGAAGTGTTGAAGGAAGCTCGCCTCAAGCGTCTTGGCGACGATCGGATCGAGGTGGACTCAAAGCACCCGCTGCCCTACGGTTCGTTCCCTTTCGAATCCCCACTCAGCGCTCGTTTCAGACGGCTCCCAATGCACGATCTGCCTCGAGGACACGCCGACTCGCCCGGTGGCCTGCGCGGGGTGTCGGCGAGCGGTCGGCTGCTTCGAGTGCGTGGACGAGGGGTGCCGGCGGCTCGTCCCCTCGACCTGCCCGCTGTGTCGCGCCGAGTGGGGCGCCCGGCCGGTGCTCCTCGAGATGGTTGTTGTGGATGGAGGAATAAATTTGCGGTGAACCGAATGATCGCTGGTTGTTGTTGATGAAAGCCGAAGAAGAGCGCGCGCTGTTCGATCGCCAACACCCGCTCCGCTTCCAACCAGGGAGCGGCGGGCGCCAAAAAGCCGCCCGCGATCTCCCGCCAAAACGCCCGCCCGCTCTTCGCCCTCCCGCCGCCCCGTTCGGCTTGCGAGCGAGCGGCCGGCCGTTTGGGCGGCAGTCGGGTGTTTCTTGCGTTGTTTTGCAGACAGCGGGCGGTAAATGTCGCCGATTTCTCCGTTTGCTCTTGATTTCGGTAGTGTGTCGCCGAAAATGAATTCTGTGATCGAAACCCGCATTGTTCGTGAATGTTCGCGAATTGGATCCCGATTTATCGGGATTATTTCGTCTTTCACTCGTTTTTTCAGCCGCCGCCCCGCAACAATGCGGCCCTTCTTGGCGTTTTTGTTGCGAGAAGTGGTGACAAATCCCGCTCATCCGCTCACCTTCATCAACGGTTTCTGCAGCAACCAGGTCTTCTTGAACGTCGTCAACTATTCTGCGTTGCACGAAGAGGTGAGTTCTTAGCCATCTTTTGTTTATCCACTTTCTTTCCTTTCGTTCCAGATGCTGTGGACGGCGAGCGTCGGGATCGGTTTGCTGATCACCCTCTTCTACGGTTGCTACCTCTCCATCTCCACCGGCGCCGTCTTCATGGACCGCAGCTGGGCGTACGAAGAGCGGGCCAGCTTTCGCTTCCTCCGCCGCTACAAGTCGCTCGTGGTTCTCTTCTGGTTCGTTCTCGTGCTGGCCGCCTCGTCCGTCGGTTACTTCTGGCCGTTCGGCGCGTACGCCGCCCTCAACGGGTGCACCACCGCCTGCTTCGGGATCGTCGTTGACTACGAAGAGAAAAAGGTGAGCAATGTCCATTTCTTCATCCGGTTTATGTGTTTCTTGCTTAGAAAGCGGAGGAGAGCGAACAGGCGCGAGAGAAGACTCTCGACGAGATTCGTACGTCGATCGAAGAAATCCAGCGCCACGTGGTCGCCGAGACGCGCGCCCACCGACGGCTCGTGGACCGACTGGAGGGCGTGGTGGCGAACGATCTCGCGGCGATGGGCGAGTGGATTCGGGAGCTCGTCGCCCTTCTCGCCGAACTGCCGCCCGAATACCCCCGCACGGCCGCCGCTCTCCGCTTCCTGATCGCCCGCATGCAGGAGCGACGCGACCTTCACGAGCGGGACGCCGAAGAACTCGCCGCCCGCGCACACGCGGCTTGAAGCAGCGAACCGAACGAGGCGAACGGATTCGGTGCTCAACTGAAATACGGCTGCTCCCTCTTGTTGTTGTTCTTGTGATTGATCCCCCCGTAAATGGAGTAACTTTCGCCCGTTCAAACAGCTGCTGCGACTTCAAAAACTTTTTGGCTGATGGAAGTTGGCGAAAATAACCCGTGATGTGAAAGTTTCAAGCCGTTTGGCCCCGCGGTTGGCCCGTTCGAGCGTTCCGCAAACTCGCTCGCCGAAAGGGCGCACTCACGCGCTGGCACAAAAGAATGTGGCTTTCTGTTTGTCCGACATCTCCCCCTCTCAATCGTTTCATCTTTCGTCTAATCGATCTGAAATTTTTTCTGGCTAGAGGAAGTTGCAGGCGCGAAGTCCGAAAATGTGCATTTCGTCAGCCGGCGGGCACGTTCAACGTTCCCTGCCGTACCGTTCTGCCCCGCCGTTCAAATTCACCCGCCCTGTCGACGAAAAGATGCGCCGTGAAACGAGGAACATTTTATTAGTTGACCGCATCACCAGGAAACGTCGTTGAAAAAAGTTGTGATCGCCCAAAGTCGGAAAGGTCGAGCGGAAATTCGAAGAAGTCCACACTCGGAGGCGCCGTTCGCAGCTCCCAGAATTTTTTAGGCCAAGCAAAAAAAAACGTACCTAGAAAAAGGTCTTGCGCATCTTTTAAGCCAGCGTGTGTATTCGGAGGGGTTGCGCGAAGCTCAGGCTCATGGACCGAAAATTGTGTGTCGGTTCGAAAATTTCGGGCGAATTTCAACCTCGCCGTTCTCGTTGCAGTCTGAACGTGGTGGCATGAATGTGAGCTCATTCGAAAGCGCAGAATCTGGGCTTTACAAGAGTGTGAATTTGTTGTCGTGTTTGGCCCGCTTGGCCCCTGCGGCTTTCACGAACCAACCCCGTAATATCGCACGAAAAGCCGGCGGGATCGGGCATGCGTGGACGGATCGCTGTGAAACTTGGCAGAAATGTCGACCACGTAGTGTCGGTCCTTTTCACCGTTTTAGATTTTAAAACGGTTGTGTCCAAAGAGTGATGGATCGTTTTGTTGTGGAGGCCTTTACTTTAGCTTTGCGGTCGCCTTCTTTGGGTGCCGCAACCAACACTCACTTTTTCCGTTTGCTGGGGTCAAAAACTACTATTCAGCGTTGTTTGCGGGTAAAAAATAGCGTTGTGCGCGCCGTTGTCCTCGAAAACTGCATTCCCGTGCGGCTCTCGCAGTTTGGATTGGTCTTCCTTGGGACCGTAAGAGCGTAATGGACGGACGGAGGCGTGTGTTGAGTAACGGCCCATTCGCAGAGCTTTCATTAAACTTGACCGTTTGTGCTGCACGACTCGGCGTTCTCCCGTCGTGACGAACACTGGGTTAGTTAAAGTTGAACAAAAGCATTCGATACGCACCAGTCTACCGACTCCCCCAGCTGGGGACGGCGCGAAGCGCCGTCACACGCTGGTCGGCCATAAACACTTTTAATCTGTTAATTCCTGATTGAAAGCTTCTTTCGTTTGGTAATGGAGGTCGCCGACAAAACGCGCAAATAGGCGAACGATGGGGAGGCGGCCGTGGGTTGTCTCCTCCGCCTCCGCACTGTTGCCCAGTCGGCGCTTTTTGGACCGCTCCTTTGAGCTCCCCACGCGTCAAGAAGAAGAGAGGCCGGCAGTCGACGTTTCTTTCCGACCGGACAGCATTCGGATCAGCGGAAGCGAGTTCACGGACGATTCGGTTAGCAATTGGAGCCGCCGAAACGTCGCTTTTCTCTTCTTGCTTGTTCGGAACCTGCCGCTTGTTAGAGGGCCAATTTTCGTCGGCCACAGCAAGGAGGACGCGGCGACGGCGAGGATTTCTGCCCACATCAACTCGCCTTGGCGTCCATCTCTGGTGACTTCCTTCCTTCTTTCCATTTAGGTATTTGGGTTCGCAAAGCGAATGGACAGGCCCGTGTTTTGAGGCACACCCTTTCGATGGCTTGCGTCAATCTTTTTATTGTTTCCGGTTCCTTCCGCGTTTCTTTCGTCGTTTTCCGCCCGCCTTGCGGTCTTATCTCCTCCTTTTTGCTCCCGCGACTTCCTTTTCACCCGTCGATTTTCGCGTTTCTTGACGCGTTTGACGCCGCGATCGAACGGTTTGGTTCCTGTCTAAAAGGATTTCTTTACAGAATGAACGGCCCATCGCTGCGCCCGAACGTTGTCTCGCGATTCATGGAATCTCGAGATCGTGTTTTGGAGAACGAAGGTGAACGAAACGATCGTGAAGAGGCTGCCCGTCGACTCCGCACACTCCTCATCAGCCGCCGCTTTTTGGACCGCTTCTTCGAGCTTCCCGCCGCTCCGGCCGAGGCGGAAGAAAACGAGAGGCCGACGCTCAACGTCTGGTTTCGGGCTCGCGACATCCGGATCGACGGCAGCGAGTACACGCAGCGGATTGACCACCCGTTTGACCACGAGGGGGATTTCGCCCTGCTCCTCTCCCTCGCCCGCAACGTGCCGCGTGTTTGGGTGCGGCCTCAAAAGGCGGACTATCAAGCCGACGAAGTGGCGGGCATCGGCGAGAAGCTCCGGCGGCATCAGTTCGTCTTCGCAGCCATCCGGAGTGAGTTTTTTGTTCGTTCTCTTCATCTCCGCCTGTTTGCAGACAACCCGCACATCCAGAAAGTGCACGTGGATTTGGACCGCGTGCGAGCGCCGTTGGACAAACTGGCGATCGACGTGCTCGGCGGGAAGATCGCGGTGGTTCGGACGTTTCACCCTCAAAAATACGCTCTGCTGCTTGGGCGAACGACTCCGCTCGACCACTTTGCGGTGTACCACTCCATTAAAAGACCGTCCTGTAATCGTTCGCTTGTCTGCGTTTGTTCACTCGTTCGTTCAGGTTCCCCCTTTGTTTTCCGCTTTCCCACGCGTGTCCTGAAGATTCGCGACCTCGAAGCGTTCGAGCGGATGCTGGTCGCCCAAAAGCCGTGAGGGACCGCTTCATTACGATTACCGGCCGTCTCGCTGCAGGCTCGGGCACAACGACCACATCGAGCGAATCGAATCGGAGTACAGCGTCACGTACGACATCGAAGAAGAAGCCGACGAGCTGGTCTCGTTGTTCACTGCTGCTCTACGCGCCCTCCGCACGCTCAACCCCGCCGTTCAGTTGGTCGTCGAACTGTTCGTCAACATGGAGACGCGGCGGATGGTGCGTTCAACATTCAGCTTCACAATTTCCGTCTTTTCAAACGAACCCCGCATTCCGTCGTTGTGCCGGCAAGTTGCTGGACGGCGGGCGGGCACTCGTGGATGCGGCGGAGCAGAACGACACGCAAATCCCTCAGCTGGACTGCGGTCTGTACGTGGACGACGCAAGTTGCTGCCCGCTTTTGTCGCGTTCATCCGTCGCTTGCAGCCGGACGATTCGTTTCACGCCGAGGAGGCGTGGGATTTCTTGTCGAACGAACAAAATCTCGTGGAGAACCGCGAGGAATGGGACATTTGGACCACCCACACGACCACGCACAAGAATACGGCCATTATCTTTTGGACTTACATTAGGTGAACGATCAGAGTTCATGCTTTTGATCTAAAGTACATAAACGAGCGGAAAGCAATCATCATTCGTCGAGGGTCCTCTGCGACCAGTGGCTCGGCGAACGAACGAGCAAGCAATAAAATACCCACGATTTCGTCGTGCGTGCGGGCGCTTGCAGTGACAAACCAGGCGGGACTAAAACTAAAAACGAGCAAGGGTGGTGGAACATCGCTTTCGCTCGCAATCGGCGAGCATTTTTGTGTGCACACCCTTTCATTAGTTTGCGATGACGTGTGCCTTTGCTTTTCCGATTTCACAACTCCTCTCTTTGTAAGTGCAATCTTATCAACCTTTTTAGCTTTCGAACACGGCTGTTTTTTTGCGGCCGCTTCTTTCGGGCGGCTGGGCCGACTTTCGCGTTTTGTAGGCGCTCGATCTAACGGGTTGGTTCTCGTCTAGAACGGTTTCTTCCAGAGAATGAATAGTTCGTCGCTGCGCCCGAACGTCGTTACGCGATTCACCGCCTTCCGAGAGCTCGATTTGGATAATTCGATTGAACCGGACGAGGATGTCCGTCGACTCCGCACTGTTCTCCTCAGTCGGCGCTTCTTGGACAACTTTTTCGAGCTGCCGGCCACTCACTCCGAGGTGGAAGAACAGAACCGACCGATGGTCAACGTCTCGTTTATTCGAGACAACGTTTGGATCGCAGCGGGCTCACGACGATCAACATGCTGAAATTTGAGCGTGCAGAAAACCTCGCCCTGCTTTTGTCGCTTGTCCGCAACTTGCCGCGTGTTCTCGTCCAATCGCTTTATGGACACGACGAAAACCACGAGGATTACGAGCCGACATGAAACGGCGAGGATTTCCGTCGCCATCAACTCGTCCTGTCAGCGATCAAGAGTGAGCTCACTTGCAGTTCAATCGAGCCGTTTGCAGACAACCGCACATCGCGAAGGTTCACGTGAATTTGGACGCCGCCGAACGCCCACTAGAGGCGTTGGCCGTCGACGTGCTCGGAGGAAAGATCGCGCGAGTCGAGACGTACTGGCCGCAGCACTACGCCCAGCTCCTGCGACAAACGATGCCGTTCGACTGTTTTGTGTTGCCAGCATGCAACGAAGAAACGTGTACCTTCGAGTTGCGTCCGCTCTGATCATTGCTCGTGTGTTCAGGCTTGGCGTTGCTTCTTCGCTTGCCCGCGCGCGTCCTGGACATTCACAGCGATCTCGGATCCCTGAGCGCCTTCGGACAAGTGACCGCCGAGAGGAAGTTCGTTCATGCTTTTGTGCCCACGCTCAACGACGGGAGCTGCAGATTCGAGCGAAACGACCGCATCGAACGGATCAAGTGGACGGCTCAAATCCGTTGCGATCGCGGCGAGGACGTTCGCGATCTGGTTTCGCTCGTTTCGAACGCTCTGCGCGCCCTCCGCACGATCAACCCGACTTTCCGGTTGGTGCTCGAACCGAGCTTCTCTTTGAGGAATGGTGGAATAGTTCGTTTTACACGGTCTCTTCTGCTCATTTTCGCTTTTGCCCACTTTGCAGACAAACGAGGAGTTTCGTCAATGGTTGTGCGAAGTGTTGGATTTTGGGCGAGCCCTCGTGGAGGCAGCAGAAGAGAACGGCGGGCAAATCGACCGTCTGGAATTTCGCTTGTGGGTCCAAGACGCAAGTTGTTGCCACTCAGTGCTGCACTCATTGGTCGTTTGCAGTCGGACGACTCGCTGGATTTGAAGCAGGCCGTGGACTTTCTGCCGCAGGAACTGGATTCGGCGGAGATTTCCGAACCTTTCGCCGGTTTCGACGTGGAGTTCACGCACGAGAACACCGTTTTGTGTATGCGCGTTTATATTTGCGCGTAATGCTGAAGAAAAGGATAAATGCTGATAGAAGTGGTGGGGAACGGATCTTCTTTGCGGAAAAACGGAGGCAATGAGTCCTTCAGCATTAAAATTGAGCGAGCGAGGTGCAGTTTGCGTGTTCGCCCGCAAGGGCTTTGTGGGGCGCGCCCTTCAGACGGCTCGCGCTTGCATCGACGCTTGCCTTTCGTTTTTGCGCTTACATCACCGCTCTCTCCGCTTTGCGTGTTATCAACCAGTCATTTCTTCTCTCGCGGCTGTCTTCCGCACGGCCATTTTTGCGTTCCGTAGGCGTTTGCCGCCTCGATCGAACAGCTTGGTTCTTGTCTCGAACTGTTTCTTCCAGAGAATGAACGGCCCTTCGCTGCGCCCAAACGTTGTCTTGCGGTTCATGGAATTTCGGGAGCTCGATTTGGAGAACACAATCGAACCGGACGAGGATGTCCGTCGACTGCGCACTCTTCTCATCAGTCGACGCTTTTTGGATCGCTTCTTTGAGCTTCCGGTCGCTGCTGACGAGGATGCGGAGCAGGACGCGCCATTCCTTGACCTTCGCTTCTTTACGGACGAAATCCGACTGGAAGGAGCGGAGTTCATGGGCTCGTTTGGATGCTTTTTTGATCGTGCAGAGGATCTCGCGCTGCTTCTTTCACTCGCCCGCAACGTGCCTTGCGTTTATGTGCGACCCCAAGAAGTGGTCCGTGAATGGGACGATGCGATGAGCATCGGCGAGGATCTCCGGCGGCATCAGCTCGTCCTGGCAGCCATCAAGGGTGAGCTTTGCAGCGGCTTTCATGTTGTCAATCTCGCAGGAAATCCGCACATCTCGAAAGTGCACGTCGATTTGGACTTCGTTCGAAAGCCGCTGAACAAACTGGCGATCGACGCGCTCGGTGGAAAGATCGCGGTGGTTCGGACGTGCTGGCCGCAAAAATACGCCCTGCTCCTTCGACAAACGATGCCCATCGACCGCTTCTCTGTCTCTCAATGCAACTCTACGAATTTCAGTTAGTTTCTTCTTGTTTGCTTCCAACCGTCGCTTGTTCTTGAGGTTTTCCGTTTGTTCTTCGCCTGCCCGCCCGCCTCCTGACGATTCGCGCCGACTTCGACGCGTTCGATCAAGTGGCTCCAGGAGAGTTGTGCGTTCTTTCTCGCTCTGATCAGTTTTTTTCGCAGATTCGAACCAAACGACCGCATCGAACAGATCACACTGCAGTGTTCGTTCGTATCCAAAACGGACTTTGAAGCCGACCACGTGCTCCCGCCTTTGTTGAAGGTCCTACGCGCTCTCCGCACGGTCAACACGACGTTCCGACTTCACCTGCAGTTGATTGTTCTCTGTACAAAGCATGGAATGGTTCGTGCTTGCTCCCAACTTTTCGCACACCCCCGCTTTCCAGACGAACGAGGACTTCCATCGGGCGGCGCGCCAGTTGATCGCCTGCGGACGGACGCTCCTGGATTCAAAGGAGGAGAATGGCGCACGAATCGATTGGTTGAATTTCGATTTCAGCGCCATTCGCGTAAGTTTGCTGCCGTTTGCTTGGGCATTCGCTCAATTTACAGACGGACACATCGTTTGATTCGAACAAAGCCATCGAGTTGATGTCGCGAGAGCCGAACGTAGTGGAAGTGCAGGGAATACCTCGCGGCGTCTATGCGGTACTCACGCACAAAGACGCCTTTTTTTCCCTCAACATGTCCAGTCGGTAAGGGTGTCCGTTTCTTCTGCCTTGTGGGAAAGATAAACTGCAATAAATAGAAGGGAAGTTATTAACTCTTCTGAAAGTCCCCCGAGACAACGAAAGAGCGTGTATACGTACGCAATGATGGGCAGAGCGAGTAGATTGCAACACGGTTGGTTAGGCGTTTGTGGAATCCCTTCGTTCGCTTGCCATCTTCTAGCTGTTCGTGAATGGCGTCCGTTTACTATGGAGCGGCCAATGGGTCTAACAAAACAAGAAGACTTAACGTAAGTGGTCGTCACCAAAAAGCGGCCGTAAGAATCTGTGTAAGCAAAAAATTCTCGTACTCGCTGAGATTCGAACTCAGGCTCCCGAAGGAATCAGATGACAGCAATGGCAGGCGCCCCGATTAGCAGTCTGACGCGTTAACCACTCCGCCACGAGCACGCACCATTCGATCCGCCATTTCGCGTGTTCCTTCGCTTGCTCACTCGGTCGGTCGGTCGGCAAAACGAACGGCGCGGATTGTTGAAGTGGCCACGATTTAGGACCAAGAGAGTATAGAAGTAGGAAGCTTCTAAACGTTCTTCTGATCAATCTGGGTTCTTGTTTGTTCTGCGAAGAGACAGCTGATAGAAACTCACGATTTGCGGACGACATTCGCCCGCTTCTGGAAGGATCGACGCCATTTCGAGCTCGACAGACAAACTTTCCACTCTGTGAATGACGCGGCGATAAGCGAGGAAGGGCGGAACTCCGGCCGGCTTGCTCCCAAAAAGGTAGACGGCCACCCTCACATTTCTGTGCAATTAAGTCGCTCCTTCCTTTACGTGTGCTGGCGTGTGCGTTTGCTGCTTTCTGATTTTATCATCGTCCTGCCGAGGTTTAGTTCGTCTTGCCGTTTGTCTAATTTTCTAACGTGTTGTCGCTTTGATCGAATAGTTTTGTCCTCGTTGTCTCTGCTACTTACAGCAATGAACGGCGCCTCGCTCCGCCCGAACCTCGTCTCTGTTTTCTTGACGTTTTGTGACGGAGAGCTTGACGCAGGGCTCGCTGCGAACGATCCTGATTATGAGCGAGGGAGGGCCGCTTTTCGGCTCCGCACACTCCGCACGCTTCTCATCAGTCGCCGCTTCATGGACCGCTTCTTCGAATTGCCCGCTCCAGCAAGCGAGACCGAAGAACAGAGCAGGACGACTCTTGACGTGTACTTCGACCGGAGAGCCATCAGCATCAGCAAAAGCGAGGGCTTGCCTGGATTTTACCGCGAATTCGAGCATGCGGAGGACCTCGCCCTCCTCCTTTCGCTTGTGCGCAACGTTGGGCGCCTGAGTGTGCGGCCCTACTGCGGCGGCGACGGCGAGGGGCGCTTCACGGTTCAAGAGGACCTCCGCCGCCATCAGATCGTTTTGGCGGCCATTAGAGGTGAGCTCACTTGCAGTTCAATCCATTCGTGTTGCAGACAACCCGCACATCTCGAAGGTTCACTTGAATTTGCGTTGTTCTCGAGCGCCATTGGACGCACTGGCCGCCGACCAGCTGAACGAGAAGATCGCAGTGATGCTGACTCCGCTGCCACGAAAGTGCGCACTGCTCATGCGGCAAGCGACGCCGATTGATTACGTTTCGGCGTACGAATGCAGCGCTTTAAATCCTTGTACTCTCGTTTTAGTTAGATTTCCGTCACCGTTTGCTTTGAGGTCCGCCTTCTCTTTTCGGGCTGCCCGTGCGCAATCTGGAGATCTGCGGCGAATGGCGTGCCTTCGACCAGGTGGCGGCCGAGGAAGCGTTTTTTCCTTCTCTTTAACCACTTGCTTCTTCCTGCAAGCTCCAGCAAAACGACCGCATCGAACGGATCGAATGGAAGTGCGAAATCGAATCGCACTGCGGCTCCGATCCCGGTCGCGTGGCTCCTTTCTTTTCGGCCGCTCTACGCGTTCTTCGCACGATCAATTCGACGTTCACTCTCGTGCTCAAACCGAATTTCGATGTGGCGAAGAAGGGCCTGGTTTGTCCGGCTCCATGGTCTTCCGCACACCCACAGCCGTGCTTTCGTTAGACGAACGACGGCTTCCGCCTTTGTGTGCGTGCGTGGCTGGATTGCGGCCGGGCTCTTGTGGACGTGGCCGAAAAGCACGGCGCCCAGCTCGACTGTCTGCCGTTCGATCTGCTCATCTACGAGGTGAACCTTCCTGCTTCGTGCAGGTTCGCTCACTTTCTGCTTGCAGACAGGCACTGAGTTTAATCGAACGGAGGCGATGAAATTTCTTTCGCACGAATTGGACCTCGCGGAAGTGCGCGGAACACTCGAACACACGTCCTGGAATTCGTACGCTGAGTACACAGGCACGTACAAGAACACGCCCATTTCATTGAAGGCGTACATTCGGTGAAGCTGCCGTTGATTGATTAAATCACTGCGGTGTCTCACCCGCCCAGCCATTTCTTGAAAGCTGAAATCGCGCAGAACAAGAAACAAGCGAATTGCCGAGCGGAACGGAAAGAAGCAGTCGTTCGCGCTTTTCTCCTCGTCTTCCAAAAGTCCTGCTTCTTGTCCGCCCGTTCGCACGCCGCCTTCTCGCTCCTTAGCAAACCGAGGGCAACGAGGCGAAGTGAAGACTGGCAGCTGAAGAGTCTCTTCCACCTCGCCGCCCCGAGCAGCTCGACTCCGCTTTCTCGCACCCAAACGCCGGTCCACAACGACGGGACCGTGCACTCAGGCGTTCGATCGACCGGAGCCACTCGCTGGAGGACGTCGCCCGACAGGCGGCTGCGGTGCGTTCCGCTCGGCCGACCGCCAATGCTCGTTCGGATTGACAGGCGCCAAGGTTGTTCGCAAGCTTTCTGCTCATGCGCCCGCGGAACCTGTTCGCTGTCTTGCGAGCAATCAACCAAGTTCTCGCAAGACAGCCACCGGCAAGCGAATGACCCAGTCGACATGCACCCACTTTTCGTGTGGAGCCGAAAGCCATCGATGAGCTCGCTGAAAGTGACCCGTCGCCCCTCACAGACGTCGGTTTTTCCTTTCCGCCATTTACTGTTTTTTAAACGAAAGGCGCTGGACATCCTGGACATAACATTTCCCGCTAGCGAGCCCTCAATTGCAATGCTCAACAGTTTATTTGCGGTCAACTTCTCCTCAAACGCTTCAATTCATGGCCGCGTAGCCGAAGTGCTGCTTCTCGTAGTCGAAGACCCGCAGAACAGAGAGAAGAACGGGTATCCCAAGATCAGCTCGCCGTTCTGCTCGTAGCTTTGAAACATGTCGAGAACACACGTGTGGGCGTCGTAGCGGTAGGTGAAAGCGGAGAAGGGGATCACGAGGACGCCGCCCTCGGTCGTCAGCGTGAGCGGGGCGTCCAGATCGCAGTCCACCACGTCCTCGAAGATGCTCTCGTTATACTGCAACCGGCAGATTGGAGCAGTTGATTAGGCGACTTACGCGAGCATTGGTAGCTGCACGAACTGCCGCGTACAAGGCCTTGGGGACAACCCAGCTGCCGTAAGTGGGATCCACCACAGCCTGCAACGCGAAGAAAGCTAGAGAAACAATCGAAACAGGACTCACGCGCCAGGAATTGCCGAAGTCGTACGTTCCGATCTGCGCCTCGACCACCCAAATCGTCCAGTTGGCGTCGGGGCCGGCGATCGGGACGAAGACGACCGCCTCGCCGCACTTCTCGTGGTCCCAGTCGCCGAACGTCAACTCGCCCACCACCTCGCCCTTTGCCGGGTGCCCGCTCTCGTTCATCCACAGGCCGACGAACGGCTTCTCGAACACTCCCGCCTCGAAGGCCTGCTCGACGACGGAGGGCGTGTTCGTGTAGCTCACGGCCGCGAGCGCGAGCCCGAGCACTCCGCTCACGTTCTGACACTGACCGCCGCACGGAGTGTGCGAGGCGCCCAGCGAGGTGATCTGCACGAATTCGCCCGAGGGCAGCGAGAGGTCCTCGTTGAGCGTGATCGCGTCGTAGCCGAGGACGCCCGACAGTCCACGCGCCACCTCCCACCTTTCTCCCGTCGTTTGGTAGGAGGAAGACGACGAGCGGTTGAAGAACTCCGCCACCTTGCACGTGTCGGGCACGCAGCAGCCCCCGCAACCGTAATTGTGGCAATCTGAACAGCCGATTAGAACGGTAATTCAATTTCTGCATGAACTGCTTACACTTTCGACAGCCAGGATCGCAATCGGACCACGGCTGACACGTGTCGTCCGCGATCCACAACTCCGCCGAGCTCAGATCGACTTGCGCGTAGAAGAGCTGGGCGGGTGTTCCGATTTGCACTTGCACTGAACCCGCAGATGAGTGCTGCAAAAAAGGAAGCTAACCTGCGAATCCATACAGGTCGTACTTGACGGGATCGTTGCGCGCACCCGCCAACAACGAACCGAATCCGAAGTTGTGTCGAGCATTCGGGAGTCCTGAAAGCAACGATCGTCGTTCCAACTCTCCGTAGACCACTTGCTCTTCGAATTCAAACGAGGTGCGTGGTGGACGAGCGACACCGGAAGAGCGGAGGCCGCGACGGCGAGAACAACGATGAGCAGGAGAAGTCGCATTTCGATGATCGCTTGTTCCCATCGCGCGTTCATCCGCTTTTGTATCGTCTATGACGGAGCAAGTGAACCGATAAAAGATCAGAAGCAACAGAGCTTCTCATCAGTCTTCCGAGATCATCACTCCGACAATTCCGTTTGTCATCAAATTTGTGGTTCGCGGACTGTGTCTGCCTTCAGGACGACACCGGAGATTGGGAGCGGCGACGAGCGGAACGAAGAGCGACGACAAAAAGGCGGTGTGTCACGCCTTCATCTGTGCTCTCCGCCTTGTGCATCAGCGATAAGCGACAAATTGGACCCACCGTGACAAATGAACAGCACAACCTCGTCCTCTCCGATCTTCTGGTTGACCACCCACTTGCGCAACGCTCGGCGGTTATCCGAAAGGGAACTGCGGTCCGTGGATTCACCGGCTATTCGAAGAAGACTCGCTCGCCATTCGGTTGGATTCGACGAGGATCGACCGTTTTCACTTCGAGAATCAACCTTTTGCTTCCCTGTCGTTCTTTGGCCCGTTTGGTGTTCGACGTCAGGATCATTTTCGTCCCGAACCGTGTGGTCGATGACGAGATCGTGAGGGCGTCGCACAATACGGCCAGTGGATCGTGAAGGCTTTTGTTTGATTCTCTTTCTTCCGAATGCAAGTTATTCGATGAACACGGCGCATAAAGCGACTACAAGACAACAATTAAAAGCGAGGGATCGGCTGCATGTTCGGGTAGACGGAGGGGCGGATTTTCTTGCCGCAGTCACTCGTCATCACCGCGTGGAACTCCTGCTCGCCACCACGTTGAGGTTGTGCTTTCGGAGAGCGTCGACGGCAAGGCGGACAAGCGAGTCGGGAGTGCTGAAAGGGCAATGAGTGGCCGAATGGAAGGAAAGACTTGCTTGAAGAGTAAACAGTAAACTTCTCTTTTGTTCTGCGGCTTCTCGCACATGACCAGCAATCCGTTTTCATTCCCGCTGTCCACATCAACGATCGGCGCAAGATGAATCTTGTGTTTGCTCGCAATCGGCAGCTTCGCCCATTCGAACTGCTCCAGATCGCAACGGTAGACAAAATATTGACGATTTTCGTTAAAGGCCTTCCATCCGCTGAGATAGGCGTGCTTTTGAGACCAAACAAGGCCGTAATCGTCCAGCTGATGGGCACGCCATTCGTGAATGTTTTATCTCGGCGAACGTACCTCTGTGACGTCCCCGGACAGCTTCTTCGTGCTCCAGATCTTCTGTTGGATGTTGAACACGCGGAGATGAAAGCGATAATCTTTCCAAGGATAGAGTCCGTACAGCAAGCAGCCGTCTTCACTCAAAGCGTGCGAGTAAAATTGGTTCCGCGGTGTCTCCTTTGAGTCCAACTCCAAAAACGCATCGTCGACGTTGAGGCGAACAAAACAAATGAGCTTCGTGTAACCCGAATCCATCACCGTCTGCTTGACGTCAACGTTCGTTCCGCAAACATCCGTGAACACGTAAGTCGTCCAGGGGGCCGTTCGCTGTTCCAACTCGACTCGTTCAAAGTTTTCGGTTTCGTGGTCTAAGCGAATCAAACACAACGCTCGTTCTTCAACGACTATGATCGCGGCACTGCCCACCACTCGAAAATCCCATAGCGACATCCGGTACGAGTCCTTCGATTTGAACACGCTGAAACCACGTAAGAAAACAGATCAACGACAGACATACCTTTGACAGTTGCGAACAAGGTCGAGAAAGATGAAACATTCCGATTCCTTCTTGTAGATGTGTCCGTAGCGGCCGTCTTTCGAGAAGCGCATCACAACATCGCCCTGAATCAAACACATGTGGACACACTAAAGGAAACGAGATTACCGAAAGACAAAAATCGCTGTACGGATGTTTCCGTTTCTCCATCCAGAAATGGGCTTCGACAAATGCCAAAAGAACCCAAAGCGTTTGTGTTCTCGGTTGTAGGCCTGCGGAATTGGCAGACGCCCGACAACGAAAGCTTGCTTTCGATCGCGGCAGCCTCATTCGCGTCTTCCATTGCTCCGATCGAAAAGACCAACCACCACCCAACAAGCGGCAGCAGCGCGAATGTTCCCAACCGACTGCTAACCGCCCAACCGCCCGCCCATCCGCGAGTTCCCAGTGCGCAAACGGGACCGCGAGCGCTTCGGCAAGCCCGCACAAAAAGTGGACTGCTTGATCGAACTGACCCGCGAACAGGAGTTCTCGCCGGCCGTCCGTCGAATCGAGCACGCGGCGAGCGAGTGGACGAACGCGGTGGGGGGCGCTCCGTCAGTCAGGACGAACAGGCGATGACCCCAAGGGATCGTGGCCCGCGGACGTGCTATTGTTAGGCGGACTTCCCAGTTTGATGACCTTCCCCGTAATCTTCTCTCTATTTGCGGTCCCAATCATTTGAAAACAGAACAAACGTGATTCTTGGAAACGCTCAAGTGAAAGAAGAATCAAGCGATCGCTTTCCGCCGACGACCACGCTCCGCATTGTTTGCGGGAAAGCAAACGAAAAGCACTTGTTCGAGATGAATCATGCCTGATAAGAACGAAGGGAAACGAGCACAAATTCCAAACGGGCGAGTCTTTTTGGGAGCGGGCAAACAAACAGCGGCTTGTGCTGACGTGTACCTCTTTTTCTTTTCCGCTTTCATCACCGTTCTGCTCGCTGTAAGCCGGTTGGTTGCTTTACTTTCAACTACGATTTCATCACAACCTGTGGCTGTGATCGAGCGATTTCTTTCTCGTCTATAATCTTTCTTGGTAATGAACGGCCCCTCTCTGCGCCCAAAAGTCGTGTCTCGGTTCATGGAATTTCGCGAACGCCACTGGGAGGACACGAACGAGTGGGACGATTCCGACGACAAGGAGGACGATGAAGCAGATGTCCGGCGCTTCCGCAAGCTCCGCACTCTTCTCATTGGCCGTCGATTTTTGGACCACTCCTTTGGGCCGCCCGCCCCTGCAGACGAGCGGGACAGGTCGGCACTCGCCGTTTCGTTCAATCGGCAAGGAGTTTACCTCTGGGGAGTCGAGTGCGCGCCGGCGATCGCCGGTTTCTCCGAGCACACGGAAGACGTCGGCCTTCTTCTATCGCTCGTGGGGAACGCGCCTTGCATTCGTGTGCGGCCGTACAACGGGGACGACAAAGATGAGGACGACGCGGAGGACACGTTCACCGTCGGCGAGGAGCTCCGCCGCCATCAGCGCGTCTGGACGGCCGTCAGCGGTGAGCCACTCGCCCTCTTTGTGAACTCCTCGAAGTTTGCAGGCAATCCGCGCATCTCGAGCGTGCAATTGGATGTGAGTTCGCCGTACATTCGCGACTCGCTGGACAAACAGGCCGTGGACGTGCTCAAGGCAAAGCTTTCTCGAGTGGACTGTGAGGATCCTCTCTTGTTACCGATGCTCATGCAGCAGAGAGCGCCGCTCGATTGTGTTGCGGTTGTCGACCGGTACCGCTCGTCCAGCCGTTCGTCGAGCAGTCTTCTGCAGGTTCCTTTCACTCGCCTCCTTTCAGACCTCGCTCTGGCCTTCCGTCTGCCCACGCGCGTGCTGCAGATCGAACGGGTCTGTGGTTTTGGCCGAGTGGACGCGGAGAAGCCGTTCGTCGCTCCTTCCGCCCGCCAGTCGCTTATTCGCGTCTTGCAGCTTCAAGCGGAACGACGCTCTCGAATGCATCGAACTGGGTTGGCTTTTCCATGCGAATAAAAGCGGCGAGTTTGACGGGATTCCTTCGGGACTTTTGGAGGACCTCCACGCGTTTCGGGCACTCAATCCAACGATCCAATTTGTGCTCAAGCCGCGCACCTATTCGTGGAATTCCAACAAGGTTCTTTCGTTTTCCCCTCCACCACGCCTCTACTCGATGCTTTCAGTCGAACGACGAGTTCCCCCGGCGGTTCCGCAAACTGTTCGATTGGACGCGTTCTCTGGTCGATGAGGCGGCGAACGGCGGCGAGCGAATCGAACGTGTGGAGCTCGGCGTGTGCCTCCAAAGGGCGAGTTGCTGCTCGTCCCCCCTCGTCTTATCCGCCGCTTTCAGCCGCCGTTCGAGTGGGAAAAGGCGGCGGCTTTCCTGACCAAAGAGTTGGGATTCGAGCAATTCTCCAAGCCGTTCCCTTCGTTCGACATCTACAAACTCCGCACTCAATACACGACCACCTACAAGAACACTCGGATCAACTTCCATTTCTATTGGGGCTTCTAGTCATCTTTCGTTAACCTTCCAGAAATGTTACGATTGCTTGGTAAAAGCGTTGTTGAAATAAACCAGCAACACGCTTTTGTTCAGGTGCAAATCAAATAGAAGTTGACGTAGGGACGTGAACGCAAGGGATTCGTGTACAGTTTGATGGATCCTTTCAAGCAACGTTCGTTAGGGCCCTAGGCATCGACTTCCGTCGATCCCTGCTCGCAGTTGGCCAGCAATTATAACGGAAAGGACGACAGAGCACGTGAGGGTTAGCCGTCCGGAGCAGCAAGGAGCAGTCGTCCGATTGCTCGTTTTTGCGCCTCACCCGCCCGACCACGCGTTTGCAAAAAGCAGCCATTTATTCCAACAACACAAAGAAGAATGCGAAAAATGAAGAACGATTAGCGACGCGGGATCGGCCGCATGTTCGGGTAGACGGCGGGGAGGATCTTCTTGCACGGCCAGCGGTTCATGATCGCGTGGAAGCCGTGCGGTCCATCCACATCCAGGCGGCTCTTGCGGAGTGCGTCCAGTGCGAGACGGAGGAGCGAATCGGGGGTGCTGAAGAAGATGCCGCGTAGAGAGAACGAAGAGGAGGACTTGCCTGAAGAAGAAGCGGTGGATCTTCGTCTCGTTCGTCCGATTGTCGACCTTGCGCACACTCACAAACCACAAGCCGTCCGTCTGCGCGCTCTCTTCGTTCACGATCGGAGCGATGTGCTCGACCTTGTCCAGCGTGATCGGCAGCCTCGTCCAGTGGCTTCCGTCCAGAGGTCGGCAGAAGAGCGAGTGCGGACGACCAAAGGCGGCATTTTCGGGCGCGCAAAGGAACTCGTGAGTGGTCGTCCAGAACATTTTGCCGCAATCGTACTGAAAGCCAAATTAGAACGCGGCCAGGATCCAACTCACGTAGTCGACGTCTCCAGTCAGCGTGGCCGTGTTCCATTGCTTCTGCTCGACGTCGAACACTCGGAGAGTGGTGAAGTTGTCCCGATAGCGGGCAGACACGTGACCGCACAAGAAGCGGCCATCCGCACTCAAGTGATGCGCGTATGTGGGTTCTTCCAGCTGCTCCTCCCAGTCGACCGTCACACTCCTCTTGTCGAGGTCTACTCGCACAAAACGAAGGCGATGGCTGCCGCGCTCAAGGACCGTCCGCTTGACGCCCACATCCGTTCCACGGATCTCCGTGAGAACGTAAGTGGTGGCCCGCACAGGCGTACGCTCCAGTTTGAATCGCTCGAACGTCCCGTCTTCGGGGCACAGGCGAAACAACCATAGGGCGCCGCATCCAAGGGCGAGGATCGTAGTGGAATTCACGACAACGAACTTCAAGCCGCTTTCTCCATGCACACCATCGCCCTTGAACACGCTGAAACACGGCGATCAATCAGCCAGCAACGCGCAAAACAAACGTTTGAGTGTTCCGCACAAGGTCCACGGCGAGGAACTGGCGGTCCAGATCGAAGCTGTACGCGTACCGCCCGTCCCTCGAGTACTGCATTTTGATCAAGACCTAAGCGACCAAAGAAGATTTTAGAATCCAGAAGCTGCTCACCTCGTGGAAGAAGCGGCTGGAGGGAAGCAGTTGATCTTGCAGGCATTTGAATCGACTGAATGGGGCGGGCGCCGAAGAAACGGTTTCGCCTCCGTCAGCCGAACGGATTTGGTGGATTGGCGACGACGACATTTCGGGTTCAATCGGCGTGAACAAAGACGAACGGAAGGAGAATGCGGCAAACGCTAAAGCAAAACGGATAGAAGAGCACCGACTTCACTTTCCTTAGAGTCTCGTGTTCTCGGGTTGGAAGCAGGGTTTAAAGGTGGAGACCGAAAGAAGAGATCGAGAGCGGGTCGTGAGATTTGATGTTTGCACCCGACACAATTCGCGCAATACCTTCGTTTTCTCACGTTGATTGCGCGTTCGATGGGATCGATCGCCCTCTCGTTCCCACAGTGCGCAATCGCGACCGCTCGATCAAATCGATCCACGAGCAGGTCTCGTTAGCCGCTCGTCGAGCCAAAAAAGCAGCGGGCGGTCGGCCTTTCGTCTTGAGTAGACGGCCGACGAGCGAAGTGGCGACGAAAAAGACGACTGCGGACTGGAGTCGACCGGCCGTCCTCCGCCCCACGCATCACAACCACCGAGAAAGCGCCTTGTTTCGGCAGGATTGTGCCCGCTTGCTGGCAGTTAGGACTCTCGGGGGCTTTTGATCGCCCGCTTCGAGTTCGACACCCACACGGGAGAATTTGGAGAAAAGAAGTTGAGTACGAGCAGTCCGCTAAACGAAGCAAGAGAACAAATGAAGTGTGTCGGGAGGGGACCACCTCTTCGCCGATTAATCCCTGGCAACACAAACGCACGGACTATCAGTTCGCAGAGTTCGACTAGTCGTTTTAATCCGTGCGGCACGCGTCTTTAGCCCAATTTTGCGCCAACTTTGCTTTACGTCTTTTCCGCGTTTGATGCAGGCCGCAGTGTGGCGGTTTCTTTACCTGGCAGCTTTCTTTCGACTCCTTCTGGCCCAACAAGTGTACACCATCATGATTCGGAAGAACTGTGAGCGGCTTCTAGTTATTCGATTTCTTGTGATCTTCAGCACTCCTCGTTCACCTCGGATCGCCCGCTCAGAAGCAATACGCCACACTTTCCACTCTGTTCCCTGAAACTCTGGTTGTGGACGCTAACTGCGGGCAGCAGTAGCACGACTGTCCTCGTATGTGCTCAGCAGAAGAATTCTTTTCGAAGTTCTGCTCGTTCGACTGCCAGTTCACTCCGCTCGCTTCTTCTTGGCGTCAGTGGTGTTTGAAAGGAGCCGAGAACAATTCCTACTACTCGCCGTCCAACTCCTCGACCGTCGCGGAAAGTCGAGTCGAGTGGAGAGGGCAACAAGCGGGTTTTTCGCCCATGTGCGGCCAGTGGATCGCCGACCGCCTCGTGCTCCTGAAAAGCTTCTTTTCCCCAAAAAGAAACGGGCGGACTGGAACTCTCTCGAGCGGACCTCGTTCTCGGCTGGCAACTGGACGAACGGTACGCGATTCCCGAAAGGATTTTATCTTACATTATTTCTAGAGTGGTCTCCCTCAATCCGGATGACTTCGGTGTCGACGCGAGCGGTGTGGTCGCCGGACTCGCTCCAGGACGGGCAAATTTCGTTGTACAGGCCTTCGACCAACGATTGATCCCCGCGCCGATCGTGGCGGTCGTTCGAAGCGGCAATCTGTTCGGAAAGCTGCTCGTCGGAGAGCAGTCCAGCGACTACTGCGGCGAGTGGGTGGAGCGGCCTGCCGAGCGGAACTCGTGGGCTCTGCGGATGGACGCGATCAGGATCACTTCTTTCGGCCCGGACGGGCAAGCGATCGATTTTTATTTCAGCGATCCACTGGTTCGTTTGTAGTTTGCCTCTTCGTGCTTCAAGGGACCTTGCAGGTTCAAATCCTTGCAGAGTATTCGAGGCCTGCAATTTTCTACGTTCCCGACGACGTGTTCGATCGATGGTCGGCGTTGGGCCTGCTCGACGCGGTGGAAGGCAGCTACTACATGAACTGCTCGGCCCAAGTGAACATGAGCATGCGGATCGATGACTACGTCTTTCGATTCCCGCACGAAGCGGTGACGGACGATAACGACGATTGCGCCATTCTGTTGGCCCCCGTTCGTGACTACTGGCCCACCCGGTACACGAACGATCCGCAGTTCATTTGGGGCTACGCGTTTCTTCGAACACACTGCGTCTCTTACAACTACGCCAACAATTCCATTGGACTCGCCGAGTTGAGGCAGCGATTAGGCATACAATAGCTATGTTTTGCTTGCTCGAAGATCGTGTTGTTGTTCGCTGGAGATTAAGGTTTGTTCCATCATTCAGTAAACGATTTACTGCTCGAATCGCTCGAATGGACGGTTTGCTGATCGACTGTCCGCCGCTTCTCATCCGCTCGAACTCGCGATCGTCGCCGTTCTTTGCCGCAAGACAGGAATCGCTGTAGGCAGAACTCGCGGCAGTTCTTTATCGAACAGATGGCGCCGAGAAGGCTGAAGACGGGCCTTCAGGCGACAACCATCAGCGCGACGCCGCTGAAGTGATCGTCGAAGCGGACGCCGACGAGCAACACCTCGGACGAGGCGGCGATGAGCAAGCCGGCGAGGAGCGGGGAAATGACCTGGAAACGAGTAGAATAGATGGGCAAACAAGGAGGACGGGCCTGCAGGAAGAGCGTCCACGCCGACTGCCGATGGAGCGCCTTCGTCCGGTCGGACAACTCGGCCGTCCGTTTCGCCAACCGCCGCACCGTCATGCGAGCGAACAGGACGCTCGCCGCGTAGCTGGCCAAAATGAAGCACAACCGAGTGACAGACAGAAACCGTTCACGTGCAGAAGCGACCAGCAATCGATCGCTCCACAACCTGCAAAACAGGGCATTCAGTGAAGCACAGAGCAAAACAGAATAACGAGCTGATTAATTGAAATTTCTAGTGGTTATCAGCAAGTTTCAGACGCCGACAACGCAGAATCGTCTCATCGTGTGGATTCGTCCGTCTGGTTTCGACTAATCCCCTGGCGGCACGCGTCGTTTCCCTTGAAATTCTCGTCTAATTCATTTCTTAAAAATGCGCACATTCTTGTTGCTTGCTTTCTGCATCTCCGCAACGTTCCCGTCTCTTTCGGCCCAGCAGCCACGAGTGTACAACCTCACGCTTGCTTTTGGTTTCGACAGTGAGCACAATCAATTTCGTTTACATTCGATTCTCTTCTCTCGTTTCAGCTGTTCTTGTGCAGATTGGAGAGCCCGCCCAACCACTGCAGCTCGTTCTGTCCACGCTGTTCTCCGAAGTGCTGCTCGTGGACGCCAACTGCGGCCAGCCACGGCCCGATTGCCCGCGCTTCTGCTCGACCGTCTCTGCCTTTTGCTCGTTCGACTGCCAACACACTTCGTCGGCCGACTCGTGGCACGCGTGGTGTCTGAAGTTCGAGGCAATCCACGAGCTAAAGAGCCGAACTTCGTTCTACTCGCCGTCCAACTCCTCGACTGTGGCGGAGAGTCGAGCGGAGTGGAAAGGTAGAAAAGCGGGCTACTTGCCCATTCAAGGCCAGTGGATCGCCGACACTCTCGTGCTTAAAGCAAACACGTCCACGAAAGCATCTGGTGGACTCCAACTCCCATCCGCTCTTCTTGTGCTCGCGTGGCAGTTGGACGAGCGGTGAATTCATCCGCCGTCAACCATTGGCTTCAAACATTCGGTTGCAGCCTGATTTCTACCAGCAAGTACAGCAACAAGGCGCCGAACTCGGGGATTCTCGGCCTCGCCCCCGGCAAGGGGAACTTCGTTGTGCGCGCCTTTGAGGAGCACTCAATTCCCGCACCTGTCGTCACGATCGTCACCACCTTCAAATCGTTGGGAATCGACCGCTGGCTGATGGTCGGCGAGCAAACAAAAGAACCGTGCGGCGAGTGGATCGAAATGCCGGCCGAACGGAACGTGTGGGCCTTCCGAATGGACGCGATCGCGATCACTTCTTTCGGACCGGACGGTCAATCGATCGATTTCCACTTCAACGCTCCACTGGTCCGCCCGCAGTCCACTCATTCCACACTTCAATTGTTTGTTTGCAGGTCCAAATCGGCATCGATTCCTTCAATGTCCCTCTTTTTGTGCCCGATCTCCTCTTCGATCACTGGGAAGCACTGGGGATGGTCGCGCACGACCCAACGGACGGTTTCTATCTCATGAACGGCTCGGCTCAAGTGAACATGAGCTTTTGGAGCGGTGCTTACAACTACAGACTTCCTTCCGCTTTGGTGATGCAGCCGCCACAAGACGGAGAAGAGTGTTTGCTGTCCCTTGCTCCCGTCCGCGACTTCTCGCCCATTCGGTACACGGACGACGTTCAGTTCATTTGGGGCTATTTGTTTCTCATCACCCACTGCATTTCTTTTGACTATTCGACCAACACCATTGGCTTGGCCCCACTGCCGCTCCCCTTCCATCAAACAAGATGAATAAACTGTCGGTGATGAATAAGGCTGTCAGCAGCGGCTGACAGTTATTAGCTTTGTTATAACGCGTTTTTGCCGCTTCACTCGGTTTCACCGCTTCCTTTCTCCTCTGAATGCGAAAAATCACATGTCGAAACGAAGAAACGGGAGAATTGTAGAACAAAACAGGAGAAAGCGGATGTTGCGTAGCATTCCTTCAGAAAAGATTAATCCGCACGAGTCGCTCCTATCAGTGCGTTCTGCTCGCTCGTCAAAAAAAGAAGAAGCGTTCAATCGGTTGGGTGCCGGCATTCCCCGCTTCTCCGCGAACTGACCGGAACAAAGCGGATTGCGAGCGAGCGGCGCATCGATAAAAAAGAAAGCGCTCTAGCGGGTGAAGAAGACTTCCGAATTCGTTCAATCGATCGACCGTACAAACGGGATGCTCTTCTTTTTTCTGCTTCTCTTCCACCTTCTCTACCCGCCTCTAAGCGGTGCATCTTCGGACTATCCGTGCATCAACGGCCAAATCACGCTCGCCGTGGACATCTCGACGGGGTGAGCGTTGCGAACTTCCAGGCAAGCGCCGGTTTACAGAACCCTCTTCACTTTGCGCTTGCAGAAACAAGTCGCCTTTCTCTCCAATCAGGTGTTCACGGACGAGTGGACGAACCTGGAGCGTTTCGTCCTCGTCCCGTACAACCAGCGGGCTTTCGAGCAGACGTTCACTGCGGACAACACGGCGGCGGATGTGCGCCAACAACTCGCCCGGTCGAAACAATCCCGCCCCTCCAACCTCTCCACGCTTTTCGCCGTCCTCGACTCGTGGCAGCAGCAGCCGGCCGAGTCGCCCGTCCACCTGCTCGTCTTCGTCTCCCGCAACGACCAGGCGGCGGTGGAGGCGAGTCGCCCGTCCGTCCACAGCCTCCAGCAAAAGAACTACGCGCTGACCTTCGTGGCGGTCGGCGGACAGCTGGACGCCGCTCTCTTCGAAGAGTTGTCCCCGAACTTGATCCCGTGGAACGCCGGCTGGTCGGTGGAAGCGCGGATGAGCGTGAGTGGCTGCCGGCTGGTCGCTTGTGATCGAACGGAAAAACGGTCATTGAGCTCCGCAATTCTTTCTCTACACTCGGCCGTTGACCACGGAGAGCAGTTCACCGCCGACTTCCTGACCGAAAATGATGTGCCCAACCTCGTCCGAGCTCACGATCACGTCCCGTTCGCCGGCGGTTTGACCGCCGGGGACGTCCGCAGATCCAAGTGTTATTCCACAGCCTTCTCACGATCGTCGCCTTGAACGAAGCAGTGAGCACAACTCGACGTGATCGACTGGAGCGACCCGACGACGAGCGCGCCGGCCGACTGAAAGCGGACGTTTTGGGCGGCGTTCGGCTGCGGTGAGTTCCGCTCGGTCGACCGCAATGCCCGTCGGATTGCAGCCGGCAGTCCGCCGAGTGGGCGCTGAACCGAGTGAGCGGCCTGTTGGTTCGCGCAGTGGAGAGCGGCCGGACGCTCGCCGTCCAGTTCGACGAGTTCAGCTCGGCGCCCGCCCGTCGGCGTCTGCGGCCATTCGGGCGAGCTCCCCGCCTTCTTCTCGTCGCCGACCGCGAGCAACGAGCGACCGTTTGTCGGGTGGAGGGGGCGGAAGTGGCCGCCGGCTGGAGGTCGCCGTTCGCTTCCGCCGCCGTCGATCCGCTCCGCCCGCTCCGAACGCCCAAGACGGCCGCCGAGAAGCCGCCCGCCTCGAGATTGCGAGGATACTTTCGTTCGTGCGAGTGCCGGCCGCCTAGTTGGGAGTGGACGCCCGCGAAGACGCCCGCCGTTGCCGCCCGGCAGTTCGCTTTCACTTGCGATCAAGAGAGCGGCAATCCAAACCGAAAGCAAGCCGACTGCCAGCAAACGGCAGCTGAGCGGGTGGTGAGTGACGCCTCTCTGCAGACGGACGGCCGGTTCTTTCCCGCGCAGCTCGGCATTCGAGAGCAGAGAGAAAGGCCCGCTGCTGTGGCCTGTTCCCAGCTGTCCTTTGGAACACAAGCCAACGGGCACACTCCGCAGTGCCGGAAAGAATCGTTGAAAAATTCCCAGTTTTATTTGAACAGTAAGCAACGGCACACACCAGTAATCACGGAAGCATTGGGGCAAGTCCGATCGAATTGTTCGCATAATCGAAAGAAAGGCAATGAGTGAGGAGAAATCTGTAGGGCCAAATGAATTGGGGCGTGTCCGCGTACTCGGTCGGCCAGAAGTCGCGAACGGGAGCCATCGCCAAAACACAGCGGCTCTCGTATTCCTGCATCAGAAAATCTCCCGGAAATTCGTACACGTAGTGCCCGATGCAGAAGCTCATTTGGACGTGTACTCCGCATTCGATTTCGTACGCGTGTTTGTTTCGTCTAACCATCTCCACAGCCAGCCAGCGATCGAACACGCGGTTGGGGACGTAGAGAAGCGGCAGCGTGAAATCGGCGAGAAATTGGACCTGAAGAAGGAGAATGAGTTGAGGGAACGAGTGGAAGACAACCAATGAATCGACGAAACGGAAGTCAATCGATTCGTTGGTCGATCCAAGCGAAGAGATCTCGACCGCGTCCATCCGCACCGCCCACGCGTTCCGCTCGGCGGGTCGACGGGCCCACGAACCGCAGCGTTCTTTCGGCTCTTCCCCGACGACCAGCCGGCCGTCGAGCTCGTCGCGTTGGACGATCGTGACGATGGGCGCGGGGATCCGTCGCTCTTCGAAGGCCTGAACCACGAAGTTGCCCCTGCCCGGCGCCAATCCCACGATCCCCGCGTTCGGCGGCAGCCCAGCGCTCCCGGGGTTCAGGTCGATCAAACTGCAGACCAGTGGACGCCGGCGGGATCCCACTTGCACTCACCGCTCGTCCAACTGCCCTCCAAGGACAAGAGCCGCTGCATCGATTCGCAGTCCGTCCGATGGAACAGCCGTCTGAATGTCTTCCAGGAGCACGAAGCCGTCCGCCGCCCACTGCCCCCGCATGGGAGCGAATCCCGCCAGGCGACCTCTCCACTCCTCCCGACTCTGCTTCACAGTCGACGAGTTCAACGGGGAGTAGAAAGGTGAAACCGAGAATGCCGCTCGTGCTGCTTTGAATCCCACACACCACTTCGTCCAAGAAGCCGCAAACGAAGTGAACTGGCAGTCGAACGAGCAGAACGCCGAGCCGGCCGAACACAAGCAGGATCAGTGTGGCTGACCGCAGTTCGAATCCACGAGCAGGATGGCCGGAAACAAAGTGGAGATGCTGAGGTAAAGCTGCTGGGCCGGCTGTCCCA
The DNA here is from genome assembly GCA_024699865.1 of Aphelenchoides fujianensis. NCBI lineage: Eukaryota > Metazoa > Nematoda > Chromadorea > Rhabditida > Aphelenchoididae > Aphelenchoides > Aphelenchoides fujianensis. The sequence goes on along the minus strand of JAMPIO010000005.1, from coordinate 1,598,614 downwards.
CGTGCACGTTGACCGCTAAACAATCGAAGCGGTGGATTCCGTTGAGATCACTCCACTCACAGCCCTGACTGTTCGTGATGTTGAACACTCGTTGTGCCGACAGGGTCGAGAGCAGTACGGAGAACAGAGCAACCCGCGCTGACGCGCTCATCGAATGAACTAACGAGCGAAAGGACTTGACGGAGAGCGCGTGCGGAAAAGGATTGACCTAAAAGCTGGGCATGCCGCACTGATAACCACCTCGTTTTGTGCGAGCAATGCGGAATCGGCATGAACATTCGCGTCTCTTCGAACGACAAAGCCGATTCCCCGACGTCCGTTTCTTTAATGAGCATTCGACAAAGCGGAGATTAGTCATTCGTTATGCTCATTGTTCTTGTTTCATCACGTTCTGTGTCGCTCATTTTATTCGAAAGGTAAAAAAATCAGAATCCCCTTTTTGGGCAGTCTTCTCGCCGCCCGGCCCCGATCTGGTGGGCGGTCGCGCGGTCCGCCGCAGAATCCACGACGCCATTCGGACGGTCCTCCCGCTCGCCCTTCCGCCGTTCTTCTCCGCCCACCAGCCCGGTGCTCACTTGGAGCTGACGGGCGGCACTCGAGCGACGAGTGGCCGCCGAAACGAACCCCCGCATCGCCCGCTCCTGCCTGCCCATTCCTCGGCCGTTGCTTTCTGCCGGACGACTGGCCAACCGAATGGTCTCTTGAGCGTGGCGAGACACCAGGCAGAGAGCACTCGGCAAAACAGACGATTCTTTCTTCTTTCATTCATCCACGAACGTGCCCAGACCCATGTCGTTAGTCGAAAGCAATGCACAGGGATCGCAGGACGGAAGCGCCGAACTGAAACTGCGGCATGTCCGTGTACCTCTGCGCGGGAAAGTCGTCTGACGAGTGCAGCAAGACGGGACAGACGGCCGCTTCATCGTCTGGCAAGGCCAGCTCTGCTGCGAACTCGTAGCCGTGAATCTAGCGATCGGCTGCCCTCGGTCATGAACGCCACGTCGTCCTGCTGCTGCAATCACCCGTGGGCAATGAAGCAAAACAAACGACCACGAACTTCACCGGACGCAAAAATCGTTTCGTTTGCGAGCATTCGGCTGACCACTTCATCGGACACTCGAATCAGAAAGTGATCGAAGAATATTTGGATCTAAACAGAGAAATCAAAGAGCGCTCCAGTGTTCGGTTGGTGTAAACGAAGCCGAAAATCTCAAGGCGTTCAGCTCGGAAAGACTACTGGTCGTTGCGGGGTGAACTGAGCGGTCGCAAGTCGGTGCAGTCGAACGAGAGACCGCCGAAAGTCATCTGATTGTCGTCTCGCGGCCAGCGTGTGTTGGTCGAAAGCCTGCCGCACGAGACCGAGCGGTCCGGGCGCCAGGCCGAGGAATCCCGACGATTCCAGAGCACTGCTGAAAACTTTTCTTTTTTCGATTTTCCGTTTAGTTGCTTGCACAAGATCCCACTACCATCCGTCCACGAACACCGCCGATCCCAGCTACAGCATTCGTGATTGGATCGCACGAGTTCTTCTTCGCTCACCCGCAATGCGAACCGCGTCTTTCACGAGTTGGCCTCGCGTTTCGAAAATGTCCGCTCGGTGTCCTCGCCACCCCTTCCGCGGGCTCACGAGTGTTGGTAGTGACTGGCGAGCTGGCAGGTTTGTGTCCAGAAGGCGGCACTCTCTCCGAACGCGCAGTCCAGCGAATAAAACGACGAGTCGAAGAGTTTGATCGAGCAGTAGCGAGGACAGTCGGGACGAGGCCGTCCACAACGAGAATCCACGACGAACGTCGCCGAGTAGACGGTCGAAATCCGACCGACATCACTTGCGGCGGCTCTCCCACGGACAACCGGAAGTCTGCAAGCCACCGCTCACTACAAAGCGCAGGGATCGTTGCGCTCACCCTTCAGAGAGACTACCAAAATTCCAGGACTGTTCTGCGCGCAGCTTTGCGCCCAACAAACGGACATGAGAGTGGGAATCCAACGAACGAAGCAATGTAGAAGACAACCGAACGAACGTTGCCCCTTTCAGATTTGGTTTGCGGCGTGCGTCAACGACTGATAAAACGCGTTCTTGTCCGCTCGAAAAGGCTCAAATCGCCTTGTCGCAAGCATTAACTGGGATCGCACTTGCGCTTCGTTTCGCGGAGAAGACGGCTGTTGCTTCAAGCCAAAAATCAATACGTAAATCGCTTGCGTGCTCAAAGACTGCGAGTTGATTGCAGTAAAGCACGTGGTTTTGCTTCATCCCCACGACTGGACTTTTTGTCCTCCGAAAACAGTTGTTGGATACGCGGACGGTCAGTCGGAGCTGACCGCAGATCTCCGGCCACTCGATGTTCGGTGCCGCCAAAAGGACTGCTCAAACACGACTCGTCTTTCCGCAAGCTCCAAAAAGCAAGCGTTTTGAGGCGGATGAACTCGGTCGGCCGTTTGCTCTCCACTCCGCCCTTCTCGCGCACGGACGGCCAGTGGGCACAACTCACCACTCAAGCAAAAGGCCGATTGTTGAGCTTGCCTTCGGGTAGCTCGCCACTTACCAGGAGCGAGAAGCGGGAAATCGGTCGGGTGTCTGCGGCAGCCGAGAAAGCCTTGGACAAGAGGAGGTAATGCGGGTGTCGAAGAAAATCTGAGGATCGAGCGGGTGATGAGTTGCGGCTTCTTTTGTGGTCATTAGTTGCACGGTTTCGAAGGCCAACCCGCGATTGTCCAAGCTAATGACCGCCTCCTGCGTCCTCCACAAACCGACTTCATTCGATCACGGCAACAACGGAGCCACTCCGACCGAATTGGTCGCGTAGTTGAACGAAATGCAGTGAGTGAAAATGAACGGAAAGCTCCACAGAAATTGCGGGTCGTCTTCGTAGCGCGTGGGCGAGTAGTCACGAACGGGGAACAGTTGCAGGAAACACGTGACTCCTCCGTCCGTTGACGTCACGAAAGTGTACGGAAATCGGAACTCGTAGTCTCCGAGACGAAACTTCAGCTCCACTTGTGCCGAGCAATCGATTTCGTACCAATGCTTGTGGACGTTGTACGTGATCACTCCGGTCTCCGTCCACCGGTCGAACAAGCGGTCGGGAACGAACAGGAAAGGAGCGTCGTCGGTGAGGAGTTGCACCTAGAGAAACGAGTGGAAAGAACGCAGCGGAAGTTCCAACCAGTGGATTTTCGAAACGGAAATCGCTCGTCTGATTGTTCGGTGTGCTCATATCGATTGTGATAGCGTCCATTCGAAAAGCCCACGCGTTCCGTTCGGCCGGCCGGTGAATCCACGGGCCGCAGTCGTCGCTCGACTCCTCCCCGACGAACAACGTTCCAACGAGATCATCGAACTGAACGAGGCTGACGAGCGGAGCAGGCACCAATCCCCGGTTGGAGGCTTGCACAACGAGGTTCTTTGAGCCCGGCGCCAGCCCCACAAATCCCGCTTCGTCTCCAAGCACTCTGCAATTCACGGCCGTTGATGCAGGAGCTCTTGCAAATTACCGTTCGTCCAACACCCAACCGAGCACGAGATCCGTTGCACCAACTTGCAAATCGCTCTGTTCTTTTGAATGGGCGGATTCCAATAGTGCAAGCTCTTCCGTGATCCATTGGCCCCGCATCGGCGTGTAGCCCGCCGTTTGCCCGCGCCATTCCCTGCGGCTCTCCGCAGCAGTGGACGAGTAGGAAAGCGCATAAATATTCTCTTAGAAGAAGGTGTGCGTCTCGTAGTTTCTGCACCAGACAGCCCACGTGGTGGCAGCAGAAGTGAATTGGCAGTCAAACGGGCAGAAGGCAGCAACGAGGCCCTTCGCGCGGCACATCTGCGGGCAGTCCGAACGCGGAACTCCGCAACGAGAGTCCCCGAGCAACACCTCCGAAAACAAGGTGGAGATCGTCGCGATTATCGTTTGCGGCGGCGTGCCCGCGTGCAAATAAACGTCTGAAAGCCGGAGAAGTGATCTTAACGCAAAAAATCTACTTACACCCTGCATAAATCGTAATATTGTAGACCGATGGTTGGCCGGAGAACATAAAGGGCGGTAGAATGAAGTAAAGAACGCTCAATACAACGACCCGCATTCTTTCAAGAAATCGGAACAAAACCGCGTTCGAGTTGAAAAGGCGTGTGTCTGCTCGATTGGAGCAATGGCGCGATCGAGCGCGCTGATAAACCGCCTTACGGGCACATTTCGAGCGATCAGACCGCTTGTTCGGGCGAGTGCTCGCGTTCTGCCGCCCTCTCGGTGGAACCCCGGCTCGCTGGAGCTGCTTTCCGCAAGACTCAAATGCATGGGCATTCCACCGCTGAATCCCCTCGTAAAGCGCGTAAAATTGTCCGTTTGTCCGACGCTCTCGCACCTCAACTTTTAGCGCTTTGCTCCAATCGATCTGAAATTTTTTCTGGCTAGAGGAAGTTGCAAGCGCGAAGTCCGAAAATGTGCATTTCGTCCGCCGGCGGGCACGTTCAACGTTCCGTTCCGACGTTCCCTGCCGTACCGTTCTGCCCCGCCGTTCAAATTCACCCGCCCTGTGGACGAAAAGATGCGCTTTGAAAAGAGGAACATCTTATCAGTTGACGGCGACGTCAGGAAATGTCGTTGAATAAAGTTGTGATCGCTCAAAGTCGGAAAGGTCAAACGGAATATCGAAGAGGTCCACACTCAAACGCGCCGTTCTCGGCTCTCAGAATTTTATTTGGCAAACCGCGCAAAATAAGGCTAGAAAAAGGTCTTGCGCATCGTTTGCGGCCGGTTTTGTCTTGATTGAATCAAACACGAAAACGTATAAATCGAAGGAAAATCATGGGTCGATTTCAAACTTTCGGCCAACTTTAAATCCGTCGTTCTCATCTCACTGTTGACGTCATGACATGAATACGGGTTCATTCAAAAGCGCAAAATGCGAGCTTTTCAACGGTGTGCAGCTTATGGTGGTTATTGGCCTACTTGGCTACTGAAATGCCCGCTAACCGAACCCCCAATTTTGCGCAAACACCGGGCGGGTTTGAAGAGAAGCGGACCGGTTTCTCTAAAACTTGGCAGAAATGTCGAACTCAGAGTTGCACTTCTAACTACCGTTTCAGATTTTTTAACATTCGATTGCCGACGAGTAATGGGTCGTTCTGTGGTCCTGCACTCTAGCTTAGCGGTCGGTTTCTTCAGGCGCCGCAACCAAGCCTGTTTTTTCACTTGCTGGCATCAAAGCAGACTGTTGGACGCTGTTTGCGGTGGTAGATTACGCAGTGCGCGCCGTCGTACTCAAAAATTGCATTCGCAAGCTCTCGCAATCCGGATTGGTTTTCCTTGGGGTGTAAAAGCGAACTGGAGTAAGCAGGTATTCTATGCTTATAAACTGTTAATTCGCCGAGTTTTAATCAAACCTAAACGTTTGTGATGCGCGACTCGACGTTTTACCGTCGCGAAGAGCATTCGGTTTGTCAAACGCAGTCGACAAAAGCATTCGATACGCACCTGCCTAACGACTCCCCCAGCTGGGGACGGCGCGAAGCGCCGTCACACGCTGGTGATTAAGAAGCCGTACAACTGTATTTTGCCGCTTGTGTACGCGAACGTAACATCCATTCTTCACTGCTAGTTGTTGTCTTGTATTGAATAAACCGTCTGGAGGGGGCACTTGAAACCGCCATCTGCTTACCTTCTTTGGCAATCTTCTCGCTAGCCGGCCTCGATCGATCGAGCGGGCGGGCGGTTTGTTTTGGCCGTTTGTGTGCGGCCTGCGGACTCTCGGCTGCGGCCAGCTGCTCGCCACAAACAAAAGCTGACGTGAATTGAGTCGTACGGAAAAATCGGACGTCAAACGAAACCGGGCTGGCGATTAACTGAGAGTGAATCCGTCCTTCAGCATTTTTGAGCACGCCCTAGGCATAAGCGGTTTATCGCGACTGTTCCCCTCGTAAGGCGGGACCCTGTGTGCGTCTGTCTGTCCCACTTGCCCCCTCAACTTTTTAGCCGTTGCTCCGATCGATCTGAAATTTTTTCTGGCTAGAGGAAGTCGCATGCGCGAAATCCGAAAATGTGCATTTCGACCGCCGGCACGCACGTTCAACGTTCCGTGCCGACATTCCGCGCCGTACCGTTCTGCCCCGCCGTTCAAATTCACCCGCTCTGTGGACAAAAAGACGCGCCGTGAAACGAGGAACATTTTACCTGCGGACCGTATCATCAGGAAATGTTCTTGAAGAAAGTTGTGATCGCCCAAAGCCACGGACGTCGAGCGGAAAATCGAAGAGGTCCAAACTCAAACGCAAAGTTCTCGGCTCTCAGAATTTTATTTGGCAAACCCTGCAAAATAAGGCTATAAAAAGGTCTTGCGCTTCGTTTGCGGCCGGTTCCGTGTTGATTGGACCAAATACAAAAACGTATAAATCGAAGAAAAATCATGAGTCGATTTCCAAACTTTCGACGAATTTCAAATCCACCGTTCTAATTGCGCTTTTGACGTCATGACATGAATATGGGTTCATTCGAAAGAGCAGAATCTGGGCTTTACAGACGTGTGCATAGTGTTGTTGTTCTTGGCCCACTTGGCCTCTGCGGCTTTCGCGAACCGGATCCCCGATATTGCGCAAACAACGGGCGGGTTTGGCGAGGAGTGGATGGATTCTTCTGAGATTTGGCAGAAATGTCGATCACGTAGTTGCCCATCTGATCACCGTTTCAGATTTTTTAAACATTCGATTGCCGACGTCTAATGGGTCGTTCAGTGTTGGGGTTCCGCATTTCAGTCTTGCGGTCAATTTCGTCGAGCGTCGCAACCAACACTCACTGTTTTCGCTTGCTGGGATCAAAACAAACTGTTTGGCATCGTTGAAGGGTAGCGAACAACGTTGTGCGCGTTGCCGTGCTCGAAGTCTGCACTCGCCAATGGCTTCCGCTGCCCGTATCCGTTTTCTTTAAGGCCGTAAGAGCAGAATGCAGTCAGCCGGCGGTCTTCCTTCAGAAACTGCCAATTCGTCGAGTTTCAATTGAACCCAAACGTTTTTGAATCACGGCTCGGCATTATCTCGTTGCGACGAGCACTTGCTTCAAGAAAAGTCTATTGAAGCATTCGATACGCACCAGTCTAACGACACCCCCCAGCTGGGGACGGCGCGAAGCGCCGTCACACGCTGGTTCTCATTTAATCCTTTGCGGCACACGTCTTTTGATGAAGTTTCGTCGATTCCATTCCTGCTCAGAGAAATGCTGGCGTTCTTGCTGCTCGTTTTTCATTTCTTGTCCTGTTTGGCCCAAAACCCCGAGTGTACAACATTTCGATCTTCGAGAACGGTGAGCGGCTTCTTCTGTCCAACCATCGCCTGCTTCCTCTTCAGCCGCCTCAAAATCCGTTCGCTGCCCTCTCCACCTTGTTTTTGAGTGTGCTGCTCGTGAACGCGAACTGCGGACAGCCGCGCCTCGGTTGCCTGCGAGTGTGCTCGGCGGACGGCTTCGACTCGACGTTCTGCTCGTTCGACTGCCAGTTCAGCCCTCCGAGTGGTGCTTGAGATACGAGGAGAAGATGACTGGACACTACGGATTTCTACTACTCGGTCGCCAATTCCTCGACTGTCCGGCAGACGAGAAACGAGTGGAAGGGTCGCCTGGGGGGCTACTCGCCGTGTTGCGGCCAGTGGATCGTTGATCGGTTGGTGCTCCTGGAATACCCGTTGAGTTCAGAGGAGACTCGCGGCCTACGAATAGACGAAGCGCACTCCGTGACGAAGCGTTCGATTCGGTTTGCCTGATTTTGGCGCGAAAATTTTCGGTTCGAAAAATGCACGGGGCGTTTTGCGCGCGTTTGTTTCACATTGCAGACGCCCGATCGACACTTTTCTTACCTTCATCTCAAGCGGCTCCCAGACAGACCACCCAGAGCGAGCGGCGGCCAGTCGGGTTGCGCCACGTCTCTGCGAGGACGCCCCCACCTCCCAAAATGCACTGCGGGCGGGCGTTCGGAGGAGTTTTTTCGCTTATTTCTCGGCCGTTTGGAGTGGAATTTTTAGAGCAGCTATAATAAACCATGTGGTAAAATCAAGTCGATTTCTTTTTTCGGTACTACTCTTCTGCTGCTCAAATAAATAAGGAACGGCGTTCACCCTAGCAAAGGAGTTTCCGTTCTTCGTACTGATTTGTTTCGCCTTTCACTCCGCATACGGGTTGTTTTAAGTGTGAACTTTAAACGCACGCTAGCGTTTTGCGAAAGAACTCGTTTGACGTTGTTTTACCCTCGTGTCTCGATTAACGGAAGATCACCCAAATCTGACTCATTTGTTGGTTCCGGGCGTGTTTCTGAGCGATGGCGTTCAAAAAAACCAAAAAAACGGCAGCAGAAGATCGCGAGCAATCAAAACAAAACCGAAGTCGACGCGTGTCTCTCATTGCATCGACTTCGGATGTAAGAAGATGCATCTTTCTCTTTGCCAAACGAACACCAAATCATTTCAACTAACCGTGAGCCATTCCACGTCACCTAGCAGCGATAATCTAGCGATGGAAACCATTGAAACCCACGAGGAGGTGACTTTGTAGCCATGCATTGACCTAAAAGCACTGCAATTGGTGGTGACTGAACGTGCATGTCTTATTGAATGGCAAACAGCACTGAGCATGTCTGGTGGCCGTAAACTAACGCTAACTTTCTCGCCAGCAGTTGAATCGCGCAACTTTCCGCACTCCTCGAACAGGCCGAGTTTATCGGCAGCGCGATCGTTTGGCCCCCGTCTTCAACAATCTAAAGAAGAAGCGATGGCGTTCAAGCTGTAGCGAGATCAACGGCTGCTCGAGAAGAACACCACCCGCCGCGATCTGCTCGACGCTCAGCAGTCTTGTCGCCAAATTCAGGGCCAACCCGACGGTTTCATGCGTCGTTCCGCCCCGCCCGCTACCCGCGGAAAAACATTGCCGAACGAATTGCAGTCTCGTCTGCAAAAGATGGCCTCGTTCGGCAGCAATCTGCCGTGTTCCCCACGGGCGGGAGCCGAAAATCGATCGGGCATCGCGCCCACTTTTCCGCTCGGGTGCCAGCGGGCCGAATCGAACGCTTTTCACGGGGCTCGTCACGGAGTGCGAAGCGGTCCTTGTGCTCGGCTGGGAGCTGGACGAGCGGTCAGTGGAACGGTTCTCGACTGACAGCCGCTTGATTCCACCGCTTCCTCAATCCGCAGAACGCTGCATTCCTCTCGAGTGGTGGCGTTGCGGGACGGGCGCCGGGTCGGGAGAACTTTGTTGTGGAGGCCTTCGAGTGCCAACTCATCCCCGCCCCGATCGTCACCGTTGTGCAGAACGAAGACCCGTTCGGCACGCTTATCGTCGGAGCGCAGTCGAAAGAACCGTGCGGCGAGTGGGTCGAGCGGTAGGCCGAGCGGAATTCGTGGGCGTTGCGGATGGACGCGATCGAAATCACTTTTTGGACTTCCGAAGGTGCATTGGTTGATTTCTCCTTCAAAAAGCCACTGGTTGGTGCTCGCTTCCTTCTTCTCACGCCCCTTGCAGGTGCAAATCCTCACCGACTACTCGATGTTCCCCGTCCTGTACGTGCCCGACCGCGTGTTCGACCGATGGGCGTCTTTGGGAACGATCTTCGAACAAGCGAGAGGCTTGCGCATGGACTGCTCTGCTCAAGTGGACATGAGCTTCCGCATCGACCGGTACGCCCCGTTTAGGCGCCGCCGATTAGGCGCCGCCGTTTAGGCGCCACCGTTTAGGCGCCGCCGTTTAGGCGCCACCGTTTAGGCGCCGCAGATTAGGCGCCGGGACTTTTAGGCGCCGCCGTTTAGGCGCCGGATTTATGAAATCTTTATAAGTAGTAAAAATCAAATATTTTGTAGACGTAAGTAACAAAAGCCACCAGACGGGTTATTTTATGTGTGTTTTTACACCTAGTTTGCTATCAGCCTTTTTTTACACAAATTTCGGTGCCCGCAGCAACTGATTACAGCTGGATTTTTCGCCTTGGGGGTATAAAAGAGAACGACGAGTGTGTGTTTGTTGTTATTGTTTTTAACCTTCCACAATAGCAGCACAAGCGATATAAACGATTGAAAGTCGGAAGTTTTGCCTCGGTTTTTATCTGCTTTTCGATTAGTGTAGACTGTAGAAAGAGTGATTAAAGCTGAAATGAATGTTTTGCCCAGCAGCACGTTATCGCAGCACGATCGTTTGTTCACTGGGTGTCGAAAGAGAACTTTTTGGACTGGGCGGTACGATTTACAGCGGGAGAAATCAGCGTCTAGTCCGCAAACTCAACAGTTGCAAGAAGTTTCTTACATACAAACGCTTCGAACAGGTCTATGAATGAGAATACGTTGTAAGATACATGGATTCCAATTATACACTGATCATCTTTGCGGCGCCTAAACGGCCGGCGCCTAAACAGCGGCGCCTAAACGTCCCGGCGCCTAATCGGCGGCGCCTAAAAGTCCTGCTTCGCGCATCGACGACCACGCCTTCCACTTCCCGCCCGACTCGGTGATGAGCCGCGGTGCAGGCGACGAGTGTTCGTTGCTGTTGGCTCCCGTCCGCGCCTACTGGCCGTCGAGGTTCACGGACGAGCCGCATTTCATTTGGGGCTACGGCTTCCTCACCACCGTGTTTTTTTCGTCTACGCGACGCACACAATTGGTTTGGCACCGTTGCTGCATCAAAGTCTGCTTTGCTCGTTTAATCGATCTGAGATCGAGCAAAAAGAGGAGACTTGTTGACGGACCGAAGGAATTGCGGGCCGAACAAGCGGGCAATAGAACGGCGACAGAACGGGCCCAGTCTTAGATGCGAAATGACACGTAGCTCGAGAGCCACATGTGTTTATTCGAACAGAAAAGCAGAACGCAGTCGCTCCAGAACAACATCAAGAAACAAGTGAACTAATATTGCAGCCGACGGACGGGGATGGGGTCCATGTTCTTGAAGTGGACGGGCGTCCACGCCTCCAGTTGGGCCTTGAGCGGCGACTTGTTGATCAATGCGTGGAACGACTCCTCTCCGCTCACTCCCTCGCGGCTCTTCCGGAAGGCCAGCAGGGCGAGCAGTCGGAGCGGGTCGGGACGGCTGGAAGCAAAAGAAATTAGCGAGCGATGGGGAAATGAACGAACCGGAACATGTGGCGCTCGACTTTGACGCGAGTAGTGCGCGGGCGGTCATCCTCCGGCGGCATATCGTGCTTTTTGATGACAAGCACTCTGTCCTCTTCCCCGTCGTGCGAGTCGACGATCGAGGAGATGTGCACCACGTCCCTGCCATTGATCGTAATCTTCTCCCACTTCTTGATCGAAGCGTTGCAACGGAAGATGAATTCATCAGGAAGAAGCTGGTCGTGTCCGCTTCCTGGAAAGTACGTCACGGAGCCAACGCTCTTCAAGTAGGGTTTCTGTAATTAAAGCATTTGAGGAAAGAACGACAAAAAGATTACGTTGTTGCCATAAACGTCGTCGTTCAACGCCTGCTTCGTCCACTTCTTTTGCTCCAGGGAGTAGACGTGAAGGACTTTAGTATCCGACGTGTCCATCGCGTGCAATTCGCGCCCGTCCGCGCTCATTTGCGTGCAGGAGAAATAGGCGTGTTCGGGGCGATCGGTTTCGTGGTCCACTTCCACCCGCCGTTCGTCGATGTCGACGCGGAGGAAGACGAACGGGGAACAAAGGACGGTATCCTGAAGAACCGCTCGTTTCACGTCCACGTTCGAGCCGTTGATCTGCGTAAGGACGAACGATTCACAGTCGAACATCTGCTCTTGGTGGAGAAGAACATGCTCGTAAATGCTGTCGGCCTTTTGGATGCGAATCAAGTGCAATGCGATGGTAGCAGGAGTGTAGACGAGAGCGAACATCGTGGTGCGATTCACGACCACAAAATCTTCGAGACCGTTGTCGAATGACGAACACTTCGTTTGCGGCTTCAGCAGCCTGTGAAGAACTGGATGTCGGAGAAGGGACGAAGAAAAGCGTACATGCGAGTGTTCCGCTTGAGGTCCACGACGAGCAGTTCGGAACCGATCGTAAACGCGTACAGATAACGGCCGTCCGCGGAACACCGAATCGGCTCGTCGAACTGAAAGCAGGTAAAATGCGTTGAACATAGCGAGGAAAAACTGACGGCATCTCTCGTAGACAAAGTAGTTCGTGGCCGCTTGCCGCTCGTGGTCCAACGCCTTCGTCTCTTCGTTCAATCGGGGCTTCTTCGCGTCGTTTGGCTCGTGATGGCGAGGCAGCGACTGCTTCCAGCCCCCCGGACATCCGCAGAGATCAGCGGACGGGAGCTGGACGATCGCCGGCAGTCGTTGCGTCATGGCGTCGCTAAAGGAATTGGTTGATGGCAAATCGATGACAAAATTGAAGTCACGCAGAAATCTCGCTAAAATATGTGGAAAACACTAATTTGTCGCTTCTTGCTCGGGAATTCCCAAAATGGATTTTAAATGTCGCAACAAACAACATCCAAAACCGCGAAGAATAATCCGAAGGGCGAGAGGACAGCGAAATATGGCGGAGCGACGAGCGGGCGGACGCGAAAGCAGAATGGCGGCCGGACGGCTCGTACGCCCGAGCGCGCAAGCGGGAAATGCGGGCGAGCAGGTGGACGGGGAGGGGCAAGCGACGGGCGGTCGGACGATCCACGCGGTCAACACCCGGATCTCCCGAGTCGGCGGGCAACAACACAAACGCTCCGCTCGGCATTCCCTCGGCCGCGGCGAGTGGCGCGGACGGTACGAACGGACACGCCGGCCGGCCCAACGGAGCCGCTCGTTGCGCACGCGGCAAGAATGCGGATCTTGCCCGTCGCAGGTGTTGCTTCGTTCACATTTCTCGTGCCTCTGACTCACAACAAACGGGATGCTAAACGTTTGCATTTATTCGATAAACACATGGAAAATCAACAAGGCAATCCATTGGCTGTAGAGGGTAATTGCTAGGTTCATTATAGCGACGCTCCGTGCAGATTCAGCTCTCTTCCGGCTCCGTAAAACAGCTAACTTGGAACATGGTTCATTGACGAAAGTCAAAGGACAACGCTCAACCCGCTTTGGCGGCCAATCCAACCGAGCCATTCGCGTAGTTGAAGGCGACGCAATGGGCGAACAGAAAGCGGTAGCCCCACACGAATTGGGGCTCGTCCGTGTACCGCGTGGGCCAAACGTCGTCCATCGAGCGGAGGGCGAGGAAACACGCGTCTTCCGCTTCCTCGTCCACGATCAGGTCGTTCGGAAGGCGGAACTCGCGCCCGTCGATGCGGAAGGTGACGTTGATTTGCGTGGAGCAGTCCAACGCGAAATACTCGTCGTTTGTCCAGTAGGTGAGGAGTTTCGCCCTCGCCCACCGCTCGATCACTCCAGCGGGGATGTAGACCGCCGGATAGTCGATCATGATTTGGATCTGATCGTGCAGCAAATGAGTGAGAAGAAAGCGGTGAAACGAACCAGCGGCCGGTCGAAACGAAAGTCAATCGGCGGCTTGCCCGCGGCCAGTGCGAAGATTTCGACGGCGTCCACGCGGAGCACCCACGAGTTCCGTTCGGCCGGCCGGTGAGCCCACGAGCGGCAGGCGGCTCGCGCGTAGTCGCCGACGAGCAGCCCGCCGAAGATCTCGTTGTTTTGGACGAGCGACACGACGGGCGCGGGGATCAGCCGGCGATCGAACGCCCGCACCACGAAGTTCGCCCGTCCGGGCGCCAATCCCATCAGTCCGGCCGTTTCGAAGAGCGCGCTGCAAGCGGGCGGGCAGAAATCGTGTGGATGTTGCCGAAGGGGTAAAACGACGAAAATTCCGCTTTCTGCACGCCCAAAGCCCAACCTCAGTAACTTCTGCTCTCGCCCGTCTACTCACCGCTCGTCCATCTGCCAGCCGAGAGCGACGGCCGCCGCTTCCACTCGCAGTCCGGGGAGCTCCTCGTCTGCTCGTGCATTCCGAGCGAGCAGGAGGGAGTCGTTTGTGAGCACCATTTGATCGGAAATCCACTGGCCACGCATTGGGATGAACTCCGAGAGCCGGCCGCTTCACTCCCTCCGGCTTTCCTCTAGCGTCGAGGAGTTGGAAGGGAAGAAGAGCGGGATCACCGGGTAGCTTCTCTTGAACGACACACACGACTGCTTCCAGTACGCGAGGGCGGGGGTGAACTGGCAGTCGAACGAGCAGAAGGACGACTCGAAGCCCGCCGCTCGGCACACCGGCGGGCAGTCGGCGCGTGGGCGGCCGCAGTTCGCGTCCGCGAGGATCACCGCCGAGAAGACGGTCGAGAGCGCGATCCACAACGTCTGCGGGGGCGAGCCGACTTGCAGTACGATCTCTGCGCGAGGAATGAAGGCCGAAGTCCGTTCGAAACTCACTGCCCGCAATCGTCGTGATGTTGAACACATCTTGGGCGAAGAGAAGCGGACAGGCCGCCAAGAGCAGCTCAAGGATCCAAGCGGGCGCGTGCATTCGAATGGAAAAAAGGAGGAAGCAGACGGCGCGTGTGGGAAACTCGACGAAAAGCCGCTTTCAAGGGGAATTAAACGCGAGCATTGCCCGGCTTATCACTTTCGGACGTGTCGATCTTCGATGATCAGGAACACGCGTCAACGATAAAACTTTTTGCACTTTCGTCGTTACTTTGTGCTGGAATGCTTTGGATTCGAATTGACAATCCGATTCTGCTCAACTTCATTCAAATGCTCGAAGACGAGTTGAGCATCGCAGCCAACTTTGATGCGAGTTGAAGTTGCGATCATTTATTCGATTGTCACGCACGTGAAGGCAGCGATGAAACACAACAGCAAAGAAGAGTTTTTTTGGGCCAACGGGCGGCTCCTCGACCCCGATCGGCGCCTCCCGTTCGGGTGGGCAGCCGGCGAAGGAGCAATCGGTAGTGAACAGAGAAGTGGACGAAAGGAAGTAGCAAACGGAATTCTCACCCGTCCCCTTACATTCGCTCTTCTTTTCTTTGGGTCCTCGCTGCTGCGCGGAACACGAACCGTCGAGAAACGAGAAAAGCGGGCACTCGCTGCTCCTCCGCTCCGCTTTCTCTCCAGCTCGAGCCCTCTTTGTTGCCGTCGTTTTCGGCCGTGCGGCAGGTGGATCGAGGAGCGGAAAGCAGAAGAGCGGAATTCGAGTGGACGAGCCGAAACGATCGTTCGCCGCTTCGGTCCGTCGACCTCGCGGAGTGCAGGCGGGATTCCTCGCGGTCATTCCCCACTGAGAAGTGGGTAGTTGAGGGCGCAGTGGACGCCGCTCGAGTTCCGGCCGACCGCTCGAATGCCGCCAGTTGCTCTTCCTCTCCACTCGCCGCTCCTCCCCCCAGCGGCTTTCCGATCGCTCGCCGAACGCCCTCGATCGAAGCGGAGAGCGGCGAGTTAACCGGTCGGGTCGGGCGGCCGCATTTGTGGGGAGTGGGTGAACCAATGATTGCGCGCCGCGCCGGTCGACAGCCGGCCGCCAGCCGGCCGCCAGCCCTCGCCGCCACCCACGAGCAGCCAGCCGGTCGGAGAGCCAGAACAAAGTCCTTCTTGCTCCCACCCACGTGTCCTCCCTGCCGTCTGCCCCCCGCCCGCCCATTCGCTCTCTCGCTCGCGCGTCCGCAGCCGCCCGCCAGTTTGTTTCGCGCACTCCCTTCCCGCCGCCTCGCGACGATCGACAGCGATTTCGTGCCGAAAAAGTGAGTTCTTTTTGCCGTCGTTCGTGGACCGATGGGCGGCTTGTAAAGAGGGGTATTTACGGTTGAATTTTAGGCGAGTGGATCGAGCGCATGGACGAACTTGAAGCGAGTGCCGCTGGACTTTGGTCGAGCTGGACGCCGAGTCGATGGACGGTTCGAGGAGACGATCGATTCGGTGGTAAACGGTTGGTTCACTTTTTTGAATTGTTTGCTGCTCGCATTTGAACTTCAACAAACCGTGAAAGAAATCCAATAAGCGTAGAACACATGTACCAAGGACTAATCAATACGGAATACGAGAGGGTGGCTCTGAAAACGCGAGCGATGAATGAACTTGAGATTGGTTGGGACATTCGTTTGAAATAAACGACGCGTTCTCCACGCTATCTAACGAAAAAGGTAGTGCGGTTACGAGATACTCTTCCATTTTTTCATGAAGCCGCACACGGAAGAACTTAGAAGTTTTGAACAAACAACAGCGTAAGGAATCCCGCGATTTGTTCGCCAAAACTGTGCCAGAAAATAAGTCGACATAAGAATCCGTGAACAAATCCAATGACTTCCATTGGCTTCATTGTTGCTGGGAGAAGCGCGTTCAATTCATCCACGATGACCGTAAACGGAACCAGCCGAATAAGGAGTTGTGCCTTCCATGTTCCCAGCGGGCTGCTGCGTTTGTTCGACTAAACGGAAGCGTTTTGCCGTCTCAGCAAGTTCACTAAATGCAAATGCTGAAATAAGATCGGTGCTTTGAAGCGCCCGACGGAATAAATCAACCGGTTTTTCTGCGATCAACGTTCGATGAACTCCTCGCCTGGCCGCCGCTCATTTATTTCACTACCTTATTAATGTGCTCACAAATGATCGATTGCATTCAAACCCGTTAAACAGCTCGGCTACGGAATAAAATCTTCCAAACAACCACTTCTTATCGAAAACGAGCAGCCACCCCGTTCAGAGCACCGACGAGAAGTCGGCCAGCGCACTAAAGAACGGGTCTATGACCGCTCTTTTGTTCGCATGAGCCCAGTTTTGCCCTCACCCGCCGACAAACTACGAGTGAAAGGAATAAAGCGCGACAAAAACAGCGCTTAGTCTGAGCGACTATTCGTGCATCATCGACTGTACTAACGAGTGTGCGGAATAAGTCCTCTTGAACGATTCGAGTTTATGCGCATAGATGGAAACTTTCAAACGAGCGACAAACGAAGAGAGAACTGAAGTCATCTACTCAGTACAAATGAACTTTTTAGACTCCACCTCGCTCATCTGAAGATCCAAAACGAAATGCGCAATTATTGCAGTAAAAAAGCCAAAGAGGCCTCAGCGCGGAATAACCCATCCAAAACAACAAAACGTACTGCAAGAACGAATGGAAAAGGCAAGTCGCACTTACGGTCAAGAAACTCGGCTTCGGTGTCACTCAACAAAAACTACATCCGCCCTCTACTCACGGCAAAACTGACACGATTGATTTCAAGTCGTTACCAATGAGACCGGAGATGATTAAAGCAGGGCTCCGGAATAAACTCATGTTTTGTTCTTCCCTACAACAAGAAGACCACCTTGTGCACCTCGAAGCAAGCAAAAAAGAAAGAAACTGCAGCGTTCTTCGCACAAACCCGAACAAGCCGACTGCTCAACTACTTCTCATAATCCTGCCGCTGCCCACACCGGTGACCTCGCTTCTATTTGGACGCCCAACACTCGAATGGGGCAACACGACTCGCCTTGCCCACTCGTTTCGATCGAAAAAGGTGAGTGGCAGCTTGTTCTTTCCGTCTAACCGCCCATCCCTCTTCCGGCCTTCATTTGTGGAGTGAACAGAGAGCGGGAGTCGCGAGTCGAATGGCCGCCCCGACCATCCACTCTGGCGTCTCTCCGCCGTCCCCCAAGTGACTGCCCGCTTCTCCGCAGTGGCCGGTGGTTGAGTGGCTTTTTGAGTTGTCTTCCGCTCGACGGGCGGCACTCGCTGCGGGATCTTCTGCTCGCCATCCGCCGTTGGAACGGATTCTCCCGGCATCTCCTCGTTCTCGCCGCTGTTCTCCGCCGACCGCCCATTTCCGCCGGCAGTCGATCGCTTTTTTCGCGCGGGAGAGACGGCCATTCGAGGGGTCACAGCCACAAATTTCCGCGACGGAAAGCGGCCGCATAGAACGAGAGAATTGCCGTTCGGCGGAGAACTGTCGACCCAGCAAAAGAGGGCCCGTGATCAACAGCAGTCTCGCCATTCGAGCTCAAACGGACGCGCCCATCGACCGCCCGACTTTCCGCTCCCAGCTTTCCTCACTTGTTACATCTTCCTTCTTCCACGGACCTCTTCCCGGAAAGAAAGAAACTCAGTCTTCTATTTTGTATCAACCAATCATTCGCCTCTAGTAAACCTCCAGTTCCGTTCGTGTTCGGCCATCGACACGAGGAGATCTCCCAATCGTTCGGATCGTCCAGACCGGCCCGTCAGCCACGACGTCGACACCACGAACGGAGCGGTTTTTCCCCGCTCTCTCACCCGAACGGCCAACCGGAAGAACGGAGAAGGCGGCGCTGGAGAACGGCAAGTGGCCGCCCGGGAGTGTCGAAAGTGTACGTGCCGAAAGGGACTCTAAACTCCACTCATTTTACGGCATCTCCACCGAGCACTCACTCGTCGACGGCCATTGACCGTCGATCCACCGGATGCACCCACGGGACCTCCGGCTGGACGGCCCAATCGGCCGCACAGCGATCTTTCGCCCGTCCGTCGAGTGTGATCGTTCCCGAGACGTTGAACGACGGCCTGCCCAGCACTCTGAACACTCCGATCACTCTCGTTAACGATTGTTCGAGCTCACTGGTCGTAGCTGAAGACGACGGTCTTCTCGTCGAATTTCTCGAGCACCGTTTGGAAGAACGACCGCTGCCCCTCGGTCGACCGGTTCAGCTCGAAGGCAGAGCCGTAGAAGCCGACGTTGTGGCCGTCGATGTCGTCCCTGAACGACTGGTCGTAGTGGCGTAGCGGGAGTTCCACCGTTAGCCCTTCGTCGTCCAACTGAAAGCGGGGAGAATCGATTGAAGTGTGCGAGCACGACCGGAAGCCCCACTGCGAGTCGGAGCCGACGGGGAAGAAGCGGAAGTTGGACAAGGGGCCGCACTTCCACTCGTCCCAACCGCCGAAGCGAAGCTCGCCGACCGCGTCGCCGTCCGCCGCCCCGCCGCTCGCGTTCAGCCACACGCAGACGATCGACTGCTCCACGAGTCCCGCGGCGGCCGCCTGTTCGACGAGCGACAGCGGGCCGCTCCCGCCCAGGCCGAGGCCCAACACGCCGCTCAGGTCGCTGCAGTCCGTGCAGGGCGCGTGGCCGTCGTCCAGCAGCTCCACTCGCACGAAAGCCGCCCGCTCGAGCGTTACGTTCGCAAAGCGGATCATGTCGCTGCCGAGAAGACCCTTGAAGCCGGCCGCCTTGCTCCACTCCGTTCCGTTCGACTCGTAGGTGGACGACTGCTGACTGTCGAAGAGCGGGGCGATCGGACAGGGCTGCGTGTCCACTGACAACACTCGCCCGGGCAGCCGAAGTTCGTGCACTCTGGACCATTCGGAGTGGAGAGATCGACAAGAGAGTGTACGAACGGTGTCCAACACACCAGCCGGGAGTTTGCAGTCCCGGTCGGCCACCCAGAACTCGACCGCGTCCAGCTGGACGGCCACTCGGAAGGATTGGGTGGGAGTTCCGACTGCCACTTCGACTGAACGCAAAGAAGCGAGTAGGAGCAGGCGGTAGAACCTACCGGCAAGCGCATTGCTGTCCGCTTCCAAGGGCGACTTGGCCGTGGGCTGCTCGTGGCGGGCGAACTTCTGAACGGCTCGCAGAGCTGAAAGCAGCGAGTGGGTGGAAGATCAAATCAACCACAACTCACATCTCGCGCTTTGTCGTTTGAAGAGGGGCACGCGGAATTCGGCCGTAGCGACCGCAAAGAGGACCAAAAAGGCGGCGATCAGTCCGAGAGTTCGCATTTTTTCGCTTTTTTCACGACTCGTCGAAATGGCGACTCGCTTTAAAGAAGCCGAAAAGGTCGCGTGCTTTGTTGTGTGCAACCAGCGTGTGACGGCGCTTCGCGCCGTCCCCAGCTGGGAAAGTCGTTAGACTGGTGCGTATAAAATGTTTTTGTCGAGTTTGTTTGACCAATTGAGTGCTAGTCGCAACGCGAGAACGCTGAGTCGCGCTTCACAAAGGTTCCCGTTTAATGAAAGTTCGCCGAACATGCCGTTACTCAGCAGACACAGCTCTGTCCGTCCATTTACACCCTTAAACGCCCAAAGAAAACCGATCCGAACCCCGAAAGCCGCACGGGAATGTAGTCTTCGAGGACAACGGCGCGCACAGCGCTATCCGATACCCCCAAACAACGCTCAAGTCAGTTTTGATCCCATAAAGCGGAAAAAAGGTGAATCGCGGCTACGGCAACCGAAGAAACCTGCCGCAAAGCCAGAGGGCTGGACCCCATCACAGAACAATTTATTACTCCCGGCGACCAAGCGTTTAAAAAATCTGAAACGGTGATTCGAAGGGCAACTATATGCTCGACGTGTCTGCCAAGTTTCACGAGAATCCGTCCACTCACGGCCAAACCCGCCCGCTGTTTGCGTGATATCAGGGGTCTGGTTCGCGTGAGCCGCAGTGGCCAAGTGAGCCCAGAACAACAACAAAATGCAGTTCGCTGGAAAGCCCGAAGACTGCTCTTTCCAACGAGCCCACATTTGCGCCATAACGTCAAGTGCGCGATGGGAACGACGAGGTTAAAATTCGCCGAAGTTTTCAAACCGACACACAATTTTAGGTTGAATTTCTCGTTGCGAAATCGCTCTTTCATGAACACGAAATTTAGCTGGAAAGATGCGCAAGACCTTTTTCTAGATAGGATTATTTTTAGTTTTTTGAATAAAATTCGGAGAGCCGAGAACGGCGCCTTCAAGCGTGGACTTCTTCGAATTTCCGCCTCGACCTTTCGTTTTTGGGCGATCACAACTTTCTTCGACAACATTTCCTGATGATGAGGTCAACTGATGGAATGTTCCTCGTTTCACGGCGCATCTTTTCGTCCACAGGGCGGGTGCAGTTGGCCGTGATCGAAAACCGGTACGGCGGAGAACGTTGGCACGGAACGTTCAACGTGCCTGCCGACGGTCGAAATGCACATTTTCGGACTTCGCGCATGCGACTTCCTCTAGCCAGAAAAAATTTCAGATCGATTGGAGCAAAGCGCTAAAAGTTGAGGGGGCAAGTTTGACGGACAGACGCACAATTTCTCTCCCTTTCCGAGGGGAACTCCACAGGCGGCCGGGTGGTGAGGAAGTGGACACAATTTGCTTCAATCAGCGCCCAATCAAACCAAGATTGTTCTTATCAATAAGCAAAAAATGTCATCACTGCCGTGCGTACTGCTTTGTTTCAACGTGATTTGGTTGTTCGTTAATTGCTGCTAAAGGAATTGCTGTTCGTGAGCAGGAGGACTGCTTCCATGAAAAAGCGCGTGAAATTGAACGCCGATTTGCGACTTCGCTGTTTAGCGGAAGGCGGCGACTTTTTGCACCCGCTTGCTGCCGCCCGCTTGCCCGCACGCGAATGAGCGGGCGGGCGGCAGGCGGGGTGCGCCGCACCTCCCGCCGCTTCTCGCCGAGCGTTAGTGGTTTAGTGGTAAAATCGCCCGTTGCCATCGGGTGGCCCCGTGTTCGATTCACGGCTAACGCAGATCTTTTTGCCGATTGGGAGCGAGTTTGCTCGTCAATTAGATCGGTCGAAGGACTGATTTTGGGAAGAGTGAACGACGATTGTAGGCAGGAATTGGCAAAAGAACGACGCTCCAAACGAAGCGGGAATCGTGATAAAAATCGAACGTTCTGATATGTCTGGTTGGATGGACGTCCCAAATACCGCTCGCTTTGGGTCTTCTCTGACCCATGTTCGCCTGCACAACGATTGGCGTTGCTAGGCACTCTCGTTCAACCACGCATTGCTGCTGGTTTATTGCTTCAAACTCCATTCACTTCGAGGTCACGCGAGTGGCGAACCCCACAGTAGTCGCGGAGAAGACAGTGCCGAGCGAAGACGGAGCGCGGGAGGAGGAACATGCGCGGCTCATCGGAGGTCTCGGTCATGATGTTGAGCGCGCAGCGGTGGGTAGCGGCCTCGTTGTGTCGCTGGAGGAACTCGTCGGGCGTCACGCGAACCTCCGCGCCGCCCGCCGAGAACACGACGTCCGTCTGCAGGTCGCAGGGCACGTGCTCCGCGTCCGGGACGCCGAGCTCCTTGACGAGCCGCTCGGTGAAGTGGTCCGGCCACCACAATCCCCACTGGTCGTGCAGGGACCAGACGAACAGCAGAATGGTCGAAGAGTCGTAGGTTGGTGTGCCGAAGAAAGCTCTGAACAACAAGATTTGAAGTGCAAATTCCACTAGGCGGCTCACTCGTCGACGGTCACCATCCACTGCTTCCGGTAGGCCTGCCACGCGACATTCGAGAAGTGCGTGTTGGTTACGGACGTGCTGACGACAAGCAATCCTCCACTGCTTCACTTCCTCCTCTCTGCTTTCAGCTGGCGGACGGCCTGAGGGCTTTGCGTTGGGATCGGAAATCGGCGACCCGTTCGGCGAGTTCCCGCTGGCCGTCGACCAGGTGACGCCGCCCATCCAGCAGTTGATCCAACCGCTCGACGAGCCGCTCTTCACAGTCTGGTTGGATCGGTGAGTCCATTCGTTCCATTCTTCCCTCACCTCCTTCTACGTACGGCGCTCTCCATTCGACGAGCCGCTCGTCTACGCGCCCCTCACGAAAGAAGCCTGCTGGCAGTTCGACGTGGACGGGTGGGCGGCGAGTACGCGGTGGACGGCGATGAAGCGACCTCCTTCTCCGACCTCGTCTTTACGGTCGGCGGGCAACGGTTGCGGGTGCCGCCAAGCGAGTACGTCGTCTGCGTGAGTCTTGTTCGAAAAGGTGTGAGGGTGCCGATTGCAGTGGGTGCCGCAGCAGAAGTTGTGCGGGCTGGCCGTCGACTGGAACATGGAGTGAGCGCTCTTCTCCTGCCGATTTTAACACTCGTTTAGTGAGGACGACTACGCGTGGCTGTTAGGCGACGCGTTCGCCCGCGCGTGAGCGACGAGTGCATTGGATTCGCGAAGCCCGTCACGCGGACTGTTGAGCGCCGGGGACCGCTGAGAGATGTGGAATAAACAGTCGAGTGCACGGATCGTTTGATTGTTTCGAAGACAAGTTGCAAAAACGGCTATAAGTTCCCCAACAATCAGCTTCGTAGCAAAAGGTTTATTCAAAGCAATCCGCAGCTCATTCGAGACGAACGACGGGAATCGGCGTCATTCCCCCGTACTGATGGGGCGGGGCGGGCGATTGCTGCTCGCTCGTCGACTGTTCAGTGCTCTCCGCTTCCTTGTGACCGTTCGAGTCCCTGCAACCAACAAAACCGTCAACTGCAAGGAGAAGGAAACGAACCGGAAGACGAAACGTTCGATTTTCGTCCGGCGCAGCGAAAAGTCGGATTGAGGAGGCGCGTAGCGCGCGCACAGGACGATCCCGTCGTCCTCCCCGTCCACCGGCGAGACAATCGGCGAAACGTGAGGGCGCCAGTGCTCTCTGATCGGCCATCCGGCGAGTAGCAACCGCTCCCTTTTTTCCGGTCCAAGCGGCAGCGGAACAGGCGGAAGCCTTCGGAAGATTCCCTCCTCCGCCACCGCGTACACGACCTTGGAGGACCAAAAGAAGTCCTCGACAGAGAGCTGCAAGCGGATGGAATAGAAAGGAAGCAAACAAAAGGGAACTCGCCTCCGAGTTCAAGTCGCCTTCGTCCATCAACTCGAAGCTCAACAGCTTCTCTTCGAGCGAGTACGCGTGCAGCATGAGAGGATTCAAGTTCCCCAACACGTGCAGCTTCTGCCCGTCCTCGGTGAAGCGAGCACGGAAGGACTCGCCGCGAAAACGAAGGCACACGTCTCCACGGACCAGTCGGGGCTCGTCCACGTCCAGCCGGAAGAAAGCAATCTTCCCGCTCGTCCCGAGGACCGCCCGCCTCACCCCCGCCTTCTGGCCGTGGATCGTGAGGGCGGCAGTGCAGTAGTCGAAGTGGCCGTCCGGCCTCAGAACGACCGCTTCGTACTCGTCGGCGTCGTCTCCGAAGCGAACCAACTGCAAAGCGGTGGACGAACCGCTGATGTGGCTGGAGCTCGTGTGGACGAGCAGCGTGTTTGTGTCCACCACAACCACCTCCTCGACGCCGTCTAGATAGAAACCAGGAGACGGGCGCAGAATCCTGCAAGCAAACGAAAGGAACAGACGGGAGGAAGAAGGACGTACTTGTGCGTCTTCTCCAGCAGATCGACGATCACGAGCTCGTGGCTCCATTGCACGAAGAAGAACGCGTGGCGCCCGTCCGCCGAACACGCCACTCGCGGGTGGTGCTGAAAGCGGAGGACAATTGAGGAGCGAATGGATGAATCGAAAACCAACGGATTTTGTTTCGAGGAAGACGGTCGTCGAAGGTTCCAATCGCCGGTCTTTGCTGCAAGAAACGGGCGGACGATTCGCTTGCTTCGACTCGTTGCCGCTCCAGCCGACCGCTCGACAAACAGCCGAAGGACGAGCGACTCACGAGCAGCCTTCCCGCTCCATTTGCGCGTTATGGCGACGACTAAAAGGATCAAATAAGAACGATGTTTTGTTGGAAGAGGGAGGTCGTGCTCAATCATTTTACTGCTTTCAAACGAGTACGGTATTTTACGGGTTCATTTCCTTCCAATCCGAAGCCACTAAACATTCGAACAGAAACTCACCTTGTTTCGGCGGAATGGCCGCCAATACGGGCCGTATTGCTCGCGAAATTCGAGCAGTAGAGAGAAGAATTTGCGGTTGTCGGCACAACACGTGCATCAACACAAACGATCGAGTAGTTCGCGAAAGCAAACGAATGCGACAAGTGGTTAGTGATCAGCAGAGTGAGTGGACGTTGGTCAGCGGTTTGCATGCGCGGAGTATAGCGATCGATTCGCGTGTGACCGCCTGTTTTTTGGACGGCCGTCGAACAGGCGGTCCGTCGCGGTAAACACAAGCTGCAAACCACTCCGCCCGCACCGCTGGAAGGCGAGCGGACCGCCGCCGTTTCTTCGCGGCTTCTCCCGGACGTTCGCGCGTCGTTCAACCGCCCGTTTCTGCAGTTGGCGGTGGTCGAAGGGCGAGCTGCCGGTCGCTTCTTTCAGGCGAGCGGCTGCCGCTCTTCGTGCACAAAAACTCCTTAAATTTAACGATTTATTGAGCAACGCTGAATAATGCGGCTAGAAAGATGTTTTAAACGTTTTGCAGTTAATTAACGGCGCAGCCCCGTTCGCCGCTCGAAGGAGCGACTGTTGCTGTCCGCTTTCCACAGAGCAACAATCGTTGCACGCAGAAATCGCGGTAGTTCTTGATCGTACAGATCGCCCCCAAGAGGTTGAAGACGGGCGACCACGCGACGGACATCATCGCCACGTCCGCGAAATGCCGGACGATCCGCACGCCAACGAGCAGCATCACGCACGAGACGGCGATCGGGATGACGGCCATCAGAGGCGACAGGGCCTGGAGGAAGAGCGTCCACGCCAACTGCCGGTGGAGGGCTTTCGTGCGGTCGGACAACTCGCCCGCCCGCTTCGCCAACTCGCGCACCGTCAGGCGAGCGAACAGGACGGCCGCCGAGTAGCTTGCGATCAGCATCATAAACACGAGAACGATGTGCGTAAAGTAAGCGGTTGTTTGCTGAAATTCCAGCTAGCCCGAAAGAACTCCCGGCCACTCACTGGATCGCCCACGAGCAGTCTGAAAGAAAAGTGGTAATAGTTGTTCAACGGCGGGATCTCTACGTCGGGATCGGATCCTCAACGAACCAGAATGGCCCGTAGTCGCGGCCGTCCAGCGGGTCCGTGCCCACGTACGCAACGACGAGAACGACCGAAAGCTGGACGATCGGAACGGAAAAGTAGGCGGCCGTTTCAAAGACGGAGGGGATCCCGTTTCTGCTCGAACACTCTTTCAGTTGTTTTCCTCGTGCACTTGCCGAGAGATGCACCGGAAGCGGTAGAAATACTGGGCGGGCAGGAAGAAGACGCCGATCGGAAGGCCCGCATTTAAAGCGGCGAAGGCACAGCGTTGTCCCGTGTAGCGCAGACGAGAAGCGGGCCCCGTGAAAGATGTGAGGATCACGTCGTTCGAGATGCGTACCCTCTGAGCCAACGCAATGAATGACGAGTGTTGAACTCACCGGTTGAGTCAGGAAATTCGCGGCCAGCAGCCAACAGTCGGCGAACGTGCAGAAGAGGAGCATGCGGGCGAACGGCCGCAAGTGGGGCGGCGATTGGCGGAAGACCAGGTACAAGAAAAGAAGAGCAAGGCAGCTGCCCAGTGTCGTGCAGGCCACGTTGTGCACTCGATGGACGGACGAGAAGAAAGAATCATCGAACAAGGCGACGGTTTGGTCGGCAAAGTAGTGCGGGTTGTGAACCAAAGAATTCGAGGGATCTAGCGTATAAAAAGACATTTCATTCATGGAGCTAAAGAGACTTGCCCGTCTGCCGTTCCGTTGATGTCTGGTGGCATGGAAGCGGTCGATTCCAACTCTCGGCTGCCCTGAGTTGTTTTTGCCTACTGTCCCTGTTCCAACAAGCCTTTTTGTAGTGCGTTGATGGCGGCTGAAAGACAACGGCGTACTAAGTACAATCTTTCGTGGCTGGACGCATTTTGCCCGACGGCATTTTGTATCGACCGTTGACCACTTCGTTGTTCTTGCCGCTGGAACGAAGCAGGCATTCAAGTGCTTCAATGAAAATACGGAGGCTAACGATGGAAACAGTCTGAGTTGCCGTGTGTGTTTGTTCGGACAAAAGGAACAGCAGGTTCGGTTCACAACAACGAAGAAGCGAGTGAATTAGAGACGAGCTGCAGAGAACAACTGGAGTTCACTGGAGCTGGAAGACGGGGATCGGCAGCATTCCGTGGAAGGCGCTGGGCAGGAACTTGAAATCCGAGGCGAGCGGTTTGCCGGTCGCCAGGCGAAGAGGACGGGGTCGTCGCCATCCGGACGTACGACCTGCCGTGGTCCGCCCCGTTGCCGTGGGAGCCGCATCGACCCTGCATTGTTCGCTTCAAAGTGGAGCGTCTCATGTTCCGGTTCGTTCGCTCATCTTCGTCCAACAATTCTTTCTGCTTTCAGCCGCCCCGAGTCGCTTCAGCAGCTCGCCCTGATCGCCGTCCGCAGGCTCCGCGAGGGCGTCCAAGTCGAAGAGGTCTTCCGCCGGTTATTCCGTGAATGTCAACTCGTCCGTTTCCTCGAAATTTTGAGTAGTGTTCGAGTCTGTTTCGTAAAGGTCAATACTTTTCTCGTCTTTCGAAGCAAAAAGGGGTTCATCAGTCGGTCGAATGCGGAGATCGCCGTTTGTTTTCGTCGGTGTTGCATTCAAATTTGAATTAGATTCTACTAGAGGTTACGTTAGTCTGAAGGCAGAACTATTCCGTACGTCTTGTGGTTTATGAGCGTGCGTTTAAACTATTAATCGTTGGTCGCTCTCTCGCAGTCCACATTCTTCTCGTTCGTTTCTTTCGGTTTCGAGTTGGAGATTCCGTCCGTCTGGGATTTTCTTCTCTATTTTGTCGTTGACTCTCATGAAGAACCATTTCGTGCATCAGTGTTTGCGTCTCCGTTGACAAAAACCCCATTCAATCGGACAAACCAACCTGCACGTCCATTCGGCCACTTCTGCACGGAATCCAACGAGGCCACTCGTCGTCGATTCGAGTCTAAACGAACAATCGATTAAACGAATGGAATCGAACGAGAACATGAAGCAAGAATTTGGAAAACAACTCACTTTTAGCCTGTCGATCGCGAACTCGCCGGCCGGCCGACTGCGAGCGGGGAGGCGCGCGGTGTTGTTTGGCGCGGAGGCCGCCGATTTGCCTGCCGCTGGAGCAAAGGAAAGCGGACGCGGCGAGCTGCCGGCTGGGAGCCCGACTGGAAGTCCAAAGTTCGCCGTTGCGCTCTTGCCGCTTGGTTTCAACCGGGAGATCGACGCTGTTCTTCGAGTTCCCGCAATGAGGCCGAGGTCGGGCAATCCCTTGACTCACAGCCTTCTGTTTATTGAATGAATTCAGTTCGTTTAATGCAAACAATCAGAGTTGACTGAGCGCCGCGTCGGTGGTGCTGACGGTGGCGCTCTTCACGCGCAGCCGCTGCCCGACGGCCGTCCGGATGGTCTCGTTGAAGAGGAGGTAGACGAGGGCGGGCAGGCCTTGGGAGAGCCAGTAGGTCAGCGTGCCCACCAGTCCGACGAACGGCGGCACGGGCAGCGTGTTCAGGAGGATGAAGAGGAGGCTCGTGACCGTGTGGATGCCGCCGATCAGCAGCACCGGCACGTACACTTGCCGCTCGTACTTGAGCCGCGTCTCGTTGGCCGCACTCGCCGCCATGCGGTTGTACGCGTGCACGAGGTTGAAGTAGAGCAGGATCTCCGCGCAGAAGACGGCCGCGTTGTGCGTCCGGTTGTGTGTGGTGTAGTACACGCCCTGCGGGTCGTCCCGGTAGCCCTGCAATTGGAAGAGACCGGGATCCGAGTCTCTCAAGGCACCTACCAGATGCGGACTGAAAGAAAGGATTGTGTGGAGATCGCGAGCGAACACACTCACTTGGGGAAGTACGACCCAATGAGGCTGTTGTAGACGAACGGTTCGGTGAAGGCCATCACGGAGAGGCCGTAGAGGACGGGCACGGCTATCCAGACGGCCAGTCGCCAGCCGCCGAACACGCGCTCGTTCAGCGCGCGGTCGTGCAGCACGAGGCAGCGGTTGAAGCCGAGGATCAGCCAGAGCAGCGTGCTCGCCGCCCACGCGCTCGCCGCAACCGTGCACGTGACGTAGTTGAGCAGCGGGCAGGAGCAGTAGACGACGCCGTTCAGCGCGAACAGGCCCGTCACCAGTCCGGCCGCCTGCTGTCCGATCTGCACGAGAAACAAGTGAATGGAGAGGGAATTCGGTGCTCACCACGTGGACGCAGCCGAGCGCGAACATCAGGCGGTAGGCGCTCGCTTGTCGCTCTCTCATCTGCGGCCACATCGCCCACAGACAGAGGAGGTAGAGCGGCTGAAGGCGGAAGATTAAACTGAGTGTGCATCCCGGCTACCCACCGTGAAGATCGCCCATCCCGTGAGGTAGACCACTCCGACGACCCGCTTCTGCCGCACGGCCAGCGGGATCTCGTCCACGTCGTACAGACTGCAGTTGTACAGCCG
The DNA here is from genome assembly GCA_024699865.1 of Aphelenchoides fujianensis. Classification (NCBI taxonomy): domain Eukaryota; kingdom Metazoa; phylum Nematoda; class Chromadorea; order Rhabditida; family Aphelenchoididae; genus Aphelenchoides; species Aphelenchoides fujianensis. The sequence continues at coordinate 1,569,706 of JAMPIO010000005.1, read as the reverse complement.
ATCGAATTCCGCTCGCTCGAACAGCAGGAGTTCCATTGCGAGAGTCGTTCGGCGGAAAGAAGGGGGCGCTCTCGCCACTTGCAAGCGACCGTTTCCGCTCGAAACATGCGGCTAATGGAATAAACGATGCCCCAGGAGGAAGTTGAACGTAAAGGACGGTCGATGTTGTCCGCGTTCTCAAAATTCGGCGACAAATCGCAAAACATTCCGTCTACTTCACCTGCTCTCCCGCAATCCACTGCCGGCCGACAGGTGGAATGAGCGAGTGCTGGTGTTACTCGTCTTTCGAAACTGACAGCCGGCCGATGACTCGTGGAATACCCTTTACTGCCGCTGAAAGAGGGAAAAAGGACGAGCCAACGAGAAGTCCATTCAGCTTTACTGCTGCTCGTAGCCGCTCGTTCCATCACTCGACCAGACCATTGGGCGCTCTCTGCAAGCAGGGCGATTGGAGGATGCTGTCGAAAGAAGATGGCCTACCGCTATTCTTTGGCAGTCATTACGCGCGCGGTCAGTAACGGAGAGAACGAGTGAGCGGGACGGTCGGAATGTTCGGCTGAAATCAAACGGTTGTTGCGCGAGGTGAGAGAAAAGAAGAACTAACCGTTGATTTCCGTCCCCTACATCCGGCAAGAAAGAGAGACACGCGTTTGTTCGAGGAAGGCGTCGAAACGCACCAACACACCAGTCGGTAGATCACAGCGAACTTCGGAGAAGAACGCCATTGACGAGTGAAAAAAGGCATCCGTTCCGATGAGCAGTGCCGTCATCGTCTTCGTGTTGAATTCGGACAGTTCTTGTCAGACAGCGGACAGACGGCTACGCTTCTTCCGCTTTCGATGACTGTTGGATCGACTGCCCTTTTCGATGACTGTTGAATCGACTGCCAACTCATCTTTGGAGTGCCAGAAGAAGGACAGGAAGAAAGCGTTGCACAGGATGACGATCCGCTGTTTCTTCAGCTGCTTCTTCCACCGATCGTAGAAAAGTCGGTTGAGTGAGTGGATTATTCCGCGACCCCGGTGATCAACTCCGTTTTATCCGTCATTGTCGAGAGTACATGGTTTCCTTTCAAAAGTGAGCGCAACGGACCGTGTTTGGTTTTCATTCCGCTCGCAGTTATGCGGCAAACTCTGAATTCGATGGATAGTTCCATTCATTCGAAGGCTGGCTCGTTATCGACTGACGAACAACGCGTGGAGTCCACACGAGCGACCGTCGACTCTTGACTTGCTGACTGGATCAAAGATGCACGTAGATCGCATTCATCCGAGTGGTACGTGATTCGTTTTATTGGATTCAAATCGACGTTCGGTTGATTGCCGGGTTTTCTACGTTCGAACGAATCCTTATCGTTTTGTTTGTTTGTTGCGGACCGGATTGCTATTGAACGAATGAAAAGCGTTCATTGATTGTGGTTATTCCGCGCGAAGGCCCGTGAGGTGACGCTGACATCAACCGAAAACCCTTGAAAACTAATAGATTGTTTCAATTCGTTCGCTGGCCCACACAACGTGGTTCAAATTCCGCCGCCACCGTGATGGCTGCGATTTTCTGCGATTTCCGCTGCTCAACACAAACGACACATTGGTGAAAGGAGACGCGAGGGTACACGACTGCCGACGCCTCGACTTTGTTGTTCGAGCCTTGATTGCAGAGTGAAAGGAAAGCAATGCAGCACTAAGCCACAGCCGCATCGAAGAAAACAGTTGAAGGGAAAGCGGTGGGTCCAGCAAATGCTCAGCGTTTTATTCCGCGGAATCGCGGGTAGAAGCGCCGGAAACGTGCGTTCGGGCAGAGCGGTTTGACGATTCTCTATTCCGCGGTTCAAATCGGCTTGAAACTCGTACGGCCAACTCGTTAAGTATGCAGTGAAAGGATTGGCTTCGACTCGCGGCCTGAGAGAAGTTGAGAAGCGAGCAAAGCTCCAACACGGAAATCACTCGCTCGACGGCGTGGCGATCTTTCTGTTGATTGGAGTCGTTTCGTTTTGAAATTAGTTGCTGCTCATTTATTCCGATACATGCAAGTGTCTGACGTTACCGCCTGTCACACGACGCCTCAAAGTAACGAACAACAACTCGTTTGATTCCACTATTGAGTTTGGAGATCAGCGACAAAGATGAGGTGTAAACGGGTCAGAAATTCTAGCTGCCTGCCAGAAGAAACAGGTCGGTTATTCTGGGAATAGCGTGCAAAATGTTTTCCAACAACCGTCACCTTTGTTCGGGTATTGTCGACGACGAATTTCTGTCTGTTAGGCGGCGTTCAATCGTGTTGCATTATTTGTTTATCGATTCTTTCGGCATGTTTGGGTTTATTGAACTATTCCCTGCCGGTCAGAGTAAGCTGGGTATAAAGCGATAGAAGCTGTCGTAAAAGCGTTATTCTCATTATTCCGTATCGTGTAGGAGCCGCGTCATGTCTCCATTTTTGATGTGACTTGTTCTGCAGTCATTTATTGGCAACGACATTCACCAATGACGGACACTCTTCGAAATTGCAGTTCGAGATGTTGAAAAATCGAATCAGCGTTTGTTCAAAATGAGTCGGTTGCTTCTTTCGTTCCTCGAAATTGGGATCGATTAAATTTCAATTGTTGAAAGGAGGTTTACCCACCTGCTTTATTCCGTTCATCCTATTTTGTCGCTCGTTTGCCACGTTCATAGCCTGAAAAGAAGTCGCTCAGTTCAGAACTCAAAACAAAGACCCACGAACAAGAAGGCGCGGAAAATCCCGAACCGACCGACCGGGAACTCGGAATGCGGCGATCGTCCACTCCGCCGCTCGTTTGCCGCTCGGGGATCCGCCGGCTGTTCGATCGGGCGGGCGGCGGCGGCGAGCAGTTGGCCCTTGGGTTCGCTCGGCCTTCCGCCTGCCGCCCCGGACCCTCAATCACCCCGAATAGCCGCCCACTGGTTTCTGCGGCCTCCCCGCAAGACACTCGCTCCGAGCCGGCAAAGAGCAACATCTCCCGCAAGTTCCACGCTCAAAGCGCCTTCCTCCCTTCAACACACAATTTCTTGGTCACACCAGCGATGAGCGGGCGGCGCGAACGACGGCCGTGCGGATCACCCGATTGAGCGCAAGGTGGACAACGGCGGGGAGGCCTTGGGAGAGCCAGCAGACGGGAGAGTCCAGCAGAGGAGACCGCCGATCAGCCGGACGGGCCGCTCACTTGCCGCTCACTCGTCATCCGCGTCTTGCAGTCCGCGCACGAGGTGGAAATGGAGGACGTTGGGCATCGAGAGGAGGCGGTGGTGCTCCCCTCGCTCATCATCGGGTTCGGGCCGAAACAAATGAATCCGCACGTGAATACTCAACAAACAATTTTGAGCAAAGAGAGCGATGGACGTTGTAACAGAGGGGCCGTCGATACACCTGACGAGCCGCCGAATACGCGCTCGTGCAGCGCGCGATTGTGGAGCACGAAGCGGCGGTTGAGGCCAGAGAACGGCGCGAGCGGCGGACGACGCCACCAGCCCGCCTACTCGCTTCTCGACCTGCACACAAGTGAACAAACGAGACGGCCGTCTGCCGCTCTCTCGTCTGCGCCCCCAAACCGGCGAGGGGTGAGAACGGCAGGTCTGCAAGGAACCCACGCAGAAGACCGCTCACTCGACGAGCCGGCGACTCGATTCTGCCGGACGGTCCGCGGGATCTCTTCCACCTGGCAGTTGTAAACGGACGAGTTTCGGTCGGTCGAACAGCAGGAGCTCCATCCCGTGGAGGAAAGAACAAATCGGTGGCCGGGCAAACCAATAAACGAACAGAAAGCCTTTTTATTCCTTTCGCGCATTGAACAAACAAGAGAGACAAATGGACAAAACCGATCGAAAGGAATGCCGAGAGGTCGTAAATGGAAGTGGGCGAGTCGACGGCGGGTTGGAGGCTCGTGCCGTCGACTTCCCATTGACGTCGCTCGTTCCGTTTCATTCAGGTCGTGGATTCCATCGCTTGAACGGAGGGCGGACAGGTGAAAGCACTCTGCAAGCACGGCGATTAGAGGAGATGGACGAACAATCGATCACCTACCGCTCCCTGCAGTCTGTGGAAAGAATTGGGTGGTCTGAGCGGTCGAGATGTCCAGCTGAAAGCAAGGGATTGTTGCGGAAGTCAAAAGAAGTGAAGAACGAATCGTTGCTCTCCGTCTTCCTGCATTTGGCGAGAGAAAGAAGCAAACACTTGCTTCACAAAGGCGATTGGCAGAACACAGCGAACAAGGGAGAAGGACGCCGTTCAGAAGGCAGGAACAAGAATGGCCGGACTCCGTTGACTCGTTTCTTTGACGCGGGTTGGAGGGACTTCCGGTAGACGGAGAGTCCGACATTGCTCGTTGTTTTGATCGTTGAGTGGTGGGGGGTTTGGGTGTTTCTTGATCGCGTGTTCGTTTTCTTAACAAAACACAATGAATGCAGGCAAATAGTGTTTTCTTTGCAATACGTTACGAGATGTTTGTCGATTATTCCGACCAATCTAAACAGAGAGCGGTCTGTTACGACGACAAGTGAATCGGCCAATGTAGTACGCACAAATTCGTCTCGGTTTGCGGAATTAACCGTGGAATTACCGCTGCTCTACTTCATTATTCCGTTCTCTTCATTATGCCATCGTTCGATGTTGCAAGGGTACAAGCACAAACAGGCTTTTTGCACTAGCCAAACGTCACACGTGGTCTAATTGCTGCCGTCGAGATGAGAACACTCGCAATCGTTGGTCGAATACAACGATTTCTTCCTCGCACAAAGCGGCGGTGAGTGTAAATAAGCGTCTTCTTTCTGTCGGTGATCAAACAGCCACTTTTCCTATTCTGTTCGGTCGAGTTTTGATTGCTAGTCGGAGGTGAAGTGGTCGCGAATGTCAGTGGGACGACTTTCGTACTCGTCCAAAACAGCGAGTTTTCAAGTGCCGAAACGTTCGATTGGAATGAACGCTTATTCCGCCTTCTGCCCGAATCCAAAGATGCTGTTGTTAGAAACAGCGATTCGGGCTTGCGCGAGGTCGTGTGAATGACGAACACTGCCGTTAACCGAGAGGGCTGATGGTTCGACAAGCGAGGGGAATCCGTGCGGGACGTCACAAGGTTTTTACTCGACTCATTTTGGCGCGAGAAGCCCACAACTCCTGTCGTTTCGAACGTAGCCCAGCGTCCTTATTCCGCATCCGATAAGCGATTTCTCGAGAAATGCGATGACCATTTTGCTGGAGCCGCCGCCGGCCAGTCCACTCGCTTTTTGTGTTCTTGGACGAGCGCGACCAGGAGCCGCATGAGGCTTTCGTTTACTCAAAGCACGTCTTGTGCACTTGTGAACGAACGCGAGTTACACGCAAATCAATTGCCCAAAGCATCTTAAAGCAAGTTCTTTTCAGAACGTCTATTTGCGGCAAGTGACGTAGTAGAAGGCGACTCGCTTGTTTGTGTCGAGCAGAGCAGTGGATCGATTAGCACTTGAATGGCGAAGGATTGCGGGTGGCTTTCAGCCGTCGTTTCAGTGAAAGATTGAGGTCGAGTTTTTGTGAACGGCTGTGGGCAGAACGTTTTTATTCCGCGATGCGGCTGTCGAAGGACGCGATATGCGGCGCTTGAAATGCAGAAAGCCAGCAGCTGACAACACCGAATGGTTGATCGACAACAAGAAGTGAGGAGCGATGAGTGCGGACAAGGCACAAGTGAGCAGGCGATTGGAGGTGAACGCACTCTCTTAACTGTTTGTTTCGGACAAATTGCTTCCTTTCATCGATGTCTGCTGCTCTCAGCAATGCAAGAAATTCCGATGGGTCGGCTATGTTCGGATCAAAAGTCTTCTTTGCGATCAAAAACACGTCGAATTGCGCACGATTGCATTTGAAGGCGCCGATCATTTCCGTTGTTGCTGTGGTCGTTGGACATCCTGTACATTCCGGGGTGTTCGTTGATTCCTCCAGTGGTTTTTTGAGTAAAAAATCATCCAATTGCCGTTTTCAGTCGAGTGGCTAGTTTGGATCAAGAATTCCTTCACACAAATGCATTTGACCGTGCATTCTATTCAAGGCAAATGACTCGCAAAATCGACAGAGAATTCCGCCCACCATGTGAGCATTTCTGCTACGCTTTATTGCAGAGTCTCGCCTTATTTGCAACCAGTTATTCCGCTTTCTGGCACTTTCTTATTTCACGGACAATTCTGGTTGTTGTAAGTGTTCACTTCTTTCACGTGTCGATGTAGGAGGCGGCAACGGACTATTCCGAAATCGAATTTCTCGGGCAGAGTTCTCTTCTGACGCTGCAATTACGGCGACATTTCTTTGAATAGATGCCTGCTAGGAAGAGGATCTTTGTCGAAAGGATGCAGTTGCCCGTCGGCTTCAAGTTGGTCAAGCGAGTCGACGATGCGGAGAGAATTTAACGTTGCTTATCTTCAGCACAGAAGAGGCGGTATTCCGATCGAGTACAGAATAAATGTTTGGTAAACGTATCGAGAAAGCGGATTCTCCGCAAAAAAAGACAGTCGCTCCAAGGAACAGGCGGAATAGACGGCATTCGGATGTCCGCGCTCTATTCTACTTGTCCCACGTTCACCGCTTTTGAGCGATGTGGCCATTTTCGAGTTTCGTGCTGGTTAGAAAACGGTTTTCTCAATTCCGCGTTGGAGCCCATTAGTACGATGACAATTAGACGACTAGCAACTCGGCTGTTGGCGGCTGGTTTCCGTCTTTCTGTCTGCGTTGATGGCGAAGTTCGGCGGCAGCGTGTCGTTCGAGCGGCGGTTGGAGAACGGCAATCAATCTTGACGGTTTGCAGGGAACTTCTTTTGTTTGGAACGATCCACAGGAAAGAAACAACGACGTTTCCAGTTATGAGTCCGTTTTCTTAACTTTTTTCGTTTGGAAGCATTGTTTGTGGGGTAGGGAATATCGCTTTGAAGACGAATTCTTTGTTCTCTTGCATTTGTTTCAAACAAGGCTGAAAAATATGAAAGCGTTAGTTCGATCGTTGGCCTAATTTCTTACGGATGGTTAGCAGGCAGCCCAAACACATAGATTTTTCGCTGCGAGCTCGGAAATGTGTTGGATCTGCAGGCTTTAGTGACCGTTTCACAGAATTTCACCGTTTTGGTTGCTCAATTCGCTTTTTAGCTGCAGCCAATGGTGAGCAAGAAAAATTCGTATCGAATTGAGTATTGTTACAACCTTCATTGTCTGTTCGTTAGGTGGAGACTTTCTTCTCTAGCGATAAAGTCTACATAAAAGACGATTATTCCGTACTCGCACTGATTCACTCTCCGGCCCTTAACCAGTTTTATTGCTCACAACGTTCGTTAATTCCGCCCACTCCTTTGTGCCCTCTTGGAGCATTTTCTATGATTATAAAAACTGAGATTCAAAAGAAATAACCAGCCTGTTCTCCGCTCGCCTTCCTCAAATTCCCATCAAAATTCTCCACCGGCAGTCGAGAGCTGCCTGAAAATACACGAAAATTAGAGCACCCGTCTGCGGATTGAATACCGAAAGAATCCACCAGAGCTCACCCGAAACAACGAGGAATTCCCGCCGAAAATCGAGGCGAACGCGGCCGGTCGGCGTTGTTTTCCGTCGCGGCGCTCTGCTTTGACCCCCGAACGCGCAGGCGGCGGGCAGGCGAGGGCGCGCGGAGGAAAAAGCGGGAAGGACCTCCACCCGCCGATCACCACTGGGCGACCTCCGCTCTCGCCGGCCTCCCGCTCTCCGCCCTCCCGCCGCTTTGCACTCGCCGCCCTCCACTCGTGTTCAGGCGGCCGCGGCGGCAAAGTCACTCGTTTCGCTCCGTCCTCGGAAGCCACCAATCGATCGGCCAATTCAATCCCAATGCCGTAGTTTCCACCCTCCTCTCGTCGAGTGCGGGTCCCACAGCCCCAAACTGGGAGCGAGTGGGCGCGTTTGTTTTGTCCCGCCCACTGGAATGACCGCTCGGAACGAAGAGGGCGTGCTTCCGGCAAAAGGCGCCGTCGGAAGCCGCCGATCTCCTCACAAAGACGGCCGTCTCGCGCGCTCCGAATTGAGCAAAACGAACGAGCGAGCAAATGGCCGAACCCTCCCCAGCTTGTCGAAAATCAACAACACTCGATCCACCTCCGATTCAACTACGAGTTTATTCCGAAGAAACACAAGCAGACGGTCGCTCACAGCCAGAAACAGACGGCGAGCAGTCCGACGGTCGTGATCTCCGCTCGCTTCCACCGGGCGGCGTTCTCCGCGCTCTCCGTGGGCGCGCTCGTCGTCGTGGTGGTCGTCTTGAACGAATCGGTGCACCCGTTCGACCGGCAGAAGCAATCGCCGCTCTCCTCCGGACACGCGCCCTGCTTTCTGCAAGCGGGAGATCATGAGAAAGAAGGAGAGGAAGGAACGAACGTCTCGTGCAGACATTCGAAGCGGTAGTCCTCCGTGTAGAAGGCACAGGTCGCGCAGCCCGCACGCGTCTCGGCCGGCTTCACTTCTGCGCCCCGCTCGGTGTTCACGAAGCACTCGACGCTGCAGGCGGGCGGCCAAACGACGAGCAGGACGACGCACACGAGCGCAGCGGAAAGCGGACGGACCATCGGGACTCGCGAGTGGAAGGACAAATGAGAGCGGGCAGTAGTGGGTTGGCTGCATCCCTCGCTTCTCATGCAAAAGGGACAGCAGCCTCATTTGGGTGGGTGGAGGAATGCTTTTGCTAATTCATCTGGTCCGCCCAGCCGCCCGCACCGGCCTCTGCAATCAGCCGGCCCATAATTAGCAAGGGTTCGAATCATCGACTGCTCCAGGGGCCGTCCAAGTCCGTCGCTCTACCGACTGCGCCACTCGGCGCTGCGCTGCGTGGACGGACTGCTCGAGCCGACTGCGGATTGTCCTCGTCTCATTGGCTGCTTTCGCTGTTTATCGTGTAGAAGGAGCGAATACGAGCATTGATTTCAACAATGAGCAAGGAATGAGGATCGAGGGGTCTGCAAGTCGACAGGCAGTTCAAGCGCTCATCCAAATCACGGGCATTCCTGAAAGCAGAGGATTGAAGGGTTGAATCAAGAACCGCCGCTTACCTCTGCCGCAATCAATCGAGCAGCGAGACTCCCGAGCGAACAGAAGCGACAAGTGCGGAAGATGGTGGAGCACAGACGTCCGCATTCACGAGTGGGTCGTTCGGTTTGGAGCCGCAAGCAAACGGATGGGTGGACGAGGCGGTCGGGCTAAAAAGCGGTTGGTTGAAGGGGAGAAGTCGGCAAGGGGGACAAACCGGCAGCTCGCTCCTTCTCTTGAGCGTCTAGTCTCCATGCAATCGTGTGGAGTCGGCAACGTCCAGAACAAGCAAATGGAAGGAATACAGAAGGAATGGAATGGAATTGACAACAAGCGGAAGAAAAGAGTGGCCCGCGTGGTTGCTGCTCACTGTTCTGTTCAGAGAAGACAGCAGGAGAACGTGAGGGACACTCACAAATTGACGAGGAACGCTCTCACAAAGTGACTATTCGAGCTGAAGGGTCGAGCAAGTCGTACAATAGGTTGTCGTTTTAGTCGTCGTTTGAAACGTTGTTGACCGCAGAGTTCTTTCTTCTAACGCATGCTGTTGAGTTCTTTGCGTTGATTGCTGGAGCGTTGCTGATGGGCGGGTTTCTAAATCGTCTTGCACGCATCGTTTTCAATTCTTTCTAACTGTTGCAGTCGACGTTTGCGCTGGGATTATTCCGGGCAGTTTCGCAAGGTAGACCGGATTTTTTGTTGTCTCGTAAAGCCTACAAACGCCACAAAATTCCGACCCGCAGAGCATAGAACAACGGCGTCTATTGTTGGTGGCCGGTTTACTGCTCTTCTGGGTTCAGTTAGCGGCCTGACCTAGCGGTTTGCTTATTCCGTATTGTGGAATGCTCGCCAGATGTCTACATTCTGTCGCTATCGCAAGCGTTTCTTTCGCTCCTGGCAGAAGCCAGAATGGCTCACACTCCTCCTGACCGGCAACAACTCTTCTATTCGACGTTCGCGTGTTCGTTGAGGGCCGCCGGTTCCTCGACCATCAACCAGAAACAGGCGGCATAAAATGAGAGGTGAGCGGGCACGTAGAACTATTATTCCGAGCACCAGATCGATGCCACCGCTCCGAACTGTTCATGAAATTGTTCGGAAATTTTCTTTACAGACTCGAATGGTCAGGTAAGGCGCTACCAATCTTTTTTGTTGTGTTCAGACAGGCCGACGTTTGATTATTCCGTGAACGCAGTCTCAGTGGATCGTGAGCGGTAATTTGGGCGTGAATCACCGCCCTTATTCTGTTGCTGGACTGAAGAATGGGCAGCTTGATTCGTTTTGTCTTTGTGCCACGTTTGGAATTCGTTTGTTTTTGGTCGACCGTTAGAGGCTGCAGTTCGGTTGAATCGATCGATTTTCGTCATTCGTCGTACACGTCGGCTATTTCACCCGCAGTTCCCCGCTAGCCTGCTCAGATTATCCGGCGTCTTATATGCCGCAACAGCCGCGAACCCAACACCAGAATTCCGACATTTCTTCTAACCACAGGTCTTCGACACGTTGATGATTGGAGTGACGACCGGCCGCACAAAAGACATGCAATCAACATTTGTTTTTAGGGACGTGGATCAAGATTATAACCGCATTTCTTCGCCGGAAGCTGGCTGCTTTAAGCGTCGTTTATTCCGGATTGTTTTATTCGGTAGCATTGATTTTTACTGCCACGCAAAGAAGCTTCCCACGCACTCGACGCCGCTCCCCCGCAGATCAATTCCGTGTTTCATTCTGAGTGGGTATCACAGTAGAAAGTGCATTAGGCTGTCAGTCGAATAGATCGTTTTACAGCTGTTTCCCCATGACCACGATGTTTGGAGGTTTCAATCGAAAGTAGCGTAGAAACACGTACAGGCCTTCGATCAGAACGAACAACCGTCGTGGTTGAAAGGAGCGATTGTCGAGAAGCAGAATGCAAACAACGAGGCGGCTGACTGGCTTCTCTACGGTTTATTTATTTCGTGGAATTTCCACGGAAAAAGTAAGTTTTTTGTTCTTTCAATCGATGGCTAAAGACAACTACAAGACGCTCGCTGTGTACTCAGGCAAACGTTCGGTTTTGAGCAAGAGTCGCGGTTATTTCGTGACTTCCGCGTTTCTGATTGAGTCCTTCAGCCCTTAAATGGCAAATGCGTAAACTGGAGTGTTGCATGAGAAGAAAGGTTCTGAATTCTTTCGTTCTCCACCTTGTACTGATGGGTGTTGCTTCTTTCGATACAGCCGGCAATCGGCAAAGAGCGAATATTCCGGAGCTCTTTTGTTTAGTTCTTGAATTTTTTATCGTTCAAGCGACATTCCGTTGCTGTCTTTGCTCGAAAATACAAATAGCCTCCGTTTGATTTGGGTAGCTAGAGAATCGACGCCGAAAGCAATATAACTTCTTGGTGCGCGTATCGATGGATGCCTCAACTTCTCTTAGTTCCACCAGAAACCGCTTCTTTTCTACCTTCAATGCCGCTGACATGCAGCGGAACCGGCTGGAAGAACAAAAGGATTGGTTCCTCCTACTCTTTGTCCGTCCTATCTTGAAAGGCGAGAAATTCCGTGCAAACATTTCCGTTTCTTTTTGGATCGAAAACGAGCGGCTGAGTGAGCAGTTCGTATTATTCCGTTTCGACTAATTTGATTTGGTTTGTCAAATTCGCGGGACTTCCTCTTTAACGACGACCTTTGTTGGAATCGGTTGATCCCAAAAAGCTGTGAGTTCTCGCCGCAAATGCGTTGCGAACTGATCGGAGCATTCCATTGCTTGCACGCTGTTTGGCCTCTAACTTCCTTGAATCTGGCAGACGGTAGTGGTGGTCGTTGAGCGTTGTGTCTGCATTGCTTGAAGATTCTACGTTTGAAGAACAGCCGTTTCTGATTGTAATTCCGTTGTTGTGTAGATCATTAGCGAGAAATGGCGAAAGGCGGGTGTTTAGTTGGTTTCTATTCAGCAGAGGCCGTCATGTCGAGTAAAAATTCCGTATCCGGTGATTACGATGTCTTTTCTGCAAGACAATCGCTTGTACATCAAGAAACGATCGTTCCGCATGCGAACCGGTCATTCGTGGTGCAGACGACATTCAACTACTACGTTGTTACTTTAATCGATAACGGCAGATTTCTCGTGGTTAGCGGCGAGTGTTCGGTCTCCCACGCGGCCGTCTTCTTGCGATCGGGGACCATTCAGACGGTTGGAGTCGTGCTGCTGTCGCACTTTTGTTTCAATGTTCGTTCGAGTTCTGGACATTCTCCAGGTTCGTGCACGCTCGGACGGGCGGCTCGTTTATTCCGCCGTGTCCGCGGTTTAGTTAAAGCATGCAGCAAAAAACGATACGTTGCGGCTCATCTTGCAAGGGCACTAAGTTTCACTTGTTTTTTGGACCCCACCGCGGGCATCAATTGCTGGACGATACGTGAGTGAGTGAACGAGGCGAGGACTTGCAGTGGGTTCGGGTCGTCGTCAACAGTTTTTAGCGAGTAAATGGAAGACGGGCGTTTGTTCCCACTGCTTTTGAGCAGCTTCTTTCAAGAATGCTGCTTTTGATCGGTGATTTCTAGGCGGGCGGATTATTCCGTCGCACATTCTCCCACCACAAGAGAGAGTAACAAATGCTTTAGTCTTCAGATTTTTGTAATCCGTTGCTTCGTTCTAGCTTGAATTGCTTTTGATTGGTCTCAGGTCGTCGTTACATTTCTTTGACTCGAGTTCGATTATACAACGTTTTCTGAAGACGGGCGTCGTCACACAGTTTCTGATTCCGTTCGGCGTTGGTTTTCGTTTGGGATGGCTTGTTGTTCGTGCCGTGGGCCAATCAGTTCTCTTTAGATGCTTAACGACAAAATTCAAAGCAGAATGGAATTTTTCAATCGTTTCGCCGCTATCGTCCGTTATCCGCTTGGTTTCTCCGCGGTCTCCCCACGGTTTCGTTCATTCAGTCCTCGATTCCGTCTCGTTCCTTTTTTATAGATTTAAAACAAATTAGAACGGAAACCAGCCTGCTCCTTCGTCTGCGATTCCCACCGATTTCCAACCATCGCCCCAATTCCACCACTGCCCAGAAGCGACCTGAAAGCACAGAAATCAATCGAACAAACGAAATCCGCCAGCAAACGAACCGAGCGGTCGGAAAGGAGCGAATTTGCCGCCGAACACGCCGGCCGGCCGAGTGGCGAGCGCGAACTCGCGCGCCAAAAAACAAGCGAGGAGCGCGGGGGACGCGGCCGGCCGGTCGGCAGATCGGCGGGAGGTCCACAGTCCCCCGCTGCCACTCGCGGAGGCCTCGTTCATGCCGGCGCTTTCGTTCGCTCGGGCGGTCGGCAAAAAGTGGTCCACTGGCCAGCGCGCAACGCCGCCCAATCCGCCCATCAAACAGGATCGCTGTTTATTACCCAAGAAAAACACCGAAATCACTCATGCTTCGGCCGCATCACGAGACAAAAGCCAGCAGCCGGTTGTCTTCAAGTGAACGAGCAGCAAGGGGGCAATGCGGGTGCTCCCCGTTGCTGAAAGCAAAGGAATGAGTTCACTTTCAACCGCCGATCGAACTCACAGTCTAGAGGTCGATCAGATGGAAGGAGGAGCGGCTCGTTCTTCGCGTGCACCCGCCAACCGGAAGAATCGAGCGCTGGGCTGAAAGGACAGGGATTCTCGTTCGATCGGTGCCCTGCTCGAACTCACTTATTAGTCGCAGAGTCGACGAGAGGGACGAGATGAATGGGAATGAAGGGAAGCAGGCGGCATGGTAGAAGGCAGTCAGAGCAGTGGGTTTACAACAAGGCGATTCACTACGAACAAAGGGACGAGCGATACAAAAACAAAGAAGAATAGAAGCTCTCACTCTTCACAATCCGATTCGTTCATCAACCAGAAACCCATTTAAGCACACAACAATCGCTTTTTATCGCCTGCTTCCAGCTCACAGCAAAATGGGTCTACGGACCGCGGGAAGCGCCCCGAAATGCAGGAAGCACTTCAGCCACAGCTTGCCGGCTTCTGTTCTTCGGATTTTGACGATTGGCGTTTGATTACTCGTTGTTTGTGGATGGTTTATTCTGAGTGGACGTGCACGTGCATGCTGTTCGTGTACTTGCTTTGATTTGAGTAGGAACGCGATTATTTGTTGGCGAAAAGACGCATTTTTCTCGATTATTCTATAATGTCTTGTTTACCTATTTACGCGAAAATTCCGCGCTTCTTCGCTGATCGTCATAACGGAAGGTTTGCGTCGTAAATGAATGGCGGTCTTCTTTGCTCGACTCAAATTCACTAACTTCCGCGTCGATCAGAGAGTGTTGGGGGTTGCTTTTGACCAGTTTTGGTAGGAGTTCGTTGGTTCGTGCTGGTAAACAAACCGCTTTTTTCTGTGCCAATACGCGTTTTATTCCGTTTTTGTCTTGAGCATGGATACAGCGCGGTAGACGACGCTTTTTTGTTTTGTCGATTGAAAAATGTTCGCTGTTGGGGCGAACGGATGATCGGAAAAGGTGTGATTTATTTCCAACCGCTTGCAACGGTCCATTGTGTAGTTTAAATTCCGCGTATGTTTTCATTGAGGCGACCTGTTTACGAATGAATGTCAGCAACTGATTCCACCGAGCGGCTGCGATAAGAATTAGAGTCGACGAGCAAGAGGCTTCTGACCTCTTAATGTGAGCAAGCAATGCCGTTTGTTTCTCCTTCTGGTTGCAAGACCGCATATTGCAAACCCAATAAGAAGGTGGATAGACGTTCGTTCTGTCCAGTGAATGTAGCAACATGTTACTTTGGTTATTCCGAGGAGCGGCTTGTGAAGCTTACAGTGCAGATTTTGATCGAAAAATGGTGGTTTTAATTGTCGATCGAACAGCGTGTCATTCAACCTTCGTTCTATCGTCTCCGACAGCCGTCTTCATTCGTCTGCTCGCTCGAGCAATGCCGACAGATTTCTTTCTATCGGTTGTTTGCGATAAGTGTCTCGCTTTTAATTCCGTCGACGGGCAATCGGTTGCGAGATCAAAACCGTTTTGTTTCTTTAGTTTTGCGTGACATTATTGTTGCGTTTGACAGTCAACTAATGAAAACTCCGTTCTTTTGTATCGGGCAATGGGTCATTCATCGCTAGAACGTGGCCGTTCGCCAATGGAGACTTTGACTGGACGAGCGGACGGGTTCGTACACATAACACCCTTTCAAACATTCTTTCCTGTGAAAGAAAGGCAGGCGAAGGGGCTGTTATTCCGCTATTTCTGTGTTGTTTGGACGTTATTGTTGTAAACAGCGCAAATTTCAATCACCGAGAAACTTGCAGCTGCTCGCCACGCAAGCTAATCGAGAACGTGATTTGAAGGACTGTTTGCTTCTTTATTCCGCTCGCCACATGCCGTGTTCGTCTTGATGGTAAATTGAAAGGTCAGCGTTCAGATCGTTCAATCATGCGTTGTTTGGCGTCGTTAAGGGGTCGGATTATTCGGCGAGAAGACATCAGCGTGAACGCTGGATTGAACAGAGGGCGTTGTTGAGTAATTTATTCCGGCTTCATTACGGCCCGACATTCAAGTTTGAGAAGCCGCGCGGTACGTAGCGATCAACGTCTTGAATCTTTGATGCTTATGGAAGTCATTTTCGTTCCTTCCAGCGATCAATTCAACAGCTTCATCTTGTTCGTAACCAGAAATGAATAGGTGGTGATTTCTACCGCTGTGCGAGAGCTTGGTCAATTGGCAACGATCGGATTACAGAGTCCACAATCCTGTCTTGCCTTTGGGTTCGAGGTCGACTGGGCGGAATTCCGCGAGGCTGCGATTGTTAGTCGTGGCCGCAGGAGCAGCAGCTTCAAGAAAACAAAACGAGCGGTTTGATCGTCGCGTTCCAAAAGCTGCAAAACGGCGCTCTTCCGGCACGAGATTGAGGACTTGCCAAAAGGCGATCAGAAAAGCGATTGACGCCGTGGGAGGCAACTCAAGAATTTTTCGTGGTTTCGGCGGTTGGCGCTCTGCTCCCACCTCAATTCGTGATCGTTTGGTTTTCATTGTCAGCCTTTACTCGTTGAAGAGTTGTGGAAAGGACGGTTTCTTCTGTCGAGAACAACACGATAATAGAGTCAGGTTTGCTTTGTAGTCATCAGCCGGTACGGAAATTTCGCAGCGCGGCAACGACCATGAATTGTGGACAATTGACGTTCTGCTCAACGGTTGACGGCAGCAGCCGCTCGAAGTTTTGTTCAAGCGTCATTGTTTATAGAAGAGACGTTCGTTTCCTTCAACCGTTTGCAAGAAGGGGGTTGTGAAGTATTATTCCGCGGAATTCTCTTCTCTGTTGAATGCACGGTCGCTCCGAGTTGATCCAAGCGGCAGTCCGGTGGTCCAAAACAGACGATCAAACGAATCAGCGAAGGAGCGATCAAACGATCCCAATGGATAATGGGAGACTGCAGGATCAGAGTGTTGCAACGCGAAGAGCGCCGACCGTCGACTCGTTGAATTCCGTGGATGAATGACGCTGATTGGAAGGGACTGTCGTTTGTTTTGTCATGGGTAAAAGGATGAAATCAGAGAAATGTCGGGTTGTTTAGACGACCACGGCGTAGTTTCGTGCCAGCGGTCTCAAGTGGTCATTAAAGTAGCGAACAAAGGGAAAAGTCGAGTAATATTCCGTGAAAAGTTCGCCGGCGTTCTGTGTGCGGTCGTTCGTTCACAAAAACAAGCGCAAACCGACAGCAACAATGATGATCTTAACTTATGTTGCTTTTGTGGAAGCGAAAGAGGTCGGGTATTCCGCGTGGTTGTTTGCTTGTTTCATTACCGTCGGGTTAGTTGGCAAATGGGGGTAGCCGGCATAAGGTCGAATTACTTGACGGCTGGCTGTTTGGACAGTCTTTTGGTTCATCCCGTTTATTCCCGTCTCAATTCTTCTTTCGGTTGATTCAAGTACGTCTTTTTATGGTCAGCAGTCGATGGAGAAACGAGACCGAGTATTAAATTCCGTTCGGTTGTTGCACTAAATGCTCGTATTCCGACGTCTGTTGCTTTAGAGATTGATTAAGGGTTCAAGTCAATGACGAGTTTTTCTGCGCGCCAACTCAACGCTGTTTTGTCGGCCTGCACTGGCTTCACACTCGCCACTCGTTTCGACTCAAAAGGAGTTCGGACTCGTCGAACAGCCGGCGGTTTCTTTCCGTTCGTCTCGACAAACACCAGTATGGGTGGATCATTCCGTTCAGGAGTTCGCTCTTTTCTCTCGAACCCCGTCGATCTTCTAAACGCACTATTGCACGCTTTTATGGATTGCAGCAAGTGTTTGCAAAAGGCAGATCTCACGGCCATCCGCTTCTCTACGAACGAGGCGTCAATCCGAACACCCTTTTCAGTCTCTACCACCCGCTTCGAATCAAAAACAAACCCACATTATTCCGTCGACTCGCTTGACGTGGTGCAGTCCGTTCGTGCCCGAACGCCTGCAAAGAAACGAAGATGAATACACGTGAACACTCGAAATCAAACCTCCCCACCACCCACCAGCCGGCCGAAAGTGCGGACTGCGGCGATCATCCACTCCCGCCGGCCGCCTTCCGTTTGGCCCGATTGATCGCTCGCTTCCCGGCGGCCAGCTGTCGGCCCTCCCTCCCGCTCGCTCGCCCTCGCGGATCGCCGCCATCAATTTGCGCCCGACGGCCCCGAATTGCGGCGAGCGGCGGCCGGATGGTTTATTTGGAGCCCTTTGCGCTTGCTCTGCTCAAGGAAGGAATCCATCCGAACACGATTGATTTGAAGCAAACAAACGAGAAAGCAATCCCCACAAGGCCCTCTCACGGCAAAAAATCTGCTCTCTGTCAGAATCGAACTGACGACCTCATCGGTGTGAACGATGCGTGATAACCACTACACTAAGAGAGCACACATGGGAGTCGGCCGAAAGGAGGGCGAGGAGGCGGCAACGGCCCCCGCATGCCTGTGCGTACGCCCGCCTGCCGCTCGCCCGTCGAAGGCGGCGGCCGGGCGGCAAGTGGCGGGCGAGTGCGCGCTTTTTGCCCGCCGCCAAGGGGGATAGTCGGAGTGGAGTTCTTCGATCCCGGCGAAGCGCAGCCGTTGTCGGTTTTCCGGATGGAATCAATAAATGGACGAGCTTTCCATTTCCGTTAGAAGTCAGACGGCCGCCGGTTATTTGCTGCGGGAGTTGCCGCACCGTCCACAGTTTGCAAGAGCTGATCAATCACTGTTTTCAAACACGATTCTTTGAGTTGAATTTACTCTTGAATGCAAGGCAATCATTCTATTCGTTCGATCACTCGGCATAACCCACAGAAAAGCCGGCCGACCAACTTCCCGCCCGAATGTCCACGTTGGCGTTCCGCAACACGCCGACGGATAGGCCGAAGAACGCGGAATATCGGGAGGTTTTTGTGATCGATGGATGTATTCTTAGGGTAAAAGGACCTTGAAATTGCGGAAATTGTGCCGCTGACAACTGAGGACGAGCTGAACATGAGTTCGCTGCCATTTCCTCGTGAATTCCTGATTATTATCCAAAGTTACAGAATTATTCCTTTCATCTAGTTCGATTTGATTCGAGCAATAAACACTTGCTCGTGCCGCCGTGAACTTCGCGCATTTCCCTGCTATTATTCCTTCCTTGTTCCATCCGTTTTGTTGCAGGCAGCAAGAATGGCCTCGTCGAGTCGAAAGCGGCCGGCCGTTGCGAAACAAACGGCCGAGGAGCCGCCGATCGTCCAGCCGGCTTCCGCTCGAGCGTCCGGCTGCGCGAAGTGCTGGAAGCCGCCCGCCGGTTCTTCCGCTCGGGCCGCCAAGAAGAAGCCGAAAGCGGCGGTCGAAGCTGGAGCGTCGAAATTCGACGAGGGGATCGAAGATCCCATCGGATCGAACGAATTTGTGTACCAGGCGTGCGGGGTTTGTTTCCGCACGTTCACCTCCCAGTCAACTCCTCTTCAGGTCACTTCGGAGCCGTTCTTCTCGGCGGACGGGCGCTATTTCTACTGCTTCGCGGAGAAGAACCGCCTGCTCGTGGTCGATCTCTACCGCGGCACTCGGAAGTGAGTTCTCTCCTTTCTAGTTTGGATTTTCCTCGTCGTTTGCAGGCTGCTCAACGCTCCAAAACGATGGGACAAGCGGCAGGTTCGCTACTACGCGCTGCTGAACGCGAACACAATCATCGTTGGGTCGCTGTGGAAAGGCCCCTACGGGTTTTCGGACGTGCACGTGCACTTGCTCCGCTTTGGCCCCGACAGTGACGGCTTCACGGCAACTCCCTTGTGGTCGAAGAAAGAAGGCAGCCATTCGTTCATCATCTCGGAGATCCGCGGCGAGCAGGTGGACGTGCAGAGCGCCGTGCTCGGCTCCTACGGGACGCTCCACTTCTGCCGGCTGCACTTGGACGAGCCGCGGCTCGAGGTGCTTCACTCGACGGAGACCGAGGACATCCTGGACGACTTCTCCGGGCACATGAGCGCCGACAGAAGCGAATTCTACGCGATGGACGAGGACAAGCCGAAGCAGCTGCACGTGTACTCGCTGGCCGAGAAGAAGTGGACCAAAGCAACGATCAAGAAGGCCAACTGGAAGAAGAGAGTGAGTCCTCTTTTTTGTTCCGTTTTTCCACGCATGAACTCGTTTGCAGTTCATTCCTCTTCGCTACTTCTGCACGACCAGCGCGATCTACACGAGGCTGTCCGCCCTCGAAGATGCCGTCTTCCGCTGCACTCTGGAGGCGAAGGAGTGGGAGCGGCTGCCGATTGCTGGAAACGGAATCGAGTACGTGGTGCCGCTCGTCAATCCGGCCGACGGGGCGGACGACGGGCTTCTGCTCGTCAAGCCAGAGCGGCTGCGGGCAAACGACCGCGGCGAAGAGCGCTACCGTTACACCATCCGCCGACACATGCTGCGGTTCGTTGAAGATTTGATCGTTCTATCCATTGTTTCGACTTCAGGAACGTCGACTCGCTGCAAACGCTCACCATCCTCGCCACTCGAAAGGCGTGCGACGAGCTCGAGGGCGAGGAGAATTTCCAGCAGAAGATGGCCGTCCGCCCCTACAAAGTCGCGCTGCCCAGTGCGTTCGAGGGCATGGAGCCCATCCCCGTCCGCTGCCGTCGTTGCTGCGACCATTAGGTTTTCCGTGCTGTAATCCCTTCTATCGCTTTAAATCGGCTTCTTCGTAGTTGAGTGTTCGTAGCCGTGCATGTATTTGTTTCTAATCGATTGTGTCGAGGACTCTCTTCCGAATAAACGCGGTCTCCAGCCACCATCACACCCTGTTGATCGACCGGGAAAAAGAATGTATTCGTCCTTTGCTGCTTGGTCCCACGAAACTCAACACTCGATGAAATAAATTAGCGTTTATTGATCTTAAAAACAAGGCAGAGAGCGGGGTATAACCGTGCATTTCGAGGGGAATGACTAAGGGACGGGAGGGCCGCAAATTCATCAAATTAGGGGCCAAAAAGGAGGTCCACGAGGCGGAAGGCGAAGAAGCCGGCGGCGGGCAGGAGGACGTTGTCGCCGCGTTCGAGGGCCGCCTCGAGGAGCGTGAGGGCGGCGTACACGAGCCACACGGCGGGACGGAGGGCGGCGGCGCGGCCGAACAGCAGCGCGTGGGCGAGCAGCTGGGCGGCGAACATGGCGGCCGAGCCCTCCGCCGTCTTCCGGCCGCCCACGCCCCAGGGCCGCCGGCCGAGCCGCGAGCCGACGAGCGCCGCCGCCGAGTCGCCCACTCCGACCGCCACGATGCCGACGAAGAAGCGCGGCAACTCGACGCCCGCGCCGTCCGCCGCGCCGAACGCCAGCTCCAGGACGGTCGGCAGGAACACGCCGCCGATCAGGTGGATGGGCGTGAGCACGAGCTCGGCCGAGTCCTGCGCGTCCAGGAAAGGCAGCAGCAGGCGGTCCAGCGGCGTCGCCCACGGCTCCACGCGGTTCGAGCGCAGGATCTGTAGCGGAGGGGGAGTAAAAGGAGCAATCGCTCGAGGGAACTCACCTCCAACACGATGAACGCCTGGACGACCGCGTGCCCGCAGAGGACGCAGAAGGCGGCGTCCCACCAGAAGCCGCTGAGCGCCACCAGCGAGACGGTCGCGTGGAAGAACTTGCGGTGCGCCGTCCCCACCGTCGGCACGTGCACCGCCGTCCGCACGCAGAAGCCGACCGTCGCGAACACGTTCAGCAGCCAGAAGAGCAGCAGTAGGGGCCTGAAACAATCAAGAGAGTGGAAGGAGTGGGCGCCCGCTCACCTCACGCTCCCGCCCGTCCCGAACACGCGCCGAAGGAGGACGAGCGGCACGGCCAGCGGGTTCGCGTCGATGCGCCACGCGAACAGCAGGAGGCCGGCGAGCACGTGGGCGCCGAGCAGGAGGTTCGCCGAGCGGCTGGCCGCCGCGTCCAACGGCGAGGCGCCGAACGGCGGCGGCGAATGTTCGCGGCCGCTCGCCTTCCGCCGCCGCGCGCGCAGCACGTTGCCGAACGCGACCACCAGTAGCCAGCCGGAGGTCACGAGCGTCCAGTCGAAGCGCTCGTACGGCCGCTCCACGCGCCCGAACGGCGCGAAGTCGAACGCGTCCGCCCCGTCGGCCGCGCGGAAGAAGGCGGCCGGCAGCATCGACCGTGGAGTTTGCCCTGGAAACGACGAGGAAATGCACACACAACAGAAGAAATCATGTAAGAAGACGCCCGTCTTCTGATGTCCAAAGAGAACATTCGAATGCTCAAAGCAGCCCACCGATCATCGTCGTCCACTCGTTTATTTACACAACCGACGACCCGAACAGCCCCGATTAATCCCGACAGCCATTAAACACTCGCCGCTAGACACACACGAGGAGAAGGAAGGAAGAACTACTTAAGATACCGGAGAAGAGACACTCGATTAACAACGGAAGAGAGGATGGAAGCCGCTAATCGCTAGAAGGGATGAACTCCAGATGACACACACGAATTGCACGAGGACGGGGGAGAGCGGAGATTCCAACCGAACGTAGTGATGGCCGATTCGAATGAGTTGTGACAAACGTGGGGTATGGCAATCTGAAGACGAGTAGAAGTGACTTGTTTGTGGGGGAAATGCGTAGGATAAGTGTGGAAGTACCCGATCGACGGTCTTCAAATGGAATCCGCCCCTCCTCCGCTCCGAAGACCGACGCCGATTGAGGAGAAGCCGGCGGACAGACCGAATTGGAGAGGAGAACAACGCGGAAGTCCCCAGTGGACGAGAGGATTGTTCCTTGCGGTTAGAAACTTCGTGTAGCAGAATGAAGAGAATAATAATCGAGAGAACCATTGGAAATTGTGATCCACATTTGTACCGACCAGAAGAAGAAACGGGCGAGCCTCGTGGATTCGGAGTCGAATCGAAGGACCGAACAAACACGACGAACAAGGACCGAAGAACCGCAACCGAGCAGAAGTGATCGAAAGGAAGCGAACGGCGAGACCATCGGTGTGATTCGCGGTTTATGGGCAAAGGCAAAAGCAAAGGCACAAAACGAAGTTAAACGAAAAGAATCACCGATTCGAAACAACCAGAAAAACACATCGGTTTGTCGTAGAAAAGAAAGTGGATTGTTCGGTCCTTCGATCCTCGTCCAAATGCACATGAGAACTCCCGGTCGAGCGGCCGCTTCACATCCGCAACGAGGCCGTCCGCTTGAGGCCCATCTGCGGCACGTCGCGGAGGAAGTCGAGGGCCCTCGCAAAGGACCACCGGTTGGACGGGTCGAACTGCCAGCAGGTGGACAGGAAGACCTGCAGCCGGCCGAATGAACGAAAGAAACGGACGAAGGACACACCTTCCAGCACTCGCGGACGCCCAGCGAGTGCACCAGCCGGTGGATGTCCTGCGGGGTGGTCGCGCGGTCGAACTGCGGGAATTGGAGCGTGAGCAGCTCGTACCAGACCGTCCCGAACGCGAACATGTCCGTCTCGTTCGTGAACTCGACGGCCGTCAGCACGTGCTCGAGGTCCAGCGAGAGGTTTCGGTGCATCTCGGGCGCCATGTACGCGAGCCACTCGTCCGGCAGCTGCACGATCTTGTTGCTAAATAAAGAGGAGGGATAAATAGAAGGAATCCGTCAGATCGCACTCACATGCTGCTCCTCTGTAGTTGGTAGAAGTCAAAGATGGCGTAGTCGCTCACAACCGCTCGGTTGCCCTGCACGAACACGTTCTTCGAGCGCAAGTCCCGATGGACGATCCCCTTGGAGTGGAGGTAGGACATCGCCTGCAGGAGCACAAGTATACACTGGGAAGGAAGAACTCACTTGACAGATGTGGACCGCGTACTCGCTGATGTCGGGCGCCTGGATGAACGCCGATTGCGACTGCTGGTGGAGGAAGGAGTAGAGCGAAGGGCCGGTGAAGTACTCGGTCACGATCCCGTAATGGCAGTGGATCTCGTCGACCGTGTAACCGCAGAAGAACACGAGGTTCTCGTGCCGGGCGGTCCGGTAGCAGTCGTACAGCCGCTTGAAGGCGGTCAGCCGGTCGGGCGCGTTCGTGAACTGCATCGGGGCGAAGCGGACGGCCGCTCGGCCGAAATAATTCGCGGTGTAGACCTGAAGCTCGACGGAATGCAAAAGAACAAGCGGGAAGGGGAACCCACCTGCCCGAAGTGCCCCAAGCCGATCAGCCGGCCGAATTTGATGTTCTCCAGCGGAATCAGTTGGTCCTCCCAGGCGGTGACGCTCGACTGCTTCTGTGGTCGATGCCCGTCGTGGTCCATCGAGGAGGAGCTCTCCGAAGTGGTCGATTGCTGAGATTGGACGAACGGCTGGGCGTTGGGCACGCACGCGGGCGCCTCCGCGACGGCCGCCCGCTCGCCGCTCCCGCCGGGCACCGCGGCGCCCTCGAAATCGTGCTCCATCCACTCGTCCGAGCCGAAGAAGACGTTCCGCGGCGCCATCAGCCGCTCGGCGTCCAGCCCGTCGGCCGTCTTCGAGATCCGCGTCGAGTGCTTCTCGATCGGCGTGTTCGCTGGAAGACGAAGAAGAGCATCGAAAGATTCGAGAGGAGACTCACTCGCAGACGTGCAGTAGCCGGAGCTCGACAGGTTGATGCTGCTGTTGATCGGCGTGGTGGGCGGCTCCGACTGGCACTTCTGCAGGGGCGACGGCGACCATCGGTTCTGAAGAGAGATCAATCGACGATGGAAGGAAGGACTGCTCACTTGATTGGACTCGCAGACGGCCTGCGTGATCATGTGCTTCATCTTCCGAATGGAGTACGTGCAGTTGCACGGAGCGTTAGGAATGCAGGCCGCGTGGGCGATGCACCTGCAGAGACAAACGAGTGAATGGAACGGAAAGGGAATGAACCCACTTGCACTCCTGACACTTCTCGAACCCGTTCCAAAAGGAGATCGTCTGCTGGCACACGACGCACACCAGCCGCCGGCCGATCCGCTTCTTCCAGCGCGGCCGCCAGCGGTGCGAAACGCCGCCGTCCGCCGGCCGAGTCATCGAGTCCAGCCGCTCCGAGTGGTCCGCTCGACGGAGCAGGAAGAAGGGGCAGTCGTCCGGTCGGGAAATGGCCGCAGCGTGGAGATCTGAAGGCAACGGGGATGAGCGGACGTGTGGGCGGATGGCGGCGAGCAAACCGAACACAAACCAAACGGAAAACCACGACCAAACACACGAATAAAAAGCAACAGAACGGAGCGGAAAAAACAGTTGGAATCGGCGGATCGTCTGCGGGCATCAATCAAAATTTTGAAGACGACGACGAGCGAGCGGCGAGCGAGCGGCGCCCCGAAACCTTCGAATTGATAAGCCGGCCGGGTGCTCCGCACTCCACTCGCCGCATGACGTGCACTCGATCAAACGAAAGCGAATCGATAAGCCGGCAATCGGCCGTGCGAGCGGTTAGGGAGGTCGTGCAAGACGCAAGGCTTCAGGAAGAAGCGTCGAATTCTTCTGCAGTTGGATTGCGCTTTCTGAAACGAGCGAGAGCCGGAAGAAGCGCATTGCAAGCGGGCAAATCAAAGAGAACTGTGCGGGTTCTTTCGGTGGTGTTCCCTTCACCCGCTTTTCGCTCACATTCTTCGCTACAATCCCTTTTTAGCAACCACACCTCTTTTACTTCCTTCTACCCGACGTCTCATTCCCGCCATCTTGATTGCAAACGCGAATCGATCATAAGCGAAGAAAATCGACCGCGGGCGGCGAGTGGCAGGCGGTCGGGAATCGAATGCGGTGGACGGCGGGCGGAGGAACATGAAATAAACGAGCGAATGATGACGATCGCTCTTGTTCGAAAGAAATCGATTTGATGCGGCACTTATGGGCTAAACGAAGCGTGCTGGCGGTGAATGGGAACACGATCCAAGGGATTCCTTTCGTCTCAAGCCGCTCGTTTGGATTCGTGAACACAGCAACGTTCATTCCGTAATGCGCACGGATAACTGCGCAGTAGTTGAGGAGCGTGCACAAAAGGACAGTTGGGCGACGCCGAGCGAAAGAACATCCCATAACGAAGGGATGTTCGCTACAGTTTTTAATAAGCAGTTAGGACTTGCACCCGCCCGTCATTTCCCCCGGCCAACCTTTCTGCACGCCTGTTCGCTTCTGACGACGAATCGGAAGTTCTAAGACGACAGAAAGGGTCAAACGAATTATCTCCGAAGGCGTTTCGATTGGCCAAATGTTCGGAAAGACAGCAAGAATGTGGAAAGCGTAATCCACTCGCTTCTCGCCCTCCAATCGACCGAACAGCAAAACGGAACGACGCCCGCATTGATCATGAGAGCACGCGGGGAAGAAGCCGCCGTCCGCCGCCCACTCGCAATCGGCGGACAAAAGCGAGCGGGCGGGCGCACGAAAAGAAGCTCGGATTTCCGCCCTGAACTGCGGGACTTTTGATCGCCGATCGTTTCCGGTGGGCGAGTGGTGGGCGGCGGGCGCGTGTACGAAAAGTGGGTGCTGGAAGCAAGTGGAAGCAATCTGAACACTGGATATACAAATCAATGTACTGAATTTTGGCCCCGTTCTCCCTACTGCTTCTCTTTCAATCCTCCTGCTGCACAGGAGTGTGATCAAGTCGACGTTCTTTGCTGGCCAAAGACCGGAAATAGATCCCAGCGAACGGAGTGGATGTCGAAGATCACACGTAGGTTCACGGATCGAAACAAAAGAAACAAAATCCACCCGCTGGTCGGCCGACCGCAAACAAACGAGCAGCCCGCAGACGAGCGAGTAGATGAGCCGGCCGATCGCGCGGAACGGACGTCAATTCCCCCAGAAAGCGAGCGAAAGAAAGATGAACGGCGGGATGAAATCGATCCAGCGAGGACGTTCGAGCCCACGGATTGTTGCCGTTAGGAGTGGAAATCACTTGGACCCCGGCCGCTTTGAACACCAACGAGCAGCCGACAGCAGCCAGCAGTCCGTCTTTTATGCACGCCGGACTACAAGAAGGAAGGGATTGCCGGTTGTTGACCAGACCTCCGTATTTCCTTGGATCGGCGTCATTCGGCCAAATTTGGAGCGAAAATTCCCGGCCGGCAAACCGAGAACGGATTGCTTGCTGCCAGAAACCCCGACCGGAAAGCCGCTCGCATTTCGATGAGCTCCAAGATCCGCGTGATCCCACCCTCTAATCTCCGCACCGCCCGCCCGGGTGTTTGCGCAAAGCGGCCGGCCGAAGGGTCCCGAACGTTCGCGTGCAACCGGCCGGAGGACATCCGGACGGAAGGGCGGGAGGACGCGCGCACTCGAGCGCCGTGATCCGAAAAGCCGCCCGTGCACTCGGCGGCCGGGGGATTGCGGGCTTTGGGATCGAAAGTGACGAGCAGGACGGAAGACTCGGGGGATTGCAGGTTGGAGCAAAGGGATGATGCAAGCGGACTAATGGACGTCCAAACGAATGGATTTCCGCAGGCGGGCGTCCAACGAGCGAGACGTCATCAAATGCGAGCAGTTTTAAATGCAGGCCGTTGCAGTGGAGATCAATTACGGTCAGGCCAAGCGTTGTGCAGGCAGGAACCGATAGCATGGAGGGCGAGTGCAAAACTGCGAGCTGCCGACCGGATGTCCGGGTGTTTCCGCTGCTCGCATCCACCGGAAACCTCTGGGTGGCCGTTCCCCGAACCCGTCCTTTCGGTCTGCTCGATCCGAAGTGTGCGGCTAATCGAGCGGACGGAGTGGACGGCCGGCCGGAAGCGGCGGACGGCCGTCGGCTTCCGGTCGCTCGCCGCCGCTCGTGATCCCCGAGCGGGCGGGCGGATGGCGGAGAAATCGAACGGAAAATCGCGGAGATCCCGGCCGCATGCGCCGACGAACGCCGATTGCAAAACAATCGTGATTCATCGGCGATTTTCGATTTAATCGACGGAAAGGAGGCGGGAGGAAGGCGGGATCGTTCGACCGGCTGCGGTTCATCAACCCACGAGTGATTCACCCCTTGCGCTTCTTGATTGGGCCAGCTTTTCGGTCAATGGCAGTCGAGAACGCGCGCGTGAGGGGAGAAGTGCTTCGGTGCTTTTAATTGCAAAAAAATTCGTTCTTCATTGACGCCCGCGAATTCTCGGAAGTTAAAGACCAACAATGACCGGAGTCAAGCCCCAAGAATGAACTCGAAGCAATAAATTCCGAAAATATCTTAAACTGCAAAAATAAGTAAAGCTTGCTGGATTTTAGCGTCGAAATTCAGCAGAAAGAGAGACAGCTTCACTTTTTTCAATTACAACCAGCAGGAACATCACCGCACTCCACTTTCACTCCAAACCTCTGCCTAAAACGCAGTCGAACACAAAACAAACGGAAAGAAAGAGGCGAAATCCGGCGAACGGCAACACCCGACTTACTGCTTCCGTCTTCCTCGTGCCGGCAAGCCGAAGATGCGCGCGGATGATCGAGCGAACATCGCCGACGATCGCGAACGAATCGGAGCGAATGAAACGTGGAGGTTCGAACGAAAAAGCGGATCCCCAAACGCCTCGCCGCTTTCGATCGGGCGGCGGCTGCGGCGGAACGCCAAGCCGGACGACAAAAAAGGATCCCGCCGAGTGCGCTCGCCGTAGAGTCGGGTGGCTGCTGCTTTTTGTCGTATTCCTCGAAGTAGACAGTTGCTTCCGCTGGCTTTACGTAGTAGTCGGCCAATAATCGATTGTTGCACGTTCTCATCAAGGAATACTCAATCTTCCGTAAACGAGTAATTTCAACTTGTTTTCAACAGGAAACGTTTATTGAATGCAGGTAAGGATGAGAACAAACAAAAATGCGGGAATTTTGGACAACAATCAATGCAGGCTGCTCTCAAGCGGCCAGCAAGCCAATGAGGTACTCGGCGGTCATCTCCAGAGCGTCGGAGGAGTGGCCGACGTCCTCGAAGGCGGCCGTCGCGTCGGTGCCCGCCTCCCGGAGGAGGACGTCCTCGCCGCCCGGATGCTCTTCGATGAACTTCGTCACGTCGTAAACCTTCCCGTTGAGGGCGATCCAGCAGGAGTCCGTCGTGTTGTGTTTCGCGACCTCCTCCAAACTGATCGTCTTCAGGTCTGCCATGAGTAGTCGCTGAAACAAAGTGAATAGTGCCAAGTGGAAAGAAACACGACTCATCGGGAACCACGTACACGGTAGAGAAGCGAAAGAAGTACACTCGCGCCGGCCATCAGCAGAAAACAGACAATCGAGCAGAACACCCCGAAAAGCAGTATCTGCCGCGTGCTCGAGGGCAGCTCGTGGAATTTCAACGGCTTTTAATCGGGAAATTACGCACTTGGTTTCTGTGCTTTCGAAGAGCAGACGGCGGACGGTTGGCGGGAGTTTGGGGTGTGATCAAGAGCACAGAGCGCACTCCGCCGCCCCGCTTTGGCGATCATTGCTCCCTTCCGCGGCGGGTACTTCCGCCTTTCGCTTCGCTTCGCCCGCCGGCGGTTCTCTTTGGGCAGCGGGTGGATGCACACTTTCCAAACTAAAAGCAGGCAATTTGCGGTTGAAAACGGAAAGCAGGAGATGATTGAAGAACACTCGGCGGTGAATAAATGCATTCAACATCAGTTGAATAACGAGGCCACTGTGCCTCCTCCTTCTGCTGTTCCTCTCTCTGACCAATCGTTCCCGCCGTGCGCAATTCATGTTTTAAGCCGACAGACTGCGATCAACCTCCGCTACGAACCACGCACACTTTTCGACGACACGCGGCGATCACGCAGAACTTCCTCCTTCCGTTTTCGACTTGCGGGTAAAAAATCGGTTGATCGCAAGCTCGTTATGACTTCTTCTTGACGGGTTCGGCAAGGAGAGATCTCTGTCGAGTGGACGAACTGCATTTTCCACCCCTTGGTCTTCATTCTTCCGCATCCAACTCGACAGCGACCGAATTGAAAACACGATGAGCTCGTCGATCAGTCATTGTCGCCTTCACGCCCTCCCCACCCTTCGCTTTCTTGCTGTAAACCGAAAAGAATTCCACACACGCCCAACGTTCGAGTGTCAACAGGGTGGACTTGTTGGTCGAAAGAGAGAATTCCTGCCCCCCCTGAACACTTCGGTATTCGCTCGATTTAAACGGTCGCTCCTGACTCGACTCTACCGTTTTGTCAGCCGCAATGAACGCTTTTATTGTGATCTGCTTGCTCGTCTCGGCCCTTTTCGTGCTTGGAGCGGACGGCGTGATGATGCCCGCGCCGGAATGCCCGTCTTTCTGCCCCGCTTTCTGCAAGGGGAAATGCACGGGGACGGATGCACAAGCCTCCTGCGACGGGGGCACGTGCCATTGCGGGTGTTCGGTCACGGCTGTCGGTTCGTTTCCCAATGAACAACAGAATTAACCTTCCTTCTTCTGCTTGCAGGCTGCAAAACGGAGGAGTGCGAGGAGCACTGCAAGACGCACTCGAACGGCCGCCACTACGAGGCGAGCTGCATGAACGCGAACGTCTGCAAGTGCGCCTTCGGAGATTCCACCAAGGATCTCTACCCCGTCAACTACCCGATCCCCAAGGACGCCCACTACGACATCGTCGTGCAGCCCGAGTAATCATAAGAGATTATTGTACCGCTTTGCCCGCTTGTTCGTGTGTAGTCAATCGAATAACTGAACGCGACAATAAACCCGTTAGTCTAAAGAAGTCAAAGCGTCCAGGAGCAGGGATATGTGAGGACTTCTCTTGCTTTTGTTTGCACACAACGGTCTAGCGATGTCCTTGCCGTCCGGCCGTCTTGCAGCTGTTCCTTCGACAACTTCTGGACGACCGAGTGTCGATGTGATTGAGAAATGTGGCTGTTGACAGTCGAGTGAATTAAAGGGCGTGAATGGCATGCTCGAAATACTCATTACACTTTCACTTCCCTCTACTCATCTCCCACCGGCAACCAACGCTCCTTTCACGTTCGTGTGATCGATTGCGGTGAGAAGAAGAACGTAAACAGTAAAGGAACGTCGAGAAGGCCATCTTCCGCATTCTCCTTCCTTCCTTCCACTTGCGGGATGCTCTCTTCTTCCACTTGTTTCCTCTTTGCCTTCCTGCTTCCTTTGGTCTGCTCGGCCGCGCCGGAGGACAGATTGACGCCGCCGAAGATCGAAGCCGTCGACCTCGTCCCGTTGGGGCCGTGCAAGAACTGGTGCAGCGATCACTGCAAGCAGCCATCTCTTAGATCGATTGAGTGTTTCGGTTGCAGGCGACAAGCAGTGCAAAAAGAAGGGCTTCGCAAAGGACGGCGTGAAGGCGGAGTGCCACAGCGACGTCGGCTGCTACTGCACGTGCCCGGCCAACGACAAGGGTGAGGAGATGAACGGAAGCTGATTGTTCCTTTCGGTTGCAGAGTGCACTCCCGCGTGGTGCGACTCGTTCTGCACGGAGCACTCGAACGGGAAGAAGTTCGAAGCGAAGTGCAAGGACGCGGACACCTGCCAGTGCAAATTCTGCATGAGCGACGGCGAGCCGATGGTCACTTCTCACACGCCCTAGGGAATAGTTTGATGTGTTGAATTGCTTCAAGTGTGGTACGAATAAATCAGATGACTGAGATGTTCTTGTTCGAGTTCATTTGGGACCGACGGAACGAACACGAAGGTCGCGGTGGAGATCGACCTTGAAGCGTCGCACGTTGATTCCGCACGGCAACTCCTTCTCGACCGGAGAACACGCGATTTCAAAAGAAAGCGTCCATTTTCTTGAGTGCTCGTCCTTGGAATCCCGGAGGCCGTCAAACGGCCTTGTTTTCTCTGCGCTCGTCAACGTTCATGGTTGCTGGACGCTGCAAAAGGCCCCGCGCAAATGAAGTGAACGACCTTGGAACTCCGCGAACTTTCCGCGGCGTTCGTTTTCTGCGCGACGCCGTTCGGTCCCCACTTTTCTGACTTGCGGAGCGAACGGGCGACTTTTCTTCCTCTGGCTTTCGTTGACACAAAAGAAACTCATTTCTGCGCCACGCCCAAAAAGCGGTCGGCAGACGTTCGATTTCGTTTTTGTGTTCCCGCCCTTTACGTGTTCACGAAAACCACTCGCTAACGCACACAATTCGTTCTTTGGTCAGGCGGCGGGAACTCGTAAATTTTCGCGCATTGCGTCTGTCGACCAGAACGGCGCCGATGGTGGGCGCCGAACGGTGAAATCGAACGGGTTTGCAAAACTCGTGGTAATAAAAACGAGCAAAAGCGGAAACAAACCCGTCCGACTTTTCTGACCGGTCAGCGTTCTTGCGGCCTCCGCCCTTTCGTTTGGAAACCGCTTGACCTTCGGCGGTTTTCGACGAAAACTCGAACGCCGGACGGTTAAAAGCGCCGAAAACCTCAAAACGAACGGCGCAAGAGGTCATTCGACGGGGGAGTTTTGGAGTGCATGGGCGAAAGGCTCTCGTTTGCAGAACGGCAGACGTTTGAAAATGTTTGGTTTTTTCGAGTTTCTTCCGCGTTTGTTCCTCGTCGACCAAAACATCCGCGTTCCTCGCATTACGCGCGGCAAGTGATGAGCTCGCTCTTGTCGATCGGTGGGCGGTCGATCGCAGGAACACGTTCGAGCATCGGCAGCATTCTTCGCTTTGTTCTGCTCGCGTTCCGTCCACGACGTGGGCGTTCCTCAAAACACGCCCGTTTTTTACACCGCCCGTTGCCCCACACCGCCCAAGCATTCCGCTTCGTTCTCGAATTCCGCACGTTTTGTTCGTTCGATCGATCGATCGAGCCGAGCACTCACCCTCGTTCGTTGCAGCAGTCAAACTTGGCCCCCGGACGGAGGATGAAGTCGTTCCTTCTGCTCGTCGCCCTCGCCGTCGGCCGCGTGGACGCGGCGGCGGTCTCTTCGTCGTGCACGGAGTGGTGCGCGCCGTTCTGCCTGGACGCGTGCAAATCCACGCAGACGACGCCCATCTGCCTGACGGAACGCGAGTGTCGTTGCATCTGCCCCACGGTGAAGGCGGGTGAGTGGACGAGAGCTCTCGTGAATCCCCTCCCTTCTTGCTTGCAGCCTGCAAAGCGGACTGGTGCGCGGAGACGTGCGCGAAAAAGGCGGACGGTCGCAAGTTCGAGGCGAAGTGCGACGACGAGGCGGCCGTCTGCAAGTGCCAATTCGAAGCGCAGTTCGGACCGCAGGCGTTGCGCGCCAAGGAAGCCGCCGCTGCTGCGTCCAGCGGGAAGGCGACGAGTGAGCAGCCGAGTCGATTGCTCGAACATCCTCTTGTTGAAGGCTCGAACCTCGTGGAGCAAACGTTCATCGCCGACCACACGCTGCGTGACCGCGAGTTCAAGTGCACGGCCGAGTGGTGCGAGAACTACTGCACCTCCAAGGGCAACGGCCGCAAGCAGACCGCGGCCTGCGACGAGCAGCAGAACTGCCGCTGCAAGTACCAGCGGGTGGACGGCGGCTTCGGGCTGGACGGCGCGAAGATAACGAAGAACGTCGACCTTACGGCCACTTCGAACAAAACCGCCGCCATCCACGCGGCCAGTGAGTTCTCTCTTGCGATTCCCCGCTTGATCTTCGTTCAGACGTGTTCAACACGACGAAAGCCGAGTGCACGCAGCAGTGGTGCTCCAGCTACTGCGAAACGAAGGCGGACGGTCGGAAGTTCGACGCCAAGTGTGATTCCGCCCTCTCGTGCACGTGCTCGTTCGCCAAACAACCGCTGTCCGTCAAAGACAAGAACGGAGGTGAGGGGAAGAAAGAAGAAGAGCGATTGAATGTGTCTCGGTTCCAGCCGCGATAACCAGCAAGAAGCAGTGCACGCAGGCCTTCTGCGAGGATTTCTGCTCCTCCAAGTCGAACGGCCGCAAGTTCGAAGCGAAGTGCGAGGCGGACGAAACCTGCAAGTGTCAGTACGCGTGGCAGCCCACCCTCCACCGCGTGATGTCCACCGCATCGAACGTCACGGCCTGAAGAGCGCTCAACCGCTCGTTCCCCGATCTTCCACTTTGATTCGTAACTCGTAGCAAGTAGAAAGTAGCGATCTTCATTCTTCCGTCCACTCATCACGAATACAACTAGCTCGTCCCCATGCACGAGCATGCCAAAAATGAGCCCGTCGAGGTCGACCGATGGACTCGACGGTGCTCACTTCTTTTCTTAATGGCTTCTTTATTCACTTCTTTAATGATTGTTTGTGTTTACCACTTCGACATCTCGGGGCGTGTCCCAACGGTGGGCACGCGATGCAATACACTACCATCAACGCTTATTGTTTCCATTATTTATCGTTGTTTTGTTGCGTAGAACGAAGTAAATCGACGAGTTACGAAGCAGTAAATCGAGCTGTATTTATTGCGATTCGCTCAACAAAGCAGGAAGATCAAAATCGACGACGAATGCGGCATAGGTAGGGTTCTGTGGCGATGTCCGAAGGCCGCGGGTGGCGGCGGAGTGTGGGCGGCGTTTTGCCGGCAGAGAACTGCAAGCAAATCATTGTTTGAATGCTCACAGCAACCCGCAAGCTCACCTCAAACCGGTTGAAGATGTTGGCGATAAAGAGGAAGAGTTCGAGCCGGGCGAGCGACTCGCCGAGGCAAATCCGACGACCCAACGCGAACGGCAGCGACTCGTCCACTCGACGCAGCTGGCCGCTCTCCTGGTCGATGAACCGCTCGGGGCGGAAGGCGCGCGGATCCTCGAACACGGCCGGATCGGAGTGGATGGTCGCGAACTGGCAGTAGCAGCACGTGTCCTTCGGAATGCGGAAGCCGTTGACCACCACGTCCCGATTCGTGCGCCGCAGGTTCCCGTTGGTCAGCAGGTTGCAGCAGCGGAGAGTTTCCTGCAACACACGTCCAAGAGCCCATAAGCAATTAAACGAACGAGGATGACGGCGTTCGTGTAGACGAGGGCCGTCCGGTCGTTCACCGAAATCCACCGGCCGCCGCCCGCCTTCGCGTCCAGCTCGTCGTGCAGCCGCCGCTGAACGTCCGGGTTGCGGATTAGGTACGCGACGCACCACGTGATGGCACTGCTCGAGGACTCCTGGCCCGCAATCCACAGATCGAAGCAAACTAGAATGGATTAGAGTATTCAGTGAATTCAACAGTCGATGTACTCACCGTTCCGTAATTGCTTCAATCTAAACAACACGCTGGTCACTCACAATCACAATAGAAGTCAAAACTCACGTGTAAAACCGTGCCCGATCATCGCCGGCGGTCTCCAAACGGAGCTTTTCGGCCACAAACGCCTCGACGAAATTCCGCGGCTCCGCTTCGACGTCCACGTGCAAACCGGCGACGTGTTTCTCGATGTTGCGGTCGAGGAACTCGAAGACCTCCTCGAAGGGCTCGCTCATGTGTTTGGTCATGAAGGGGCGGATGAGAGCGGCGATCGTGTCGTTGAAGAGGGCCATTCCCATCAGCGGCTCGGAGAAGGTGGCGATCACCCGCGTGGCCATCCGCTTGTACTGCCGGAACTCCGCCTCCCGCCCGTCTTCCGTGTATCTGAAAGCAGCAGGAGGTGAGCGGGGAAAAAAGAACGAACCGGTAACTGAAGAGCAAAGAGTTGATCACTGACCCCACTGGAACCAGAGCGATTAGATAACGTTAGCTTCTTTCGGCGCATCCACCCACTTACCGGCCAGGTCGGTGAAGCGATGGAAGTCGATCTCGTCCACCTCCTCGTCGGCCGCCGTGTGCTCGGCCGCTCCGTCGATCGTCTTCTTTACTTCGTTGTTGTTCATGTCGAACCGACCGCCGATTGCCTCCTCGACCGTCTCCACCAAGTGGTACACTTCGTCCATGATCTAAACGAGCAATTAGAAAAGTTCAAGCAGGAAGACGTACTCGAAGCTCCATCTCGTTGCGGCCAAGCCCGAAGTTGCGCAAGACGCGCAGGATGAACTGCCGTTGATCTTTCCAGAGCGGCTGGAATAATGTGGATGAAGGGAGTGATCGAAAGGACGAACTCACTCCTTCGGCGAAGAAGATGCCCGAGATGGCTGCGGGCGAGTCGCCGCGGAGTCGTCGCTGGAGTTGGCCGCCGCCAATCCGCTGGGCGTACGTGTCCCCGTCCTTTACGAACATCTCCTGCGCGAGTTTGTAGTCGGCCACCGTGACGATCGGCGTCTCGCCCAGCCACCACGTGAAGACGCCGCCGTACTTCTGTTTCCACTCGACGAATCGCCACTCGTACCGCTCGGTCTTCTCCAACTCCATCAGGTTGCCCATGATCGGCCTGCAATCAATCGAATGAGTGAATGAGAGGTCGAAAGAACGAACCAAGGAGTGGGCCCCGGCGGCAATCCCCAGCGCTTGTAGACGAAGTTGTAGAACGCCCACGAAGCCACGATGCCGCCGACGAGCAACAGGAAGGCTGACATGTCGGGGACCAGAAAGCGGGAATGTCCGAAGAATCAAAGAAGTACGCCTTCAGGAAGCACGCCGTCTGTCGAATGCCACTTGCACTTTAACGCTTCCTTCCGCTTCATCGCTTGTTTAAGTACTCAACTGAGAATTCAAGGGCCTCAGCAAGCAGGGCTTTAGTGCACGACAGAGGCGGAGCTCTCTCCACTGCCTTCCTTTCCCAAGGGGCGTCTGATTCTGCCGAAGTGGCTGTAAAATTCGCAAGAGTCTCGGCTTCTTTGCGAACCGTCGTTCTTTGAGTCGTGGATCTTCGAACGGATTGAAAGCACAAGAATTGGAGTCACCCGTATGGCGCGTGATCAGAACAGCCATCCGAGGAAATTTTACGGCGTCTGATGCATCGGTGTAGTGAATTCACTCGCTGCTTCTTACATTTCAACACTCTTCATGCCCTTTTAATCGCAGGGGAATCAACGACCAAAACGGCAACATTTGTCACCTCTTTCGTTCGCCCGTCCGCTCACCGGAAAGCACGCCGAAAAGTGCAACTTTTTCGCTTCTTATCGCTCGCCGCCCGCCCGCTTGCACTTTCCCGCTTCCGCCTTCTGCAATCCGCCTGATCGTTGGGCGGTTCGGTGCAAGCGGCGGGCAGAAATAACGGGCTTTACGACCCGACCAGCCGTCTTCCATGAATCGGCCGCCAAACCGTTCGGTTTGCACTTTCGAATGGCAAC
This sequence comes from Aphelenchoides fujianensis, assembly GCA_024699865.1. NCBI lineage: Eukaryota > Metazoa > Nematoda > Chromadorea > Rhabditida > Aphelenchoididae > Aphelenchoides > Aphelenchoides fujianensis. Next base: position 1,533,293 of record JAMPIO010000005.1, on the reverse strand, counting down.
AAGTGCAGCACGGATTTTTGTTCGACGATGAGGAAATTGCTGAAGAACAGAAATACATGTGAAAGGGTTAATGGGACCCGAAACTTTGAATGCTGTTCGGCTACATTGGCTTGAGATGTACCGTATCGTTCCGTACTACCCGCAATGCGGCCAGCTGATCAAAGTGATCGAACTCCAGAATCCTGGCTGTTGGCGACCCCGCCCCTCGTTTGGCTCGATGTCTGGTGTTGAGTTCCGTCCAGAATGAATTCAATCCGCCCGTCGACTTCCTCGTCTGCCCAATCGACCGCGTAATCCGTCGGTGTGGGCGTTCGGCCGGCAGAAATGGAAAGCGAACTCGCGGATTCGAGGAACTTGTCGCCAATCACAGACGAGGAACTTCCGCGATCGCCACGTTCTCAAGCGTTTTCGACGCCAAACCGAATGCAAAGCCGTCCGTTCGCGGTAAAGCGAATGGCTGAGAAGAAAGAAGCGGTTATCATAATCCCTTTGCGATCACGAACCTTTGGACCAAACCGGAACAAAGGAGCATATAAAAGAAAGACCGAACACAATGGAAGGCATCAATTGGATCGGCCGTCCTCCAATTGGCAACATGCGGGCTTCCGTTCTCCTGTTCGCTTCCTGCCTCCCTCTTCTCCTCCTGCCGCTGCTCGAAGCTGCTTTGCCGCAAGCAGTTCGAACGCAATTCGTCAAGTCGACGAACGCCGTCCGCTCGAACTTGGCGTTGGGCAGGCTGGCGAACAGGAACGGGACGAAACTGCCGGCCGGTCGGAATGTCTACCAGCTGGCAAGCAATCGAGATACTCTTCCTTCTCATCCCTCCCATCGCTTTCAGCTGTACAGCCTTCAACTGGAGGCCCAGGCACAGAAGCTGGTGGACACGTGTGTGTACAAATTCCCGGAGATTGCGGGCGTCGCCGGGAATGCGATCAAGCTGGCGGGGATCAAGCCGATTGGTTCGTTCCTTTGATTAACTCACTAATCGAATGGATTGCTCAGATGCGACGACGGCGGTGACGGTCGTGAACACGTGGCTGAACCAGCTGAAAGCTGGGGGACTCCAAAGCTTGGCGCTGACCGCCCGGGACAACACGACGCTCCGCGGATTTGTCCGAATGGCGTGGGCGACGTCCCGCGAAATCGGCTGCGCAATGAAGCAGTGCCCGTCGATCAGCGGCACGCTGGCCGTCTGCTTGTACTCCCGGGCGTGAGTGCTGTTGGATGGTCTTGCATTTAATCGATCCGTTCAGGGTCGTGAAGGTCGGTTCGTTGATCTACGGCCGGGGCACGGGCTGCAAGAAAAACGCGGACTGCACGAGCTACGCGGGCTCCACGTGCACGGTGACCACCGGCCTCTGCTACTCGAAACCGCCCGTTCCGCTCACAACCACGCCGGCGCCCACCACTCCCAAGCCGACAACGAAGCCCACTACCACTCTCTTGACAACAACGACCACCGTTCTTCCGCCGACCACGTCGACGAGCACGCTGAAGCCCACAACCACTCTCTTGACCACGATTTTGACATCGACGCCGACGAGCACCTCCACGAGCACGCTGAAGCCGACCACAACGCTTCTGACGACCACAACCACTGTGCTTCCGACCAGTACTTCGACTTTGAAGCCGACCAGCACGTCCACGAGCACGTCCACAACGACCAAGCCGACGACCACCGCCACGCCGGGCACTGGGCCAACCACTCCTCCTTCGGATCCCCGTAAGCGAACGAAAGAAAGAGGATTGAATGAGCAGTGGATTGCAGAAATGACCGACGCCCTTCGCAAGCTCTCCATCGATTTGCACAATCAATTCCGTTCGTCGGCCGCCTTGGGCACTCTGGACGGGAAGAACGGCGCGAAGTTCCCGCAGGCGTCGGGCATGGCGGCGGCTGTTTGGAGCGATTTCGAATGGAACTTCGCCTACAACTCCGTTCTGGCGGGCTGCATCTACTCGAGCGGCGGTTCATACAACGTCCAAGTGTGGCCCTCCTACCTGTCGCCCGGTTTGTGACTGCCGGAAGCGATCGTTCGATTGTTTCTGTTGCAGAGAAGGCGCTGAACGACTCGATCTACGCGTGGGCCGCCACTCTGTCCCAGTACGATCCCTCGAACCTGGTGATCAGCGGCACGAGCAGTCTGGGCACTCACCTGATTTGGAACGAGCCGAGTGTCGAGTTCAAAGTCGGCTGTGCCGTCAAGTATTGCCCGAGTAGGCAGCCCAACGTTCATTCAACAGAATCCTTCCGTCCACTTGCAGACGGAAACACACGAGTCGCCTGTTCGTACCGCCCGTACGGCAACGACGAAGGAAAGCCGATCTACCAGACGGGCACGCCCTGCTCCACCTGCGCGGCCGCCCAGCAGTGCGTGGCCGGCAAGGGGCTGTGCACGTACGTGAACGAAACCATCATCCCGAGTGAGCAAAAGAGAGAAGCGGGGGAGCTAATGGATGTGCTCGTTACAGACCTAACCGACGCCCAACGGATGATCTCGTTGAATTGGCACAACACGAACCGCTCGTCCGTCGCGAAGGGCCAAGCAGTGAACAAGAACGGAACGACCATCCCGCCCGCCAAAAACATGCTGAAGATGACGTGGAGCAAGACGTGCGAGTCGTTGGCCAAGCAGGCGGTCGCCCCGTGCGTTTGGGCCCACTCGCCGCAGAACAACACCGGCCAGAACCTTTATTTCTCCGGTGCTTACATCACGATGGGTGAGCAGTGAAAGGATGCTTTTATCATCTTTATTCTGTCTAGAATGGGCTCTCGAGCAGTCCGTCCGGCTGTGGTACGACGAGTTGGTGAACGACGGACAGAACAGCTTGACGCTGGACGCCGCCAACGCGAAGCACTTCACGCAGGTCGTGTGGGCCAACAGCCACGAACTGGGCTGTGCGGTCGCCTACTGCCCGAGTAACCCACAGGCGTCCCCTCTTCTTTCTAATCTCTGATTTTTACAGCCCTGCAAGGAACCACGGCAACTCAAGTGACCTTTGTGTCGTGCCAGTCAGGGAGAAGTGTGGGTGAATCAAACAGTTCTCCTCTCAGGTACTCGCCGGCCGGCAACGTGATCGGCCAGGTGGTCTACCAGGCGGGAACCACGTGCTCGGCCTGTCCTTCCGGCTCTACTTGCGAGACGGCCAGCGGCTTGTGCAAGAAGACGGGCGTCGCCGACATCCACAACTGACCGGAGGGAGACCCTTGATGCGAACAATCTTATCCGTCTTTCCTATTGCACGACCACGAATAAATATATGTAGCCCAAGTGAAACGGCTGGAAAGAAATTGATTCGCTTGCAGCCTCTCTTGGTTTTTTACAAGCTCGAATCGATAGTCATGGCCGAGCATTAAAGCAACAAAGTTTATTAGAGTAATTGAATGCACAAGGGGAATGACCAGAACAGCACAATCACCATGAGAAACGAGCGGATTATTCGTGAGTGGGAGTAAGTTGAGAGTTGGAGACGTTGACCGTGTGCGCGGTGCTCACTCGACTGTCCTTCCCCTTCAATGCGCGCAAGGCCGTCGAACGGATCGTCTGATTGAACACAAGGTAGACGACGGCCGGAAGGCCTTGCGAAAGCCAATAGGTGAGTGTGCCGACCAGCCCGAGGATCGGGGGTACAGGGACGGTATCAAGCAACACATACAGGAAACCAGTTATAAAGTGAATGCCCCCGATGAACAGGGCGGGAATGTACACCTGCTTTTCGTACTTCAGCTTCGTACGGGACTCGGCCGCCGCGGACATCTTGCCGTACAAACGAATCATGTTGAAATACAGAATGATTTCAGCGAAGAAGATGACCGTGTTGTGGATCCGGTTGTGCGTGGAGTGGTACAAGCCCTGCGGGTCGTCGCGATAGCCCTGCAAGATGATTAACCTTAAATTGAACAGAACTGGGGTCTTCTGAGCCACTCACCAGGTGCGGGCTGAAATGAACGAGTCAATAATCTCTCATAATCCGTGAACTCACTTTGTGACGTAAGCGCCAATAATGGAGTTGTACACAAATGGATCGGTGAACGTCATTACGGCGAGACCGTACAGCAAAGGAATGCCAATCCAAAAGACGAGCCGCCAGCCGCCAAACACCCGCTCGTTCAGCGAGCGGTCGTGCAGGACGAGGCAGCGATTGAAGCCGATGATCAGCGAATACAGAGTGCTCATCACCCAAGCGCCCAGAGCGATCGCCGACGTCACGTAGTTGAGCAGCGGGCAAGAGCAGTAGACGACGCCGTTCAGCGCGAACAGGCCCGCCACCAGTCCGGCCACTTGCTCCCCGATCTGCAGAGGAATAAGCCAGTAGATATTCATGCAAACGACTAAAAATTGGCTTACGAGGTGAACGCATCCCAGAGCGAACATGAGACGATACGCGATGGCTTGTCGCTTCCTCAGCTGTGGCCACATGGCGCACAAACAGACGAAATAGAGCGGCTAAACACAAAAGAGTTAACTGAGAGTGCACTCTTGTTACGCACCGTGAAGATTGACCACCCGACGAGATAGACGACGCCGACCGCCTGCTTGCGACGAACCGTGAACGGGATCTCGTCCACGTCGTACAGACTGCAGTTGTACATCCGCTCGAAGGTCGGGCGGTCGAACAGCAGGAGTTCCATTACGGTAGGCGGTCAGCAGAGTGCAAGATGAACGAGAGCGCTGTTGCGGGCTATAAATACGGCGACTGGATGCGTCAAGCAATTCTTCGGAGAATCGACGCGCAACCGTCGCTCTAATCCACTTGCTCGTGCCGCCCCGGAAGCCGGCTAGTCGGCGAAGGGATCGAAGCGACCGAAAGTGCAACGCCGACCGACCGGCCGAATGACGGGCGGCTTTAACGAACGGAAGTTCACCGGCTTTTCGACAGGATGAACGGAGCGACGGAAACGACCGTAGTGCGGGATGAGCGAGTCTAGAGGGGAAAGTGCGTAATTCGAAATGAAAGGGTAAGCAATTCGAAAGCGGTAAACAGTCGAAATAAGCGGTTGTCTACTGTTCGTAAAGGCTAAACTGAAACGATTAATCGCTGTAATTTAAACTACAAACAAAGATCCCCGCCATTCTCCGCATTACTCTTGCTTGCCCGCCCCCAAACGATAAAATTGCGAGGAGTTTTGTTGTGTTGGTTCAGGTTACCGAACAAATCCCTCCTTTAAATCGAAGAATAATGGCCGATGGCTCCGATCGCTTCTTGCTCTTCATTCGCGTCACCGAACAAAGCGTGCGAGCATGAGGTCGTCCTCTTTGCGATTAGCAGTTAGCTAGTCGCAGTGCCACTCATTTTCTTTAATCGACGTACTGAATGGACCGACCGCTTGAGATCGAAGTTTGTGCCCACTGTCGTGCCAAACGGGTCCCGCTTCTCGGTCGACCAAACGGGTTACTCTGATTGTATTCTGGTGTTTGGCAGAAGTTCACTCTTCAATGCGTGTCTTTCTCCATTAGGGCTGCCCTTTGCCCATTCCGATTGTACTTTGGAGTAAAAATTGATGAGATGTGGGTGGATCGCTGGGAATTGTCGCTTTTCGATTGCTTATTGAACTTCTCGGCCACGTTCCTGTTTACCACAAACCAAGATTTCATCAGTCGGTGTTACTGTTGAACGAACAACAAGAAGGTCGCCGTCAATAAGCAAAAAAGCGACGTATCGCCGTGAAACTGTCATCATTCCGGAGCAAGCGAATTCTTCCTCCGCTGGGAGTCAATTACAGACGGCCGACAGAGACAAGAGCAAAAAGATATCTTTAGACTTCCCCGCCCGTCGCTCGTTTCGTTTCGGTCTGCTCACCGCCTTCCGCTCGCACCCACTTTGCTCATGGCGGGCGCTCGGCCGAAATTGGAGAAGAAGAGCGACGGCTAGCCGGCGTTCTTTGCTCCGACCTATCTCGTTAGATATCCGCTCTTTTACTCTTCACTTCTTTTTGAATGTTCTTTTATTCCTCGGCAAGTTAAATAAAAGCAACGGAATCGCCGGCCGTGCTCGTCGAGCTGCCCTCCAGCTTCTGCGGCCGTTCGGGCGGCCGGCCGACCCACAGCCACTGGGCGACGAGCAAGCGGTAGGGACGAACAAAGTAGAGAAGGTTCAAGGGATTGATCAACGGCGGAAGGGCGACCAGCAGTGAGTAGAGGAGGCTGACGACCGAAGGCACTTCGCAAGCGGACAGGAAGAGGATGTTGTAGAGGAAGGGGAAGAAACTCGTGATCGAGACGGTCAGGGCCTAAAAAATAGAGCATTCAAGCAATTGATCTCCACAACGCACCAATGAGATTAAGAGTCGATCCATCGCCCGATTCCTCCGCCTGTTCGCCGTGCTCATCACCCGCTGCTTCAAGAACCACCAAATGCGGACGGCGTAGTACATCGACAAGCAGTACGTGCCGATCAGGATGCCGATTTGTGTCCTTCGAAACGGCGAAGCCTTCTTGTCGTCCTATACATGAAAATATCGTTCTAAATTTTTCTGCTCACCATTCGGCTGGCAAACAGCTCATAAGGGGCTAAATGGAAGCCGTCGTGGTCCAAAATGCGCGCGAGATCTCGCAGCCGTCGCTCGTCTCGGCGGTACGTGAGGATCGAGACCAAAAGGAGGAGCAAATAAAGGATGCAAAGGGCAGTCGTGAGCATAACGCAGAAGATTAACGAGCACAATCGACGGCATTTGTTGTGGCTGAAACAAATGAGCAGGTAGCCGCACACGATCAATGCTTGCTGCTGCTAACCTCTTATTCCTGACCAGGTACCAACGATAAGAAAATTGGAGCGGAATGCTCGCCCAATTAAACAGGTTCATGGCGACGATGCCGATCAGCGTGTAGCCGATGAGTGGCCGGTTGGTGGAGTGCAGGCCGTTGTTCAGAAACAAAATCCGCCCGTAGCCGAGGTAAGTGAACTAAAGCATCCTCTTACTTCTTTAATCTACCCTTTCCCTCACTCTTGCAACAAAGAGATTGACAAAAGCCATCAGAAACCCGTACAAACAGTTGAACCAAACGATCGGCATCAAGCGCGGCAGTTCGGCCGAACAGCGGAGGATTGCGACCAGGAGGAGCGAGTTGAGCAGCAGGGCCAGGACTCCGATGGTTGCATTCGCGTACCGGTGGATGACTAAACAAAGGAGAAAGTCTCAAACTTGCTCGTAAGACGAACCCAAGATCAATTCGCCCGTCTCGGCCGGAGGGGTGCGGAAGACGATCGAGCCGTTCAGCCGCTCGAAACATTCCATCTGAACGAACGAATGAACGGCGCAAAGAGCACGTAGACACGAGTAAATGCACGTTCTGTTGACCACCGGCGGCCACTTCGCCCACCAACCCACTCGCCGGCCGTCAATCCGGAAAGCACGCGGCTGTCCGCCCTCTCCGCAACCGAGGAGTTCGGCCAAGGATTAATCGTCACGCAATTAAGAGTGTTTGTTTGCACCCCCGTCCAGACTGCAGCCCCGTCTAATGGGCGTCGAATTCAGTGGGGAGCAACGAGGAGCGGAATGCCGCCAATTGGAATTGCAATTCCGTGAACGGCGGTTTCATTAACTCGAGATGACGGGCGGTTGAGCTCGGCGGAAGGAAAACAACGACCTTTTCGCTTCAAATCGACCGAAAAGCCGCTCGTTCCGCTTGCCCACTCGTTCGGAACCCGCCCGGCCGCCCGAACGCACTCGAGCGTTCAGCGAGCGGCCGCAAATGGAGTTTGCGTGGAAACGGCGTCTCGTTTCGGTGGGAACGCCGCCAAACGGCGCACGTCAAGACCGTTCGGCTCTCACGTTCGTCCAGGTGGTTTCTTCCTCCCTGCTTTCTCAATCAGAAGAAGCAGGTGAAGTGGACGTGAGTGGGCGGCCTCGTTAATCGAAGAACGGCCGGCGGATCGCGTGTTCCCTTGCACTTTAGGCAAATCTTTTCGTTTGATTTCACACGTGACACGAACGAACGATTTCTTCTGCTCCAGCGAGCATTTGAATCCATTCGGGAACGAAATGAAAACGGCCGATTATCCGTTGGAGCGGAAGACGAACGGCCGAATTGGACGGCGGGAATTCGATTGCCGTGAAGCGAAACTTTTTAGAAACATTTTAAGATTCCATTTGCTGACAGGGGCAGCGGTTTGTTTGCAGTCTCAAAGAAGAGCGAGCGGGGTTTGTCACTGCCTTCCGCCGCCTTGCTCTCTGTACGGTCCTTGTGTCTAGTCTTTCGCCCCCGTCTCCCCGACTTCCACACTCTCTCGCCTTCGCTTGTAACCCGCCACGACTCTGGCATTCCGCCACCCTCTTGCCCGCTGTCTGCCGCCCCGCCGCCAGTCAGTCGGCTTTCCCTACTCCCCGGCCTGCCGGCCGGTCCGCTCTCTTCCCGTCGATTCCTCCCTTCTACGTACCCGTGTGGACGGCCCCCAATAAACTCACTACCATCCACGACGAGCCGTCCACACAACCCGTACACTCTCGCTTTCGTTGGCTAACCGAAAAAACGAAAAGCGTGACGCGTGCGGGTCAAGACGATGAATGGAATATCGGCCAAACATCCAAATTCATTGGTGTTTATTCGGTGTTCACACAACGCGAGCGACCTGGGCAGACATCACCAGACCGCCAGTTCGTGCGGTGCGGCCGACCAGCCGCCCGGCGCAGTAGGGCGACGGCGGGAGGAAGCCGACCGTCCACGGCGCCTGGCCCCGGAAGATCCGCAGGTAGCCGTAGGCGACGGTCAGATTCACGCCGATCGCGTTCAAATAGGCGAGGCCCACGCTCAAGCCGCCCAGCCAACCCATCTTCTCGTCCAGGAACTCCGATTTGAAGCCGTGCGCTGCGTAGACGACGAGGAAGACGCCCCCGCTCGCGTAGGCGAGATTGACAGGAAACTGGAAGACACGAGGGCGATCATTTGAGGGTATTTTGTCGCTGCTTACCGCCGCCGTCAAGTAGATGCCCGCACTCGCTCGCAGTCTCGAACACATCAACATAATGAGCGAAAGAAGGCCAATGGAGGAGGCGACGATCGGGGTGATCACGACGAACGACATCACGGGTTCTTTCGGTTCTCCCGGACCGGCCAGCGGGGGAAAGATCGGCCACAAGCTGCAAGCAGACGGAAAAAATGAATAATGAAGAATTAGTGGTTACTTGGCGAAGATCGAGAAGTAGAAGGCGAACGTAAACCGGTTGTACACCATCTTCCTCGACGGATCCTCTGCCAGCCACGGAGTGGTCATGTAGCCGGGCTAAACACATGGAACGCTGGTAGCAAGCATGTCCACTTACCTTTTTATCTGCTTCGGATCCTCGCGCATCTCGTTCGAAGGCGGTCAGTGGAGGAGAATTCGCTGACATTTGGTGAGTGACGGGCGGCATTCTGCTTGCTCGTTTTAAACAATTGGTTGGAACACTGACGGTGAGCGAAAAGGACTGACTCATCGTTGGGCCAACAAAAAACAACGTGGTCTGTGAGCACACAAGGCGCAAAGCGGGTCTTTATCGTCTTCCTTCTGAGCGAACGCTGTGGAAATGTTGCTGATTCGTAGGCTAAGCGGACTGCTGACGTTCACGAACTAAAAAGGAGTTTGTCGATTAAGACGATCGTCATTAGACATGAGATTTTCTTTATTTCACCAGCAGAGGCTTCTTCGAAGACTCCTCACGTTAAGCAGTTTATTCGGTAATTGGCGTTGCCAACTTGCTGTGGGAGTTTTGTAGGCCTTTGGAACTCGTTTTGCGTGACAGACATTACGTTTTTAAATGAGAAACAAGTTTTTAAAGTTCTAAAAATGCGTTCGTCACCTGAGATTCCAAGGACGTCTCCGATCCAAGTACTAATCAGGCCCACCCTTGCTTAACTTGCGAGATATGACGGGTTCGCGTGCTTTCAAGGGGGTATGGACGAACACACTCCGTTGCTGCCGCCGTGCGCTGGAACGGCGGCGAGAAATGTGATGAAGGATAGTCGTGTGCGTGCGCCCGCCCGCCGCTCGTCTTTTTGCGGCGACTAGACAGAGGAATAAACCAACGGAAAGCTTTGCTCGTTGTTTCATGCACATACGGTTAAAAGCAGTGTCACTATACGGCGTGAACGGCAGATGAAACGATTATTCGAGTTTCTTGAACGGAAACCGACCGCTCAAATGACCGAGTTTCGAGCAAAAGGAACAGCCATGCAAATTCCTTCTCAAAGCTTCTCGCCCTTCGTTTGCTTTCGCTTGCTCACTTCCGCCCATTCATTTGCTTTGCGGTCCGGCGAGTTCGGCGGTCTTCTTCCTTCCCGCTCCGCTTCCTGCTCCTCCGCGATGACCGACGTCGACTCCCGCTCGGAGGTGATCGAATGCGAGCCGAAGGCCTGTGAGTCGTCCTTCTTCTTCCTCCTCGGCTGATCGCCTGCTTGCAGCGACCATTTCGGTCTCCCTCCGCTCGATCGCGTCGCCGGAGGAGAAGCCGGCCGGCCAGGCGGCGGACGCCAACGAGGCGCCCCAGCACGCGGAGGTGGACGATCGTGAGTTCTCTCTGTGCTCTCCGTGCACTCTTTCCCCTCGTTGTTGCAGAAAAGAGCGAGCGTGTCCGCCAGCTGCTGGTGAAGGCCGGAGGTGAGTGGGCGGCTGATTTCCTTCGATCCTCTTCGTTTCGTTCAGACGGCGCGGCCCTCGGACGGACCACGTCGACCGCCGCCCTCGTTGCGCACCTCCACACGATGGGCCTCGCCGGGTGGTTCGCGCTCAGCCTCATGTACGTTGTTCCCTCCTTCGCTCATGTTGATCCCTCGGCTTGCAGCTCGACGATCCTTTTCTCGCTGTTCGGGTTCGTGCTCTCGCCGCTGGAGGCCAAGAAGGTGCGTGTTCTCTTTTGAGCTCTCTCTAATCATCCCTTCGCTTGCAGATCAGCGACTCGGCCTCTCGTCGGGCGGTCCAGCAGCCGGCGGACGGCACGGAGGCCAACGCGCAGAAGGCGGCCAGCGGATGAGCCGTCTGTTGGATTCTCGTCGATTTCCCTCCGCTTTGTCCCGATTCGTGCGTGCAATGAACAGAACGTGTGCCCACTTGTGTGCTGCTCAAAACGAACCAACCGAACGATCGAAAGGAGGCAGAATAATGAGGAATGTTGGCATTCCCGAAAGGAAGAGTCGATCGAATCGGTCCACTCCCCACTTTCTCCATCCGATCCCCGAAGGAAGCGGTCATGCTCCGAGTGCTGGGCGGCGGGATCTTCTTTGCGATGCTCGCGGCGGCCGTCGGGGCGCTGGACGAGAGCGCGACGGACGCGTGCGACCTGGACGACCTCAAGGCGGCCACCGAGCGTTGCAAGAAGGACCACGAGAAGTGAGCGGCAGCCGGCCACCTGCCTTCCTACCTGCTTCTTCCGTTTGCAGACTCCGCAGCGCGTTGTCCTTCCTCTACGGACTGGCGGCCTTCGAGTGCGCCGTCATCCTGCTCACGCTGCTCGTGTTCGCCATCTGCGTTTTCAAATACAACGCCCGTCGAAGTGAGTTCTCCCATTCGATCACTCCTCTCAATTCTTCGACGATTCCAGCAAAACTCCCCGCAAACGCGAAGTCGCTGCTCGACTCGCCGAAGCCGTCGCAGGGCGTCGCGGCTGCGGGACAGAAGTGAACGGTCGTGTGTGCGCAAATAAACCGCTTTGTGTCTAGTTGGTGATGGCTTCTGTTTGACCCAACGATCAGAACGGATGTTCCTTTGATTAGAACGAAACAAATAAACACGGGCGAACGCTTCCCCTTGGACAGCCGGAAGAACAGGCGGCGAAGAGGCCAGTCAGAATGCACGAGGTCCAAAGTCCTCTTCGCTGTTTGCCCCCGAGCGTCTACAGCGGCCAACTGTTCGCCGCCGGGAAGGGGCAAGAAACACGTGTGTCGACGTCAAACGAACGGCCGGGAGCGAGGCGTTTTTTGATCCCCGAGCGAAGCCGCCCGATTGTTGGTTTCATTCTTTCGGCCGTTTGGAGGAGTCCCTGGGAGTTACAATGATCAGAAAGTTTCAATTCAAGAAAGTGAATAACAATAAAAGGAAACCCCGAAAATCGGTCGATTGCCCGCAGATGCCTCTAGTAAACTCTGCAGAAGATCTCGTCTGCAAGACCCCGTCACCACTATAAAATACGGAAAGTGTGCGCTCCCGCAAACGCTACGCTTTTCGTTCCCGCGCTCGCCCTTCGAATTCGAACCGAAACGCACTTTTTGACCGAACAGACGGCGGGAGTTCGTGGCGTGATCGTTTTCCACCAAAAACACGGTGGGTGGTCGCCAAACGATGAAGTTTTGATTGCTCTTGGCGGACACAATCGGCAGCGAAAACTTGGTGTACTTTTTTGTGCGAACGCACCGCTCGCCCCGCAATAATCGCCGCTTGGGTTCGCCGGTTGAGCTCGCCGCTGACCGCTGGTCTCTTCGCTCATGATCGCGAGTTTTTGCTCGCCGCCCATGCGCTCCGCTTTCTTTTCGAGCGGCGGAGAACGCGGAGGTCGCGCGGAAACATGCGCCGACTGACCGGCGATTCGGTTGCGATTTGCGCGCCTGATGCTCCGTTTGGGTTCGTTCCGTCTTTTGGGAAAAAAAGAGCGACGTTTTGAGCGAAAACAAATAGGCGCTTGCCGAACGCCTATTTGAAGCCAAAAAGCCCCCAATTTGTTGTTTTGTTTGCGGCTCCCGCTCCCGACTTTAGCACGCGCTCTTTGGACTCGACGAAGCGAAAAGCACGCCGCCGCCGCTCGTCTTTTTGCGTTCGCCGTTCAAAAAGCATTGCGTGCGACGGGCGACGGGAAAAATCGCCGCGAGCCCGCGGGCGCTTGTACCGCGTGGCGCGTCGTGCGGGCGGCGAGTTCGCAACCACCTGACGCGAGCCGACGGACTTTGTTCCCGTTGGGTCGGCGCCGCTCACGCTCCCGCCGAGAACTTTGTTTTGCTCGTTGCTCGTGTGCGGTTGATCGCGGAATTCTTCGCGAATTCGAGTGACTACTTTCGTCTACCGACTAGACCGATTGGTGCGTGGAATGAGAGCCGTGAGGCGAATGGTAAGCTGCATTCCGGTCATTTTGTGCACAGACTGCTCTTCAAACAATGTCTTTTGGGTTCTGTTGTTCAACCGATTCAAAGAAACCCTTCGACGTGGTCACTCGTTTTCTTCCGCGCGCCCCTCACACTCACGACGCACTCGCCGCTCGCAAATCATGAGGCAGCCGTCTTATCAAGCAGACGAGCCGCCCGCCCCGCGAGCCCCCAGCGGTCGGTCGATCGATTGATTACAGCGGCCGCTTTCTCTCCGCTCCCAAACGAACTACGGAATTTGTGATCCGCACGGCGCGCGTAGTTTTCTGCCGCCTGCTTTCGGTTTCACTGGCTGATGGAGGGAAGGGAGTAGTGGGCAATTCGATTCGATTCGGGTACAAAAGACGTGCGATCGATCGAAATATTCGCTCGACTGCATTGTTTCAAAGCTTTCTTTAACGTTAGCTCCAAAAACAACCCAATAGTGCTCTCTGATCAAGCTTTTCCGTTCAACTTCTGCCCGCTAATGCCTCTCAATTCGACGTTCAAGTTCCGTTTGCAGTCGATTCGGAGCGTGGCGTCGCCGTCCGCCGTCCTCGCGCTCCCGCTCCGCCGCCGCTTCTCCGCGACCGCCGCCCTCTGCGCGCCGCCCGGCCGCTCGGACTTTCCGGTGGGCCGCCCGCCCGCGAACACGCCGACGAGAACGTTCGGTTTGGACGCCATTCGACGCCAATCGACCGCCGCCATCGCCGAAACGATGACCGTCGCCAAGAGAGGTGAGTGGAGGGAAAAGGGAATGAGTGGGAGGAGTTGGGGATTCATTCTCTTCCCACTCCTCCCGCTTTGAGCGGCGGTCTCGTTTCGTTCGTGGGCCGAACGGAGATGTTGCAGTCGGGAAGTAAGGACTCTTATAAACTTTTCGATCGTTCCTTCACCTATTATTCCTACCGCTTTCAGCCACCGGCTACCAGACGAACTTGCCCCGCCTGCCCGTCCCCAAGCTGCACGAGACGATCGCCAAACTCGTCCACTTCGCGAAGCCCGTCCAAACGCCCGCACAGTTCAAGGAGACTCTCCGGCTGGCGGCCGAGTTCGAGCGGGACGCCAAGGCTCAGAAGCTGCAGGAATTGCTCGAAGCTCGCGCGAAAAGCCTGCAGAACTGGGTGAGTCCTCTCCTTCGCTTCTTCTTCCACCCGCTTCTTTCAGCTGACTCCCTGGTGGCTGAATGTCGCCTACTTAGAGGGCCGCACGCCGCTGCCGATCGTCACGAGTCCCGGCATCGCCCTGGAGACGTTCCCGTTCGAGGGGGAGGAGGGACAGCTGGAGTACGCCGCGAAGATCATCCACACGGTCCTCCAATACTACCAGGCGATTCAAAGGTTCGTTCCCTTTCATCCCGCTTTTCTGATCGTTTCCTTCGTTCAGCAAGACGCTGAAGCAAGACGGCAGCGCGAAGGCCCCGTTCGACATGAGTCAGTACGAGAATCTGATCGGAACGACGCGCATTCCGCGACACGCGAAGGACGAGCTGATTTACGGCCACCAACGGAAGTCCCGCCACATCTTCGTCACGCGGAACGGACACGTGAGCTCCGCAAATCTATCGGATTGTTGTACTCTTGCTCTCGTCCAGACGTTCTGGTTCCCCGTGTACGACGTGAACGGAAACCCGCTCGGCGTCCAGCAGCTGAAGGACCTCCTGCGGGCGGAAGTCCTGCCGAAATCCCACGAACGAAACAACGAGCCGATCAACCTCGTTTCGGGTGTTGGGCGGGAGGAGTGGGCCGCCGTCTACAAGCGACTGGAAGGTGGGTATAGGAGAGAAGAGCGTGTGGAATCATCGAAGGGGCGTTTAGAATCGAACCCCCAACTGACTGAGCACTACATCGACGCGCTGTTCGTGCTCGGCCTCGACCGGACCTTCGGCAACCGCCCGGGCACCGGCCGCCAGGAGACGCTCATGCACCAGGCGCTGCTGGGCGGCGGGGCGCGCGAGAACGCGATCAACCGCTGGTTCGACAAGACCGTCCAGTTGTTTTTGAACACGAACGGCGACATCGGCTGCACCTACGAGCACACGCCCGCCGAGGGACCGCCCGTCGCCAACATGCTCGACTACATTCAGCAGGGATTGTACGCTTTCCACCACTCACCTTCCTTTTGATCGATGGCTTGCAGGCGAACGAACAAGTTCCCCGCCTCGAGCGGCGCGGATCCCCTGCCGGACGTCCACCGACTGGAGTGGAAACTGGAGGAAGCCGACCGGCGGGCGATCGAAGCGGCCAAACGGCAGCTGGACGCGTGAGTCCACCGATCGCCTTCTTTCACTCACCGCTGCTTGCAGGGCGTCGGCGGACATCGAGGTGAAATCGCTGGCGTTCGGCGAGTTCGGAAAGAACGTGCCGAAGGCCGCCCGCATTTCGCCGGACTCGTTCATCCAGTTGGCCTTCCAAGTGGCCTTCTTCCGCCTGCACGGCCACCTGCCGCCCACCTACGAGACGGCGACCTTGCGGCAGTTCGTGGACGGCCGCACGGACACCATCCGGCTACCCAATCAGGACTCCCAGTCGTTCACCGAGGCCTTCGGCGGGGCGCTCCGCTCGCTGCCGACCGCCGAGCTGTGCGACCTGATGGTGAAGGCGGCGAACGCGCACAAGAACTACTCGCTGATGGCGATGAACGGTGAGCAGTCGAGCGAATGAACGGACTGATTGGTGGATTGCAGGCGGCGGGATGGACCGCCACATCCTCGGCCTCAAGCTGATCGCTTCGGACCACGGTCTGCCGATCCCCGAACTGTTCGTTTGCTTCTCTTTAGTCCAATCATTCATTTCTTGTATTCAGACTCCGCTCGGACGCCGTCCAACGCCTCTTCCACTTCCAAGTGTCTACCAGCCAGGTGCCAACCGTCTTCGAGACGAAGATGGGCTTCGGCCCGTCCGCCCCCGACTGCTACGGCGTGTGCTACAACCCGCGCGAGCGGGCCCTCATCTTCACGATCACCGCCTACAACTCTTGCCCGCAGACCTCCGCCCGCCGCTTCGGCGAGGAGCTGGAGCGGGCGTTGCGCGAAATGCGGCAGCTGCTCGAAGACGGCGGGCGGCTCAAGGCGACGCCCAAGTTGTGAGCAGCCGGAATGAACACTCGCTTTTTTCGTGTGCTTTCGGGTAGTTTAGACTATTGTCTCCTTTCTGTGCCTTTGTAGTCACTTCTTGCCCACGTTTCATATCCTTTTCGACCATTTCTTTGCGTGTACATGACAAAACGGCCTCTACTCACATCCTTTTCATTCTCTATTGTCTCAATCTACTTGCAGTTGTTCTAAAATCGTGTAATAAACGATTGGATCGAAACGTCAAACCGTTGCTCTCTGATCGTTGAGGGGCTTTGCAGCAATGAATGAAATGCTTCAGTTTTGTGTCTAACGAACGACGATTAGCAACGAAAATTCATCAAAAACGATGAGCCGGCTACAAGAGGTTCTTTGGTAAAGAATCTGAAAGACAAACGGGAGCGATAAGGAGCACGAAAACTAAACGCCCATCCCCAATGGATGATTTGAGTCCAAAGGAAGAATAAAACGCAATGAATCAGACGCGTTTTGCAGCAGCCTCTTGATATAAAAGGCATGATACAACGTCGATTATTCGCGAAACTGAAGAACAAAGATGAACGTTATACTTTTCTGTTTTTTCGCGCTTGCCTCGATTGTTCCGTGTGCCGCTTCATTGCGCGCCCCGATCGTCCGCACGGGACGGACGGCGACGGGTAGGCCGTGGATTTCCTTTTGCGTGTTTCATTTGTCTTTCAGTGCTCAACGAACTCCATCTATCGGTTGACGAACGAACGAACGAACCGCTGCAAGACGTTCAGCACGAACTCGCAGGTCAGTCCTTGTTGCGCTTAACGACGCTCACATTCCATTTAGTTTCGATTGGAATTGGATCGCCCGCCCAGTTGGTGAACTTGCGGCTGGACACCCGCACGGCCGAGTTGTGGGTCGTGGACGAGAGCTGCGAGTACTTCGTGCAGTGTGAGAGTTGGTGTCAACCGGGCGGTAACAGTTCCGTTAATCTCTCCGTACATGAACACCCGCTTTGCAGATTGCGCGATTCCCTTCTGCACCGGGTGCTGTCCGTCGAATCGGACGTGTCCCGCCGACGTTCGCTACGACAGCTCGAAATCCTCGACCTACAAAGCGAACGGACAGCCGTGGAGGTTCACGGACGGCCTGTCGGGATTTCTGGGCAGTGACAGCGTCCTCCTGCCTTCGTCCGACATCCACGTGCCGAACGTCACGTTCGTTCAAGTGAACTCGCTGGACGACGACTGGTCCCCCTGCTTCAACTGCACCGCTCTGAGCGGCAAGCTGGGCCTCGGGCTGAAGGGCGTGAGCGCCGTCCAGCTGCCGTCCCTCTTCGAGCAAGCGATCGATGCGGGGGCTGTGGATAGCTCGCAAGTGACCATTCGCTTGAACCGAACGCGCTCCTCGCTGCCCGGACATCAAATCGGGGAGCTCTGGGTCGGCGGCTTCGACGAGCAGAGCTGCGGACCGTCGAGTGTGTTCGTCCCGCTCGTCAACGGCGCTTTTTCTCACTGGAGATTCCTCGTGGACGGGGCGGAGGTGGGAAAGTACTCGCTCGATTACGAGTGGAGCGTAAGGAACCGTTAACTTGACTATAATCCTTCTGTTTGGCCCCAGGCACACGTCAACCTCGAGTCGGACGTTCTCGGACTCCCGGCGATGATCTTCTCCGCACTCACGACCGTCACCGGCGCCCAGTGGAACGACCACCTTCAGGAGTACGTGGTCGACTGCGACCAGACGGCCGACCTTTGGCTCTCGACCGGCAGCTACGGAATTTCCTTGAGCTTCGAGGACCTCACTTCTGGCATGGGAGAGCAGTGCGTTCTCGACGTGCGGGAGAACTACCGCTTAGTGGAAGACGAGATCTATTTGGGCGGTCCGTGGTTCCGCTCTCACTGCGTGGGACTCGTGTACACGGAGCAGATGGTCGGATGGTCCCGCATCGGCAATTGAAGAGAACTGTTGTGACTGGGGATCGGTTGCGAATAAATTCTCGATCATGGCTTCCGTTCGAATCAAAAACCATCATTTTCACTTTTCACTTCCTTGTTTTGCGAACAAATCAATCGTCAACGGAACGGGAGTCGATTACACTCACTTCCTTCCCTTAATGAGCGTTTTTATCGCCCATTCAAGGTGGATGGTCGCTCGTTCTTGATCGATGAAGCGGTCGATTAATCCGAGAGTGATCGATTGAGACGGAAGGAAATAAATTGAGCAAAAGATTTTCCGCCAGTTGACTTCTCCGCCTTAATTGAATCAATGCTCTAAATTTAGAAGCAGAAGGCGGAAAACACGTTGCGAAAAGAAGCGGGTGAGTTTGGCGGACAAAAACAACTCGAAGGAATGACTGGGTGTACTTTTACGAGTAGACTGGAGGTGTTTGATCGCCTTCGGTGGACATAAAACGAACAAGTCAGTGCGGAAGTCGCGGGAGTTCTAACGGCAGCGTGAAACGTCTGCTGGCTTCTGCAGTACGACAAACGAAAGACCTTGCTGATACACGTTCACTTTTTGCCTATTCATCAACAGATCTTGATAGCCGCATTCGTTAGTTTATTTTCGGCTCCGATTGTTGCATTCTCGCCGCTTTACTTCCGCAAACGCGAAGCACGCGCGTGTTCGCGACCACGTGGTCTTTCGGTCCAGCAAGAGCGTGTTTGGCTCCGCTTCCCGTGGCTTGCGGAATAATCGCCGGCTAATTGGACGGCCGGCGGCGATAAGGGGGAAGAGGAACGGGCCGTTTGGACGTGTGTTTACTTCCTCCGGGCGGGTGTTGCGTAGCGGTCGGCATTTCGATCCCAACGGACGTCAATATTTGCCCTGCTTTTTTATTGCTTGGTGTTAGCAATCAACAGAGGATCTCGGGTTCCACACTTCGATTCTTCACAACAGTTCGCCGGAATAACGAGTGTGTTTTTGTGCTCTCGAGCGGCGGTTTCAAATCGAAACGAGCGAGCGGCGTACATCAAACGGGGCAATTGGGAAGCGAATGCCCCGGCCTTTCCATTCGCCCACTTTTCGTGACGTGGCCGTTATTTCTAGTGGTTTCTTGATCGTTTGAATTCCTCGAATGACGACTGCTTCTCGTGGCAGCGAGCGAACAACCGCTGCACACTTCGCTGCCTTGGGACGCTAATGCGGGTGCTCCACGAACTGGCGCGGGAACTTCGGTGCAAAAAAGTGGCGAACGGCGGCGCGAACACTTTTAACAAGCGATGCTGTCTGTATCCCCGAGTTGAACTCAACCATACGCCCTCTGCTAGACTTCCCTTTCTTTGGGTTGTTCTTAAAAGGTTAAACCCATCAGTGGGCGCACTCACGCCATTTCTCTTCCGGGAACCCGAAACAAGTCCGTCGGAGACTACAGACTTCTCCGTCCGTGCACTCGTCCTTGATTCAATTAGCGTCTTTTAATCCAAACTATGCGCTCTTCCTCCCTCTTCTTCCTTCCCCGACCACGACTTCGGTTCTTCGTCCTCGGCGTTTTCAACAGAGACACGAATGGGCGGTTATTTGAGTTCGGAACTCTGTTGATTCCGCCTTCATCCCATGCACGTCCGTCGATTGACGTGCGAGTTCACTTGTCATTTATCGCACGTTGTTTTCGCTCCCGATCGTCCTCGTGGTCGTCCTTCCGCTTTCCGCTTTTCGACGGCTGCTCGCCGATTACACCCGCTCGTTTATCACTCCTCTCCTTTCCTTCTGCTCTTCCCTGTTGACGATAAAAACGGGAACTCTCCGTGCTTCCCCGCATTATTAATTGGCTTCTCGCGGGCGGCGTGTTTTCGGGCGAAAGTTGCGAAAGCGATCGAACGCACGAGTGCCCTTTGAGACAATAAAACGTGTTGATTTCAGGACACTTAAACTACGAACACTTGCTGTTCCCTTTGACTACTCTTTTGTTCGTAGGATCGGTCGTCTTCTCCAATCGCAATCGCTCGACGAACAGCCGCCAGATCCTCCACGGATCTCCTCGCTTCCCATCTTTTTTTGCGACGTCTCCGCTCGTGAACTACGCGCCGCTGGTCGCCGCCACCCCCGCCGTCATGCTTTTGGTCTCCGTCTGCGCGGCCACGCTCGCCGGCCTGATCGTCGCCCTTTCCGAAGAGAACCCCGAGGATGCGGACTTCGACTGCCGGCTGGTGGAGGAGGAGCGGCGGGCGTGTGCGGCAGCCGACGAGTTCGCCCGCTCGCTGGACGCTCGAGTGATGGTCGTGGTGGACGACTACCGACCGTTCAGCGGGGGATAACTCGACGGTCATGAGATGTAAATATTTTTGGTTAGATCGCTAGTAAATTATTCGTTCGATTGTTTGTACAGCTCGTCTTATCTATTTCTTGCCTTTCCATGACAATAAACCTTTTTTTATCCACTGCAATCGGAACATCTACCAAAGTTTGAAGCATACACAAAGCCCGCGTGTTCAAAACGCTCGAGAACTAATCGTGAAGCGGGTATTTTGGAGATGCAACCGGAAATCCGGCGCGGGTTGCGAGCGGACGTCCGAAATGCGAACAAGCCGCTCACTTCCGTTCGATATACGAGCGGCAGGCGGCCAGAACGACGAGAAGTGGAGTGGTTGCTCCGTTTCAATCTGCACAAACCATTCGGTACGCCGTCGTTGCTTCCGCTCTCCGATATCGTCGTCCCGCTTCCGGATATCCGCTCCTTCCGGCGGAACAGCAGCTGTCGCTCGTCCAATTAGACGTCGCGGACGAGATCAAGCCTTGTTTGTTTGTTGAGCTGTCGGTTCGAGTTCGGCCTTGCGGATGCACACGTACTTGCGATGTTTTTGGAGAACGTAAAAACATGAGAGGGCTCGTTCGAATAGAGGCATTTGCGCATTCCTACGACTTCTTCGGCAAAGAACTACCCTCCTCAGTTTCTCCGCAACAGTCCAGGCTCCGCAGCAGCCGAACAAAATTCGCTCGAAGCCGAACGCAAAGCCCGAGTTTGTCGCCAAACCGAAGGGAACACGTGAACATCGCTTCTCGTCGATGAGCAAACAGAACGACGAACCTGCGGATCGGAAGGCGCTCTCCTGTTCTCCTCCGGTCTCTCGTGTTTGCGGACTGTGGGCGGGATCCTGCCGATCTCGGGATTTCCGGCCGCTCGAACAAAATCCGCCGACTGCCCGCCCGTTCGGCCGTTCATTTGCGAAACGAAACGAGCGGGATGAGTCGACGATTCGCGTGGCTTCTTTTCTTCGGCCTCCTGATAGCGTCCACTGCGACGGCGGCAACAACCGACGACGTGAGTAGCGAAGGGATCCTTCCATTCATCTGGTTTGCAGCAAGAATGTGAAGAGGACGAGCCCGAGCCGGAACCTCCGAAGGTCGAGGAGCCGAAGGAAGAAAAGAAGCCCGAAGACGAGAAGAAGGACCCGCCGCCCGCCGACGACCAGGAGTGCGAGGAGGACGAGCCGCCCGCCCCCACGGACGACAAGAAGCCGGAGGATGAGGAGCCTCCGAAGAAACCGGAAGACGAAAAGAAGGACGAGGAACCACCAAAGAAGCCGGAGGACGAGAAGAAAGACGACGAACCGGTCGTGGATCCCAAGGACGAGGACTGCGACGACGACCAGCCGCCCAAGCCAATCCCCCCGAAGCCAGGCATGCCTTGACAGAGGAAAGCCGTCATTCACCCTAGTTTTAGAATGCAAGGACGTTCATGCCGCCTGCCCGCACAACACGGCTATCTGCGAGCACAACGTGAGCAAGCAGAGAGTAAGAAGTGATCGTTCTTGTTCGTTGCAGACCTACGCGATCATGATGATCTTGCAGTGCCCCGTTTCGTGCAAGAAGTGTGCCGCCCACGAGCACCTGCCGGACGGCGATAACCCCTGCAAGGACAAGAACCTCCGCTGTTTCAAACCCGCCAAGAAGAAGACCTGCGACAAGGTACGCGCCCTTCTAATCACAACGCAATCTTAGTTTGTTTGCAGCCCGAAGTGCAGGAGGAGTGCCCCTACTCTTGCGGACTCTGCTCGTGAACGAGCGTCCAGGTTAAGCGAGACGAAAAGTAAACAAACTTTCTGTTTCTACTGTATATTCCAACCACTAATAAGCGATCGCCCGCGAGTGCCTAACGTTAAATCCTTCCACACACTTCGTAGTGCTAATAAACAACCGTTAATAAACCAGAAAAGAGTCGAATGGCCGCAATCAAAGCTCAAGGCAATTCCAGTTGACACTCGGCCGGCCGCTCCGCTTCGTCCTCCTCGAACTCGCGAAAGAAGCGATGGACGACGATTTCGAACAGCAGAACGACCATCCCGAGCACGCACATCCCCAGCCAGAGCAGCGACAGGCCGAAGTAGGGAAGGATTTCTGCAAATAGAGGCCGAATGAAGCAAACAAGCGGGTGAACTCACGACTTTCGCGGTCCTTCGAGCAGGGAATCGAGTTGATCTCGTCGTAGTCCAACCCCAGATATCGATTCAAGATCTAAATAAATGAATGATTGAAAGTTATCCTGTGCACTCGCCTTGTTGAAGAGATCCCTCCGCTTTCGGATCACCTCGTTGATCGGTTCCATCAGAGGGTTGCCCTTGAGGAAGATGAAGACAGCGGGGAGGTTGAAGATGTGCTCCTGGAGCTCGTCGATTCCGCACTGCTTTTGGAGGTCCAAGTAGAGCTGCTCGTCGGCCTCCACGTACACGACCGAGCGGTCGAACATGAGGTGCTCGCGCACCTCCTTGTCGTTCTTCGTCAAGTGGATTGGATTGTGATCGAGGGCGTCGGTGATCGTCCGCAAGATCGGGAGGTCCGCCCGCTTGAGCAGAGCGAAGTCCAGCGCTTTCTTCGGCGTGGCGATCATGTGGTACGTGCGGTCGCGGATCAGTCGAGCCAAGTGGTCCATGTCCTTGACGGGCGTCGCCACGATCGGGTCCAGTTTCAGCGAGAGGATCCAAGAACCGTAAATCCCGAGCACAAAAATTCCATAGCAGCAACTCAAAATCATCAAGCCCAAGTTCACTGCAAAAGACAAGTGAAAAAAGCGCAACTCAAAAGAAATGTACCCGCTCCACTCTTGAACTTCCCAAAGTGCGGGTGCCCGAGCATGAACTGAAGGGCATACCAAGCGATTTGGCCCTGGAATCTCGCTCGTTGCTTCAAGTTCTGCAATCGAATGAGGAGTGAACTGAATGGATGAAAGGGAACTTGCCGGCTTCTTGGTCTGCCCTCTGCGCAACTCCAGGCACTTGGCCACGTGCAGGAAGATGATCACGACGAGCAGGAGCATCCCCATGGCCATCCACACGGCCCGGTTGTACACTTTGAAGAACTCGAGCCAGTTGTTTCCTCGGTGCAGTTGTTTTTTGTAGAAGAAGCCGGCAGTCGTCTGAACAACCGGCAGTGAAGAAAAGCGAAGTGACCACTCACGTTGTAGATGGGAGACGAAAGGTCAAAGACCGACCGAGAGGACCCGTAGTCATGGAACGGTGCCGCAATCGTGTCTACTTTATTCTGCAGGATGTACGGCAGAAAGCCGCCCGTTTTGTTCCCGACCTAACGATCAATTGCTAGCTCGTGTCCTCAAAGAATGCACCGACCATTGCGCCAAAATGCGTTCCGTTCCACTCGTCTTTCTTCTCCAACCGGACGGGAACGATCTCGTAGCCGACCTCGTCGCAAATCGCCGCCAGAATCTAAAAGAAGTGTTTCCATTTGAACACTGCGGGAAGAATGGGCAGACCTCGACCATAAACCTAAAGAAATGTGATTAGACAGCTCAGGCAATAGAATCACTTGCCCTGGCTGTGTGCACTGCGCGCTCGGCCGCGTCCTTGGGAACTTGCCCGGGCATCGGTTGATTGCGGGAGCGATTGGCGGGTAGAGCACTCGGATTTGCGGTCGACCGGAAGCCATTTCGGGCAAGAAGGTCGGTTGGGACGGAACGTTTTCCTGGCTACGAGTCAACAGGATTATATCAAATTCATTGCCGAAAGAGAAAGACGATTGAATTGTCCAAAACCGAAGCGTAAGTAAATGCAACAAAAAGAAGAAAAATATAAGTGCTGTTGAGGAAAACGCGGCAGAAATCCACGGCATTTTAAATGTGCATGTAAGAAGCGCGTTGTTTAATTCGTTTGCTTCTCCAAACCCTTACGAGTACACGCGATGCTGCTGGCATTGGCCGTTCAATTCTTATACATCGCAATGCATGTTCAACGATAAACGACGGAGTTAAAAGATCGAGATGATGTCCGCATTGGCGCTTTCTTTCTTGCCGCCAGACGAGGCCAGCCGCCCGGCCGTTCGACCCCGCAAGCGACGACACCCAATCTTCTCGTCGGTTTCTCACGTACCAAAAGGAACGTCGGAACTGCTCGAAAATTCGTCCATCGCGCCGGAATTCGAAATGCGCTTCGTTGAGAGGAGCTTCAAG
This sequence comes from Aphelenchoides fujianensis, assembly GCA_024699865.1. Lineage (NCBI taxonomy): Eukaryota > Metazoa > Nematoda > Chromadorea > Rhabditida > Aphelenchoididae > Aphelenchoides > Aphelenchoides fujianensis. The sequence goes on along the minus strand of JAMPIO010000005.1, from coordinate 1,508,827 downwards.
CCTGGCAGTTCGTACTTTCACAACCTGTTGGCTTCCTTTACCGTCAGACATTCGCTCATTCTTTGATCGACCGGGTACGTGAGAAATACGAGGAAAAATGCTTCGTTTATTAGCGCTCAGCTCGTTATTATCGCTTATTACAACACCGGCTTTGAATCAGAAAAAGTAAGACGAATTGAAGTCTAGTCAACCTGGCCTGCATCCTGCTGCTTGCTCTCGTCCTCTCCGCTTCCGTCCTCGTTGCTCGCGGCCTTCGGTGCGTCCGCAGCGATCTTCTTCTCAACGGTCGGGTCGTTGGCGCCGTCGGTGGAGTCCTCGTCCGAGTCGTCGCTGTCGTAGTCCGAGTCGTCGTCATCTGAAACGTAGTCAAAATCATCAAGTTTTCTGCAGAAATTGATGGGCGAGTGTCCGCAGCGGCCAGAACGTTGAACTCAATTTCAATCCTTCAATTTGGATCTAACAAAAAATAAACAACTACACGTCGGCCATACTTTGACTCGAAAGAAGGTTCCCGCCTGTCGAGCCACGAAACTCCGTCCACTCACCGTCGTCGTCGTCGGAATCGTAGTCGTCGTCCGAGTCGTCGTCGTCCCCATCGCCCGCGTTCGTCTGCTCCTGGAGGACGAGCTTCGCGTCGTCGCCCTTCTCGCCCTCCTTCTCCTCGCTGTCGGAGGAGGCGGCCGCCTTCCCGTCGTCGTGGGCGACGGCGACGAGCTGCGGACGAGCGGGAAGCTTCAAGTCGATCTCCGGCTTCTTCGCTCCGCCAGCGGCCTTCTGCTCGTCGTTGTCGGTGGACTCTCCGGATACATTCGAAACGGATGCGGGGTTGGAATCCCCACCGACAGCCTCGGTTCCCTCCTCGGGCTCCTCCTGGCTGCCGCTCTCGCCGCTCCCGCTTCCGTCGACCTCGGAGTCGTCCTGCTCGTTGCTCGCGCTCTCGCCGCTCTTCGGCGCGTCGCTGACCGCTTCGGGGATGTTCGGGTCGACCACCTCGTCCGCCTCCTCGCTCTCGTTCTCCGCGATCCCGCTTGTCTCCTGCGATTTGGCCGCCTTCTCCGCGATCACGTCCTTCTCGAGGTGTTTGGCGGGGGCTTGGATCGAGAGGCACACAAACGAGAAGACCACGAGCACGGAAAGCAGAATGGAAGACCGCATGTTGAAAGAAGGGACAGTAGAGAATTCACTCAAATGAAGGACGAGAACACTCCCGATCACCCCAACCGTCGACAGTCCGGGCGTTCGATCGAGAGTCGAAGTGAGCAGACGGACGGCAAGCGAGCAAGCGACGATCAATGTTCGGTGGAAACACGGGAAATGAAGAGGTGGGCGGACGAAAACAATCGATCAACCGCACCCCGTGCGGATTTCCGCCTCCTCGCCGCCCCGACCGCCGAAATCCCGACCGCTCGATTCGCCGAACCGCCGAACGGAAACGAGCGGAATCGACGGACGGCGCGCGGATTAGCCGCCCGGCCGGCAGAGCGGCGAATTGGATCAGCCGGCGGAACAAAAACCATTGATAATTGAAAGCAAACAAGAAACAGCCGACCGATCGGCGGCGAGAAGTCGGCGCTGGCGGCGGCTCTCCGTCGATCTCTTCCGCGAAAAGTAGACCACTCGTCTGCTCATCAATCAACGACCTTCGTTTGATCGGCGTTGTTTTGTTGAGTGCGCAACGGGTGACTGGATTCTCGTTAAATGGAAGGATTAGCTAGAGAAATACACGTAGAACAGAGAGCAATTGAACGCTCACTCGTTTGTATGAGCAGTTACTCTTCCCATTTACAAACGAACTTCTTGTGATCCGTTCTCTCCCGAAAAGGAATTTCCGTCCGACCTTCTCCACTACGGGACGGCAGACTTGAATTAGCTATCGTTTAGACTTGACCAGCATTCATCTGTCGGTTGCTTCCTCAAGAACTCGTGATCGCCGATGAGCACACAATACCGAAACTTAAAAGAAGGCGACAGCAACAAATAACGAAACACAACGCAGAGACCACTTCTTCATCAAATGTGAACAGATCTCCGAAACGGCAGCAGGTGGAAAGAAGAGATCGACGGCCGACGATTGAGAATCACCTGCTCGTCTCTCCTCGAAGACTTGCCTGCCATTGGCCCACTTCTTCGCTTCACAATCAGTTCGCACAATGGAGTCGGAGGAATTCGAACATGCTGTGACCGACGGCGTCCCTACCGAACACCAGATCAAACTGTATTCGATCACTCAGCTAGTGCTGTTCGGATCGAGTATCCTAACGACTATCGCCTCTGTCGTCATCATTCTAAAGGCCTCGCCGCCGCCGATGTCCACCTACCGCTGGCTTCTTTTGAATCAAGTCGTCTGGAATTTCGCCTTTGATTTCTTTTTGTGTCTGGCCCACGTAGTGCCCGTTTTCCCGGCGTTTTGCCTGTTCAGTTCGTCGTTTCTATTTCGTCAACAGTCAGCTATTTGGACTCGGTGGTTGCTTACGGCGATTGCGAGTTGCGGTGTTGCAAAAGCGAATGCAATAATTATTTGCTTGAGTTACCGATCGGTGGGCACAACCTACTGCGTATGCGAGGGTCAATTCGTGTGTTGCAGGTTGCTTCGCTCGGCGAATCGTCGATCGTTTCGCGGGTGTATCGTCGCGTCACTCCGTATTTTCAGTTAATTACGGCTCTAACGGGCGAGGCCGGGTGTATGGTGAGTACATTGAGCAAACGTAATTCAGTGGTGGTTCTGTTGAAGCTGATCGTCTACCAGACGGACACACAATACGAAAACACGCGACGGATTTTGGAGTCAACAAGCCCCGCTGTAAGGCGCTCATTCGATGCAGAGCCTTCTCTCATGTGTTTGGAGACGAATCGAGAACAAATAAAAAGTCTGATGGTCGGGGCGTTTTCTCTCACGGGTTGGGGCACGTTCTTGCTTGTTGCTTTCGTCTTGTACTCGGCCATCGTTCTCGAGAGAAGAAAAGACGCCTTTCACCCGACCACGTATCGCATGCAAGTAATGTTGTTGAAGTCGTGTGCCGCCCAGATCATTGGCACGGTGCTCACGATGGGCATTCCGTTATTGTTTTGCATTGCGCTCGTCTTCTTCACTATTACCAGCTTTAACTACGCTGTTTTGATTGCGATTTCGATCGCCTCTGCTCACTCGACCCTCGATTTCATTATACTCATGGTCTCTGTGAAGCCTTACCGTCAATATCTACGCAGTTTCTTCTGCAAGAATCGGGTGCAGCTTATTCGACCCAAACCATTGTTCTCGAGTGTGCACGTGATTTCTACCGGTCGTTCTTAAACGCCAATACAACCCATGTAATTCTTTCTGTTGACCACTGATTTCTGTTACGCTACTCGACAAATAAACAAATCGAAGTTGACAAAGAAGTACGAATAGCGTGGTCGGTATGAAAGAACGCCCTTGCGTATTGAAATGACATCGGTTCGAATATCACGGATCATTTCGAAATACAAAGTTTAGTCGAAAAAACAGAACTTCGATCCGCGGCGCGGTGCAGGTGAAACGCAGTGACAGACGGCGAGAGGGGAGCGAATCACCTGCCCAACGCCTTGACGACAGCCCGCCGTCCGCCCAGCCACTCGATTCTTTTCGGTTTGATGGAGTTGGAGGAATTCGAGCAAGCAGTGGCCGAGGGCGTCCCTACCGAACATCAGATCTTCTTGTACTCGATCGCTCAACTCGTGATTCTCAGCTCGAGTGTCTTCACGGCCATTGCCTCCGTCTTTATCATTTTGCGGGCCTCCCCGCGGACCATGCGCTTTTACAAATGGTTGCTTTTGAACCAAGTCGGCTGGAATTTCGCCTTCGATTTCCTCCTATGCCTGGCTCATCTGGTGCCCACTTTTCCGGCCTTCTGTTTGTTCAGTTCTTCGTTCGTGTTTCGCCGTCGATCGCCCGTCTGGACGCGGTGGCTGATCACGTTCATCGCGAGTTGCGGCGTTGCGAAAACCGCTTCACTGGTTTTGTGTTTGTTCTACCGTTCGGTAGGCACTAATATCTTGCAGGTTACATTGCCTCTGTCTTGCTTGCAGATGGCTTCACTTGGAGAAGCCTCGCCAGTTTCGAAGCTTTACCGTCGCGTCAGTCCACACCTTCAACTGACAATTGCTGTTATTGCCGAAGGAGGATGTTTGGTAAGTTTCAAACTATACTCGCGTTTCTAATTACCTAGTTTTTGTAGTTGGTCGTTTACCAAACGGATGCGCAGTACGCGGACAACAGGCGGATAATCGAGTCCACGAGCTCCGCCGTACGGCATTTGTTCGAGAACGAGCCTTCTTTGATGTGCTTGGCCACAACTTCCTTAGGAATGCAAGTACGCATGGTCGCAACATTTTCTATGGCCAGCTTCGGCATCTTTTTGCTGGTTGTTACCGTTGTCTATTCGGCTATTGTTCTACAGAGAAGAAGAGGAGCTTTTAGTCGAAACACTTACCACATGCAAGTGATGTTGCTTAAATCGTGTGCCGCTCAGATAGTCGGCTCTTTACTCACAATGGCTGTTCCGTTCTTTTGTTGTATTGCACTCGTTTTCTTTACCATTACACGTCTCAATTACATATTTCTTATTGCTCTCTCGATTTCTTCCGCCCATTCAACGGTGGATTTTATTGTCATGGTATCTTCGATTAAGCCATACCGGCAGTACATCCTTAGTTTCTTCTGCAAGACCCGAGTGCAGGTTATCCGGCCCAAGCCATTGTTTTCGAGTGTGCACGTGATTCTACGGGCCGCATTTGATTTTCGATAATATCGGTGCCTTCTTTTTGTCTGCTTATTGTCGTTCGGGTACCTCGTGATTAAACGGGAGTCACAAATAGCGTGCTCGGTTTTGTGCATCGAACTCGCATAAAGAAGTGACATCAGTTCTAAAGACCGGTGATCATTTGGCCGTACAGAATTCAGTCAAGGTCTCCAGAAAAACAGAACTTTGATAAGCGGTACAGGTGAAAAGCAGTCCAACAGCACAGACAGAAATCACCTGTCCGTCCGTCGGGTTCGACGATCTGCCCGCTTTCCGGTTATTCGCGTCTTCCTGTACGGATGGAGGCGTCCGGTTTCGAAACAGCGGTGCCCGAGAGCGTCCCCACAGAACTGGAGCTTCACGTCTACGCCGTCGTCCAGAACGTGATCCTCGTCTTCTGTCTGCTGAGTGCATGCCTATCGATTCTGATCATTTTGAAGGCCTCCCCGAAGTCAATGGATGTCTACAAGTACTACCTGCTGAACCAAGTCGTGTGGAATTTGGCTTACGATTCGCTCGTGTGTTTGATTCATCTAGCGACAGCGTTCCCCGCCATCTGCTTCTTTTCGGCTTCCGATCTCTTTCGCTCACGATCGTCTGCCTGGACGCGTTGGTTTCTAACGGGCATCATGTGTATCGGGGCGGGCAAAGCCCTCGCGCACACCGCCTCGCTCTTTTACCGTTCGATGGCCTCGCTGGGCGAAACGTCGCCGGTCTCCCGCTGGTACGCCCGCTTCAGCACAACTCGGAAAGTGGCAGTCGTCTTGGGATTACAAGTCATCGCTCTGGTTTGTTCTGCAGCTTTCATTCAGCACAAACGGCTTCTTTCCGCAGCTCTCTCACAACAGCCGCACAGACGCCGTCCAGGAAGAAAGCCGCCGCAACCTCGAAGCGACCAGCGCCGCCATCCGCTCGTTGTTCGCTCGGGAGAGCTCGCTGGCGTGTGCGGTTGCCGACGAGCAGCAGGAGATCGCGACGGCCGTCGGAATGCTCGTGACCACGTTCCTGTCGATCTTCTGTTGCTTTTTCGCCCTTCTCTACACCGGCCTCACTCTGCGGAGAAGAAAGGCCACCTTCCATGCGAAGACCTACTCGATGCAGGTGATGTTGCTCAAGTCGTGTGCCGCCCAAACGTTCGCCTTCTTGCTGTTCTCCAACATTCCTGCCCTAGTGTTTGCGGCAATCGCTTTCTTCCACGTTGCTCGTGCAAACCAATTGATTCTCATCGTGTTTTGCATCATCCCCATCCACTCGATTGTTGACCTCGTCGTGATGATCGTGTACATTCGCCCGTACAGAGACTATCTGCTTCGTCCGCTCCGAAACAACGGAATCGTGCACTTCCGTGGCAAACGATTGTTCTCGGTCCGCACGATCACGTTCGGCACGTCTCCTTCCAGCAATGCTCGTAGCACTATTGTTTAGACGAGTCGACGCCGTTATGTTGTTTGAATAAAGAATGACGTTTCCTGCGGTCACGTGCTCCCGGTCAGACGAAGTAGCAATAGTTCGGAAGTTCGGCGATCCTCGAGCAAACTGCTTTCTAATGCAAAGGACAGAAGCTTCCAGCGACCGCAGGTGCAACGACAGACCGAGAGGACGGACGATGTCGCCGGTTATCCTCTGCTCACAACAATCCCACTTTTGAATTGAAGTGACGTTCACTACCTTGCTGGTAATGAGCACTTAAAGAATGAACATCTCTTCTGCCTTTGCCGCTCACACGTACTCCTTGATTTCGGTTTGAAGTCTAACGTACGAAGGAAATTCAAGCAGATTAACGAGTACAGCAAACCGCACGCGCCACAGGAGATAAGTCGAGAAATGTCGGCGATGGTTGGTGATAAGCGGTACGCGTGTCGAGCCGAAAGAAGTGTGCTCTCCGTACCCATTCGATCGAAATGTTGGAGTGGTTCCTCCTTGCTCTTTTTGTTTCAGTTGTAAATGCTGTTGATCGAGTGCTGGAAGTGCCGTTTGCCGGAGAAGACCGTGAGTGATCGCTTCAACCGCTGCCTTCATTTCACGCAGTCACTTTGCGCATCGCTTTGGGCACACCGCCACAAGAGTTCATCGCCCACTTGGACACGACGGCCGAAGATCTTCTGCTTGTGGACGAGGAGTGCGGCGAGAGGCAGCGTGGATGTCCTCAATATTGCTCCGATGCCGGTTTGTTCTTTCTTTTGTCAATCGAATGAGATTGTTTGAAGGATTCGCTTTGCTTTCGGATTGCACGCCGCTCTGCGCGGGCATCTCGCCGCTCACTCGCAGATTGTGCTGCTTGAGGGCCGAAGACCTCTTCCGGCATCCCTTCTCGCCCGCCAACTCCTCCACGTTCCGCACGGACGGGCGGCAGTGGAAGGCGCAGTTGGGCGATTCGCGGCCGCTCTTCGGCCGTTGGGTTCGCGACACGCTCGGAGTTCGCGGAGAACACGGGGACTTTGCGTTCACCTTCGAGATCTTCGAGTTCGTTTCGGGCTTCCTGATGGACGACCGGTGAGTGGGCGGTGGATCGCTGAGCTGATTCGAGCAGGGTGTTCGATCCGCAAAGTGCGGTCATCGGGCTGGGCATCGGGCAGGAAGACGGACGAAACCTGGTCGCTCGTTTACATCGAAGCGGAATGATCGATCGGCCGGTCCTCACGATCACTCGTCGCTTCCGGCAGTACGCCGGCTGGTGGCCGCAACTCCTGCTAGGCGCCGTCGACCGGCGGGAGTGCGGCGAGTGGGTTCGACGGCCGCTGGTCGCCGGCCGACGTTCGTGGGTGATCGGCGGCGGGCGGCTTCGTTTCGCGAACGTTTCTTCCGCTCCGGACATTAACGTGAGCTCCTTTCTTTCGTTTATTCACTTGCTCTCGTCGTCAGTTCGACTTCGTCTTCCGCAGCGACCGAATCGCCCTGCCGTCCGCGATGATCGCCGAGCTGCTCGCCGCGGGGACGATCGCCCGCTTTCCGTCGGACGCGCCGCGAGCTCCCGACCGCTTTTACCTGAATTTCGTCGACTTCAACGCTTCGATGAGCGTCGAGTTTAAAGAGGGCGGCCGGTTGGACATTCCGTTCTCCGTTCTCATCACGGCTGTCAACGGTCCGCAGCAGGCGGTCAGCGTGTTCGCCGAACGCCGCCGCGTCCGTTTCGCCGACGAGGCGGCCGTTCAATTCGGGTGGCCAATTGCTGCCGCATTTTGTTTGTACTTCGACTACGAGAACCTGGAAGTGGGCCTGGCGGCGGGGCAGCAGAACGAATAAAAGAACGAGCTTGTCGTAAGAGTTGTGATACGAGACGGGAGTTTGCAGCTAATAATTCGCGATTCTACCCCAGTTTTCGAAAAGACCCCATGGCAAGCGTAGCATAAACCGCCGAATGTGGAGAACGGTCCCTCTTCAACAAGCTTCAAACGGGCTGCGAGCGAACGCATCAACTGACAGTCGTTTATTCAGCACAAAAATTCGTGATACAACAACAAAACGAATAAACCCTCGAAATCCGACAACACAAACAAATGAAGTGCGCGAGCCCAACAAATGAGTGATTGTTTGTTACCAGAAGAAACAAGAGTTCGCTTGTCGTCATTGAAAAGAGTCCACACGAAGAAGAGGCAACACTTCTATCGCTTGTTGCAGCATTGACGGCAGCGGATGGGGATCGGCTCCATGCTCTCGAACGCACTGGGCAGCGCGACTTTGTAGGGACGGACGGCCATCTTCTGCTGGAAATTCTCCGCGCCCTCCAGCTCGTCGCGGGCCTTCCGCGTGGCGAGGATGGCAAGCGTTTGGAGCGAGTCGACGTTCCTGAAATCGAAACAATGGATAGAACGATCAAATCTTCAACGAACCGCAGCATGTGTCGGCGGATGGTGTAACGGTAGCGCTCTTCGCCGCGGTCGTTTGCCCGCAGCCGCTCTGGCTTGACGAGCAGAAGCCCGTCGTCCGCCCCGTCGGCCGGATTGACGAGCGGCACCACGTACTCGATTCCGTTTCCAGCAATCGGCAGCCGCTCCCACTCCTTCGCCTCCAGAGTGCAGCGGAAGACGGCATCTTCGAGGGCGGACAGCCTCGTGTAGATCGCGCTGGTCGTGCAGAAGTAGCGAAGAGGAATGAACTGCAAACGAGTTCATGCGTGGAAAAACGGAACAAAAAAGAGGACTCACTCTCTTCTTCCAGTTGGCCTTCTTGATCGTTGCTTTGGTCCACTTCTTCTCGGCCAGCGAGTACACGTGCAGCTGCTTCGGCTTGTCCTCGTCCATCGCGTAGAATTCGCTTCTGTCGGCGCTCATGTGCCCGGAGAAGTCGTCCAGGATGTCCTCGGTCTCCGTCGAGTGAAGCACCTCGAGCCGCGGCTCGTCCAAGTGCAGCCGGCAGAAGTGGAGCGTCCCGTAGGAGCCGAGCACGGCGCTCTGCACGTCCACCTGCTCGCCGCGGATCTCCGAGATGATGAACGAATGGCTGCCTTCTTTCTTCGACCACAAGGGAGTTGCCGTGAAGCCGTCACTGTCGGGGCCAAAGCGGAGCAAGTGCACGTGCACGTCCGAAAACCCGTAGGGGCCTTTCCACAGCGACCCAACGATGATTGTGTTCGCGTTCAGCAGCGCGTAGTAGCGAACCTGCCGCTTGTCCCATCGTTTTGGAGCGTTGAGCAGCCTGCAAACGACGAGGAAAATCCAAACTAGAAAGGAGAGAACTCACTTCCGAGTGCCGCGGTAGAGATCGACCACGAGCAGGCGGTTCTTCTCCGCGAAGCAGTAGAAATAGCGCCCGTCCGCCGAGAAGAACGGCTCCGAAGTGACCTGAAGAGGAGTTGACTGGGAGGTGAACGTGCGGAAACAAACCCCGCACGCCTGGTACACAAATTCGTTCGATCCGAGCGGCTCTTCGATCGCCTCGTCGAATTTCGACGCTCCAGCTTCGACCGCCGCTTTCGGCTTCTTCTTGGCGGCCCGAGCGGAAGAACCGGCGGCCGGCTTCCAGCACTTCGCGCAGCGGGACACACGAGCGGAAGCCGGCTGGACGATCGGCGGCTCCTCGGCCGTTTGTTCCGCAACGGCCGGCCGCTTTCGACTCGACGAGGCCATTCTTGCTGTCTGAAACAAAACGGATGGAACAAGGAAGGAATAATAGCAGGGAAATGCGCGAAGTTCACGGCGGCACGAGCAAGTGTTTATTGCTCGAATCAAATCGAACTAGATGAAAGGAATAATTCTGTAACTTTGGATAATAATCAGGAATTCACGAGGAAATAGCAGCGAACTCATGTTCAGCTCGTCCTCAGTTGTCAGCGGCACAATTTCCGCAATTTCAAGGTCCTTTTACCCTAAGAATACATCCATCGATCACAAAAACCTCCCGATATTCGCCCTCCTTCGGCCTATCCGTCGGCGTGCTGCGGAACGCCAACGTGAACATTCGGGCGGGGAGCGAGTCGGCTTCTCTGTTGGGCTTTGGGCGAGTGATTGGACGAGTCGATTGTTTGCTCTGCATTCGAGAATGAAATGAAAGCGTTGAAAATCGTGTTCGGAATGCGGTGATCAACCGCTCTGCAAACTGTGGACGGTGCGGAAACTCCCGTAGCGACTAGCTGGAAGCATTGTGACTTCTAGCGAGCATGGAAAGCTCATCCACTCATCGATTCAAGCGAAGGAATCGAACAATCAAAACAAACAACAACATTGCCGTGATCGAAGTACTCTCTTTGGTTTGACGACTCACCCGGCGGCGGGCAAAAGCGCGCACTCACCCGCCCGGCCGCCGCCTTCGACGGGCGAGCGGCAGGCGGGCGTACGCACAGGCAGGCGGGGGCCGTTGCCGCCTCCTCGCCCTCCTTTCGGCCCACTCCCCTGTGTGCTCTCTTAGTGTAGTGGTTATCACGCATCGTTCACACCGATGAGGTCGTCAGTTCGATTCTGACAGAGAGCAGATTTTTTGCCGTTAAAGAGTGGGGCCGTTCGCGGATCGCTTGTTCGTTCTTTTTCTCTAAACCATTCATGTTCGGATGGATCGCTTCCGCGAGCAGAGCAAGCGCAAAGGGCTCCAAATAAACCATCCGGCCGCCGCTTGCCGCAATTCGGGTCCGTCGGGCGCAAATTGATGGCGGCGATCCGCAAGGGCGAGCGGGCGGACCGGAGGGCCGACAGCTGGCCGCCGGGAAGCGGGCGATCAATCGGGCCAAACGGAAGGCGGCCGGCGGGAGTGGACGATCGCCGCAGTCCGCACTTTCGGCCGGCTGGTGTCCGGTGAGGAGGTTTGATTTCGAGTGTTCACGTGTACTCACCGTCTTCTTTTTGCAGGCTTTTGGGCACGAACGGACTGCACCACGTCAAGCGAGGCGACGGAATAATGTGGGTTTGTTTTTGATTCGAAGCGGGGGGTAGAGACTGAAAAGGGTGTTCGGAATGACGCCTCGTTCGTAGAGAAGCGGATGGCCGTGAGATCTGCCTTTTGCAAACAATTGCTGCAATCCATAAAAGCAGGGCAATAGTGCGTTTGGAAGATCGACGGGGTTCGAGAAAAAAGAGCGAACTCCTGAACGGAATGATCCACCCATACTGGTGTTTGTCGAGACGAACGGAAAGAAACCGCCGGCTGTTCGACGAGTCCGAACTCCTTTTGAGTCGAAACGAGTGGCGAGTGTGAAGCCAGTGCAGGCCGACAAAACAGCGTTGAGTTGTCGCGCAGAAAACTCGTCATTGACTTGAACCCTTAATCAATCTCTAAAGCAACAGACGTCGGAATACGAGCATTTAGTGCAACAACCGAACGGAATTTAACACTCGGTCTCGTTTCTCCATCGACTGCTGACCATAAAAAGACGTACTTGAATCAACCGAAAGAAGAATTGAGACGGGAATAAACGGGATGAACCAAAAGACTGTCCAAACAGCCAGCCGTCAAGTAATTCGACCTTATGCCGGCTACCCCCATTTGCCAACTAACCCGACGGTAATGAAACAAGCAAACAACCACGCGGAATACCCGACCTCTTTCGCTTCCACAAAAGCAACATAAGTTAAGATCATCATTGTTGCTGTCGGTTTGCGCTTGTTTTTGTGAACGAACGACCGCACACAGAACGCCGGCGAACTTTTCACGGAATATTACTCGCCTTTTCCCTTTGTTCGCTACTTTAATGACCACTTGAGACCGCTGGCACGAAACTACGCCGTGGTCGTTTAAACAACCCGACATTTCTCTGATTTCATCCTTTTACCCATGACAAAACAAACGACAGTCCCTTCCAATCAGCGTCATTCATCCACGGAATTCAACGAGTCGACGGTCGGCGCTCTTCGCGTTGCAACACTCTGATCCTGCAGTCTCCCATTATCCATTGGGATCGTTTGATGCTCCTCTTTTGGTAGTTGGGGAAGTGCGGAGTTTTACAGCAGAAGCAACTCTTTTCTACGTTGTTAGATGCAACGAACAACTCTTCATTGAACAACGAAAATCTTGCAATGCTCCGACCGATCCTGCTGTCAACAATTGAGCAGAAGGACGGCAAACGCTTCCGTATGGTGCTGGACGGAATTTTCGCGCTAGCTCGTGACAAAAATCCCATGGAATTTGATCACGTGTTGTTCTCATCAGAAAACCGTCCACCCAACAACTCTTCAGCGAGTAAAGGCTGAGAACCACCCCAAACGGCCAGGATTTAGAGTGAAAACCACGCGACAACTGACGAAACAAAAGAAAAGCTCGAGTGGCCTTCCACGGCGCCAATCGCTTTTCTGATCGCCTTTTGGCAAGTCCTCAATCTCGTGCCGGAAGAGCGCCGTTTTGCAGCTTTTGGAACGCGACGATCAAACCGCTCGTTTTGTTTTCTTGAAGCTGCTGCTCCTGCGGCCACGACTAACAATCGCAGCCTCGCGGAATTCCGCCCAGTCGACCTCGAACCCAAAGGCAAGACAGGATTGTGGACTCTGTAATCCGATCGTTGCCAATTGACCAAGCTCTCGCACAGCGGTAGAAATCACCACCTATTCATTTCTGGTTACGAACAAGATGAAGCTGTTGAATTGATCGCTGGAAGGAACGAAAATGACTTCCATAAGCATCAAAGATTCAAGACGTTGATCGCTACGTACCGCGCGGCTTCTCAAACTTGAATGTCGGGCCGTAATGAAGCCGGAATAAATTACTCAACAACGCCCTCTGTTCAATCCAGCGTTCACGCTGATGTCTTCTCGCCGAATAATCCGACCCCTTAACGACGCCAAACAACGCATGATTGAACGATCTGAACGCTGACCTTTCAATTTACCATCAAGACGAACACGGCATGTGGCGAGCGGAATAAAGAAGCAAACAGTCCTTCAAATCACGTTCTCGATTAGCTTGCGTGGCGAGCAGCTGCAAGTTTCTCGGTGATTGAAATTTGCGCTGTTTACAACAATAACGTCCAAACAACACAGAAATAGCGGAATAACAGCCCCTTCGCCTGCCTTTCTTTCACAGGAAAGAATGTTTGAAAGGGTGTTATGTGTACGAACCCGTCCGCTCGTCCAGTCAAAGTCTCCATTGGCGAACGGCCACGTTCTAGCGATGAATGACCCATTGCCCGATACAAAAGAACGGAGTTTTCATTAGTTGACTGTCAAACGCAACAATAATGTCACGCAAAACTAAAGAAACAAAACGGTTTTGATCTCGCAACCGATTGCCCGTCGACGGAATTAAAAGCGAGACACTTATCGCAAACAACCGATAGAAAGAAATCTGTCGGCATTGCTCGAGCGAGCAGACGAATGAAGACGGCTGTCGGAGACGATAGAACGAAGGTTGAATGACACGCTGTTCGATCGACAATTAAAACCACCATTTTTCGATCAAAATCTGCACTGTAAGCTTCACAAGCCGCTCCTCGGAATAACCAAAGTAACATGTTGCTACATTCACTGGACAGAACGAACGTCTATCCACCTTCTTATTGGGTTTGCAATATGCGGTCTTGCAACCAGAAGGAGAAACAAACGGCATTGCTTGCTCACATTAAGAGGTCAGAAGCCTCTTGCTCGTCGACTCTAATTCTTATCGCAGCCGCTCGGTGGAATCAGTTGCTGACATTCATTCGTAAACAGGTCGCCTCAATGAAAACATACGCGGAATTTAAACTACACAATGGACCGTTGCAAGCGGTTGGAAATAAATCACACCTTTTCCGATCATCCGTTCGCCCCAACAGCGAACATTTTTCAATCGACAAAACAAAAAAGCGTCGTCTACCGCGCTGTATCCATGCTCAAGACAAAAACGGAATAAAACGCGTATTGGCACAGAAAAAAGCGGTTTGTTTACCAGCACGAACCAACGAACTCCTACCAAAACTGGTCAAAAGCAACCCCCAACACTCTCTGATCGACGCGGAAGTTAGTGAATTTGAGTCGAGCAAAGAAGACCGCCATTCATTTACGACGCAAACCTTCCGTTATGACGATCAGCGAAGAAGCGCGGAATTTTCGCGTAAATAGGTAAACAAGACATTATAGAATAATCGAGAAAAATGCGTCTTTTCGCCAACAAATAATCGCGTTCCTACTCAAATCAAAGCAAGTACACGAACAGCATGCACGTGCACGTCCACTCAGAATAAACCATCCACAAACAACGAGTAATCAAACGCCAATCGTCAAAATCCGAAGAACAGAAGCCGGCAAGCTGTGGCTGAAGTGCTTCCTGCATTTCGGGGCGCTTCCCGCGGTCCGTAGACCCATTTTGCTGTGAGCTGGAAGCAGGCGATAAAAAGCGATTGTTGTGTGCTTAAATGGGTTTCTGGTTGATGAACGAATCGGATTGTGAAGAGTGAGAGCTTCTATTCTTCTTTGTTTTTGTATCGCTCGTCCCTTTGTTCGTAGTGAATCGCCTTGTTGTAAACCCACTGCTCTGACTGCCTTCTACCATGCCGCCTGCTTCCCTTCATTCCCATTCATCTCGTCCCTCTCGTCGACTCTGCGACTAATAAGTGAGTTCGAGCAGGGCACCGATCGAACGAGAATCCCTGTCCTTTCAGCCCAGCGCTCGATTCTTCCGGTTGGCGGGTGCACGCGAAGAACGAGCCGCTCCTCCTTCCATCTGATCGACCTCTAGACTGTGAGTTCGATCGGCGGTTGAAAGTGAACTCATTCCTTTGCTTTCAGCAACGGGGAGCACCCGCATTGCCCCCTTGCTGCTCGTTCACTTGAAGACAACCGGCTGCTGGCTTTTGTCTCGTGATGCGGCCGAAGCATGAGTGATTTCGGTGTTTTTCTTGGGTAATAAACAGCGATCCTGTTTGATGGGCGGATTGGGCGGCGTTGCGCGCTGGCCAGTGGACCACTTTTTGCCGACCGCCCGAGCGAACGAAAGCGCCGGCATGAACGAGGCCTCCGCGAGTGGCAGCGGGGGACTGTGGACCTCCCGCCGATCTGCCGACCGGCCGGCCGCGTCCCCCGCGCTCCTCGCTTGTTTTTTGGCGCGCGAGTTCGCGCTCGCCACTCGGCCGGCCGGCGTGTTCGGCGGCAAATTCGCTCCTTTCCGACCGCTCGGTTCGTTTGCTGGCGGATTTCGTTTGTTCGATTGATTTCTGTGCTTTCAGGTCGCTTCTGGGCAGTGGTGGAATTGGGGCGATGGTTGGAAATCGGTGGGAATCGCAGACGAAGGAGCAGGCTGGTTTCCGTTCTAATTTGTTTTAAATCTATAAAAAAGGAACGAGACGGAATCGAGGACTGAATGAACGAAACCGTGGGGAGACCGCGGAGAAACCAAGCGGATAACGGACGATAGCGGCGAAACGATTGAAAAATTCCATTCTGCTTTGAATTTTGTCGTTAAGCATCTAAAGAGAACTGATTGGCCCACGGCACGAACAACAAGCCATCCCAAACGAAAACCAACGCCGAACGGAATCAGAAACTGTGTGACGACGCCCGTCTTCAGAAAACGTTGTATAATCGAACTCGAGTCAAAGAAATGTAACGACGACCTGAGACCAATCAAAAGCAATTCAAGCTAGAACGAAGCAACGGATTACAAAAATCTGAAGACTAAAGCATTTGTTACTCTCTCTTGTGGTGGGAGAATGTGCGACGGAATAATCCGCCCGCCTAGAAATCACCGATCAAAAGCAGCATTCTTGAAAGAAGCTGCTCAAAAGCAGTGGGAACAAACGCCCGTCTTCCATTTACTCGCTAAAAACTGTTGACGACGACCCGAACCCACTGCAAGTCCTCGCCTCGTTCACTCACTCACGTATCGTCCAGCAATTGATGCCCGCGGTGGGGTCCAAAAAACAAGTGAAACTTAGTGCCCTTGCAAGATGAGCCGCAACGTATCGTTTTTTGCTGCATGCTTTAACTAAACCGCGGACACGGCGGAATAAACGAGCCGCCCGTCCGAGCGTGCACGAACCTGGAGAATGTCCAGAACTCGAACGAACATTGAAACAAAAGTGCGACAGCAGCACGACTCCAACCGTCTGAATGGTCCCCGATCGCAAGAAGACGGCCGCGTGGGAGACCGAACACTCGCCGCTAACCACGAGAAATCTGCCGTTATCGATTAAAGTAACAACGTAGTAGTTGAATGTCGTCTGCACCACGAATGACCGGTTCGCATGCGGAACGATCGTTTCTTGATGTACAAGCGATTGTCTTGCAGAAAAGACATCGTAATCACCGGATACGGAATTTTTACTCGACATGACGGCCTCTGCTGAATAGAAACCAACTAAACACCCGCCTTTCGCCATTTCTCGCTAATGATCTACACAACAACGGAATTACAATCAGAAACGGCTGTTCTTCAAACGTAGAATCTTCAAGCAATGCAGACACAACGCTCAACGACCACCACTACCGTCTGCCAGATTCAAGGAAGTTAGAGGCCAAACAGCGTGCAAGCAATGGAATGCTCCGATCAGTTCGCAACGCATTTGCGGCGAGAACTCACAGCTTTTTGGGATCAACCGATTCCAACAAAGGTCGTCGTTAAAGAGGAAGTCCCGCGAATTTGACAAACCAAATCAAATTAGTCGAAACGGAATAATACGAACTGCTCACTCAGCCGCTCGTTTTCGATCCAAAAAGAAACGGAAATGTTTGCACGGAATTTCTCGCCTTTCAAGATAGGACGGACAAAGAGTAGGAGGAACCAATCCTTTTGTTCTTCCAGCCGGTTCCGCTGCATGTCAGCGGCATTGAAGGTAGAAAAGAAGCGGTTTCTGGTGGAACTAAGAGAAGTTGAGGCATCCATCGATACGCGCACCAAGAAGTTATATTGCTTTCGGCGTCGATTCTCTAGCTACCCAAATCAAACGGAGGCTATTTGTATTTTCGAGCAAAGACAGCAACGGAATGTCGCTTGAACGATAAAAAATTCAAGAACTAAACAAAAGAGCTCCGGAATATTCGCTCTTTGCCGATTGCCGGCTGTATTGAAAGAAGCAACACCCATCAGTACAAGGTGGAGAACGAAAGAATTCAGAACCTTTCTTCTCATGCAACACTCCAGTTTACGCATTTGCCATTTAAGGGCTGAAGGACTCAATCAGAAACGCGGAAGTCACGAAATAACCGCGACTCTTGCTCAAAACCGAACGTTTGCCTGAGTACACAGCGAGCGTCTTGTAGTTGTCTTTAGCCATCGATTGAAAGAACAAAAAACTTACTTTTTCCGTGGAAATTCCACGAAATAAATAAACCGTAGAGAAGCCAGTCAGCCGCCTCGTTGTTTGCATTCTGCTTCTCGACAATCGCTCCTTTCAACCACGACGGTTGTTCGTTCTGATCGAAGGCCTGTACGTGTTTCTACGCTACTTTCGATTGAAACCTCCAAACATCGTGGTCATGGGGAAACAGCTGTAAAACGATCTATTCGACTGACAGCCTAATGCACTTTCTACTGTGATACCCACTCAGAATGAAACACGGAATTGATCTGCGGGGGAGCGGCGTCGAGTGCGTGGGAAGCTTCTTTGCGTGGCAGTAAAAATCAATGCTACCGAATAAAACAATCCGGAATAAACGACGCTTAAAGCAGCCAGCTTCCGGCGAAGAAATGCGGTTATAATCTTGATCCACGTCCCTAAAAACAAATGTTGATTGCATGTCTTTTGTGCGGCCGGTCGTCACTCCAATCATCAACGTGTCGAAGACCTGTGGTTAGAAGAAATGTCGGAATTCTGGTGTTGGGTTCGCGGCTGTTGCGGCATATAAGACGCCGGATAATCTGAGCAGGCTAGCGGGGAACTGCGGGTGAAATAGCCGACGTGTACGACGAATGACGAAAATCGATCGATTCAACCGAACTGCAGCCTCTAACGGTCGACCAAAAACAAACGAATTCCAAACGTGGCACAAAGACAAAACGAATCAAGCTGCCCATTCTTCAGTCCAGCAACAGAATAAGGGCGGTGATTCACGCCCAAATTACCGCTCACGATCCACTGAGACTGCGTTCACGGAATAATCAAACGTCGGCCTGTCTGAACACAACAAAAAAGATTGGTAGCGCCTTACCTGACCATTCGAGTCTGTAAAGAAAATTTCCGAACAATTTCATGAACAGTTCGGAGCGGTGGCATCGATCTGGTGCTCGGAATAATAGTTCTACGTGCCCGCTCACCTCTCATTTTATGCCGCCTGTTTCTGGTTGATGGTCGAGGAACCGGCGGCCCTCAACGAACACGCGAACGTCGAATAGAAGAGTTGTTGCCGGTCAGGAGGAGTGTGAGCCATTCTGGCTTCTGCCAGGAGCGAAAGAAACGCTTGCGATAGCGACAGAATGTAGACATCTGGCGAGCATTCCACAATACGGAATAAGCAAACCGCTAGGTCAGGCCGCTAACTGAACCCAGAAGAGCAGTAAACCGGCCACCAACAATAGACGCCGTTGTTCTATGCTCTGCGGGTCGGAATTTTGTGGCGTTTGTAGGCTTTACGAGACAACAAAAAATCCGGTCTACCTTGCGAAACTGCCCGGAATAATCCCAGCGCAAACGTCGACTGCAACAGTTAGAAAGAATTGAAAACGATGCGTGCAAGACGATTTAGAAACCCGCCCATCAGCAACGCTCCAGCAATCAACGCAAAGAACTCAACAGCATGCGTTAGAAGAAAGAACTCTGCGGTCAACAACGTTTCAAACGACGACTAAAACGACAACCTATTGTACGACTTGCTCGACCCTTCAGCTCGAATAGTCACTTTGTGAGAGCGTTCCTCGTCAATTTGTGAGTGTCCCTCACGTTCTCCTGCTGTCTTCTCTGAACAGAACAGTGAGCAGCAACCACGCGGGCCACTCTTTTCTTCCGCTTGTTGTCAATTCCATTCCATTCCTTCTGTATTCCTTCCATTTGCTTGTTCTGGACGTTGCCGACTCCACACGATTGCATGGAGACTAGACGCTCAAGAGAAGGAGCGAGCTGCCGGTTTGTCCCCCTTGCCGACTTCTCCCCTTCAACCAACCGCTTTTTAGCCCGACCGCCTCGTCCACCCATCCGTTTGCTTGCGGCTCCAAACCGAACGACCCACTCGTGAATGCGGACGTCTGTGCTCCACCATCTTCCGCACTTGTCGCTTCTGTTCGCTCGGGAGTCTCGCTGCTCGATTGATTGCGGCAGAGGTAAGCGGCGGTTCTTGATTCAACCCTTCAATCCTCTGCTTTCAGGAATGCCCGTGATTTGGATGAGCGCTTGAACTGCCTGTCGACTTGCAGACCCCTCGATCCTCATTCCTTGCTCATTGTTGAAATCAATGCTCGTATTCGCTCCTTCTACACGATAAACAGCGAAAGCAGCCAATGAGACGAGGACAATCCGCAGTCGGCTCGAGCAGTCCGTCCACGCAGCGCAGCGCCGAGTGGCGCAGTCGGTAGAGCGACGGACTTGGACGGCCCCTGGAGCAGTCGATGATTCGAACCCTTGCTAATTATGGGCCGGCTGATTGCAGAGGCCGGTGCGGGCGGCTGGGCGGACCAGATGAATTAGCAAAAGCATTCCTCCACCCACCCAAATGAGGCTGCTGTCCCTTTTGCATGAGAAGCGAGGGATGCAGCCAACCCACTACTGCCCGCTCTCATTTGTCCTTCCACTCGCGAGTCCCGATGGTCCGTCCGCTTTCCGCTGCGCTCGTGTGCGTCGTCCTGCTCGTCGTTTGGCCGCCCGCCTGCAGCGTCGAGTGCTTCGTGAACACCGAGCGGGGCGCAGAAGTGAAGCCGGCCGAGACGCGTGCGGGCTGCGCGACCTGTGCCTTCTACACGGAGGACTACCGCTTCGAATGTCTGCACGAGACGTTCGTTCCTTCCTCTCCTTCTTTCTCATGATCTCCCGCTTGCAGAAAGCAGGGCGCGTGTCCGGAGGAGAGCGGCGATTGCTTCTGCCGGTCGAACGGGTGCACCGATTCGTTCAAGACGACCACCACGACGACGAGCGCGCCCACGGAGAGCGCGGAGAACGCCGCCCGGTGGAAGCGAGCGGAGATCACGACCGTCGGACTGCTCGCCGTCTGTTTCTGGCTGTGAGCGACCGTCTGCTTGTGTTTCTTCGGAATAAACTCGTAGTTGAATCGGAGGTGGATCGAGTGTTGTTGATTTTCGACAAGCTGGGGAGGGTTCGGCCATTTGCTCGCTCGTTCGTTTTGCTCAATTCGGAGCGCGCGAGACGGCCGTCTTTGTGAGGAGATCGGCGGCTTCCGACGGCGCCTTTTGCCGGAAGCACGCCCTCTTCGTTCCGAGCGGTCATTCCAGTGGGCGGGACAAAACAAACGCGCCCACTCGCTCCCAGTTTGGGGCTGTGGGACCCGCACTCGACGAGAGGAGGGTGGAAACTACGGCATTGGGATTGAATTGGCCGATCGATTGGTGGCTTCCGAGGACGGAGCGAAACGAGTGACTTTGCCGCCGCGGCCGCCTGAACACGAGTGGAGGGCGGCGAGTGCAAAGCGGCGGGAGGGCGGAGAGCGGGAGGCCGGCGAGAGCGGAGGTCGCCCAGTGGTGATCGGCGGGTGGAGGTCCTTCCCGCTTTTTCCTCCGCGCGCCCTCGCCTGCCCGCCGCCTGCGCGTTCGGGGGTCAAAGCAGAGCGCCGCGACGGAAAACAACGCCGACCGGCCGCGTTCGCCTCGATTTTCGGCGGGAATTCCTCGTTGTTTCGGGTGAGCTCTGGTGGATTCTTTCGGTATTCAATCCGCAGACGGGTGCTCTAATTTTCGTGTATTTTCAGGCAGCTCTCGACTGCCGGTGGAGAATTTTGATGGGAATTTGAGGAAGGCGAGCGGAGAACAGGCTGGTTATTTCTTTTGAATCTCAGTTTTTATAATCATAGAAAATGCTCCAAGAGGGCACAAAGGAGTGGGCGGAATTAACGAACGTTGTGAGCAATAAAACTGGTTAAGGGCCGGAGAGTGAATCAGTGCGAGTACGGAATAATCGTCTTTTATGTAGACTTTATCGCTAGAGAAGAAAGTCTCCACCTAACGAACAGACAATGAAGGTTGTAACAATACTCAATTCGATACGAATTTTTCTTGCTCACCATTGGCTGCAGCTAAAAAGCGAATTGAGCAACCAAAACGGTGAAATTCTGTGAAACGGTCACTAAAGCCTGCAGATCCAACACATTTCCGAGCTCGCAGCGAAAAATCTATGTGTTTGGGCTGCCTGCTAACCATCCGTAAGAAATTAGGCCAACGATCGAACTAACGCTTTCATATTTTTCAGCCTTGTTTGAAACAAATGCAAGAGAACAAAGAATTCGTCTTCAAAGCGATATTCCCTACCCCACAAACAATGCTTCCAAACGAAAAAAGTTAAGAAAACGGACTCATAACTGGAAACGTCGTTGTTTCTTTCCTGTGGATCGTTCCAAACAAAAGAAGTTCCCTGCAAACCGTCAAGATTGATTGCCGTTCTCCAACCGCCGCTCGAACGACACGCTGCCGCCGAACTTCGCCATCAACGCAGACAGAAAGACGGAAACCAGCCGCCAACAGCCGAGTTGCTAGTCGTCTAATTGTCATCGTACTAATGGGCTCCAACGCGGAATTGAGAAAACCGTTTTCTAACCAGCACGAAACTCGAAAATGGCCACATCGCTCAAAAGCGGTGAACGTGGGACAAGTAGAATAGAGCGCGGACATCCGAATGCCGTCTATTCCGCCTGTTCCTTGGAGCGACTGTCTTTTTTTGCGGAGAATCCGCTTTCTCGATACGTTTACCAAACATTTATTCTGTACTCGATCGGAATACCGCCTCTTCTGTGCTGAAGATAAGCAACGTTAAATTCTCTCCGCATCGTCGACTCGCTTGACCAACTTGAAGCCGACGGGCAACTGCATCCTTTCGACAAAGATCCTCTTCCTAGCAGGCATCTATTCAAAGAAATGTCGCCGTAATTGCAGCGTCAGAAGAGAACTCTGCCCGAGAAATTCGATTTCGGAATAGTCCGTTGCCGCCTCCTACATCGACACGTGAAAGAAGTGAACACTTACAACAACCAGAATTGTCCGTGAAATAAGAAAGTGCCAGAAAGCGGAATAACTGGTTGCAAATAAGGCGAGACTCTGCAATAAAGCGTAGCAGAAATGCTCACATGGTGGGCGGAATTCTCTGTCGATTTTGCGAGTCATTTGCCTTGAATAGAATGCACGGTCAAATGCATTTGTGTGAAGGAATTCTTGATCCAAACTAGCCACTCGACTGAAAACGGCAATTGGATGATTTTTTACTCAAAAAACCACTGGAGGAATCAACGAACACCCCGGAATGTACAGGATGTCCAACGACCACAGCAACAACGGAAATGATCGGCGCCTTCAAATGCAATCGTGCGCAATTCGACGTGTTTTTGATCGCAAAGAAGACTTTTGATCCGAACATAGCCGACCCATCGGAATTTCTTGCATTGCTGAGAGCAGCAGACATCGATGAAAGGAAGCAATTTGTCCGAAACAAACAGTTAAGAGAGTGCGTTCACCTCCAATCGCCTGCTCACTTGTGCCTTGTCCGCACTCATCGCTCCTCACTTCTTGTTGTCGATCAACCATTCGGTGTTGTCAGCTGCTGGCTTTCTGCATTTCAAGCGCCGCATATCGCGTCCTTCGACAGCCGCATCGCGGAATAAAAACGTTCTGCCCACAGCCGTTCACAAAAACTCGACCTCAATCTTTCACTGAAACGACGGCTGAAAGCCACCCGCAATCCTTCGCCATTCAAGTGCTAATCGATCCACTGCTCTGCTCGACACAAACAAGCGAGTCGCCTTCTACTACGTCACTTGCCGCAAATAGACGTTCTGAAAAGAACTTGCTTTAAGATGCTTTGGGCAATTGATTTGCGTGTAACTCGCGTTCGTTCACAAGTGCACAAGACGTGCTTTGAGTAAACGAAAGCCTCATGCGGCTCCTGGTCGCGCTCGTCCAAGAACACAAAAAGCGAGTGGACTGGCCGGCGGCGGCTCCAGCAAAATGGTCATCGCATTTCTCGAGAAATCGCTTATCGGATGCGGAATAAGGACGCTGGGCTACGTTCGAAACGACAGGAGTTGTGGGCTTCTCGCGCCAAAATGAGTCGAGTAAAAACCTTGTGACGTCCCGCACGGATTCCCCTCGCTTGTCGAACCATCAGCCCTCTCGGTTAACGGCAGTGTTCGTCATTCACACGACCTCGCGCAAGCCCGAATCGCTGTTTCTAACAACAGCATCTTTGGATTCGGGCAGAAGGCGGAATAAGCGTTCATTCCAATCGAACGTTTCGGCACTTGAAAACTCGCTGTTTTGGACGAGTACGAAAGTCGTCCCACTGACATTCGCGACCACTTCACCTCCGACTAGCAATCAAAACTCGACCGAACAGAATAGGAAAAGTGGCTGTTTGATCACCGACAGAAAGAAGACGCTTATTTACACTCACCGCCGCTTTGTGCGAGGAAGAAATCGTTGTATTCGACCAACGATTGCGAGTGTTCTCATCTCGACGGCAGCAATTAGACCACGTGTGACGTTTGGCTAGTGCAAAAAGCCTGTTTGTGCTTGTACCCTTGCAACATCGAACGATGGCATAATGAAGAGAACGGAATAATGAAGTAGAGCAGCGGTAATTCCACGGTTAATTCCGCAAACCGAGACGAATTTGTGCGTACTACATTGGCCGATTCACTTGTCGTCGTAACAGACCGCTCTCTGTTTAGATTGGTCGGAATAATCGACAAACATCTCGTAACGTATTGCAAAGAAAACACTATTTGCCTGCATTCATTGTGTTTTGTTAAGAAAACGAACACGCGATCAAGAAACACCCAAACCCCCCACCACTCAACGATCAAAACAACGAGCAATGTCGGACTCTCCGTCTACCGGAAGTCCCTCCAACCCGCGTCAAAGAAACGAGTCAACGGAGTCCGGCCATTCTTGTTCCTGCCTTCTGAACGGCGTCCTTCTCCCTTGTTCGCTGTGTTCTGCCAATCGCCTTTGTGAAGCAAGTGTTTGCTTCTTTCTCTCGCCAAATGCAGGAAGACGGAGAGCAACGATTCGTTCTTCACTTCTTTTGACTTCCGCAACAATCCCTTGCTTTCAGCTGGACATCTCGACCGCTCAGACCACCCAATTCTTTCCACAGACTGCAGGGAGCGGTAGGTGATCGATTGTTCGTCCATCTCCTCTAATCGCCGTGCTTGCAGAGTGCTTTCACCTGTCCGCCCTCCGTTCAAGCGATGGAATCCACGACCTGAATGAAACGGAACGAGCGACGTCAATGGGAAGTCGACGGCACGAGCCTCCAACCCGCCGTCGACTCGCCCACTTCCATTTACGACCTCTCGGCATTCCTTTCGATCGGTTTTGTCCATTTGTCTCTCTTGTTTGTTCAATGCGCGAAAGGAATAAAAAGGCTTTCTGTTCGTTTATTGGTTTGCTCGTCACACGAGATTGCCTGCCCTTTATCCGTTCCACCGATTTGCTCCTTTCTCCACGGGATGGAGCTCCTGCTGTTCGACCGACCGAAACTCGTCCGTTTTCAACTGCGAGGTGGACGAGATCTCGCTGGTCGTTCGCAGAAGCGAGTCGCCGGCTCGTCGAGTGAGCGGTCTTCTGCGTGGGTTCCTTGCAGACCTGCCGTTCTCAACCCTTGCCTGTTTGGGGCGCAGACGAGAAAGCGGCAGACGGCCGTTTCGTTCGTTCACTTGTGTGCAGGTCGAGGAGCGAGGGGCCGGGTGGTAGCGGGCCTCTTCGGGCTGCCCGACGTCGTCTGCCGCTTTCCCTGATTGTCCCTCTCAACCGCTGCCTCGCGCTGAACGATCGCGTAGTTTGGCGGGCCGCTACTCTGCAGCCTCGCCGTGCTGCCGTTCACGGACCCCTTCTCTCATTGTTGAGTGCTCACGTGTTGGTTCATTTGCTTCAACTGGCATCTCATGCGCGAGAAGAGCACCACCGCCTCCTCTCGACGCACAACGTCCTCCATTTCGACCTTGTGCGCGAACTCGAGACACGGCTGAAGAGCGAGCGGTAAATGGGCGGCTCGTCCGGTTGATCGGCGGCCTCCCGTGCTGGGCGCTCTTGACCTCTGGATCTCCCGAGGCCTGCCCGCTGTTTTCTACCTCGTTCAAACAGACGATCCGCATGTACGTCGTTCACGCCGACCGATCATCGTTTGTGTGATCAATAAATTGCAGGTTGAAGGGAGGAAGGCGCTTCGAGAGTGGAGCTTGCGGGAGATTCTGCTTTTTGTCGGCTCGGAGCGAGTGTCCTGCCGGGAGGCCGCAGAAACCAGTGGGCGGCTATTCGGGTGATTGAGGGTCCGGGGCGGCAGGCGGAAGGCCGAGCGAACCCAAGGGCCAACTGCTCGCCGCCGCCGCCCGCCCGATCGAACAGCCGGCGGATCCCCGAGCGGCAAACGAGCGGCGGAGTGGACGATCGCCGCATTCCGAGTTCCCGGTCGGTCGGTTCGGGATTTTCCGCGCCTTCTTGTTCGTGGGTCTTTGTTTTGAGTTCTGAACTGAGCGACTTCTTTTCAGGCTATGAACGTGGCAAACGAGCGACAAAATAGGATGAACGGAATAAAGCAGGTGGGTAAACCTCCTTTCAACAATTGAAATTTAATCGATCCCAATTTCGAGGAACGAAAGAAGCAACCGACTCATTTTGAACAAACGCTGATTCGATTTTTCAACATCTCGAACTGCAATTTCGAAGAGTGTCCGTCATTGGTGAATGTCGTTGCCAATAAATGACTGCAGAACAAGTCACATCAAAAATGGAGACATGACGCGGCTCCTACACGATACGGAATAATGAGAATAACGCTTTTACGACAGCTTCTATCGCTTTATACCCAGCTTACTCTGACCGGCAGGGAATAGTTCAATAAACCCAAACATGCCGAAAGAATCGATAAACAAATAATGCAACACGATTGAACGCCGCCTAACAGACAGAAATTCGTCGTCGACAATACCCGAACAAAGGTGACGGTTGTTGGAAAACATTTTGCACGCTATTCCCAGAATAACCGACCTGTTTCTTCTGGCAGGCAGCTAGAATTTCTGACCCGTTTACACCTCATCTTTGTCGCTGATCTCCAAACTCAATAGTGGAATCAAACGAGTTGTTGTTCGTTACTTTGAGGCGTCGTGTGACAGGCGGTAACGTCAGACACTTGCATGTATCGGAATAAATGAGCAGCAACTAATTTCAAAACGAAACGACTCCAATCAACAGAAAGATCGCCACGCCGTCGAGCGAGTGATTTCCGTGTTGGAGCTTTGCTCGCTTCTCAACTTCTCTCAGGCCGCGAGTCGAAGCCAATCCTTTCACTGCATACTTAACGAGTTGGCCGTACGAGTTTCAAGCCGATTTGAACCGCGGAATAGAGAATCGTCAAACCGCTCTGCCCGAACGCACGTTTCCGGCGCTTCTACCCGCGATTCCGCGGAATAAAACGCTGAGCATTTGCTGGACCCACCGCTTTCCCTTCAACTGTTTTCTTCGATGCGGCTGTGGCTTAGTGCTGCATTGCTTTCCTTTCACTCTGCAATCAAGGCTCGAACAACAAAGTCGAGGCGTCGGCAGTCGTGTACCCTCGCGTCTCCTTTCACCAATGTGTCGTTTGTGTTGAGCAGCGGAAATCGCAGAAAATCGCAGCCATCACGGTGGCGGCGGAATTTGAACCACGTTGTGTGGGCCAGCGAACGAATTGAAACAATCTATTAGTTTTCAAGGGTTTTCGGTTGATGTCAGCGTCACCTCACGGGCCTTCGCGCGGAATAACCACAATCAATGAACGCTTTTCATTCGTTCAATAGCAATCCGGTCCGCAACAAACAAACAAAACGATAAGGATTCGTTCGAACGTAGAAAACCCGGCAATCAACCGAACGTCGATTTGAATCCAATAAAACGAATCACTTACCACTCGGATGAATGCGATCTACGTGCATCTTTGACCCAGTTAGCAAGTCAAGAGTCAACGGTCGCTCGTGTGGACCAGGCGTTGTTCGTCAGTCGATAACGAGCCAGCCTTCGAATGGAACTATCTATCGAATTCAGAGTTTGCCGCAAAAATCCTAGTGGAATAAAAACCAAAAATCATCCGTTGCGCTCACTTTTGAAAAGAAGCCAAGTGCTTTCGAGCATGACGGATAAAACGGGAGTCGATTACGGGTGTCGCGGAATAATTCGTCTTCAACAAAGGCTTGAACGATTTTCTGGAAGAAACAGCGGGTTGTCATCCTGTGCATCGCGTTGATGCGTTCTTCTCTGCCACCACAAACATGAGCATGCAGTCGATTCGATACCATAAGAAACGGCGCTAACCGGTGAGTCTGTCAGTCCCCTCCGCGCCCTCAATTTTTTAGCCGTTGCTCCAATCGATTTGAAATTTTTTTTGGCTAGAGGAAGTCGCATGCGCGAAGTTCGAAAATGTGCATTTCGACCGCCGGCGGGCACGTTCAACGTGCCGTTCCAAACGTTCCGCGCCGTACCGGTTTTGTCGTACGGCCAAATTCACTCGCTCAGTGGACAAAAAGATGCGCTTTCAAACGAGGAACATTTTATCAGTTGATGCCATCATCAGGAAAAGTCGTTGAAGAAAGTTGTGATCGCCCAAACACGAAAGCTTCGGGCGGAAAATCGAAGAGGTCCACACTCGAAGGCGCCGTTCGCGGCTCTCCGAATTTTGTTCTGAAAACAAAAAAGATCCTCCCTAGAAAAGGGTCTGGCGCATCTATTAAAATTAAATTTGGGTTATGAGGAGTTGCTAGGATTTCAGGCTCATGGACCTAAGATTTAGTGTCAATTTGAAAATTTTGGCGAATTTCAATTCCGTTGTTCTCCCCGCACACTTGACTTCATGACATAAATATGGGCTCATTCAAAAGCGCAGAATGCGGGCTTTCCAGTGATGTGCAGTTTGTTTTCGTTTTTGGCCCGCTTGGCCACTGCGATGCCCGCCAACCGAAGCCCCGATTTTGCGCAAACAGCGGGCGGGTTTGAAGAGACGTGGACCGATTCCTCTGAAACTTGGCAGAAACATCGAGCACGTAGTTTTTCTGCTTACCACCGTTCCAAATTTTTTAAACGTTTGGTTGTCGAGGAGTAATGGCGCGTTTTGCGGTGGGGTTATGCACTCTAGCTTTGCGGCCAATTTCTTCGGTCGCCGCAGCCGGCATTCGTTTTTTTTCCATTTGCTGGCATTAAAGCAGACTATTAGGCGTTGTTTGCGGGTAAGGTAGAGCGTTGTGCGCGCCGTCGTCTTTGAAGACAGCATTCCTGCGCGGCTTTTCCGGTACGAATCGTTTTTTCTTGGGACCGTAAGAGCGAAATGGACGAACAGCGATGTGTCTGCTGAAAAACGGCCCGTTCGCCGAGTTTCAATCAAATTCGAACGTTGTGAAGCGCGACTCAGTGTTCTCCCATTGCGACGAGCACATGGTTCGTCAAACAAAATCGACAAAAGCATTCGATACGCACCAGTCTAACGACACCACCAGCTGGGGACGGCGCGAAGCGCCGTCAACCGCTGGTACCATAAGAACGCCGGTTGATTCAACAGTCATCGAAAGCGAAAGAAGCGTTGCTCTCTGCAAGCAGTCCAACGAAAACTGTCCGATTTCAACACGAAGACGATGACGGCACTGCTCAACGGAACGGCTCGTCAATGGCGCTCTTCTCCGGAAGTTTGCTGTGATCTACCGAGTGGTGTGTTGGTTCGCTTACGTCCGCCTTCCTCGAGCAAACGCGTGTCTCTCTTCCTTGCCGAATGCAGGAGACGGAAATCAACGGTTTGTTCTCGTTTTCTCTCAGCCCGCGCAACAACCGCCTGCTTTCAGCCGAGCATTCCGACCGTCCCGCCCACTCGTCCTTTCCGTCACCCGCCGCCCAAGAAACGACTGCCAAAGGAATGCGCGCTCGTTCACTAGTGATCGGAGAGCGGTAGGCTGTCTGCTTCCGCCTGCATCCAAAAATCGCCGTGCTTGCAGAGGGCTCCCAATGGTCGAGTGGTGGAATGGACGGGCACGAGCAGCAGTGAAACTGGACGGATTTCTCGCTGGCTTGTTCCTTTTCCACCCTTCAGCAGCAGTAAAAGGAATTCCATGAATCATTGGTCGGCTGACAGTTTCGAAAGACGAGAAACACGAGCACTCGCTCATTCCACCTGTCGACCGGCAGTGTTGTGTGGGCAGCGCAGGTGAAATAAACCGAATGTTTTTCGTTTTGTCGCCGAACTTTGAGAATGCGGACAACATCGATCGTCCTTTGCGTTGGGCACGCCCGACTTCCTGCTCGGTCATCGTTTATTCCATTAGCCGCATGTTTCGAGCGGAAACGGTCGCTTGCAAGTGGCGAGAGCGCCCCCTTCTTTCCGCCGAACGACTCTCGCAATGGAACTCCTGCTGTTCGAGCGAGCGGAATTCGATCGGCTGTACAACTGCAGTCTGTACGACGTGGACGAGATCCCGCTGGCCGTGCGGCAGAAGCGGGTCGTCGGAGTGGTCTACCTCACGGGATGGGCGATCTTCACGGTGGGTAGCCGGGATGCACACTCAGTTTAATCTTCCGCCTTCAGCCGCTCTACCTCCTCTGTCTGTGGGCGATGTGGCCGCAGATGAGAGAGCGACAAGCGAGCGCCTACCGCCTGATGTTCGCGCTCGGCTGCGTCCACGTGGTGAGCACCGAATTCCCTCTCCATTCACTTGTTTCTCGTGCAGATCGGACAGCAGGCGGCCGGACTGGTGACGGGCCTGTTCGCGCTGAACGGCGTCGTCTACTGCTCCTGCCCGCTGCTCAACTACGTCACGTGCACGGTTGCGGCGAGCGCGTGGGCGGCGAGCACGCTGCTCTGGCTGATCCTCGGCTTCAACCGCTGCCTCGTGCTGCACGACCGCGCGCTGAACGAGCGCGTGTTCGGCGGCTGGCGACTGGCCGTCTGGATAGCCGTGCCCGTCCTCTACGGCCTCTCCGTGATGGCCTTCACCGAACCGTTCGTCTACAACAGCCTCATTGGGTCGTACTTCCCCAAGTGAGTGTGTTCGCTCGCGATCTCCACACAATCCTTTCTTTCAGTCCGCATCTGGTAGGTGCCTTGAGAGACTCGGATCCCGGTCTCTTCCAATTGCAGGGCTACCGGGACGACCCGCAGGGCGTGTACTACACCACACACAACCGGACGCACAACGCGGCCGTCTTCTGCGCGGAGATCCTGCTCTACTTCAACCTCGTGCACGCGTACAACCGCATGGCGGCGAGTGCGGCCAACGAGACGCGGCTCAAGTACGAGCGGCAAGTGTACGTGCCGGTGCTGCTGATCGGCGGCATCCACACGGTCACGAGCCTCCTCTTCATCCTCCTGAACACGCTGCCCGTGCCGCCGTTCGTCGGACTGGTGGGCACGCTGACCTACTGGCTCTCCCAAGGCCTGCCCGCCCTCGTCTACCTCCTCTTCAACGAGACCATCCGGACGGCCGTCGGGCAGCGGCTGCGCGTGAAGAGCGCCACCGTCAGCACCACCGACGCGGCGCTCAGTCAACTCTGATTGTTTGCATTAAACGAACTGAATTCATTCAATAAACAGAAGGCTGTGAGTCAAGGGATTGCCCGACCTCGGCCTCATTGCGGGAACTCGAAGAACAGCGTCGATCTCCCGGTTGAAACCAAGCGGCAAGAGCGCAACGGCGAACTTTGGACTTCCAGTCGGGCTCCCAGCCGGCAGCTCGCCGCGTCCGCTTTCCTTTGCTCCAGCGGCAGGCAAGTCGGCGGCCTCCGCGCCAAACAACACCGCGCGCCTCCCCGCTCGCAGTCGGCCGGCCGGCGAGTTCGCGATCGACAGGCTAAAAGTGAGTTGTTTTCCGAATTCTTGCTTCATGTTCTCGTTCGATTCCATTCGTTTAATCGATTGTTCGTTTAGACTCGAATCGACGACGAGTGGCCTCGTTGGATTCCGTGCAGAAGTGGCCGAATGGACGTGCAGGTTGGTCTGTCCGATTGAATGGGGTTTTTGTCAACGGGGACGCAAAGACGAATGCACAAACGCTTATTCATGAGAGTCAATGTAAAAATGGGTACGAAAATTCCGGACGGAATCTCCAACTCGTAAACGAAAAAAACGAACAAAAAGCATGGGGACTGCTGAAGATCGTCTGTCCGATGGGTCATGAAAGATGTGCAGCAGACAACGGAATACTCTGCTTGCATTATCCTCATTCTGTCGTGATCGAAAGCAAACTGATAGCCACCCCGGCTTCAACTTGCTCGAAACGTTACTCATCGTCGCTGCTAATTCGTAAGACCCTGAAACATCTCTTTGCACCGTGTACCGATGTGCATCTGCTACGACGGAATTATTTAATGCAATGCCCGCTACAGCAAACTGCTCCAACCGAACAATGACGCACTGACGGAATTAAAACATACGGTACTTATCGACGCCTATCAGCACTCCGCATCAAACCGTCCGATTCGGCTTTGCCTGATTTCGGCGCGAAAATTTCCCGTTTGAAAAATACACGGGACTCTTTGCGGGCGTCTTCCTCGCCACCGAGCCGCCGATTTGCATCTCCTTTTCTTCCACGCCGAGCGGCCCTCGCGCCCTCCGTCCCGACCGAGCGGCGGCGAGTCGCGCCCACTCCCCGCCGTTCGCGGCCGCCCCGAACGCTCGGAATGCACTGCGGGCGGCCGTTTTTGATCGCTTTTGAGCTTACTTTTCCGTATTTTCGACTCGTTTTTGGTAGAGCAATGGAATATGAAGGGTTCTTTTACGCGATAAGTGGGTTTTTTCCAAATTTGATTCCGAAGGGAAAAATCGCTCTCTGAATGAGTGCCACGAATATCGTCGCTTTTTCGTTTAGTTTTTGCTCATTTTTTCTGGAAATTCTGGACATGACAGTGGACATCGAGTCTGTTTTAGTGATAGCTCCTCGTTTTGTGACGTTGACCGTCAACGAGGTTATCGTTCGCTGTCGTTTTCGTGTTTTGGGCGTCGAGAATGCTCGTTTTCATCACTCAAGTGTTTTCAGGAATGCCGCGAGTGTCGAAGAAACAGTCTGGATCACGACAAGGATGGACCACGCGCCGCGCCCGAGCCGCCGCCGACCAGTCGTCCTCCAATTCAGCGGTAAGCTCGCTTCTTTTCGGTTTGATTGACGTCCAATTATTTTTTGCCTCATTTCAGACACCTTCCGATGAGTCCGAACCGCCCGCCCGTCCCGAACAAGGAGCGGAGCCGATGGACACGAGCGATCCCGCATCACAGGTAGGCGGACTGAAGCCATTCGATGGGAGCGGAGCGAAACGATCTGTGATTCTTCAACCCGTTGATTTCCTCTCGATTTCAGGTCGCCGAAAGTCCGCCCGCCGTCCACGAAGAAGCGGGAACCTCGTCGCTTGCTGCGGAGAACGCCCGTCTCTCCGCTCTCGTCGCTGACCTCCGATCGGGATTCGCAGACGAACGGGAGCAACTCGCCGGCGAACGGGACCGACTCGCCGCTCGGCTTCAAGAGGCGCAGGACAACGCGAGCCGGTGGAAGGACAAATACCACGGGCTGGAGCAGGACCTGGAGGCCGCCCGTCGGGATCTTCGCGACGCCCAGCAGTCCGCCCGCCAGTCCGAGCGTCGACTTCAGATCGAATTGGAGAAGCAGGCGCGCCGCTCAGCTCCATCGACCACCCGCGAGCGGAAGCCCTTCGTCGAGCTCGGCTCTTCACAACAGTCCGTCCGCCGCTCGACTCTGGAGAAGTCGATCGGCGCGCCATTCCACATCGATCTCGACGGCCAAGAGCAACGGCTGAGCCCAGCGGATGGAAGCGCTCTCCGCCGAATCGGAAACCTTTCCGAATCGACGTTCAAGTTCTGCCGCCGCTGGTCGTCTTTGAAGTGGCCGTCGCTCTCGTCCGTGCGGAACTTCGAGCGCAAACGACTGGACGACCTGGGCGACTTCACGACCGAGCGCCGAGGCGAAGTGATGGCCACCGCTGCGTCGCGTCCCGAACTGATGATCACCGCCTACATCCAGCACCTGGCCGACTGCAACCACATGGAGAGCCCGCCGAACGAGATCGAGGTCGTCGTGAGTGCGGACGGTGGCGGCAGATGGACGAAGCTGGGCATCTTCGTCCCCACCTTCGGCACAAACGTTCAGTCGCCGAACTCCTTCCTCCTCCTTGGGATCTACGAAGGAGACGAGAAACGGGAGCACGTCGTGTCCGCGTTCGCTCCAATCTTCTCCGCTCTCAACGGACTGCACCGAAACGGCATTCGTCTTTGTGGACACTCGCCTCCCATCCCGATCAAACTGCTCTTCTGTGCTGACTTGAAGATGACGTGGATCATCTTCGGCGTGGGCTACTACTCGGCCACAAAGTTCTGCCCCTGGTGCGAAGTTTCGCGCGGCGAACATCACGACCAACCGATCGCCGGAAGCCAGCTGCGCGACTTCCGCGACAATCCGCCCGGCAAGGAGCCGCTGCTGGACATCCCACCCGGCCAGATCGTCCCGCCGCCGCTCCACATGATACAAGGGGCCGCAAATACGGTCTTCAACAAGTGGGACAAAGACTCGTGAGCTGGAAACCACCGCATCTCTTCGCTTAACAGTTCACTTCGTTCAGGCGAGAGCGTTTGTTCAATACGGCCCGCGTCCCTTTCAAGTCCTACCGCCAGTCCTCCCTCCTCACCGGCCGCAATGCGCAGAAGTTTATCGACTGGCTGTCCAAGCATCCGGTGCGTTTCGATTGGTTTCCTTTTCATTTGTGTGCGTTCAGAACGTGCGCGTGAAAAACCGCAACGTTCTGAAGGCTCTGCACGAAGTGGCCGAATTCGCGATCGCACAACGCGTCGAGTTCGATTCCGAACGGTCCTCTCAATTGGTCGACGCGATCCAAAAGTTCTCGGACGCGTGGCGGCAACCCGGGACCTCCCTTCCACTCACAAATAAGATCCATCTCTTTGAATCGCACCTGCTGGCCTTCTTCGAGACTCACGGCACGTGGGGAACGTACTCCGAACAGAGTGAGCGGCCACTCGCTTTCATTTAATGCTTTCTTCTTTCAGTCATCGAGCACTTGCATCACGTCGGCAACGTGATCGACAAGAAGTGCTTCGGCGCCAACAAGGACCGAAACGCGGGCATCTTCATGCGCCAGCAGCTGGCCGTCGTGTTCGCCGATCACGTCAAGCTGGAAGCGAAGCTCCCGTCGGTCGCCCAGCCCTTCTCTCCCCAATCGATGGACGACGAGGAGGCGGAGGACGAGCGGAACGTCGGTCCGCTCGACGAGGACGAGCCGATCGAGGAGGAGGACTCGTTCGTGAACGTTTGGGACGACGAGTAGGCGCGCGTGGACGTGGACGGTAAGTGGGCGGGTCATAAGTGCACGGAGTGACCGTTCCGCTTTCAGGTTCCGTCCTTCCGCTCGTTGGATCGACGATGTTCGCGATTGATTGTTGTTGTTGATGTTTGTTGTTGTCATAAAAAGTCGATCGACCACTTGTTTGATGGCTTGCACGCGTTTGGGGGCATTTCCGCCGCCTTCCCCTTCGGGCGGGGCCGAAAAGCGAGGGGGCGGGCGGTCTTTCCGCCGGCGGGCGCGAAAATCGATCGGGCATCGCGCGCACTTTTCCGCTCGGGTGCCAGCGGGCCGAATCGGACGATTTCCACGGGACCTGACGCGGTGTGCTATCAGAAAAGAAAGAATAGTGACACGAGTGCACCTAAACAGGATATAGGTAGTATGTCGTCGGTCTAACATCAACACCCCTTCAACGGAACTTCTACGCTTCTCCCAGTCTTTCCTCTGCGTTGAACGTAAGCTGCTGTCGAGCAACTTTACAGTACACTTGATAAAAATATGACAAAATTACCGTTTTTGTGCGAGACAATCGTCGTTGAAAAAAGCACACAACATAAGTTGAACCCGCATCGTCAGCAAGCCGCCTCAAAATACTACAATCGTACACCCCGAGGGAATTATTGACCAAAATGACTGAAAGCTACAATCATCGGGATCCACCAACTCTTGCACCTGGTAAACAAGAAACAAACGCCCAGGCCTCGCAAACCCGGTGCGGCAACGCTTTATCCATTCTGGGTTTCAACATACAACACTTACATTGGAAAGTCGGAATACATCCTTAAAAGTTCAGTTTTCAACAAATAAGGTTAATGAATGTAGGCGAAGATTGCTGAAGTAAAGAGAAAACGTCTGTCGATCGACAAGCTTCTGCTCATTAAAGGCTCGGATAATTGTTGGCGGATTGCGGAATAAGTTCCGTGCTATTCTTTTGTTCGCGCCGTGTGGAAAGAAACTGAGGCCTTTCGAGAGACGAACTTTCAAGTTGAAGCAGCCCTAACATGCAATATTTAAATTGAGAATCGCGCCACTGTAACAACAGAAACAACAACAACACGGAACAACCGTGACAGAAAACAACACCCAAACAAAGCGACCGGCATGTGTTTGAAGTTACTCGAAAAGTAGAAAGGCTGACTGTTTTAACCGCTTACGCAACGCATTCGTACTCCTTCGTGCACAAAAGCATTCGAAATGCTTTGTGTGGTATCTTATCCAGCGGAAGGAGTGGTTGCAACGTATGTTTACTTGAGAACAACAGGCGCTCTTAGATATGCAAACGGAATAAAGAGCAAACAAGTCCTTCAGCAACCCACGCTTGAAATTCACTCATCGCATGTAGACCGTCGAGTGGCGAAAGAATCGCTTAACAGCAACAGCTTCGCCCAACCATTGTTCAACCCAACAAGACCCGACTTCAAGAACGTCTCTTTCTTGGAATAAACGGTCCTTTTCACTCGCCGAACAAATTAGATGTCAGTGGAGCACTCATGGTCAATGTTCCATTCAAAACAGTTCGATTCATCGAAGTGAGAAAGGCCTTGTCGTGGGTTGAGACAGGGGCGAGACGTTGACTATTTACTTCTTTCCGCTCTCACTACGCTTTCTTCTTTCGAGTTTGCCGTCCCTCACCTCCGATTCCTTCTTTCTGCTTTTTTTCCAACTCCCGCTGCCCGCGTTCCTCCCTTCACACGCGATCTGCAGCGAGAAGCCGTCGGTCTGCAGGTGAGTCCGTCCTCTCCATTCATTCAGTCCTCGTTTGTTTCAGCACACTTCTGCTCTGATCGCTCGATGTGACCAGCGAGACCTCTCTTTGGGGCACTTCTTTCCGCTGCTCTGCGTTGCCGTTCGGCTGCTCACTCCAAGGGGACTACGAAGCGGCCGTTGGTGAGTGATTTCTGCTGCTCGTTCCGCTCACTCGCATTCTCTTCCAGCCACTCGGGTTGCGCGGAGGACAACCGCGCTTGATCGGCCGTTCGGTGAAGTCGGCAAGCGGGATCTCGTTCCTTTTTCCTTCGTTTGAGCGAATAAACCGCGTGTGAACCGGTTAGTTGGATGCCCCAACCCATCGACGCTGGAAGCTCGCGTATTTGCCGTCCATCCATCGATTC
Organism: Aphelenchoides fujianensis; assembly: GCA_024699865.1. Lineage (NCBI taxonomy): Eukaryota > Metazoa > Nematoda > Chromadorea > Rhabditida > Aphelenchoididae > Aphelenchoides > Aphelenchoides fujianensis. The sequence goes on along the minus strand of JAMPIO010000005.1, from coordinate 1,472,169 downwards.
CGTGACGCTGCTCGTGCATCGAACGCCAATTCATCACCATTGATTGCTGGAGCAGCAGCGGCATGCGAGCAGGGCATTCGAACGCGATCTTCTCGTTCAACTCATCGAACTACTCCGCCTTTCGTTGTCCGCCTTGACCGCGAGCAATCGAGGAAGCAAAAAACTGACCCTTAGCGGGGATCATCGAGGTTGTGCGGAAGGGCGGGCTCGTCGGTCTTTTGCGGCCGAACGCAAACTTGCTGCAAGCTACGAAAGCGAGAAAAGAAGAACGGCTTCTGCCGCTTGCACGATGCACTCGGCACTTCTTTCCGTGCTTCCACTTGCGCAGTGGAATCTCCGCCGAACGGTAGCAGGGGAAGAAGACCCGTGGCCGGTGTTTCGAGTTTTGGCGCACTTGCCACGCGAAAGCGAAAGGAAGCACGCGGCCGGCGAGTGGCAAACGGATCGCGCGGGCCGCCGAGGTGCCGCGCGCTGACCACGAGCAGGCCGGGCGGCAGGATGGCGGGCGGGCGGCCACCGGTCACTCGTTGCCCGCATTTCTCCGACCGAGTGCGCGCTACGCCGGCTTTCGGAAAGCCGTTTGCTCGACGACAGCGAGTGCGCGAGGATTTCGGTTGGATCTGGTTGAAACTTCGGACGTTTTGATGCGTAGTCACCCATTTATTGACACGGAACAACGACCAACTTTCAGGAGCTCGAGTTCGGAGCAATGGATTTCGTCGACAGAACGCTCCAATCGAAGGAGAAGTCGGCCGAAATGAAGCCGAAATTAGAGCGATTGGTCGAAGCCGACGAGCGGAGAATCGCAGACGAAGTGCCCACCGTGAGTGGCCGCCGTCTTTCCGGTTCATTCCTTGGAATTGCAGGACTACTGCTGGCAGATCCTGTGGTGCTTCTTTTGTCCAGCCCTCTTTGGACGGAACAACGAAAGCGAAAGCAGCAATCAGATGAATGACGGTCGCAAGGTGGTCATTTCAATCCTTTTGATTGCTTACTGGTTTTGTCCGCTGATAGGCGACCATGCTCCAGCCCGTCTCGTATCTGATCGACGGCGACGTCGACATTCCGACAGATCGAACGGCCGCCTTCATCGTTCTGTTTGTCACCCTCTGCTAGAAACTGCGTGCTGCTCTCGTCGGTCGGTCGCTACTGAACGTTGCGGCGAGCACCATCCTCGGTTCGACCCACTAATCATATTCTTTATTCGCTTGGGCTTTCAGTTAGGTACCTGATCGTGTTTGCGTTGCTCCTCCTCGTTCCTCTCGCCGTCCGCTTCGCCCACGTGTCCTTCCGGCCCGAAGGCTTTTCGCCGGACGAGCACGAGAAGCGGGCGCACGTGCTGAAGTGCGCGGCCTTCCAGTTGCAGTCCTACGCGCTCTTCCTGGCCGCCATGCGGGCGATGCGGACGGCGAGCAAATGGATCGGAGAGAAGTACAAAAAGAAGTTCCCCAACGGCCTCTTCTCGTCCGCCAACCAATAAGCCGCCATTTCCGCCGTCTAATCCGCCAGTTCTTGCTCTCAACCCTCTCCAAACACGCCCTTGTGTTGTTCCAGAATAAACGATGACTGGAGAAGTTGATGATCAATCGTGATCGTCAGGCAAGAACGATTGTCGTCCTCATTCCGTCCGGCCGATCACTGCAGCGGCCTGGGAAATCCAATCGAGTTCGTTGCGTAGATGAACAAGACGCTCCAGCTGGACTTGGGGTCGTCCGCATAGTTCGTCGCCTAGGAGTCCCGAACGGGGGCGAGTCCCAGCGTGCAGATGTCCGCGTTTTTCGCGATGAACACCGCGCGTGATCCCCAGTGCGGAATGTGGTATTCACTCGTGCAGGGCAGTGCGTGTAGTAGAGGACTTCTTTCTCGACGGCCATTCTCTTTGCCGTCCACCGGTCGAAGATGCGGTCGGCGAGGTGGAGCACTGAAAAAAGAAGTGAACGGTGCAACAAGGAGACGCGCCAGTGACTTCTCGAAACGAAAGTCGAAGGATTCGCCGTCCGAATCCCAGGCGTAGATCTCGATAGCGTCCATTTGCAACGACCACGCGTTCCTTTCGGCCGGCCCGCGTGATCAACGGACCGCAGAAAACGTGCGACTCCTCTATAACAATGAGGAGCCCGTTTTGGAAGTCGACTTGAACGTTCGTCATGCTGGGCGCGGAAAGGAGTTGGTGGTTGGAGGCCTGCGCGACGCCGTCGCCCAGCCGGGAACGAGGCCGTCGTTCGTAAAAAAACGACGCTGCAAGCGGATGGATCAAGCGATGGCCGTTGCTGGACGGACCACGCGTCCATTTGCTAGCCGAGTACGAAGTGCGCTGTCGTCAACTGCGGTCCCTGAAGTTCTTCCGTCAAATTCGAGAACGCAGGGCGGTCGGCGATCCACTGGCCACTCGTCGGTGCGAAGCCCACGAGTTGGCCGCCGCACTTCTCTCTCATTGGTTCAATTGTCGACGAGCGAGTGAAAGAGCGCTTTTGAGCGATCGGATAATTTCGTTGCGAACTATAAGCATCCCTCTTTTCCAGCAACACGCGCACAAGGAGAACCGGCAGTCGCTGTCTTTCGCTCCGCCACAAGACGACCGCGGCGGCCGGCCAAAATCACCGTTCGAACCGCCCGCCCGACTCGCCGCCGTCGAATTTTAGGAGCTGTTCACGAGCTTTGTTGGTTTCACGCGCAAGATGTGCTTCCGAGGATGGCGGAAAGACGACCGACGGATGCCCGCTTCCACTTTCGCGTCGACGTGGTGGCCCGGAATTGGAGAGGAGCTCGCGGTCCGCGGCGAAGACGTCGAACACATCTCGCCGATCATCAATCCGTCGGACGGAGAAGAGGACGGGATCGTCGTCATCCGGACGTACGACCTGCCGTGGACCTACGGTTTTTTGCTGGAGAATCGACCCTGCATCGTTCGCTTCAAGATCGAACGATCATGTTCCGGTTCGTTCGCTCATCTTCGTCCAACAATTCTTTCTGCTTTTAGCCGCTGCGACCCACTTCAGCAGCTCGCCCTGATCGCCGCCCGGAAGCTCCGCGAGGGCGTCCAAGTCGAAGAGGTCTTCCGGCAGGTGACCGGCAAACCGCTCGCCTCGAACTTCAAGTTCCTGCCCGGGGTGTTCAAGGAGAGAATGCTGCCGATCCCCGTCCGCCAGATCCCGTGAACTCCAGTTGTTCTTCGTTGTTTTCTGCCGTTCTTTTCGAATTCACCCGCTCTCTCGTTGCTGTGAACCGAACCTGCTTTTCTTTCTGTCCGAATAAACACACACGGCAACTCGGACTGGTTCCATCGTTAGCCTCCGTATCTTCATTGAAGCACTTGAATGCCTGCTTCGTTCCAGCGGCAAGAACAACGAAGTGGTCAACGGTCGATACGAAATGCCGTCGGACAAAGTGCGTCCACCCACAAAAGATTTGTACTTAGTACGCCGTTGTCCTTCAGCCGCCATTCGCGGACTACAAAAAGGCTTGTTGGAACAGGGAGAGTAACGAAAACAACTCAGGGCAGCCGAGAGTTGGAATCGACCGCTTCCATGCCATCAAACATTAATGGAACGGTCGAGGGGCTTGTTCCATTAGATTTACACAAAAAATGTCTCTTAATACGCGAGATCCCTCGAATCCCTTCGTTCGCAATCCGCACTTCTTTGCCGACCAAACCGTCGCCTTGTTCGATGATTCTTTCTTCTCGTCCGTCCATCGAATGCACAACGTGGCCTGCACGACACTGGGCAGCTGCCTTGCTCTTCTTTTCTTGTACCTGATCTTCCGCCAATCGCCGCCACATTTGCGGCCTTTCGCCCGCATGCTCCTCTTCTGCACGTTCGCCGAGTGCTGGCTGCTGGCCGCCAATTTCTTGACTCAAACTGCAAGTCGCCCTTTCCTTTCTTTTCATCTGTGTGCAGAGGGTTCGCATTTCAAACGATGTGATCCTCTCGTCCTTCACGGGACCCGCATCTCTTCTGAGCTACACGGGGCAACGCTGGGCATTTGCCGTGTTGAACGCCGGCCTCCCGATTGGCGTCTTCTTCTTGCCCGCCCAGTACTTCTACCGCCTCCGGTGCATCGCTCGCAAGTGCCCGAGTGAAACAACTGAAAGAGTGTTCGAGCAGAAACGGGATCCCCTCCGTCTTTGAAACGGCCGCCTACTTTTCCGTTCCGATCGTCCAGCTTTCGGTCGTTCTCGTCGTTGCGTACGTGGGCACGGACCCGCTGGACGGCCGCGACTACGGGCCGTTTTGGTTCGTGGAGGATCCGATTCCGACGTACGCATCATTGTAAAGTAGTCAACGATCACTCGTGCTTTCAGACTGCTTGTCGGGGATCCAGTGAGTGGCCGGGAGTTCTTTCGGGCTAGCTGGAATTTCAGCAAACAACCGCTTACTTTACGCACATCGTTCTCGTGTTTGTGATGCTGATCGCAAGCTACTCGGCGGCCGTCCTGTTCGCTCGCCTGACGGTGCGCGTTGGCGAAGCGGGCGGGCGAGATGTCCGACCGAACGAAAGCCCTCCACCGGCAGTTGGCGTGGACGTTGTTCCTCCAGGCCCTGTCTCCTCTGATGGCCGTCATCCCGATCGCCGTCTCGTGCGTGATGCTGCTCGTTGGCGTGCGGATCGTTCGGCCCTTTGCGGACCTGGCGATGATGTCCGTCGCGTGGTCGCCCGTCTTCAACCTCTTGGGGGCGATCGGTTCCATCAAGAACTACCGCTATTTCTGCGTGCAACGATTGCTGCCCTGCGCAAAGCGAACGGCCACAGTCGCGCCTTCGAGCGGCGAGCGGGGCGGCGCCGTGAATCAACAACCAAACATTTCAGAAACCTTGGTTGCATTTTCAGGTCGAGTAATAAACTGTTAAATGCAATAAGTTTCTGTGCACGGAGAGCGGCATCCACAAGCAAGAGCCGCACGCAGCGAACAGCCGCCTTCCGTTTCTAGTGGGGAAGTTCTGCTCACTTGCTCTCCGTGCGCAGAAGAGCGCAGTGGAAGGCAGCCGGTCGCTGGACGGGGTGGAGTACATGTTCGGCACCCGTCCAACACGTTGCAGCTAGCGTATCCGCCGCCGACTCGTTTCGCCGCTCGCCTGAAAGAAGCGGCCGGCAGTTCGCCCTTCGACCACGGCCAAGTAGAAACGGGCGGTTGAGCAACACACGCCCGAAAGAAACAGTGGAGAAACGGCGGTGGTCCACCCGCTTTCAAGTGAGGCGGGCGGAGTGGTTTGCAGCTTGTGTTTACCTCGACCGGCCGCCTGTTCGACGGCCGTCCAAAAAAACGGGCGAACAGGCGGTCACACGCGAATCGATGGCGATACTCCGCTCACGCAAACACCGCTGACCAGCGTCCACTCGCTTTGCTGCTCGTTGACCACTTGCTGCATTCCTTTGCTTTCGCCGATTCAGCTGCTTGTGGAGTGATGCACGTGCTGTGCCGTGGCCGCATATTCTTCTCTCTGTTCACCGTATTCTGCGAGCGATTCGGCCCATTCCGTCGAAACAAGGTGAGTTTGTGTTCGTATTATTGTATTCCCGAGCTTTTGGTGGCTTCGTTTTGGGAAATCAGCCCGTAAAATCGCGTACTCACTGGAAAGCAACAAAATGATTGTGCACGACCTCCCTCTTCTAACAAAACATTGTTCGTATTTGCTTCTTTCAGTCGTCGCCATAACGCGCAAATGGAGCGAGAAGGCTGCTCGTGAGTCGCTCGTCCTCCCCTGTTCGTCGAGCAGCCGACTGGAGTTGCGGACAAATCGAAGCAAGTGGATCATCAGCCCCTTTCTTCCAGCCACGAGCAGCCACTGAAACCTTCAACGACCGTCTTCTTTGAAACAAAACCTGTGGGTTTATTTTTCCATTCGCTTCTCAATCGCCCTGTTTTCAGCACCACCCGCGAGTCGCGTGTTCAGTGGACGGGCGGAACGCGTTCTTCTTTGTGCAATGGAGCCACGAGCTCGTGATCGTCGATCTGCTGGAGAAGACCCACAAGTACGTCTTTTTTCTTCCCATCCATTTCTTTCGTTCGTTTGGAGGATTCTGCGCCCGTCTCCTGGTTTCTATCTAGACGGCGTCGAGGAGGTGGTTGTGGTGGACACAAACACGCTGCTCGTCCACACGAGCTCCAACCACATCAGCAGTTCGTCCACCGCTTTGCAGTTGGTTCGCTTCGGAGACGACGCCGACGAGTACGAAGCGGTCGTTCTGAGGCCGGACGGCCACTTCGACTACTGCACTGCCGCCCTCACGATCCACGGCCAGAAGGCGGGAGTGAAGCGGGCGGTCCTCGGGACGAGCGGGGAGATCGCCTTCTTCCGGCTGGACGTGGACGAGCCCCGACTGGTCCGTGGAGACGTGTGCCTTCGTTTTCGCGGCGAGTCCTTCCGTGCTCGCTTCACCGAGGACGGAAAGAAGCTGCACGTGTTGGGGAACTTGAATCCTTTCAAGCTGTACCCGTACTCGCTCAAAGAGAAGCTGTTAAGCTTTGAGTTGATTGAAGAAGGCGACTTGAACTCGGAGGCGAGTTCTCCCTCCATTTGCCTCCTTTTCATTCCTCCCGTTACAGTTGTTCGTCAAGGACTTCTTTTGGTCCTCCAAGGTCGTGTACGCGACGACAAAAGAGGAAGATTCCGAAGGCTTCCGCCTGTTCCGCTGCCGGCTGGAGCGAAAGAAGTGGGAGCAGCTGTCGCTCGCTGGATGGCCGGCCAGGGATCACTGGCCTCCTCACGTCTCGCCGATCGTCTCGCCGGTGGACGGAGAAGACGAAGGGATCGTCGTGTTCACGCGCTACGCGCCTCCTCAATCCGACTTTTCGCTGCGCCGGACGAAAGTCGAACGTTTCGTGTTCCGGTTCGTTTCCTTCTCTTTGCAGTCGTTTGATTTCTTGCTTGCAGGGATTCGAAAGGTCGCAAAGAAACGGAGACTTTCGAGCAGTCGACGAGCGAACAGCAGTCGCCCGCCCCGCCCCATCAGTACGGGGGAATGACGCCGATTCCCGTCGTTCGTCTCGAATGAGCTGCGGATTGCTTTGAATAAACCTTTTGCTACGAAGCTGATTGTTGGGGAACTTATAGCCGTTTTTGCAACTTGTCTTCGAAACAATCAAACGATCCGTGCACTCGACTGTTTATTCCACATCTCTCAGCGGTCCCCGGCGCTCAACAGTCCGCGTGACGGGCTTCGCGAATCCAATGCACTCGTCGCTCACGCGCGGGCAAACGCGTCGCCTAACAGCCACGCGTAGTCGTCCTCACTAAACGAGTGTTAAAATCGGCAGGAGAAGAGCGCTCACTCGATGTTCCAGTCGACGGCCAGCCCGCACAACTTCTGCTGCGGCACCCACTGCAATCGGCACCCTTACACCTTTTCGAACAAGATACTCACGCAGACGACGTACTCGCTTGGCGGCACCCGCAACCGTTGCCCGCCGACCGTAAAGACGAGGTCGGAGAAGGAGGCCGCTTCATCGCCGTCCACCACGTACTCGAGGCCCGTCTGGTGGAAGTCGTCGGAGGGGGTGAGGATGTACGCCGTGCCTGCCGATGGACACTCCTTTTCCACTCCTCTTTCTGCGGCCACTCACCGGTGCTCGAAATGGCCGACTTCTCGCTCGCGCTCGAGTACGTGCCGACCGCGAACTTGCGAACCGAAAAGACGAATGAGTCCTCACCTCCGCGCTCATCGTTAATTTGTGAGGGGCGCGTAGACGAGCGGCTCGTCGAATCGAGAGCGCCGTGCGTGAGCAGGCCGCCCGTCCCGCCGATCGTCTCCGGCTGACTGGAAGGAGGTGAGGGAAGAATGGAACGAATGGACTCACCGATCCAACCAGACTGTGAAGAGCGGCTCGTCGAGCGGTTGGATCAACTGCTGGATGGGCGGCGTCACCTGGTCGACGGCCAGCGGGAACTCGCCGAACGGGCCGGCGATCTCAGGCCCCGACGCGAAGCCCTTGGGCCGTCCGCCAGCTTAAAGCAAAAAGAAGTGAGTGGAGGAGTGGAGCGTTGCTTGCCGTCTGGACGTTCGCCCCCAGCGCACCCTTTTCGGAAGCCCCGTGGCAGGACCTCTGGAAGCAGTGGAAGACGACCGTCGACGAGTGAGCCGCCTAGTGGAATTTGCACTTCAATTCTTCTCGTTGTTTAGGGTCTCCTTCGGCACTCTCCGGTCACTCTGCTGTTCGTCTGGCGTCCATCCTCCGGCTCTAATCGCTAAAGTTCAGGTTCATGCCCGACCAGTGGGAAGTGGGGTGGCCGGCTCATTTCATCGAGCGCCTCGTCAAGGAGCTCGGCGTTCCGGGCGACCTGCAGACGGCCGTCGTGTTCACGGTGGGCGGGGCGAAGATTCGCGTGAGGCTCGACCAGTTCCTCGACCGACACAACGAAGCCACCGCCCACCGCTGCGTGCTCAACATCACGACTTCGGATGAGAAGCCGATGTTCCTCCTGCCGCGCTCCGTCTTCGCTCGGCACTGTCTTCTGCGCGACTACTGTGGGCTTCGCCACTCGTGTGACCGCGACCCAACGGCATTCGCTGCGTTCAAAGCAAACGTGCGTGGTCTGGCAAGTGTTCAAAAGTACCCAAGTGATCGTCCAACAACGGGCAGCGGAGATCCGAAGCCAACTGCAATTGAACGTCTGTGCCGACCGGCAAGCGAGCAAAAGCGAGACACATTCAAAGAGTCCTTTTCACGATTGTTTCTTCTAAAAACGTGTAAGAGGGTGTTTCATTACGTTCCGTCCGGGAGCCGCCCGCAATTGCCTTCATTCACTCCACACGCTTGTTTATTGAGCAATCAAATCGACTAGCAAACATCCTCTCATTCTGCAAAAGGATCTGCGTTAGCCGTGAATCGAACACGGGGCCACCCGATGGCAACGGGCGATTTTACCACTAAACCACTAACGCTCGGCGAGAAGCGGCGGGAGGTGCGGCGCACTCCGCCTGCCGCCCGCCCGCTCATTCGTGTGCGGCGGCGGGCGGCAGCAAGCGGGTGGAAGCTAAAAGTCGCGACTTTTCGCTAAACGGCGAAGTCGCGGATCGACGATCGATTTCATGCGATTTTTCATGGACGCAGTCCTCCTGCTCACTAACAGCAATTACTTTGGCAGCAATTAACGAACAACAAAGCCCCGTTGGAACAAAGCAGAACGAACGGCAGTGATGACATCTCTCTTGCTTATTGATAAGAACAATCTTGGTTTGATTGGTGCGCTGATTGAAGCAAATTGTGTCCACTTCCTCACCACCCGGCCGCTCGTGGAGTTTGCACACAACAAAGCTCGCGAGCTTTTGGGCTTCATTAGAGCGAGTCGCCGCTTCGACGAGTCGTGAAACGAGCGCAAAGATGCGAACTCTCGGACTGATCGCCGCCTTCTTCTTTTTTGCGGTCGTCGCGGCCGACTTCCGCGTGCCCCTCTTCAAACGAAAGAGCGCGAAATGTGAGTTGTGGTTGATTGATCTTCCACCCACTCGCTGCTTTCAGCTCTCCGGGACGTCTGAAAGTTCGCCCGCCACGAGCAGCCCACGGCCAAGTCGCCTTTGGAAGCGGACAGCAATGCGCTTGCCGGTAGGTTCTCCGCCCTGCTCCTACTCGCTTCTTTGCGATCAGTCGAAGTGGCAGTCGGAACTCCCACCCAATCCTTCCGAGTGGCCGTCCAGCTGGACGCGGACGAGTTCTGGGTGGCCGACCGGGACTGCAAACTCCCGGCTGGTGTGTTGGACACCGTCCGTTCACTCTCTTGTCCATCACTCAATCACCTCAAAACATTCCAGAGTGCACGAACTTCGGCTGCCCGGACGAGTGTTGCCACGTGGACACGCAGCCCTGTCCGATCGCCCCGTTCTTCGACAGCCAGGAGTCGTCCACCTACGAATCGAACGGGACGGAGTGGAACGAAGCGGCCGGCTTAAAAGGGCTCCTCGGCAGCGACACGATCCGCTTTGCGAACGTGACGCTCCAGTAGGCGGCTTTCGTGCGGGTGGAGCTGCTGGACGACGGCCACGCGCCCTGCACCGACTGCAGCGACCTGAGCGGCGTGTTGGGCCTCGGCCTGGGCGGCCGCCCGTCGACGTGCGGCTGAACGCGAGCGGACGGCGAGGCGTTCGGCGAGCTCCGCTTTGGCGGTTGGGACGAGTGGACATGCGGCTACTTGGACGACTTCCGCTTCTTCCCCATTGGTCCCAGGTTCGCGGTGGGGCTTTCCGGTCGTGCACGCCGAAATCGGCTACTTCGGGTTGGGCGATTCCTGGACGTTTCGTTTCCTTTTCGTTCTTTTTACTCTTCTTTCTGCAGGCCGCTGTGGACCTCTTGTTTGAGGCGTGGACGGTGCCCGAAGGCGTGTACGCGGCCATCGTTGCGACCACCGAGGCACAGGTGAGTGCTCTCCTGCTACACTCACTCCAGCTCTTCAAGTACGACTACGAACTGGGCGCGTGGGCGGTGGAGTGCGGCCAAGATACGGACCTCGAGCTCAGGACCGGCAACGGCGACGTCGTCCTCCCGTTCGACCACTACACGCTCCAGTTGGCCGACGGGACGTGTGTGTTGAACGTGGACGGCTGCGACGGCTGCGGAGGCCCCGACTTCGTTCTGGGCGCCTCGTTTTTCACTCGCTACTGCGGCCTCCTCGACTTCGGCAATCTGCAGTTCGGCTTTGTGCGCATTTGTTTCGTTTGGTGCGGAGAGATCAAATAAAACTAGGGTTGGCAACTGTCCGGACAGTTGATTTTGGCCGGACAGCTGACCGGACAGCTGACCGGACAGGTGGACAGCTGTCCAAAAAATCTGGACAGGTAAAAAAATTTCAGTATAGGTTATTTTTAGTCTTTTTCAGCTATTCAACTCTTGGTTTTGTAGTAAATGATCTAATAAAAGGGTTTATTGCTACATCTTAACATTAAGCAAGGACTGTAACAGAATCTATGAATTTGAGCTTTTGTAGCCGCTGCCACTTACAGAAATGAGGAGGGAAAAATTTTTTCAAAACGATATTTCTTGCTGGGTTCCATCAAAACGCGCATTGCAAACATAGAACACCAAATAAAAACAAACAATAGCGGTTATGTTTGGTTTTTTCATGCCCTTGTTAACGAAAAATTGATTATACGCGCATTTTTACCTGTCCAGTTTTTGGCACCTGTCCAGCAGATTTTTGCTGTCCGGCCAGCTGTCCGGTCAGCTGTCCAGGCCAACTGTCCGGACAGCTGTCCAACTGCCAACCCTAAATAAAACATTCATTAGACACATTAGTCATTGCTGTTTTTTGTGGTAGCTTTTGAGAATCCAACGTGCTCCCCGCCCGACGTCGCGGGTCGTGCAGAAGGTGCAGAGAAAGAGCTCGTCCATAAGCCACTCAAAGTCCTCGCCGCCGCTCAAGGAAACGAAAGAGAACGATGAATTCTCCTTTCCACCGCTCAAATGCAACAACGAGCCAACGGTTTGCCCTCCCATGAGAACTGAACCGCCCGACCGACGGGGAGGGGTGGTTCTTCCAGACGGTCCTCGAGAAGTTCGACGAGAAGACCGTCGTCTTCAGTTACGACCAGTGAGCTCGAACAATCGGTAACGAGAGTGATTGGAGTGTTCAGAGTGCTGGGCAGGCCCGCGTTCAACGTCTCGGGAACGATCACACTCGGCGGACGGGCGGAGGAGCCTGTGCGGACGATTGGGTCGTCCAGCCGGAGGTCTCGTGGGTGCAGCCGGTAGATCAATGGTCGATGGCCGTCGACGAGTGAGTGCTCAGTGGAGACGACGTGAAATGAGTGGAGTTTAGGCTCTCTCTCGGTACTTACACTTTCGACACTCCCGGCCGCTCACATGCCGCCCTCCACCGCCGCCTTCTCCGTTCTTCCGATTGGCCGTTCGTGTAAGTGAGCGGGGAAAACCCGCCCCGTTCGTGATGTCGACCACGCGGCAGACGGACCGGTCCGAACGATCCGAAGGACGGGAGATCTCCTCGCAAGTTGGCCGAACACGAATGAAAGTCGGGGTTTATTGGAAACAAACGATTGGTTTATACAAAAAGAGGGTATTGTGCTCTTATTTCCGGCAGGAGGTCAGTGAGAGAAGGAGGAACACGAAACAAGTGAGACGATGGGGGAAACGGGAGAGTCGGGGGGAGCGCCCGTTTGAGCCCGAATGGCGGAGGCTGCTGCTGATCACGGGCCCTCTTTTGCTGGGTCGACAGTTCTCCGCCGAACGGCAATTCTCTCGTTCTATGCGGCCGCTTTCCGTCGCGGAAATTTGTGGCTGTGACCCCTCGAATGGCCGTCTCTCCCGCGCGAAAAAAGCGATCGACTGCCGGCGGAAATGGGCGGTCGGCGGAGAACAGCGGCGAGAACGAGGAGATGCCGGGAGAATCCGTTCCAACGGCGGATGGCGAGCAGAACCCGCAGCGAGTGCCGCCCGTCGAGCGGAAGACAACTCAAAAAGCCACTCAACCACCGGCCACTGCGGAGAAGCGGGCAGTCACTTGGGGGACGGCGGAGAGACGCCAGAGTGGATGGTCGGGGCGGCCATTCGACTCGCGACTCCCGCTCTCCGTTCACTTCTCTACTGAAAGCCGGGAGAGGGATAGGCGGTCAGACGGAAAGACTTGGCCGCAACTCACCTTTTTCGATCGAAACGAGTGGGTAGGGCGAGTCGTGTTGCCCCATTCGAGTGTTGGGTGTCCGAACAGAAGCGAGGTCACCGGTGTGGGCAGCGGCAGGATTATGAGAAGTAGTTGAGCAGTCGGCTTGTTCGGGGTCGTGCAAAACACTGCAGTTTCTTTCTTTTTTGCTTGCTTCGATGTGCACGAGGTGGTCTTCTTGTTGTAGGGAAGAACAAAACATGAGTTTATTCCGGAGCCCTGCTTTAATCATCTCCGGTCTCCTTGGTAACGACTTGAAATCAATCGTGTCAGTTTTGCCGTGAGTAGAGAGGACGGATGTAGTTTTTGTTGAGTGGCACCGAATCCGAGTTTCTTGACCGTAAGTGCGACTTGCCTTTTTCATTGTTTCTGCAGTACGTTTTGTTGTTTGGTGGGCTATTCCGCGCTGAGGCCTTCTTTGGCTTTTTTACTGCAATAATTGCGCATTTCGTTTTGGATCTTCAGATGAGCGAGGTGGAGTCTAAAAAGTTCATTTGTACTAAGTAGATGACTTCAGTTTTCTCTTCGTTTGTCGCTCGTTTGAAAGTTTCCATCTACGCGCATAAACTCGAATCGTTCAAGAGGACTTATTCCGCACACTCGTTAGTACAGTCGATGATGCACGAATAGTCGCTCAGACTAAGCGCTGTTTTTGTCGCGCTTTATTCCTTTCACTCGTAGTTTGTCGGCGGGTGAGGGCAAAACTGGGCTCATGCGAACAAAAGAGCGGTCATAGACCCGTTCTTTAGTGCGCTGGCCGACTTCTCGTCGGTGCTCTGAACGGGGTGGCTGCTCGTTTTCGATAAGAAGTGGTTGTTTGGAAGATTTTATTCCGTAGCCGAGCTGTTTAACGGGTTTGAATGCAATCGATCATTTGTGAGCACATTAATAAGGTAGTGAAATAAATGAGCGGCGGCCAGGCGAGGAGTTCATCGAACGTTGATCGCAGAAAAACCGGTTGATTTATTCCGTCGGGTGCTTCAAAGCACCAATCTTATTTCAGCATTTGCATTTAGTGAACTGTTGCTGAGACGGCAAAACGCTTCCGTTTAGTCGAACAAACGCAGCAGCCCGCAGGGAACATGGAAGGCACAACTCCTTATTCGGCTGGTTCCGTTTACGGTCATCGTGGATGAATTGAAAGCGCTCTTCTCCCAGCAACAATAAAGCCAATGGAAGTCATTGGATTTGTTCATGCTTCCGGATGTCGATTTGTTTTTGGCACAGTTTTGGCGAACAAATCGCGGGATTCCTTACGCTGTTGTTTGTTCAAAACTTCTAAGTTATTTCGTGAACGGTCTCAGTATGAAGGAGTGAGTATCTCGTAACTGCACCACTTTTTTCGTTAGTCAGATAGCGTGGAGAATGCATCGTTTATTTCAAACGAATGTTCCAACCAATCTCAAGTTCTTTTATCGCTCGCGTTTTCAGAGCCACCCTCTCGTATTCCGTATTGATTAGTCCTTGGTACATGTGTTCTACGCTTGTTTTGTTTGTTTCCACGATTCGTTGAAGTTCAAATGCAAGCAGCAAACAATTCAAAAAAGTGAACCGACCGTTGTTCACCGAATCGATCATCTCCTCGAACCGTCCATCGACTCGGCGTCCAGTTCGACCAAAGTCCACCGGTACTCGCTTCAATTCGTCCATGCGCTCGATCCACTCGCCTAAAATTCAACCGTAAATACCCCTCTTTACAAGCCGCCCATCGGTCCACGAACGACGGCAAAAAGAACTCACGTTTTCGGCAGAAAATCGCCGTCAATCATCGCAAGGCGGCGGGAAGGGAGTGCGCGAAACAAACTGGCGGGCGGCAGCGGGCGCACGAGCGAGAGAGCGAATGGGCGGGCGGGGGGCAGACGGCAGGGAGGACGCGTGGGTGGAAAAAAGCAGGACTTTGCGGCGTCTATTCGACCGGCTGGCTGCTCGTGGGTGGCGGCGAGGGCTGGCGGCCGGCTGTCGACCGGCGCGGCGCGCAATCATTCGTTCACCCACTTTCCACGAATTCGGCCGCCCGACCCGACCGGTTAACTCGCCGCTCTCCGCTTCGATCGAGGGCGTTCGGCGAGCGATCGGAAAGCCGCTGGGGGAGGAGCGGCGAGTGGAGAGCAAGAGCAACTGGCGGAATTCGAGCGGCCGGCCGGAACTCGAGTGGCGTCCACTGCGCCCTCTCGATGGTGGATGAGCGCAAGGAATCCCGCCCGCAGTCCGCGCGGCCAACGGACCGAAGCGGCGATCGTTCGTTTCGGCTCGTCCACTCGACTTCCGCTCTTCTGCTTTCCGCTCCTCGATCCACCTGCCGCACGGCCGAAAGCGGCGGGATGAAGAGGGCTCGAGCGGTGGAGAACGCGGAGATGAGCGGCGAGTGTCCGCATCTCTCGTCTCTCAACGGTTCGTGTTCCGGGCAGCAGTGAAGGAGGGGAGGGCGACTGGGAGGAAAATAAGGTGGAGGAGGACGAGAGGGAGTACCGTCCGCGGCTTCTTTTTTGTCGACTACTCCGTTCACGCGAGCACTTGGATGAAACTCAGCACAATCCTGATGCCAATTCGAATCGAACAGCATTTCTAGCGTAAAGCAACGACTAAACAGCGAGACGTTATTGTCTACGCGTGTTTCTGATCGCCAAAGATTGACACGTCCAGCGGTGATAACGCGGACAATGCGGGCGTTTAATTCCCGTTAAAAGCGGTTTTTCGTCGAGTTTTCCACACGCGCCGTCCGCTTTCTTCGTTCATTTGGATGCACTCGCCCGCTTGGATTCTCCTGCTGCTCTTGGCGGCCTGTCCGCTCATTTCCGCCCAAGATGTGTTCAACATCACAACGATCAAGCGGACTTCGGCCTTCATTCCTCGCGCAGAGATCGTACTGCAAGTCGGCTCGCCCCCGCAGACGTTGTGGATCGCGCTCTCGACCGTCTTCTCGGCGGTGATCCTCGCGGACGCGAACTGCGGCCGCCCACGCGCCGACTGCCCGCCGGTGTGCCGAGCGGCGGGCTTCGAGTCGTCCTTCTGCTCGTTCGACTGCCAGTTCACCCCCGCCCTCGCGTACTGGAAGCAGTCGTGTGTGTCGTTCAAGAGAAGCTACCCGGTGATCCCGCTCTTCTTCCCTTCCAACTCCTCGACGCTAGAGGAAAGCCGGAGGGAGTGAAGCGGCCGGCTCTCGGAGTTCATCCCAATGCGTGGCCAGTGGATTTCCGATCAAATGGTGCTCACAAACGACTCCCTCCTGCTCGCTCGGAATGCACGAGCAGACGAGGAGCTCCCCGGACTGCGAGTGGAAGCGGCGGCCGTCGCTCTCGGCTGGCAGATGGACGAGCGGTGAGTAGACGGGCGAGAGCAGAAGTTACTGAGGTTGGGCTTTGGGCGTGCAGAAAGCGGAATTTTCGTCGTTTTACCCCTTCGGCAACATCCACACGATTTCTGCCCGCCCGCTTGCAGCGCGCTCTTCGAAACGGCCGGACTGATGGGATTGGCGCCCGGACGGGCGAACTTCGTGGTGCGGGCGTTCGATCGCCGGCTGATCCCCGCGCCCGTCGTGTCGCTCGTCCAAAACAACGAGATCTTCGGCGGGCTGCTCGTCGGCGACTACGCGCGAGCCGCCTGCCGCTCGTGGGCTCACCGGCCGGCCGAACGGAACTCGTGGGTGCTCCGCGTGGACGCCGTCGAAATCTTCGCACTGGCCGCGGGCAAGCCGCCGATTGACTTTCGTTTCGACCGGCCGCTGGTTCGTTTCACCGCTTTCTTCTCACTCATTTGCTGCACGATCAGATCCAAATCATGATCGACTATCCGGCGGTCTACATCCCCGCTGGAGTGATCGAGCGGTGGGCGAGGGCGAAACTCCTCACCTACTGGACAAACGACGAGTATTTCGCGTTGGACTGCTCCACGCAAATCAACGTCACCTTCCGCATCGACGGGCGCGAGTTCCGCCTTCCGAACGACCTGATCGTGGACGAGGAAGCGGAAGACGCGTGTTTCCTCGCCCTCCGCTCGATGGACGACGTTTGGCCCACGCGGTACACGGACGAGCCCCAATTCGTGTGGGGCTACCGCTTTCTGTTCGCCCATTGCGTCGCCTTCAACTACGCGAATGGCTCGGTTGGATTGGCCGCCAAAGCGGGTTGAGCGTTGTCCTTTGACTTTCGTCAATGAACCATGTTCCAAGTTAGCTGTTTTACGGAGCCGGAAGAGAGCTGAATCTGCACGGAGCGTCGCTATAATGAACCTAGCAATTACCCTCTACAGCCAATGGATTGCCTTGTTGATTTTCCATGTGTTTATCGAATAAATGCAAACGTTTAGCATCCCGTTTGTTGTGAGTCAGAGGCACGAGAAATGTGAACGAAGCAACACCTGCGACGGGCAAGATCCGCATTCTTGCCGCGTGCGCAACGAGCGGCTCCGTTGGGCCGGCCGGCGTGTCCGTTCGTACCGTCCGCGCCACTCGCCGCGGCCGAGGGAATGCCGAGCGGAGCGTTTGTGTTGTTGCCCGCCGACTCGGGAGATCCGGGTGTTGACCGCGTGGATCGTCCGACCGCCCGTCGCTTGCCCCTCCCCGTCCACCTGCTCGCCCGCATTTCCCGCTTGCGCGCTCGGGCGTACGAGCCGTCCGGCCGCCATTCTGCTTTCGCGTCCGCCCGCTCGTCGCTCCGCCATATTTCGCTGTCCTCTCGCCCTTCGGATTATTCTTCGCGGTTTTGGATGTTGTTTGTTGCGACATTTAAAATCCATTTTGGGAATTCCCGAGCAAGAAGCGACAAATTAGTGTTTTCCACATATTTTAGCGAGATTTCTGCGTGACTTCAATTTTGTCATCGATTTGCCATCAACCAATTCCTTTAGCGACGCCATGACGCAACGACTGCCGGCGATCGTCCAGCTCCCGTCCGCTGATCTCTGCGGATGTCCGGGGGGCTGGAAGCAGTCGCTGCCTCGCCATCACGAGCCAAACGACGCGAAGAAGCCCCGATTGAACGAAGAGACGAAGGCGTTGGACCACGAGCGGCAAGCGGCCACGAACTACTTTGTCTACGAGAGATGCCGTCAGTTTTTCCTCGCTATGTTCAACGCATTTTACCTGCTTTCAGTTCGACGAGCCGATTCGGTGTTCCGCGGACGGCCGTTATCTGTACGCGTTTACGATCGGTTCCGAACTGCTCGTCGTGGACCTCAAGCGGAACACTCGCATGTACGCTTTTCTTCGTCCCTTCTCCGACATCCAGTTCTTCACAGGCTGCTGAAGCCGCAAACGAAGTGTTCGTCATTCGACAACGGTCTCGAAGATTTTGTGGTCGTGAATCGCACCACGATGTTCGCTCTCGTCTACACTCCTGCTACCATCGCATTGCACTTGATTCGCATCCAAAAGGCCGACAGCATTTACGAGCATGTTCTTCTCCACCAAGAGCAGATGTTCGACTGTGAATCGTTCGTCCTTACGCAGATCAACGGCTCGAACGTGGACGTGAAACGAGCGGTTCTTCAGGATACCGTCCTTTGTTCCCCGTTCGTCTTCCTCCGCGTCGACATCGACGAACGGCGGGTGGAAGTGGACCACGAAACCGATCGCCCCGAACACGCCTATTTCTCCTGCACGCAAATGAGCGCGGACGGGCGCGAATTGCACGCGATGGACACGTCGGATACTAAAGTCCTTCACGTCTACTCCCTGGAGCAAAAGAAGTGGACGAAGCAGGCGTTGAACGACGACGTTTATGGCAACAACGTAATCTTTTTGTCGTTCTTTCCTCAAATGCTTTAATTACAGAAACCCTACTTGAAGAGCGTTGGCTCCGTGACGTACTTTCCAGGAAGCGGACACGACCAGCTTCTTCCTGATGAATTCATCTTCCGTTGCAACGCTTCGATCAAGAAGTGGGAGAAGATTACGATCAATGGCAGGGACGTGGTGCACATCTCCTCGATCGTCGACTCGCACGACGGGGAAGAGGACAGAGTGCTTGTCATCAAAAAGCACGATATGCCGCCGGAGGATGACCGCCCGCGCACTACTCGCGTCAAAGTCGAGCGCCACATGTTCCGGTTCGTTCATTTCCCCATCGCTCGCTAATTTCTTTTGCTTCCAGCCGTCCCGACCCGCTCCGACTGCTCGCCCTGCTGGCCTTCCGGAAGAGCCGCGAGGGAGTGAGCGGAGAGGAGTCGTTCCACGCATTGATCAACAAGTCGCCGCTCAAGGCCCAACTGGAGGCGTGGACGCCCGTCCACTTCAAGAACATGGACCCCATCCCCGTCCGTCGGCTGCAATATTAGTTCACTTGTTTCTTGATGTTGTTCTGGAGCGACTGCGTTCTGCTTTTCTGTTCGAATAAACACATGTGGCTCTCGAGCTACGTGTCATTTCGCATCTAAGACTGGGCCCGTTCTGTCGCCGTTCTATTGCCCGCTTGTTCGGCCCGCAATTCCTTCGGTCCGTCAACAAGTCTCCTCTTTTTGCTCGATCTCAGATCGATTAAACGAGCAAAGCAGACTTTGATGCAGCAACGGTGCCAAACCAATTGTGTGCGTCGCGTAGACGAAAAAAACACGGTGGTGAGGAAGCCGTAGCCCCAAATGAAATGCGGCTCGTCCGTGAACCTCGACGGCCAGTAGGCGCGGACGGGAGCCAACAGCAACGAACACTCGTCGCCTGCACCGCGGCTCATCACCGAGTCGGGCGGGAAGTGGAAGGCGTGGTCGTCGATGCGCGAAGCAGGACTTTTAGGCGCCGCCGATTAGGCGCCGGGACGTTTAGGCGCCGCTGTTTAGGCGCCGGCCGTTTAGGCGCCGCAAAGATGATCAGTGTATAATTGGAATCCATGTATCTTACAACGTATTCTCATTCATAGACCTGTTCGAAGCGTTTGTATGTAAGAAACTTCTTGCAACTGTTGAGTTTGCGGACTAGACGCTGATTTCTCCCGCTGTAAATCGTACCGCCCAGTCCAAAAAGTTCTCTTTCGACACCCAGTGAACAAACGATCGTGCTGCGATAACGTGCTGCTGGGCAAAACATTCATTTCAGCTTTAATCACTCTTTCTACAGTCTACACTAATCGAAAAGCAGATAAAAACCGAGGCAAAACTTCCGACTTTCAATCGTTTATATCGCTTGTGCTGCTATTGTGGAAGGTTAAAAACAATAACAACAAACACACACTCGTCGTTCTCTTTTATACCCCCAAGGCGAAAAATCCAGCTGTAATCAGTTGCTGCGGGCACCGAAATTTGTGTGAAAAAAGGCTGATAGCAAACTAGGTGTAAAAACACACATAAAATAACCCGTCTGGTGGCTTTTGTTACTTACGTCTACAAAATATTTGATTTTTACTACTTATAAAGATTTCATAAATCCGGCGCCTAAACGGCGGCGCCTAAAAGTCCCGGCGCCTAATCTGCGGCGCCTAAACGGTGGCGCCTAAACGGCGGCGCCTAATCGGCGGCGCCTAAACGGGGCGTACCGCGCTGGACACGCTCCGCACGAGAGAGAAGAGGCGGGCGATCTCGTCCGGTTCCTTGAAGGCCAGGCTGAGCACGGGCAAGTAGACGCGTCCGCTGATGTTGATCCCTCTTCGATGGAAGTACACGTGAAGATGCGCACTGTTCTCTTCTTCTTGCTCGTCTGCTGGAGCCGGCAGTTCGAAATAGCCGTCCAGAAAGCGGCGGCTGATGAAAAGAGTGCGGAGTGCGTGGAGCCGTCCCGCGTTCTCCTCTTCCTCCCGAGCGGCGAATGCCGACAGAAAGCGGCGGTACAAATCGCGATTCCGGAACATCAGGAAGCGCGAGACGACGTTGCGCCGAAGCAGAGGACCGCGAGCGGCGTCCATCCTGCAAGAAAGGCGGAATGAGGGATCACGACATGAGTGACCCGGCCGGCAACGAGCCAGTTGCAACCCGCAGGAGATCAAAAAAGCAGTTGTAATTGCAAGCAACAAGAAGCTAGCAGAAAGGAGTAATGGACTGGAAGAAGAAACGAAGACGTCGCAAACACGATTCGTTTGTGATAAAACCGGAAAGAAGAGGATGGACACGTCAGCACTACTCGTTAGAAGCATGGGTGTGACCGCTCCCAACGAGAAAAAGGCTCGTCGTTTGGAGTTTGTGTTCGTTCCGTTTGTTCTTATCAAGCGTGATTCATTGCGACGGAGTTTGTTTCTGTCTGCTTTTCCGCAAACATCGAGAATGGTTATTTTTGGCAGAAAGTGAGCATTTAGTTGTTCCTTGGGCGGTCGGGCATTTGTCTACACCCCCATCTTTTCGGCTACGTTGATTCGGTCATTCAAACCGCAAACAGCAAGGAAACTCCATTCAACGATCTCAACCTGAAATTCCGCTCATCGATGAGCATGACTGGCGGCTGCAATCCCCACCGGAGTCTTGCGCTCGTTTGGACCGACTGGGCGGAGCGCCCACCACTCCGCTTGTTCGCTCGACTGCCGCCTCTTCGCCCCGATGGAAGACGGCTTTTGGGGGCATTCGGCGACAGTCGCCGGAATCTCCTGCTCGCGGGTTCATTCGATCGCGCGGTCATCTTTTTGTTCGGCCCCGGAGTGCTCGCGATCCCGATTGCGCATTCTGGAAACTGGAGGACGGGCGCCCGACTTCGTTCGTTCGTGCTTCTGCTGCCGTTTTTCTATTGGTGGAAGGCAATTGGCAAGTGGCAGTCCTGCCCATAGCTGTGATCTGATTCCTTCAGCTTAAGTTCGAATTTCAGCGAGTACGACAACGTTTGCCTTTGCAGATGCTCGTGAACCTTTTTTAACGCTGCCGCCGCTTTCAACTGCGTTTCAGAATGACCCGCACGCTTTGTTGTCAGCAAGCAGACGCTTTACGCAATCAAACGGGCATTTCATGACCGCGAGAAGAAGATCTGTACGTGGCTTCTTTCGCTCGCCTACCCAAAGACGCGTTTATTCCTCGTACAGCCAACAGTTCCTGTCAATCACCGAAAAGGAGATGGAGGTGTTCTTTTGCGTGCTCGTGAACGTTCCAAAACCTTCGCTTGGCTCGCGGACCGCGACGAGGTTCAGCTCGTTCGAGAAGAAATCCCAGGCCCCGTGTGCGCGGAACGAATCGTCCGACTGTAAGCAGCGAGTGAAGGCGGCATCAACGGGCAGCAAACTTGCGTCTTCCACGGACAGGCTGCAGTTCAGCTGAGGAATCCTCGCGCTTATCCGCTCTGCCGCCTCCGCGAGTGCCCGCCCGGCGTCCAGCAACTTGCGAGCACAAGGGCGAAAGTCGGGGTTTGTTTGAAAAGAAGGCAGTTGTGGAGCTTGACGTTGAACGAACCGTTCGATCGGTTTCCATGTTGACGTGCAGTTCGACGACCAATTGAACGGCCGGGTTGATCGTGCGAAGGGCGCGCAGAGCTGCGGAGAACCTCGAGATCACGCCGCCGGCTTCTTCCGTTGGATCGAGTTTGATGGTGCGCTCCCATTCGATTCGTTCGATGTGGTCGTTGTGATCGAGTCTGCAGCAAGACGGCCGCTGATTGAGCGAGACGGAGAACCCACTTCTTTTCGACGGCCAGCATCCGGTCGAACGCTTCGAGGTCGCCGATCTTCAGGACACGGGTGGCGAAGCGGAAAACAAAGGGCGAACCTGAACGAGCAATCGGGTGAAAGAAACAAGCCGGCAGTTACAGAAGGGGTTGTAATAGTCGCGGGACATCGCAAAGCAGTCGAGTGGAGTCGTTCGCCGAAGAAGCCGGGCGTATTTGAGGGGCAGAGACGTCCGAACCACCGCGATCTTCTCGCCGAGCACGTCGATCGCCAGTTTGTCCAACGGCGCTCGCACGCGGTCCAAATCCACGTGCACTTTCTGGATGTGCGGGTTGTCTGCAAACAGGCGGAGATGAAGAGAACGAATGAAAGAACTGACTCCTGATGGCCGCAAAGACGAGCTGATGCCGGCGGAGTTCCTCGCCGATGCCCAGCGCCTCGCCGTCTTCGTGGATTGCGCCCTGAACCCACACGCACACGCGGGGCACGTTCCGGACGAGCGAGAGGAGCAGCGCGACGTCTTCCGCCCGCTCAAAACAACGGCCGGTCAGCGCCGTGTACTCGTTGCCTTCCGTCGAAATGTGACGCCGCAGAAACCAAACGTTGAATGTCGATCTGCTCTCTTCTTCCACGTCACCCAAAGTGGCGCGAAATCTCGAAGAAGCAGTCCAGAAAGCGGTGGCTGATGAGCAGAGTGCGGAGTCGACGGACGACCCTGTCCGCTTCAATCGCACTCTCCGAAGCGAGGTCTCGGAAAGCCATGAATCGCGCGACGAGGTTCGGGCGCAGAAAAGGTCCGTTCATTGTGGAAACGAATCAATTAGAGACGGGAACTAAAGGGTTTGATCGCAGCGTCAAACGCGTCGAAAGACGCGAAAATTGCCGTGCGAAAGCGAGTCAAGGAGAATACGAGTTGATAAGACCGCAAAGTGAAAGAAAACCAACAAAAGGGCGCTGATGAAACCGGAAAGCAAATAAAAAAGATTGATGCAAGCCGTCCGAAAGGGTGTGCCCTCAAAGCACTTGCCCGATCAAACGCATTGCGGTCAAAGCAATCTGGCTTCCGCCCCGCTCGCCCGCCTTCATCGCCGGACGACTAATTGCGTCGGTCTTTGCACAACGAAGATCCATTCCTTGCCGCTTCTTTCGCAATTCATCGTAGTCATTACTGCCTGCGTGTTTCGCTCGCGCAACAACTTCATTTTCCGTACAATATCTAAGTGCACTGTTACCAATTACTCATGCGAAAGGAAAGCGTGGTGGTTTTGTACGTGAACACCACGTGGAAACGGCCGAAAGATTCGAAAACCTCCAGCCGTTTCTGCTCTCGCGTCAGGAATTCCATGGCTTGCTTCAGATCCAACGGCTGCGAACAACCGATGAACGCGGCCTCAAACGGCAGCAAAATCGCCGCGTTGACGGAGAGATCGAAGTCCAGGCGGCCGATCTGCGCGCCGTTTTCCTCCGCAACGTCCACGAGCGCCCGCCCGCCGTCCAACAACTCGCCCAACGATTGGAGGAAGTGGTCCTTAGTCTGAAAGTAGAAGCGGAGAGCAGAAGGAGAATAGTGAAACGAACCTTTCCACCATTCGTTAAAGAAAAGTCCAGTTCGAGCACGAGCCGAAAAGTCGGATTGATCGTGCGGAGAGCGCGCAGGGCGTTCGAGAAGAGCGGGACCACGTCGCCGCGAACACCGTCGAGGTCGTGCTGGATGTGAGCCGTCCACTCGATCCGCTCGATGCGGTCGTTCCGCTCGAACCTGCACCAACACAAACTAATCGATGGAAAGAGGGAACGAACGCCTTTTCGGCCGCCACTCGCTCGAAGGCGCCGAGAAAGCCGTGATTGGCGGCAATCTCCAGGACGCGGACGGGCAGACGGAAAAGAAAGAACGTATCTGAACTAGCGCGATTTTAAAGCAGGGCAACGCAAACGTACAAGCCTTTGGGGGCCGCCATCCGCGTAGCTGAAAGCGGTCGAGCGGCATCGCCTGTCGCAGGAGCCGCACGTAGTGCTGCGGCCATTTAGTCTCGACGCTCGCGATCTTCCCGCCGAGCACGTCGACGGCCAGTCGGCTCAGAGGATTTTCGGCAGCGTCCAGATTTACGTCCACCTTCGTGATGTGCGGGTTCTCTCCACGAGGATGGATTGAACGAGAAGACAAACTCACGCTTGATGGCCGACAGGGCGAGCTGATAGCGACGAAGATCCTCCATGTCCATTGGTTCGTACAACTCTTCGTCGTCTCCATCGAACCAGTAGAAGAACCGCACAGAAACTTGCGGCACGTTGCGGACGAGCGAGAGGAGCAGGGCGACGTCTTCCGCTCGCCCGTTTGGCGGCGTGAACGCGCTTCCGCTGATCCCAACGTCGTGTCGAAGAAACCAGACGTCGATCGTCGGCTTCTCTTCCGCTTGACAGATGGGGACCTCGAAGAAGCGGTCCAGAAAGCGTCGACTGATGAGCAGAGTGCGGAGTCGACGGTGGTCCGCTTGTTGTTCGTCCGGCTCCATCGTCGAAGCGAGTTCTCGAAAAGCCATGAATCGCGGCACGAGGTTCGGACGGAGCGAGGGTCCGTTCATCCTCTGGAACCCAAAAATGGCTTCGAACGCGAACTAATCTCTTCGACGGCAGCTGCCAACGCGTCATGAGGGGCGAAAGACTGGCTGGGTGCCCGAAATGCACACGCCGTGCAAAGCAATACCCAACCCCAATTGGAAGCAAAAGAAGCAGTCGACCGATCTCAAAGCCAACGCTGTGCAACCGAAAGAAATGATTGCAAGACGACGCGGGCCCGCGAAAAAGCGGGGCACCAAAACGCTCGCGTTGCGAACGACGCGACTTGCTTTTCGTCCTGCTCGCTCGTATTATCGCCGAGTGTCTCATTTCGTTGGTCTCCCCACAAACAGCCCGCTCTCCGCCGCTTCTTTCAGCATTTGCTCTTTCAGTCCGCGTCTCTCCGTTCAACTCGGATGCACGTTTACTTCCAAGATATCGACGTTTAAATGAGCAACTTTCATTCAGCAAATAGTCGCGTTGAAGAGGATGGTGGTGCCTTTGTACGCGTACTTTGCGCACAAACCCCACGGCTCTTCGCGAGCTTCCACGCGGTGCGGCTCGTTCGACAAGAAATCGGCGGCCTCCTTTCGATCCAACGAATGCCTCACCTGCAAACGAGCGATCAAGACGCCCCCAACCGGCAGCCAACTCGCATCGAAGGCGTGCAGTTTGAAGGTCAAGCGGGCGATCGCCTCGTTGTTCTCTTCGGCCGCCTCCACGAGGGCCCGTCCGCACCCCAACAACTCGCGAGCCAATCGACGGAATTGTTGGGTGGTCTGAACGAGCGTAGAATTGCACCGAACACCCAGCGAACGAACCATTCCGTGCTTCTGCAAGTAAAACTCAAGCTCAAGGACCAGTCGGAAGGTTCGGTTGATCGTTCGGAGTGCGCGCAGGGCGTCCGCGAAGAGCGGAACCACTTTGCGGGCTTCTCGCTGAGGAAATTCGGCAAGAGACGTCCATTCGATTCGTTCGATGCAGTCGTTAGCCTTCAGTCTGCAGCAAACATCGGTGATCATGAGCAACAAGAGGAGGAAACGAACCTCTTTTAAGCGCCCACCTGTTCAAAGTCGCTGAGAACGCTTTGAATTTCCAGGACGCGAGCGGGCACGCGGAAAACAAAGGGCAACACTGAAGAAAGAAGCGGTGAGCGGAAGAAAACCAGACGAAAGAGTACGAGCTTTGTGGCGCCATCCCACCAGCACGAAGCGGTCGAGCGGCGTCGTCGATCGAAGGAGCGGCGCGAAGTGCTGGGGCCGGCACGTCTCGAGCACTCCGAGCTTCCCTTTCAACACGTCCAGGGCCTGTTTGTCCAGCGGATAGCGAACGTGCGGCGAACTCACATCCAAGCGCACTCTCGAGATGCGCGGATTGCCTGCAAACTTCGAGGAGTTCCCAAAGAAAGCGTGTGGCTCGCCGCTGACGGCCGCCCAGACGCGCTGATGCCGGCGGAGCTCCTCGCCGATGGTGAACGTGTCCTCCGCGTCGTCCTGCTCCTTGTCGTCCCCGTTGTACGGCCGCACACAAATGAAAGGCGCGTTCCCGACGAGCGAAAGAAGAAGCCCGACGTCCTCCGTGTGCTCGAAGAAACCGGCGATCGCCGGCACGCACTCGGCTCCTTCGATGTAAATTCCTTGCCGATCGAACGAAACGGCGAGTGTCGCTCTCTCCCGCTCGTCTGCAGGGAGAGGGAGGCTCGAAGAAATGATCCAAGAAGCGGCGACCGATGAGAAGAGTGCGCAGTCGGCGGAGGCGACGAGCGGCCGCCTTTTGCTCCTCCGACTCAAATACTTCCTTCAATTGAGCACCCGGGATTCCACAAAGAGGAACATCAAGCCGGCCCGGATTCGTGGACCACGACCGCCGTTCATTCCGCGCGAACTGAAAAAAAACGAGTGGTGAGAAACGAGCCGCTCGAGGCATTAGACGGGCATTCAAAGCGACCCCTGACAACGCGCAAGTAGATTGGAAACTCCGGAATCCTGCAGGTTTCAAGCAAACGATGCACGTGTTTTTGGATGCCTGCCGCATGGAATGAACACCGCGTGGCCCCTTTGCCGTCCGCTTATCGCTGAACCCGCGGGCTTTGTGCTCGTTTGTTTGCTCTTCCGGGAATGATTCATCTCGGCGGAGTTCTTTCGAATGAAAAAAAGAGCGGTCTCCGCCATCGACGCAAAGCAAACTCTGCTTTGTGGAGCACATGTGATAGAGGGATTAGAAGTGCGTTTATTCGACCAATAACAAGAACAACAACGGAAATCACTCGTCTTTCGACTTGAGAAGGACGAAGCCGTCCGAATCGCTCCCGTCCGCCTCGGCCTTCTCTCCGCTGTGGGCCGCGTGTTCGGGAGCGGAGAGTTCTTCGTCGTCCAGAGCGTCGTGGTCGCATCGCTCCTGCATTTGGGCGATCACGGAGCGGAGGACGGCGGCCGCGCGGGCGTCTTCGGGCGGGAGTTCGGCGAGCAGGGCGGCGAGGTCGCGGATCCAGTCGAGTTCCTGCGGGCGGTGCGGTTTCTTGCCCAGGGTGGACAGCTCGCGGTCGATCTCCTTGATTTCACGACGAATCGCCTTGTGCCGTTGTGCCACGTCGTCCAGTTTCCAGTCGATCGCCTGCTCCGAGCCCTAAACGAGAGAAAGAAGGTGAATGGGCGGAAAGAAGCGTTCGGTTTACCTTCTTCACCTCGTGGTCGACGGCGATCCAGAAGCAGACGGTGGTGCACACGTTCAAGAGGGCGAACGCGCCGAACGGCCAGAAGCAGCCGACGAACGAGGCGGCCAGCGCGAGAACGAGCCAGAAGAGAACCACGAGCGATTTGTGGCGGCGAAGGAAGCGGAAGCTCGCCACTCGTTCGTACATCCAGCTTTCATCCAAGCAGACGGCGCCGGTGAAGGCGGAGAGGCGCGAGCCGTAGAAGAGGGTGAGCAGGTTGCCGATCACCGCGCTCGCCATCCACAGCAGTTGCAACAAGAGGAACTGAATGAAAAAGATGGCTGGAGAACTCACGTCCACGTACGACGACGGACATCCGCCGACATTCGACCAGAAGACCAGCCCGCCGCAGAAACCGTTGATGAGGGCGAGCGGATGAGCGGGATTTGTCCCGAATTCTCGCCCCAAAACCATCGGAAAGAGCGGCATTGTTGTAAGGCGACGGCTGAAACGGGCGGGTAAAACCCTGAATATTTCCGGTGGAACGTGCCGCGATTCGCGAGAAACTATTAGGACCGTTGTGGACGAAGGAATCCGACGAAAACAACATCAAACGGAAGAATCGGCGGCATTCACCGCCCGCTTGCCCGCAAACCAACGCAAGAAACACCCGACGCCGCCCAAGCGGCCGGCCGCTCGCAAGCCGAACGGGGCGGCGGGAGGGCGAAGAGCGGCTAGCGTGTGTTTTGGCGGGAGATGCGGGCGGCTTTTTGGTGTCGGCCGCCCGCTCCGCCCGCCTTCCGCTCGGTCGATCGAAAAAGAAGCGGGCGAACCGCGTGTGTTTTTCTACTTTGAATCGCAAATGCAAGTGACATCTTCCAACAACAATAACCAGCGATCGTTCTGCTCACCGCAAATTTATTCATCCATCCACAACAACCATTTCGAGGAGCACCGGCCGCGCGCCCCACTCGGCGCGACACAGCGGGCAGGTCGGAGGGGCGGGCCGCCGGCACCACTCGTCCACGCACTCGAAGCAGCCGACCGCCCGCCGACACGCCGCGCAGGCCACCGGTCGAGTCGGCGCGTCCTCGAGGCAGATCGTGCACTGGGAGCCGTCTGAAACGAGTGGTGAGTGGGGGATTTGAAGAGGCACGAACCGTAGGGCAGCGAGTTCTTTGTGACTAGTTCGATCGAATTGCCCCCGCAATTTCTCTTGTACTTTTGTCTGAGAGCTTCAATAGCATTGATGGCTTCCATCAGCACGGATTCGCTCGACCGTCCGAAAATTCGCTCACGCAGCTCCATATAGGAGATTCGAGACCGCCTCCTTATCAGTGGTCGACGAACCATTCTGTGACCTAAATCGGCAAATTAAAAGGAATTCTTTCATTGAAAAGCTTGCCTCCGCTTCGGTAGGACGTTCGACCAAGAAAAGCCGGTTGACGGTAGTTTTGACCAGAATGGGCACTGTCGCTGGGTGCAACCAAGTCGCTCACACTTTTATTTGCCCGCATGACCCCACAGGGCGCCCACGCCGCGCAATCAACGGAGGTCGTGAGATTTTCTCCAGTTCTCACGGCATCTGGTCAACTGATCGAACGTCGCATTCGCTTGAGAAAGTCAGTGAGGAGCGAGCAAATGCGAGTGGACGCAAAAAAGCCTACCAGCAAAGCAAAGGAGTCAAAACGAGTGAGTTAGTCATGAGACGAATTGCTTCAGCGTGCTCGTCGTCTCGGGATGAAACAAAAAACGGGTCTGTTGACCAACCACCCGCCGCCTGCCGAAGTGCGTCGCCCATCCCGGCTCATACGGCAGACCGCAAGTGTTAAAATCGCCCGTTGCCATTGGGTGGCCCCGTGTTCGATCACGGCTTGCGCACACTTTTTGCTCGAAGAAGCGATGTGGAAGGAGTTTTGAGTCGCGTGAAGGAGTCTTTGAGCAGAAACAAGCACGTTTTCTTCGGAGACGCCGCATCTGGGTGGGCGACGGGCAGTCAAGCGCCTTCATCCGAACGGCTGCGTGTTCGGCGGGTCGAGTTCGTATTTTTCGCTCTCGCCGAGAGGTCGAACGTCGACGAGCAGGCGGCGGACGAAAATCGCGACGCTCCGACGGCGAAACGAATCCGCTTGTCGGTCGACCGGACGGCGCCGTACGCTCAGTTCGTCCGCAGGGCAAGTGCATTCATTTGACTGCCTGATTCATCTCCTTGTTCAGAAATCCACGATCGCTCGCCTCTCTGCGGACGGCCGGTACGCGTTCAGCCAAGAAGAGACGAGCGGGCACTCCATCGTCTACGATCTCGTCCGGAACGCTCGAATGTGAGCGCCCGTCTTGTGTTTCAAATCGAAGGAGCTGTTTAGTCGCCTCCCTTGTACTTTGCAGTCGTGAACTCGACTGCGATTTCTGCAGTGGACGAGAGCTTTGAGCGGATCGAATTGGGGCGACGGCCGCACGACCGCTGCACGCGTGTCTTCACCCAAATCGCGGGGACGGGCACGCGCTGCTTCGAGGACCTTCGACCCGACAGTTCCGGTTTGTTCGCCCGTGCGGAAGTCGAATGGAATCAGGATGTAGAAGTGAGGCTGTCTCTATCATCCAAGCAAGGACGACCGCCTTTCAGCTTTCGAGTGCGAGCGTCGGGGAACGCACGTGGAGCACGACCCGCTTGAACGGAAACACTCACGACGTCTGTGTGCAGTTGAGAACTCTGACAATCTTTTTTGTACAACGAGCTCGTGGGGTCTCAACAAAAGGCGTCTCTCGGAGGAAAACACCAGCCTTCCGTCCTCCGTTGCGATCCGCGGACGCGCGAGTGGAAGCGGCTGCCGGTTGTGCACAGGGAGAGGACTCGAATCAAAACTACGGGCGGCGAGGAGCAGCGGTTGGTGCAGAACAAGAACGACCACTACGGGAAGCTCCGTCTCTACCGCCTGCTCTTCGAGCGATTTCTCCTGTGGACCGCTTCTATTCGCTTTCAGCACGCCTGACTCGCTTCTCCGCCTCGCCGTCGACGCTCTCCGTCAGAGCCGGCTGGACGTGGACGGACCGCACGGCTTTCACGCGGTGATGACGGGCGAGTGCGGCAAGAAGATTCTCCCCGCCGTCTACCCGAACATGGCGCTCATCACCGGTCGCTCCGAGCGAAGACTTCTGCTATCGTCTTTCTTTTTTGAATCAATCGTGGGGGATGACCTCGGGTTCTCGATCTACCCAGGCAGGTGGGTGGGTTGACGAACGCGGAGTAGGCGGCGTTTTGTTCACTTCCCAACCGATCGGCCGAACTTTCCGCGCCGTCTTCTGCTCCATTCCGCCGACGTGCATAAAGATGGGTGTGCACGAGGTCCCGAACCAATCCGTTTGCCACGTCTTTCGCTCGCCCACGGAGGCGGTCGGTTCGCCCGCCCTTATTTTCGGTCACGCACTCGATTCGTCCATCGGTCGATTCTCCCACTCACGGATCGACTTGAGTGCAACTCTTCGATTGTCTTTCCTGCGGTTTCTGCCGCATCCCGCGCTCCGTCAAGCATTCTTTCGACTGCCGTTCCGCTTCTCTTCGTTCGTTCGCGTGTCCTTCCCACGCCGCTGTCTTTTCTTCCGCTGCCCGCCCGCCCGTCCTGCTTTCATTTCGAGCAAACGAGCAGCAGAAAGCGGTCGCCTTTCGCGCGTCCACTCTTTTGTTGCCGCGTGCTGCTCGTGAAGGGCGCCGCTTTCCGTTCCACACGATCATCCCTCCGCTTCAGGTCGTCCGAATGGCGGGCACGAACGAGAACGGCGGGATTGGATTGCCCGCTGCCGAGTCCAATGAGCAGGACGCGGCCGAGCAGCCCAAGCTGACCGCCATTCCACTCGAAGATCCGTGGACTCAAGTCTTCTACCAGGCAAACGAGATTCCGTCCCACCACTCCCCACTCATCCGTTTCGTTCAGGAAATGCGGACGGCCAAGCTGTCGCCGGACGGACGGTACGCGTTCTTCTTCCGCCGCTGGAGCAAGGCGCTGGTGATTCTCGACCTCCTCCGCAACGTTCGGACGTGAGTCCTCCCGCCTTCCGTCTTCTTTTCATGCTCTCCTTCATTCCAGGATGTTCCAGCCCGAAGACGACTTGTGTACGTGGGATGTGCAGGACTTCTTGGTCGTGAACCCGACGACCGTCATCGTGTGGGACATCTACGAACTGGCGCTGCTCCACCTCTTCATCGACGACGGGACCTACCGCGTGGTCAAGCTGTACCGCGACCTCAACTGGCGCACTTCCGCCTACGTGTTCACGGAGATCAGCGGAGCGGGAGTGGAGGTCAAACGGGGCGTGTTGGGGACCGCTTCGACTCAAGCCCTCCGTTTCGTCCGGCTGGACGTCGACGAGTCCCGGCTGCAGGTGGACTACGACGAGGAGTTGGAGAAGTCGCTCCGCAGCTTCCACTTGCCGCCGACCGGCCGCTCGGCCTACGCCATCGACCTCCACCAGCCCACCGCCCTTCGCACGTTCGACCTCGAGCAGAAGACCTGGAGCACGAACGAGCTGACCGGCGCCATCAATCCGGAGGATTCGGTTGGTTCTTCCACTGATTTCTGTTTACCAACCCGATTTCAGTGGACGGATCCGCAAGTCGCTTGGAGCGACAAGGCGGCGTTCTTCTGGGGATGCCCGAGCGACCCCTCCGGCCAGCCCTCCGCCTACCGCTGCGATCTGGAGCAGCTGCAGTGGAAGAAGCTGCAGCTTTTGCTCGACCCCGACGATCAACTCTTCCCGCTCGCCAACGGGGACGCCGGCGGAGAAAGCGGCCTTCTGATCACTCGCCGCGATCCGTGGCGCGTCAACACGGAGATCTTCCGCGTGCTCTCGAAGTGAGTCCTCCTTCCGCTGTTCACTCTCTTCGCTTGCAGGACGCCCGACTCGCTCCTCCGCCTCTGTGTGGACGCGCTCCGGAAGACTCGAATCGACGTGATCGGACCGGAAGGCTTCCACGGGATCATGAGCACCGAGTGCGGAAAGAAGATCCTGCCGTCCGTCTACCTCAACATGACGCCCATCCCGCGTTGCTTCGACTAGTGGCCTTCTTCCTGATCGACGCGTGCCTTCTTTCAGCGCGTCTTCCCTTTTCCGTCGTGTCTGTCCGTTGAACTTCGGGTCATGAAATGAGAATAAACCGTACATCGACCATCAGACATGCGCGAACGTGCACAGCATGTCCCAGCGCCGGCATTTTGATGAGAGAAGACGATCAACAATTCTCCGTCTTTCCGCTTGTTTACAACCGCCGTCCGCTCGGCCGCCGCCCGTTCGCTCGGCCGAGGATCGCGACTCCCGACTGGGCGCGTTGTAAAGTGCGAGAGCGGCGACTCCCGGGCCGGCCTCCTTTTTTGTCCGCTCGGCGCCGAGTTCTCCGCGGCCGGTCGGGAGCGGCGGGTGTAAAAAAGGCGAGCGGGCGGCAGGCGAGACGAGCGGCCGAGCGGTCGGCTTTTCATTGAGGTCTGTGGGGATCCGGGAGCTCGGCATCTCCTGTTCTTCCTTCCTCCAGTGGACGCCCATTTTTCTACGTAATGGTATCAGATGAAGCGTAATGCTCGAGCAGTTCGCCCTTTAGACGAGGATTCGATGCGCGGAATCACCACTCAATCGACGGATGAGCAGACGAGCGGAGCCAACTGAAAGGTCGGTTTTGATGGGGGCAAGGGCGTGCTCGAGTGCGCGGGTTGGACGTGGCGGGCGACGGGAAAAATCGATCGATCGCTCTAGGTCGTGGAATGATTGAGAAAAACAAACAGAACTCGACTAAAACATGGTTAAAACACTGATGGCTGCTTTCCACTCCAACAATCAATCGATGCGGAGTAGCCGAACGCATACAAGTGTCTCTTACTTAAACTCCAGCCGTCACACAAGTGCTGCGCAATAAGCGACGTCGTGCGGAATTTCGATTGTCCTTGGACCGAACGTGTAAGTTTAACTGGATGCAGGCATTTTCACGTAGCTCTTCTTCGCCACTCGCAACGAAGACGGAATTAAACGACCTTTCAAGCAAAGAGCAGTCGAACTGGCTCGTGTCAAGCAGTACATGAACGGAATCCTACTCTCCACTACTTCCGATCCTGTCAAGCATTGCAGAACAAAAGATGCCAAGCAACAAGAATCAAGCGTTCAACAGTGCGTCGTCTGCTCGTTGTGTTCAGCGAAAAGCAATTGAATTCTTTTCGGTCAATTCTATCTTCTTCGGAACACGAACGCTCAATGATTAGCCACTATTTCGAGCTGATCAACGGAACTCACCCGTTTTTCAAGGACAAGAACGGAATAGAAAGCAGCCGAAACTCGACGACTAATCAAACCGGAATCACGAACGAAACATCAATAATCCCGAGCAATTGGCTTCGCCAAATTCAAAGGTCACAAACGGAATTTCCTTTTGCGAAGCTTCGACTACCGTCAAGATTCGAGACCCAAAGCAGCTGTTCGACGGAATGTAGCCGTGAAAGTGCCTGTGCACTCAAAGAAGCCAGGCATGAAGTCGTGCGTCCTCTAACGTGGATAAGACGATAGTTCTTGCTGGCAAACGGTCAGGACATCGCGGAATGCGGACGGAAAGAAGGTGATCTTTGCGGAAGGAGCCCAACAGTTGCGAGTGGCAGGCAACAAAAAAAGAAGCGTTTGAAACGGAATTTTTCGTCGTGACGGCCCTCACACCATTTCAAAGAAACGAGTGCAGTCTTCCTTCAACGCCCAGCTTGGACGAATCGCTTGCCGTCGCCAAACTTTATGAGCGAGCTTCCATTCTTCTGCCTGTTCGGGTACGTTGGACGTTAAAACCGCGAGATCCGGAATTTCACCGCTTACAAGTTCTTCGTTTTAACAGCGGGGTGGAAAAAGAAGCCAATGGGCACTCCAAAAGGTCTTACGGCAAAAACTAAGAGATGCCAGTCAACGGAATTGCTTCTTCTTATGTGAAGGTTGTTACGATCGCAGAACGCCGCCGGAGGCGAAGGCGGAATAAGCAAGGACATGCTTGACCGCCGTGTCGCGGAATAAGCAAGGAAATCCTTTCTTTGAATCCATCATGCAAGTGATCGCTGCAAACAGTCGTCGGGAGCACCGATCCACTCACTCGACTTGCCGCAGCGCCGATAACACACCGATTACAGTCCGCATTCGCGGAATGTCAACCTTCAACGCTCTATGAGCACGAAAGGAGCGAAACCGGCGGAATCACCTCTGTTAACTGACACGTTCTAACGCAAACGATAAAGCGTTATTTCGCTGGACCGATCAAATGCGTCGCGGAGCACGACGCGGAATAAACAAAGGATTGATCACAAACTTGCTAATGGGCTGCATGCAGCGAGAGAACGGAATTCCACTGCAAGCGTGGCCGTCCATTGGTGATTCGGACGGAATCGCCGCTCTTGTGCGGGATCGCCGATTGAAAGCCGCTCGCACGCCCCGCCTTCTCCCCGCAAGCCACTTTGCCCGTCAGTATTTAAGCCGCTGGACGAAGCGAATAAACAAGCTGGAAGAACGGAACGTTGGAACGTCGGCTCGGGGGTCTGGAAGGGAAGAATGGGAAGCGGGTTCGAGTGGGAGGTTGAGTGGAAAGGCCAAAACGAGTCCAACCGTTAGCTAAAGGAGTGGATCCTTTTTCTCTCTTCACCCCGGAAGAACCCAGCCCCACGCTCGACGTCCTTCCGGTTTGTCCAGCAGAAAGAAGCTTGCGAAGGAGCCGCGCATCGACGTGTTGCTCCCTCCTGGAAGTTGATTCACGATCACTCACGAGCGGCAGTCTTCGAGGCGGAATCCGCAGAAACGTTTCTGCCAGACACAGCGCTTTAAGAGCCTCGGCTTTGCAATGCAATGATTGATTAGCGCAAGAAATAACATTTCGATTGTCCGCTAATTGCGGAATAAAGACCCGATGGTCTGCAACGCTCACTTCGTTTCAGCAAACAACCTGATCAACATGTTGCGGAATAAAACGCTGGTGACTCCAGCCTGTCAAAAAACACTTCTTCATGACCGCGACGACCGTTGACGCGTGGAAGGAAGCGGAGAATGGACGAGCAATCTTCAAACCATCTCTTCTGCATTCATTAAATCGGCAACAACCTGGCGAAGGAATTTTCTCGCCGACCGGCGGCAACTTCGACGGAAAGAAATCGAATTACAACAGCGCGGAATTTTAGAGACAACAAACCACCCACGGCATGGAAGTCGCTCGTGAAGACGAAAAACCGCTGCCGTCGCCGCCTTGACTGGTCGGAATCACGCTGGACGAAAGAAGGCGGTTTTGGGACACATGAGCGCTGCAGCCTTTGTTGGATCTCCTTCACGATCAGCCTGCCTTCATTTCTTGAAGGCTGTTAGACGCGGGGGACGGCCGCAGTCCCGCGTTCTTTGTGCAAAGATCGACAACGGCTGGTCCAGCGCTCGTCGAGCTGACGATGGGAACGATCCGCAATTGCGTCAAAAGGGTAGACGAAAGAATCACTAAACAAAGCGCCTTATGGGTTCAAACGCATTGTTCAGCCGTCACGTGCTCTCACAGCTGATCGGAATCGACCAACTCATGGCCAATTCTCTTTCGCTTTGGTTGGCGATGCACGAGATTTCCGTTGCAGATGGAATTTATAGCGTACGGCGACTTCTCGTGCCGAATCAGACAGGCGGTCCCCAAGAAGATGGAATCAACCGAGCGAACAAGCACGACTTTCTGGCGGAATCAGATCCTGACAATGAGAACTGCGTCGAGAACGGAATTGAAGAGCGAAGCCGCCGCTTGGCTACCATTGAGAACCAGAAATCGTCCCGTTTCTGTCTCGTTGTCAATGGGCGCCTTCATGTCGGCATCGTCGGAATTGGGCCGAAAGAATAGGTTCCGCCAACATTTGTTGAAACAGTGCAAGGAGATCGTATACGAGTAGCCGGAATTCAAACTGCTCGACTCAACGCGTTCCCAGCAATGGCCTCTTCTTTTCGACGAACAAGCGACAAAAAAAAGAACTCC
Source organism: Aphelenchoides fujianensis (assembly GCA_024699865.1). Classification (NCBI taxonomy): domain Eukaryota; kingdom Metazoa; phylum Nematoda; class Chromadorea; order Rhabditida; family Aphelenchoididae; genus Aphelenchoides; species Aphelenchoides fujianensis. Next base: position 1,435,857 of record JAMPIO010000005.1, on the reverse strand, counting down.
GACTGACACAGCAGACGCTAGCGCTTCTGTAACTCACGAATACTGTGCTCAAAGGCGTATCTCCATTCGCGGAATAAAAACAACCTTTCTCAAAGCGACCTCAACATCTGCGAAGACACGGAATGAGTTCGTGTGAATCTCCAGCCACCGATTGAAAGCGGCGACATGAATCAAAGCCGAACGATTGAGAAAGAGCGACGAGTAAAAGACGACGCCGAAACGTCTGTTCGTTTCACACGCCGTGAACAAGAAACCGTCGATAAATGGACAAAATGGACGGAATCACGTCCACTCAACAAACGAAAAACACGCAAGTAAGTGAGCCTCGTGTGGAGATCGGAGCGAATTGAGCCACTACTAGAGACAAGCGGACGGAATAGACGAAACGATAATCCAAATCGAAGCGGAATTGTAGCTTCAAGTAGCAACACAACGACCGGAATGAAGTCTCGCTGCTTACCCTCGGCAGCCTCAAATGTGATTGCCAGCAACGGAATCCCTGATGTTGTTGCCTGCCGCCATCCTCAACCACACGTTTTTTCATCCGCTCGAAACAACAGCTGGCCTTCTACGCAGTTTTGCGCGGAATGAACGCAACCGCCAGCCAGTCGTCTCGTCAAGAACTCACTTCTTCTTGAAGGCAAAGAGAATTCTGTATTCCATGGCAAACCGGAATCACTCGCTGTTTGCAGGTGCCATCATCCGACCTCAAACGACCAGCGAGTGATGGACTACGAGCGGGATGGTCGGTGAGACGAGCGGTGGCTCTGGTACGCAAACGCGTCTACTACATCTCGGAATTGGACAGCCAGCCTCGCATTGAATCACTGCCAAAAGCAGAACAAAGCAAAGAACATCGACGGAATAAGCGAGTGAATACATCGAAATGTCACTAAAAACTGTTGCGTTACATCACGGCCTCCGGAATTTCGCGCCTGTGTCAAAGCGTTTGCTGCGGAGGAAATGGGGACGTCTTTGAGTGGCCCAAGACGAGCAATGTGCATCTTCCTTCGCAAACGGTGCGAGCTTCACACATGAGACGGGTAAACGCAAAAAGGAAACGCTTACTAATCATCAGCTTTGTGAAACGAAACGACCCGCCACATCGCGGAATAAGACGGAAAGAATGCAGAAGCAAGCAGTACGGGAAACGGCAAAAGACCTACACGTTCATTCAACGGAATCAACGAGTGAATTGAACGCCGGCAGGCAAGAGATTCACACGCAGCAAGCCGTGATACAAGGAATTGACGCCCACGATGCCCGTGCTCACGGATCGTCGTCTCGTAGTTGCTAGACTACAGCCTCAAACGGCTCGTTTCGATCGATTCGGGCGGAGAAGGAAGCCGAAAACGATCTCATCGAGCGGAATAACGCACGCGCATCCAGTTCTGCTCGACGGAATTAATGCCGGCATGAAGACCCAACTCCATCCGGAATATCCGCTCGACCTCTTCGAAGGTTTCCGCGGAGAGGAAATCAAATCACTCTCCGCTTTTGACACGATCCTACCTTCTTCCTCGCTCTTGTTCGGAATAAAGTCAACACTCTTATTCAAAGGTCAACGCAATGCGGCAACCATCTGCAATACGTTCGTTCATGTGAGCCACCCGGTTTCTTGACGCCAAACAACCGAGGACCGCCTCGTGGTCTTCGAGCGGAATGAACAACAAGAAAGACAGAACAGTAACAAGGCTGACCGCAAACACTACGCATTTACTGACCCAACACAAGCTTCGATTGCCCGCAGCATCGGAATTAGAAAGAAACCCTCAATTCAATGGAGACTCTCCGCTCCAACGGTCGACTAAAGACGGCTGCAACAGGCGAGCCGCCACGAACTCAACCGAATCAAGTCTTCTCCTACGGAATAAACCGGCTTCTTACTTTTATTGTTTTTGGTGATGGGAGCGTGGGCAGGAACAGTGTTCGTCTGTCCAGTGACGAAGACAAGTTCGGCAGCAAAACCCAACACTCCGCAAACATCCGCAGGGTTGGACATTCAAAATGCGCCAACAAAAGGGGAACAGCTAGTCTCGCTGTTCGTTCTTCTTGCCTTTCCCGAATTGTTGGCGGCATCTTCTGCAAGAAGGCCGCCCGGAATTCCCATTGTTTTGAATCTCCGCTTGCTGCTCGCCGGAAGTAAAAACCGGCATCCGCTAATCGAAATGAGTGAACAGACACGCCTCGCAACGACCAAGCAGCCAGTGCGCGACGGCTCAAGGAACAGCGTGAAGAGATCACCGGAATTCGGCAACCAACACTCGAGCACAACGCAGTGACAAGCTAAAGAAAGCGATGTACGCAGAAGGAGTTTTGAACAAGAACGTCCACTGTTTGGCGCAGCGTATGCACGTGGATGTTGTGGAATAAGCAAAGTAAAACGGCGACAAACACAAGATCCTCACCGCGATGCTTTGTTTCTTTGGTCATTCAACTGGCTGTCTTCGGCAACGTTGTTCCCCAATTGTTGATCAATGCGGAATTCTACAGCTCTCAATTGCTCGTCGTCGCTTAACAACAGGCGTCTTGCGATCCCGTCGATAACCTAAACAAATGTGCAACGCTCGAGCACTTGTTCAAGAACGGATCCAGAATACTCACATTTTATCTGAAGACTTCTCGCATAGCGGCAGTTCTTTCGACCCCGCGTCAATCGATGAAGAACTTCTCTATGTACTACTTCGCGGAATTAAACACTCAAAGAGAACGTCAATCGCCGCACTTTGAAAGACGTCTCGCACGTCCAGCTTCCACCGCTGTCCGCATGCAGCAGTCGAACGGCTGCATGAACATCGCTCACGGGTTGCCGCCTGTTCACGACCGGATCCTAACGGACAGAAGGCCTGTCATCGACGAAGCAAGAACACGGGGTGCTTTTGGAAGAGTGGATGAACGGAATGACCGCCGCTTCCATTAGCAGAAACCGCTAGCCGACAGCACGATTGCAGAGAAGTTTGCAATTAAGGTCGCTTGCGTGGAATGAAGGTGAATCGAGAGGGCAACTTCCAACAGCTGGTAGACAACAACGGAATGAGAACTCGACGCCGCGGAGAGACCAGTCGAAAGAGCAGGCCGTGGACAGCTTGTTTACCTTCGCCCCTGCTCAACAAATGGCTTTCTTCGACCACTCAACGTTTACATCCGTCGACGTGCGGGCGGCGACTACGGAATAAACCGTTTCCAGTCAGAGGTCTTCTTCAACGACAAGTCAAAGAACGAACGCGTTCCGGAATTTACGCTTGGAGCAGCAAAAACCGAACGTCGATTTGAAGCGAACCGCTGCGGACAACGGCAGAAAGGCAACCCCTGCCAGCTTTTCGAACACCCCGACAGCTCCCGAGATGCCCGTCAGACAGCAGAATGCCACCTTCTACCGCTTACTCGTTGCGAAATTAGTTTGCAGCCGGCAAGGGAGGTCTTAGACGGTCCCTCCATCGGTCAATTGTTGATCAAAGAAAACAACTAACAGAAGTTCGGAATGCTTGCGCGATAAAACATGAACACGGCGCGAACGAGCAGCAAGCGCAACGGACTCTCGTTGGAAGAGCGGCGGTCGGAGCAGGACGAGAAAGCGCTGCTTCTGTTAGCGTCAATCTCGGTACGAACACTCTTTCAGCGCGTTGCCGTGTAGCTCGGTGAGCGGAATAAACGAAGAACAAACGTCCGACATCTCAAAGACTAACGGAATGCACGCGTCTTCGATCGTTTCAAGGGTCGGAATGAGAACTGCCTTCGACCACCAATTCATGGCGGAATTTGTTCCGCAAACATCGACGAGCATGTTTCACCTAATGACTGACACGACATCCACGATTCGCCGGAATTCTCTCACTTGTAGCGGCATTTGCTCGGACCTGTAATGGAAGGGCTGCCGAATGATTCAGCCGCTGACAGGACTTCGCGGAATTGAAACAAGAGATTGCAGTTGAAATGATAAGACCAAACAGAGGCCCACAAGAACGAATGCACGGACGGGGAGCAGAACTAAATGAACGATTGAGAGCTCTTTGGAGTGGCAGAAAGAAGCACAGGGGAGAGAAATCATTATTCCTCGCTGCGTGTAACGCGGAATGACCACACGCAGCCAACCACTCGACCTTCTTCGTTCACGATCGTCACCCTCAAAGTGAGCAGCCGATCAATAGTGGCCATCCTTCTTTTTTACCCAGACAGCCGCTACTTTCGTTGTCTGCCGTGCGATGTCCCCGTTCCGCGGCTTCAGCAAACAATGAAATCGTCTCGAAGCATAGCGAAGCAGCACGCGGAGCCCTCCGAAATGACGGCAGGGGAACCGCCCGGAAGAATCACCTGCTCTTCACGGCTCGACGCCTATTCACTTTCCACCAATCGCTTTTCGGACGGGCGGTTGCCGAGGGACTCACAACGAACATCAGATCCACGAGTACACGACCGCTCAGCAAGTGAATCTCGCTTCAAGCATTCCGAACGCCGTCTTCATCTCCAAGACCAATTGCTGGTGTTGAAGCAATAGGTCTGAAACTTCGCCTTCAACTGCGTCTCTTTCATGTGGTTCTCCCTGCTCCGGCCTTCTGTTTCTTCAGTGCGTCGTAGTTTTTCCGCTGGCTGCTGGTGATCGCTGGGAGTTGCGTGGTTGCGAAATGGAGTGCATCGAATTGGTGCCTCTTCTACCGATTGGCGAGCGTTCTCCACGACCACTTGCCCGTCGACTCAATGGATCGTCGGCCGGCTCAAAACTCTATCCTCATGCGCAGTGGGGTGTCCTTGCTTCAGGGCTAGCGAGACGGTGGCCGTGACGCCGTGTGGGCCGAAGAACCGCCTTCTCCCACTGGCTGTGGAAGGACGAAGGCGACTGTTTTTGTTTGCCTTTGAGGACCCAGTAGACGGTCAAGCTGCTCGTTCGACCTTCCCGAGCAGCCACTCCACACCGTTCGATTCGAAGCGGATCGTCGATGTCGCAATTGAGGAACAAACCGGCTAGCAAGTATCGCACAACAGAACGTGGCATTAGACAGACAACACCAAAGGGAGCAACAAAGAGAGGTCACTGGAGTTGGCGGACGAGGATCGGCCGCATCTCCTCGGAATGGACGGCTGCCCACGTCTTCACCCGTTGATCTGCTCGCGGAAGCCCTCCTTTCTGTTCGCTCGTTCGCATCAAGCTGAGCAGTGCGAGCGAGAAGAGAAGAAGTGGGTGAACTCGCCGGAACGCGAAGCGTTTGATCTTGAGGCGCGTAGCCAGGCAGCCGTTCTGGCGCGCCTCCGATCGTTGGACGCTCACAATCCCGTCGGCTTCGCCCGGAGAAAGACGAGCTGATCGCAAGGCGACGCGGAGAGCGGAAGCTGCCCGAAAGAGGAACGCGCACTCGATCCCGCCGAACGGCGGCCGGTTGACGGGCTGCAAATGAGTAAGAAGGTAGACGAAAGCAAGAGAAATCCGCGCCGCCGACCACTTCCGCTCGTTCAGCGAGTAGACAAGCAACTTCTTTCGGGTTCGGCAGTCGACCGTGTGCAGAAGCGCCCAGTGGATGGACGGTCGGGTGCTCGACGGTTGCGCGGGGCTCGTCGAGGTCCAGGCAGAAAAAAACGAGGTCTCTCTCATACCGCCAAAAGCCGCTCGTTTCACGTCTACCCGCTCGCCGTTCAACTCCGCCCAACCGAAACACGAATGCGGGAGAGTGTGCTCGTAGACGGCGGCCTCCGCCTCAGCGTTGAAACAAACGACCACAACCTGATCGATAGAACACCCTCGGCCATTTGATTGGAGCTTACCACAGCCTGAACACGACCAGAGTTGGGCAACAAAAGAGCCGATGACGAGCACTTCCGCCTGCTTCATGAAGGCGCGCACGAAGTGGCAGAGCGGACGAGCGGGTTGAAGGCAGAGAAGTGAGCAGAAAAAAGGACAAGAAACAGGCGTCGCAGCCTTTGTAGACGGAGAGCAACTCGGGCGCTTCTCGTTTGTAATCGCCGACCGCCGGCCTCTCCGCCCGCAGCCGAGCGGATGGGCGGAACGAGGGCGATCGGCAACCCGCCGCCGCCCCGGTTAAGAGAAAGAAAGCGGGTGGACGGGCTCGAAGACGCCGCCGCAATCGCCGAGCTGCAGCGACTCCAACCAACGAACAAACTGTCGGCTTCGCAGAAGGGGGACGCGTGCGCGTTCACGGGCAGGGCGTGACCGACAGCCCACATTCTCCATCCCTCCTCGTCTTGCAAACAACAACGAAGAACGATCTGTCAAGTTCACAACGAGCAGGCGGTCGAACTCGGCAAAGCACATCGAGCAGAAGAGAAGCGAACGGACGCCGCACGTCCGGTAGACGAACTCGTGCTTTCCGACGGGCGGCTCGTGTTGCGACGAGACTCGCATTTACTCGTGGATGGCTTGCAGAAGATTGGCATGGAGACTCGTCCGTTCGTTCTTGCACGAGTGGATTCGCCGAGTCTCCCTCTTGCTCGTCCTTCCGATCGGTCGGCGGACGAGAGAGTCCACTGTGGTGATCCGCATCGTTCACACCGATGATGTCGTCAGTTCGATTCTGACAGAGCAGCATTTTTCCCCGGTGGTGTTGACAGCGATGGAGAGAAAGCTTTTACTCCGAAGCGCTTCGTCTTTCGCTTGGCTCTTAACCGACTATTCCCTGCCCTCTGTTCTTTCCTCTTCAGACCGTGATCAACCTCTGCATAGCCTGAGACGTGAGTTCAAAGAGAGCGCTGATCAACGCGAATCTTCTTTCTTCCAGATCACTGCCGTGCGGCCCGTCGCCGTTTGAGTGAACTTGGAGGAATCCGAATGCATTCAAAAAGAATTTGATCCTTTCACCTGTTTCGACGGTCGAGAGCACGCGGAGAACGAGCGGACATTTTGACTAACCAGTTTGTTTGGTGTCCTTTACGTCGACCCTTTCCGTTTGTTGGAGCGGGCGGTAGGTTCTCGAGCAGCTGTTGAATGTAGATGAACTCTTGTGCTTTCAGCCGTCACTTCTCCGGTTCGAGAGTGATGAATTTTGCGGTGGACGTCCGCACTGCTCGTTCATTCAACCGGCTTCCATTTCTAATCTTCTCACCGCTCATGCTTCGTTCCTTGTGCACAAAAGAAAATAAACGATTGAAAATAAACGCGTGAATCCCAATCTGCCGGCGGGTTTAACGGCGTCGCCCTCTGGGGCTCGCCGCGTCCCGAACGAAGGCGCCCGCTCGTAGTCGAGTGAACGCGCCCCCCTGCCGCAAGTGGGCGCGCAACGGAGGACTTCGACCTTTCAGTTCGCGCGGCCGGCGCGTCGCGTTCCCCCGCCCGCCCGCCCGCTTTCTCCCGCCCGAGCGGCCGCCACTCGACGCCGCGCGCGTCCTCCCGCTCGCCAGTCGGCCGGGCGGCGTGTTCGGCGGAAAATTCGCTCCTTTCCGAACATTCGGTTTGTTACGGTTGGATTTCGATCCTCTCATTGATTCTTTTGCTTTCAGGTTGACTTGGTACACGTGAGGAACGACACCAATCTTGACGACCGTCTGGAATTTGGACGGGGATCGCGAGCGAAGGAGCAGGTTGGTTTGCCGTTTGAGTGCTGCTTGTCGAAGTGAACCTCTGACGGAACTAGCCGGAGCGGAATAAAAGAGCAGCGCAATCTCCAGTGAACGAAAGAAAGAACCCGATGCCAAACGAACATCGAAACGGAAGACCGGCCGCGGAAACGCGCAAAAGATTTCGAATTGCTCTTGATAGACAAACGCGCTCAAAGAACGAACACCCACCAACTGATCTACAAGAAGAAACTTTGAGCGGTAGCTTATAACGAAAAGATCGGAAGTGAGGTCGTTTTGCAGTTAAATACATGTTCGAACATGAATCAATCGTCCATCTACCGAAAAATAGTCGTTTTTTCTTCGCGCTTGGCAGATGATTTCGCAACGGAATTCCAGCTGAAACACTCGCAGCAGATGTGCGAACGACCTGAACAATCTCACTACTATCTCGTCTCCAGCTCGACACCGGAACCGACATCGGAATAGAACGTCCATCAATTCGAAGAGTTTATGAAAAATGCTGGTCCGTACCGTTTATCCTGCGGCTGCGATCCGCGAGACGACGTCCGAGACTAGTAAACAAAAAGACGGTAAGCAAAGAAGGAATAATGCAGACCCTTCTTCACAGCCTCCGACGTTACAGGTTGTAACATCTGGCCGATCGCGGAATTTTACTATCCGACAAAGACACCAGACAGAAGAAAAACCGCTTTCCCATGCCTCCTGTCAACTCCACCTCCAATCTCTGCATCAACTAAACGTGAAACGAACAACGGCTGCTTGTAGGACGCCGGAAGTGAAACAAGTGAGTTACTTCAATCAACATGAAAAGCGGTACGCACCTTTCAAACGACCAACGCGAGCAACTGGCTGACAATAACGGGCGAAGATTGCATTTTGAAGCGAAGAATGGGTCGACCAATTTCCGTCTGATGCGACTTGAGCTTCACCTCTACTCTGATCAAGTTCATTAATTAAGAAACACAACGTCTGGCCGTTCTTGCACCAAGTGTGGCCACGGAATTTACGAGGCTTCCGCTCAAAACCAAATGGCAACTTGAATGAAATCCGAACAAACCGTAGACGTTTCTTGCCGCCTGTTGGCATCACAAAACAGCGGCTTTGATCCGCGGAAAGGAAGCAATCAAAAGCAAGCTCGTTGCCTTGTGGATCAAACCTAGTTGCACTTTGTACAGTTGTGGTGTCCACCTCACTCCTTCCTTTTAACCGGCCGTTGACTAACCGAACGGGTCTCTACGAATACAACGAAAGTGCGCCTTCAACAGGAACAAGCGACCGCGGAATCGATTTCCAACATTAGAAACCCCTTGTTAACCGACTTTATCGGAATCGCTTGTGGTGCGGAATAAACGGCGCTCGAAACAACCGCTGTCACAAAGCAAAACAATGTCGCGCACCTCATCCAAAGCCTCCAAAAGAGTGAACGAGGATCTCATGCGGATACGTTTGGTTCCTTTCAGTTGCAGACATACGAAGCAGTTGGTGTCAAGCGTCTCTGTCGTGTGAAAAAAGCAATGCGCCACGCAACGTTGCTCTCGAGAATGCACTGATTCAAACGGAATAATCAACTTGAACGAGCCCGAGGACATACCGAATACACCGAAAACGAACGATAAAACAGCGGAACAAACCGAGACAGATGGTCTGCTCAACACAGAACCAAACAGTGTAAAGCCGATCGCTCAATCTGAAGAGAATCAATGCCTGCCATCACGAAAGCAGTTGAATAAAGCCGTCATCAAATCACTGCTTACAGACAAGAGGAACAACGATCAAGAGCACGGAATGAAAGTTTCGACACTTGGAACAAATCATAAACCAACCGCAGACATCGAAGCCAACGTCAGAGATTCACCAGTTTTGCCAAGCTGTGCACGGAATTGAATGCGTATTCTCGACACCTCATCGCCTGCCAATTCCATGCCCAAACAACAAACGTTCAATCGTCTATTTGCGGCTTGTGCGTCCCTGCATCAGGCCGGCGCCTGCAGCCGCCCATCAAACGCCGCAAATCTCCCGGCTTCCACACACGCGCCTTCGGTCCAGCGGTCCGTTCGGTTTCGCCGATCGGACCAAAAGAAGTAGGCGAAAGGAAACCAGTGGAAGGAGTCGACTGCCCTGCCCGTTCGTTCTTCTTTGTTTAAGCCTTCTTCTCTACGGAGCGCAGCGATCAAACGGCGTGTTTGTTTCTTCCGTTGGTGATTGTGAGGCCCAGTGAATCTCGTGTGCCCCGCGACTCCTACTTGTTGCTCTCCACACCGCCGAGTTCACGTTTGCCATTGACGAGGACCTCACGAACTCACTTCTCTGATGGAATGAGCGAGCTGAAGGTTTGTTTCACTCGCCGACCTCCTCTGCAAGCAACCGTTTTCAGCTCGACCCTTCCGTTTGTGCTCCAAACCGAGCGGCCAACTCGTGAGAGCGTCTGTTCACGCCCACTCATTGGTGAAGTCGCGTGACATCGAAATGCCGCTGCTCTGTTGACTACGACGGAGGTAAGCGCTCATCTCCGATCAAACACCTTCCTTCGCCTGCTTTCAGCTCCGCCCGGCACGACGACGAGCGGGTGCCCGAACAAGCTGCTTGCCTGTGTTTCTCTGTTAAACAAGCGTTTGTCTTCCTTGGTGTGCGTGTACCCCTCTTCTTCTCGTCGATAAACAGCATTGGGTTGATCGATTGGCGGTCGAGAGGAAGTGAGAGTCGCATCGGCTTGCTCTCGCTGCTGTTCGACCCAAGAAGTCGACATTAAACGGCGGCAGCGAATGGCGCAGTCGGTAGAGGGACGGAATTCCACGCGGGTTCGATTCTGCCAGACGGCAGTCGATGATTTCGACACGGGCTAATTATGGACCGGTTTGAGGAAGGCCGGTGCGGGAGGTTGGGTTGGACCACATGAATTAGCAAAACAGTGCATTACCATATGAGACTGCAGGCGTTCTTTTGCACCGACGAGAAGGGCTTCGCGGATGAGCGGTGGAGACTCCCAATCGCCTTCCAGTGCCGACGGTCTTCGCGCTGGACCTCTCATGAACGGCTAGCGAGTCCCGCAGCTTTAGGCGGTTCTGCTCGAACCCACTGATGATCGCGCTCGTCCCCGTCGGCAGCAGAGGTCACGTCCCTCACCCCATTCCTTTGGACACTGCGGCCGTCTCGAACGCCATCGGCGACACGCGCCTGCAGCGCATTGTTCGGCGGGGCGAGCAGGTGGGCGGCTCGCTCGTTCTCGCCCGCCACTCCGCTCCGCACTCCCCATCCAGTTCGCTTCCTCCCAGGGACCCGTGGACGGCTATGGACGAGGCATCCAGTGGAAGAGCCGACTGCCGAGTAGATGCACGGCCGGTTCTCGTACTGCCGGCAATCCCAGCCCAGCAGCTCTCTTTTCCATTCGGCCAGGTCGACGTAGGTGGACAGTGAAGCTCGCGCAGTGGAGAGACAAACAGATCGGAGCGTGAATTCACCCGCCAGTTGTTGTCTTTTCCGTGAGACAAAAGCGCCCGCCGCGCGAGCACGCGTAATCACACACAACGCGCCCCATTTTGATCCGATCAAGCGGAAAAATGCGCTTTATGAGCCGTTTGACGCACGCGAATTCGAAACGACAACCGCTCGTCCTTTAAATTTTAATCGAAAGAAATGGAGGGGGTCCACTGGATTCTCTTTCTTTGCTTAATTGCGAAACGTTTCGTTGGAAGTTCCGTTGTGTCTTTGAACGGTAGGATGAGTTGGCTTATTGCCCACTCTCACTTAACTCATGTCAGACTTTGTGTTGTCCGTTGGTGAGCCGCCGCAAGTGATGTCGGTTTGGTTGTCGACCGTCTACTCGGCCACCTTCCTCGTGGACACCCGCTGCGGAAGGCCTCGTCCCGAATGTCCCCGCTACTGCTCGATCGAACTCTTCGACTCGTCGTTTTGTTCGCTGGACTGCGCGTTCGGCGAGAGCGCGGCCTTTTGGACTCAAACCTGCGAAGCGGTGAAGCGTCGTCGGGAAGATCCGTTCTTCAACACCTCGATGTCCCGCACACTCACCGACCCGCGAAAGGAGTGGCGGGGCCAACGCGCAGCGCTCTTCGAAACGCGGGGGCAGCTCGTGGAGGACACCGTCGGGATCACGGGTTAGCTGAGTTGTGCCGTTTTCCACCTTCTCGCTTTGCAGGAGCAACCCGCACTCAAACAGAATTCTTTCAGACGGCACTCAATCGCAAACGGTGTCCGTGGATGCGGCGGTGTTCGTTGACGGGTGGCAGTGGGACGTCATGTGAGTGGGCAGACAAACAGAAACTAATCAATCAAGATTGCAGTGACGTGGAACAACCGGCGGGGTTCATTGGACTGGCGCCCGGCCTGAAGAACCTCGTGCTTCAAGCGTTCGCTCAAGGGAAGCTCGCTGCTCCGGTCGTTTCGTTCTCCGTCCTCCAGCCACCTCCGATCACGTTGGGCGCTCTCTCGCCCAGCTGCACCGACTGGCGGCACGTCCGCTCTCTCGGCGACGACCGTTGGCTCTTCCGAGCGGATCGCGTCGAGACTGCGGGGTTTGTCTTCGAAAACGAATTGGTGGGCTGTAATGAACCTTTCGATTATGTCTTCGTTCAGTTCAGGTGCAAGTAGTGTTAGACAATCCGTGGAGTCTTGTGCCGTTCGAAGTCGTGAGTTCGCTGCTCAAAAGCGGGTCCCTCTTCACGAGCGGCAGAGTTCGTTTGTACGAGTTGCTGCGTTCACTTATCGTGCATGCAGGACGAAGGCGATGAATCTTTCGTGACCAACTGCAACCAATCGCTGGACCTGAATTTCTGGCTGGACGGACACCAGTTCGCAGTGAACCTCGCCACCTTCGACGAGCTGAGGAGCGAGTGCCCCGCCTACCTCCCCTCTCCGCTCGACTACCCAGTGCGCAGGTACACGGAAATTCCGCAGTTTCTGCTTGGAATCACTCTCCTGCAATCCCAATGCCTTGCTTTCGACTACTCGACCACTTCGATCGCGTTGGCCGAGGTGTTGCAGTAAGACCGTTAGCGGCTGAACGATCGAGTGTTCGTCCATTGATTACGTGCAATAAACTCTCGTTTGGCGCGGGAACAATGATCGGCGACTCGCGGTCCGACTCTCGCCGCTTCTCTCGCTTTCGTTCGCGTTTTTGGCGTTCCGTCGGCTTGGCGGCGGGCGGCTGCTGCCCGGCGTTGATTTCCAGCGCAGTCGGTCGGAATTTGACGGTTCTGTGCGTAAGTTTCTTTTTGGTTCGTCTTTCTGTTTGTTGTAAATTTTCGCGTATGAATTCCACTCATTCAACTCCCGAATTTCGGTTCGGGACAATGGAGCGCGTGGACGAGCCGCCTGCACGCACGATGTGGGCGACGCTGAAGGAGAAATCGGCGGAAGCGATCGCGAATTTCCGGCGGACGCTCGTGAACGGCGGCTGCTATTCGGTGAGCGACAGCTTTGCGTCTTGTGTCCATTGTTTTGATTTGCAGAGCCACACGTGCCGCGTCTTGTGGTGCTTCCTCCTGTACGCCTTCTTCGACCACTGGGACTGCCCGCACCATTTCGCCCACGACTACCGCCCGTCGGCCGCCGCGGGCAGCTGGGCGGAGAAGGCGGGAGTTCTCCTTCCATCTCTTTTCAACTGATTGCCGTTGTTCAGGGCAAACTGTACCCTCCGCTCTCGTACTTGGTGGACGGCGACGTGGACTACCGGCTGGATCGAATCGGCTGCTTCTCCGTCCTCTTCGGCCTCGTTTCCTGCTGGTCGACGTCGTTGGTGATCGACAGGACGCTGCCCAAGGTGCCCATCCTCACGCTCTTCGGTTAGTTCCTTCCACGCCGCCTGTTCACTCCTTCTGCTTTCAGCCGGCTACATCGCCTGGACGCCCTTCGTTCTGTTCGTTCCGCTCGCCCTCCGCTTCGCTCACGTCTGCTGGACGCCCGACGCCTTCGCCCCGGACGAGCACGAGAAGCGGCTCTTTGTGCTGCAACTCGTGTGCTGGCAGGCGTCCATCCACTGCCTCTGGCTGGCGTTCGACTGCTGGACGCTGCACTTCGTGTTGCTCTGCAGGCGGCTCCTTCCCGCTCGTCTGCGGCCGCTCCGCCTGCCCGCCGGCCACGAACCGGGCGCTGACGCTGCGTAGCCCCGTTTCAACCGCCACTTGTGTTTACCTTCAACGTTCTTTCATTCTTCCTCGACTGTTGGCTATTCGTTTATCCACGCATAAACTTCTAATGAGCGCTTGGACTCTCACACCGAGAGATTTCCTTCCGCCCACCGCAAACCTTCGCTTTTGCCCTCTATGGGCGCGCATGACCCGCGATCCCGCCCAACCGACCTTTGATTAGACGCTCCATCGACCAAAGATCAATGACCGATCACTCTACTTTTTCACCGCTTGAGGCGGGCGCATGTGGTGACCCGACGTTCAAAGATCAGCAAGGGGATAAAAGAGCGGTCTGCCGCCCACTGCCCATCCATTCGCTCCCCTCCCATCCATTCGCTCCCCTCAACCGACTCCTCCGAACGAAATGCAATGCCGCCTGGTCGCCGGTCTCCTTCTCGTGCTGCTCGTTGCCCTCTCGTCTGTGGAGGCCGCTCCGGTGAGTTCGCCCGTCCGTCCGCCCTCCTCACCGGTCGTTGCAGAAGTCGATCGGAAATCCGTTCGCCTCGTCGCTCGGCCGCCGCGCGGGCGTCGCCGTCGCCAAAGCGGGCGGCAAACACGCCGCCCGGCAGGCCGCCCGCCGCGCCCGAACGGGCGTCCGCTCGAGCGCCCGGCAGGTCGGACGGCAGGCCGCCGCTCGTGCCCGCAACGGCCTCCTCGGCTGAACGTTCATTGCTTGTTGTTTGTTGAAAGGAGAGAATAAACGAGTGATAATAAGAAGCGGGCGGTCGAGAGCAAGTGGTGTTGGCTGTCCCTGCTGAACGCGTGGAGTTGGGAACAAACAGGACTTGTAGAAAGCACACGACGAGGGATACAAAAAACGGGCGAACTCCGAACTCGCAACCTGCCTCTACATCTCGGCAAAACGCACCAAAGTTTCGAACCAACAACGGCAAAAAGACGGTGGAGAGCGTCAAACGTCCACAGTTGCTGGTGCAAAAAATTGGTGACAAGAGTGGGATTCGAACCCACGCCTCCGAAGAGACCACGACCTGAACGTGGCGCCTTAGACCGCTCGGCCATCTTGCCTTGCTTTCGGTACGCGCGAGGTCGGGGCAGAGTCGGCGGCGAGTGGTTGAAATGCAAAGCTCCCGTGCTCGAGTGGTGAGCCGCGTTTGTCGCTTTGTTGGCTGGAGCAATTGCTCATTGCGGATTCACTCTCTATCACCAATGCTCACTGCTGCTTTCTGCCTCTGGACCGCCGTTCCGGGGAAGGAAGAGTGGTCTGGTTTAAGACTTCTGTTAGCTGAACAACTCGTCGAATATGGGCCGGTTGAGGAAAGAGCGACCCGTTCTGTCGGCCGCGAACCGCTCCGTCCAGCAACGACTTCTTCGACAACCGCCGCCTCGCTGTTGAGCGAACGGCGGGAACGGTTTCTTCCGCCGTTGATCAAAACAGTCGGTCTAGCCCAAAGTTCAGGGTACCCGACTTGCAAGCGAAGATGCCGCCCGAAAGACCTAGTGATGATTGGAAGTCCGTTCGGCTTCACAGTCCGACTTTTCCCTTGCAAACCAACAGCTGACGAGCGAAAGGCTGTTCGATCGAGGCAATCGTGGTGACGCAATGTGTGAACTCGCGTTCGCCACCGCTCACCCACTCGAACAACGCGCGTCCAACTACCGCTCCTCTGCCGGTCGAGCTGTTGGGCGCTCGTTTCTCTGCAGCGGGCTGCTCGCACCGGACGAGTCCACTCGGTCTGCACCGTCAGCTTTTGACCGACTCGCGGAGCAAGCAAGGCGGCACTTCTTTCCTGGTGGTCGACACCGACTCCCATCCATTCAGCTTGTTTTCGCAGCTCAACAGTACACTAGTTTCAGCTCGGAGATGTCGAACACGCCCGTTGACTCGGGAATCTTTCAGCTGCTCCCGTCTGCTGAAGACTCGGATCCCTACCGCGAACAACCCGCCGAACGCGAGCCGTGGAACCACTTCGTCCAAGAGGTTCCTTTCAACGACGTCGATTTCTATTGGCTCTTCGACCGAGAGACGAGTGTCCTTCGGTTCTCGACGGACGGGCGCTACGTGTACTGCACCGACCCGTCCAAACGCCTAATCGTCGTGCTCGATCTCGTCCGCAACACCCAAATGCAAGTCCCCTCTCTACCGCCTTCTTTCAACCGTTGGCTTGCAGCCTGTTCCGTCCGAAATGCCCGACTTACGGCGCCCTCCAGGATTTCGAGGTCGCGAGTCCCACAGCGCTCGTCGAACGGGACAACGACCGCTTGTGGCTGCTCCGTTTGCTCGTCGAAGAGCAGCTCTACGCCAGCTTCGAACTGGAGACGCGCGGCGAGCGGCCGACCTACGCGTTCGCCGAGATTGCGGGCGGGAACTGCGGGCGGCTTCTGCTCGCCGGCTGCTCGAGCCGCCTTCGAGTCGTTCGGCTGGACGTGGACGGGGGTCGTCTGCAAGTGATCGGAGAAGTGCACCACGCGAAGGCAGACCTCGCCTTCCGCCGGGCAGTCTGTCCGTTCTGCATGTCCTCGAACTCGCGAGCGGCCGGTGGACCCACCGGAGTCTGCTCGGCGAGGGACCGGAGAACGTGAGGCCGAGGGGAAGAACAGCAGGGATCGTCCGCTTTCAGGTGCGCCTTTCGCCGTCTTCTCCGCACGACAAGTTCAAGTACTTCGTCGAGCGACAAGTGGGACCCCTCCCCGGCGGCCTCTTCCGCCTCGACACGGAACGCTGCGAGTGGAAGCGGCTGCCGATCGAGGCGGACAGCCCCGAACAGATCGTTCCGCTCTGCAACGCGGAGAGCGGCGAGGACGTCGGCTTGATGCTCCTCGTCAGGGGCAGAAAAGCGGGCCAAAAGAAGCTCTACCGTCTGCTTTTCAAGCAAGTAGCGCTCATTCCAGCCGCTCATTTCTCGTTGCAGGACGCCCGACTCGCTCGTCCGCCTCGCCGTGGACGCTCTCCATCGCTGTCGCCTGGACGTGGACGGGCCGGCGGGCTTCCACGCGCTCATTAGCCGAAAGCCCTGCTCGACGATCTTACCCTCTGTCTGCTCCAACATGACGCCCATCCCCCGCCGCCCCGCTCGCTCGAGCGGGGCCTCTTTTCTGCCCGCTTTACTTGTCTCGACTTCAGGGTTCACTTCAATAAAAGCACTCGTTTCTCAAGTGGAGTCACAAAGATGTGGAGGGTGACCGATATGAACTCGCCGGCCCGCTCAGTCGGACAAGATGCTTTTGCTCAGAGAAGCAAAGGGCAAAAAAGGTCCCACTGCCCATTCACCTGCTCGAAAGAAGGCGTCAGAGAGGTCGATGAGCAGCAGAAGCGACATGCGCGGGTTTCTCGACCAGCTGCCTCTTGCGTGCCGCTCGTGGCGCTCCTAAAAGCGCTGATCACCGGCAAAAATCAAGTCCATCTGCTGGCCGAACGGTCGACTCGACGCCCTCTCGACAGTCCGCCAGAACCCCGGTCGACGCCCACTCCCATGCCGCTCGCGCTTCGCTTTCTTTTGACCGGTCGACGGGCGCTGGTTGAGAAGGCAATTGATGTGTTCACTCCCGCATGTTCTTATCTGCCCATCACTGCTATAAAACGGGCGGCTCCGTCCGTCGAGCAAACAAAAAAGGCCCCTCCATGAGAAAAAAAGAGCCCGCGGCGCACGAACCACACGAGCGCTCCCGCCGCCCGCGGACACGAGCGAGTGGCGGCCGGAGCGGGTCGCTCTTTTCGTTCCGCTCGCTCTCTTTTCTTCTTTCTGCTCGCCTCCGCCGCCGGCCGCTCGCCGCTTCCCGTCCGCTTTCTGGCGGTTTGCGGCCGAAATTTACGTTCGCTTTCCGTCGATATCCGTCGCTCAACTTCGATTCTCGGTTCTATTCGCCCATTTCTTGTCGCTGGACATGGCTACCGATTGATTGCGGTGGGATTTGGTGCATCGGATGGAGATTTCGAGTGGAAGCAGGCCGGTTTATCGATTTTCGACGCGTTTTTCTCGTTTCTGCCCGCTTTTCTCCGAACGCCGCGTAAAATCGATACAACCGAACTGCTCGCACTGGAATTGACAGTCTCGATCGGAATATTCCCTTCCACCTGCCGATAGACTCCCACATTGTGACCGCATTCAACCGATTTTAACGAATGCCCTCACATTCTATCCACTTTAACTAATGCAATGGAAAATGGCATCAATTGCGGGTTTTAACATTTCTACGCACTGGATCGGGAAACACAACAATGGATTTTGGTGGAAGAAAGCGCGACCAAGAAGAAGGCAGTGAGTAGAACGACGGTTTCAAACAAAACTTCGAGACAGCGCAAGATGTGCAGCTAAACACTTCTTACTGAAAAACTCATGGGCGAAATTTCGACTCCGCCTTGCGGCATAACTCTTCGAAACAAAGTAACGGCTTCCGACGGTGCAACCAGTGTTTGAAAAAAAAGAAACCTAGTACGGAATTGGCGATTGAAACATGCTTGCTAACGCCGCGAAGAAACGAGTCCGTTCATCCGGCTAACCAATGAACCAAGCCCAGAACCTTTTTTCACTTGCCGTTAAAGTTGCTGAATTGCAATTGAAAAGCGATTCGACCGACAACCCGATTTTGTTCTTCCATTCAAATGAACCCGTGAATTGTGAGTCGGCGCACGAAAATCTTCGGAATCGAAACCCACGCGGAATAACCGAACAAAACCTGCGCAAAGAAGCTCGTTGAATCGCCATGCATCTCGTTCGATTCAGATTTGAAGAAACCATAGGCCGATTGTAACAAAGAGTGAGTAATTGGTTTCTACTCGTCAAAGCTATTCAAGCGACTAAGACAAAATGAAATAACGGAATAAAAGCCGAGTAATGCCGACCGCTCGCCTAAACCGCCTTCCGCAAACCAGCAGAAAAGGCGGCGAGGAGTGGGCTGACCAGAAGATCCAAAGAATGCTCGCTCGTGTACGCGGTTGTTCTTAGTATCAAATTCGGCGGCAAGCACGTGTTTTTAACAGAATCGGGCGTTTGTTTGGCTCATTCTTCATCAATGAAGATCAAGAGCATTGCTTTTCGCGCAAAACAGAAAGATTGTCTGCCCTTATTCTTTGGCCGGGGTTGGGATTCAAGTGTTGCTCACCATTCCTTCGTGGCTTGACTGATGGCTACGAAATGAGCCCCATCTAACACTCGAACAATCAGTAGCGCAGAAACACGTTAATTTCGGAATTGGTAGAGTGTGCAATGACCCTTATCAGAGAAAAAACGCACTCTCGACTTTCACTTTCGAGCTGCTATGAAATCAACAACCCGGCCCTTCAAACTGAACACCCGATTACTCTTTTTTGCTTCTGGCAGCGGTTGTCGTTGCTCTTCAAGTCCCACAAATTCTTTGCATTGCGAACATCAACGTTCTACAAAGTCAAGCCGCACCGGGCTGCGGGAAAACGGAATAAAGCGTTGGTTAACGCGCGTGGTTAAACAAAAGGCTCTAGCGGCACTCTTTTCTTTGCTTGAATAAAATGCTCCCCAAAGGCACTTCTAACGGAATTAGTGTTTGACCGAAACTTATAACAACAAGAAAAAATATCATTACTCACATCAACAAGGACAAAATAAAATGTTCTCCGACTAACATACTACGTCAAAAAGCAATGGCTTGCCTTCAACTCGACAATGAAATGAGCAGCAACACCACGCAAGCTTCAACGCTCGTCCATCCAAACGTTCGGCACGTGCCGAGTCCCTTGTTTTAACACCTCGAGCACACTAAGCAACCGCCAACTCCTTCCAAACTACTCGTTTAAAAGAACCCCCAACAGCTAACGGCTCGCCGCTGTTCGGCCGTGGGTATACCATGAAAACGGAATAATCAAACCCGAAATGACAGGTACTAGTTCGGAATTTGCCGACTGCCTGCAGCAAACGACGGCCGAAAAAAGCGAACATCCCTCGTTCTACAAACCTGTCAACGATCGCTCTCATTGATGCCGGAAATCTTCGTCACGACAGCGCTTTAACCGGGATTTTTACTCGCTTTTTTACCGAACGTCGGGAAACGATCGACCATCTTGCATTCACTCATCTGACCCAGAAACCCGTCCGCACGCCCCAGCCAATTAGTAGAGCGTATTGCTTTTCTACGAGCAATCCAAGTAAGCGTTTACTCTGCTCGGACAATACACGGAATAAACCTGCCTCTGTCTGCAAACAACAACATGAATATTATCTCTACAACAAAGCCCACATTGGGGAATAAATCGACCCACTGCCAGTGGCTGAACGAAAAGAAAATCCACGTTTGATCGAACATCTATTTGCTTTGAGTGCTACGGCCAAACACTTGCGGTTAGGCTTCACCACTCGTAGAACAGACCGCAGAAGAACCAGAAAAACAAGCACACAAAAACGCGGGATTTAAAACTCAAACGTGAGATTTTCCCAGTCGAAATAATAACTACTGGACAAGTGCCGTGTCTTAACGAATTGAGTTGAGCTCCCAACGTCAATCGATTGCTGCAAGAAGATGGGGAAACGGAGGATTAGCCTGGGCGGAATTTCGCGTTGAAAGCGGCGTGCTCTTTTCGGGGATTTGTTGATTGAATACACCATCTGAACACCAGGGAATCAAAATCATCTGACAATGACGAAGATGACTTGAACGGAATCGTGCAAATTACCAACGTTGCGCTGGGAAGAATTCGTGCTAATCCACGGAATGAACATCCCTTCGTCTGCGCCAAAGCAGAAAAAAAAAACCGAAAACTTCACCCGTTAACGACTTAACCTGGCACTCTCCACAAACGAATAAATATCGTGGCAAGCAATTAAGCGCGACACGGAATTCGGCGCGCCCATTGCACCGCTCGACTGACAAAAGAGAAAGTTCTGCCCTTCACTCTGCGGACTCCGAAGCGCAACCTAATTGACGAAGTGGGTTCCGCAGGTTGATTGGAAGCTCGCGATCCAACAACAGAGCGAGCGGTGAAAAACAAGACGGAAAGATTCTTATGGTCAAGTACAAGATATCGGAATCGACGGAATAATCTGCCCAGCTACTCAACCCAACGACAACCTGAAATAACTCGAATTATTTCATCGCTCAATGTAAAGAATTCCGATCAGGTTTTCTCGAAACACCCCACCGCTCAACCACGCCGACATCCACCGACCACTGCACAACACGCCCGTCAACAACAGCACGCGAATGGAACAGGTGTACAGAGTGCGGATGGAAAAGTGGGAGCTGCAGTTCGAGAAGGTTTGTGGCTGCATGCTAGAGGTGACGACGACGGCGCTATTTCTTGCAGGCTTCACTGACCGCAGCAGCAGTCAGCTGAGTGAGCGAGGAATCCGATGCGTTCATCCTCGACCTCCGCAGCAGTCTGCCGCTGTTCCTTCAATGACCGTCTGGCCGCTTCTTCCGTTGATGTTTCATCTACTCGCCGTGGCTGCGAAAGAGATCAATAGTCGGTTTGCTTCACGCTTCTCTCGTCAGCTGCTTTCTCCGTTTAGCTCCACACCGATCGTTTCGGAAGTGCTGGACTCGACGAGACGGCCGAAGGTGAGTCGTGCTTTCGGCGATCAGTTCCCTTCAACCGCCCGTTTGCAGGCTCGTTTTTCATCGCTCAAACAAACGGTCCGCCTTCCTCTCGATCGCGTGTTCCGTGCGGACGTCGAGTGAAACGAGCAGAAGGACTGAGAGCAAGTGCATTCATTTAGGCGGTCTACCGCCAGCCCCACCAAACTCCCGTCTTGTCCATTCCACCCCTCATCAATGAAATAAACAACCGCACTTGCCTGCGTTGACCGAAATGATCGGCGTTTCGCAGCACACTGGAAAAGACCGAACCGAATCGACAGAAACCGCACGCAACGGGCAGGCGGGTGTAAAAGAAACGTTTCGCTTGGCTCATTGATCACTCACCACCCTTCCGCTCTGTCCGTTAAAAAGCGAGAAACTCGCCAATTAGAAATCCCAGCAGGATGCTCGTCCGCCACCACGCGCCCGCCGAGTTCCCGGAGTTGCGGCGGCGAGTGGAGGGGAACGTGCGCCTGCTGAACGTCTTCTGCGTCCTGAAGTTCCACGCGGACGGCTGCTTCGAGGACGCGCTCGTGAGTGTGCGCTCGGCGTCGCCCTCGAGCTGTTGGGCGGCAAGAGGTGAGTGGGGGCATTGGAATGACCGCCCTTCTCCCCACTGCTGCAGTCTGACCGTCGTGCTGCAGTCGGACTCGAACGAGCGGGCGTTCGTGCAGGCGGCCGCTCGCCGGATACTCGGCAAACTGCAGGAGACGCTGGAGAAACATGCGGAGGTCGTCTTCTCGGCGGTCGCCCCGCCCATTTCAATCGACCGCCCGCTTGCAGCCGGACGCCCACTTCGACGCCGTCGGCAGCCACCCGCACATGCCGGTGGACGAGTCGGCGGTCGTGTTCTTCGCGGACGGCGAGCAGCGGGAGCGGCTGGAGCGGACGCGCCTCGAGCTGCCCGCCGGCTTCGAGTTCGTCGAGCTGCCGGCGGCCGCCGTCTGCGCGGAGGTGATCGCCCTCCGATCCGCCCACCACGAGGAGGTCATCGCGTACGGCCCTTTCCATCCAATCCAATCATCCCTTTCTGCACCTCGAAGATCGCCCACCTGCCGGCCGGCTGACGAGCTACGCTGTTCTCCGTGCGCGGGGAACAGAAGAGTTGGGTTTATTGGGGCGATACGAAAGGGGAAGCGAGGGAAGGATGCTGTTGGTCTTCGAGTGCGTGGGTGAGTGGAGCAATTGCACCTACTCGCGGTGGGGGCCCGACCATTCCCTCCGTTGTGGCGTAGTCGAACTGACGGCCGACCGCATCGGGGCGGCGGCGACGAACGGCGATGCGGGCGGGCGGGCGGAGCGCCCGCAATCGATTGGGCGATTCGGAGGCGGATTTTACGCGACGACTCGGTCGCTCGCGACAACGCGACCAACGACGGCACGAGGCTCATTTCCATCCTTCATCCACCGCGAAGCTCGTGGAGCAGCGGCTGGCCCAACCGGCCGGCCGCGCCCTCTACTCGTGGACCGAAGTGCCACCAGCCGCCCAGTCTACCGCTGGATCGCCGCACGAAACACTCGCAGGAGAGGATCGTCTTCATCGAGAACTAGCCGAATAAACGGAGCATTCGTGCAGTTTATTCGCCGTCCATTCCAAACAGTCAAGCGGCCGTCTACTTTTCGCGTCGTGCTCGTCGGCGAACTTCCGAAGAGCGGGCCCTTCCGATCCCCTGGCGGCGATGAAACGAGCCGCTTTTGCGGCTCAACGATCACAATCGAGGGATGGGCGTCATTCCGGCGTACAACAAAGGGAAGACGCCCTTGCACGGCCCGTCCATCACGCTGCGGAACTCCTCCTTCCCGACCACGTCCAGGTTGTGCCGTCGGAGAGCGTCCACCGCAAGACGGACGAGCGAGTCGGGCGTTCTGCGACGGGAGTTTAAAGAAAGCACTATACTTTGGGGTTCACCGGAAGAACAAACGGAAGACCTCCATTCGACCAGAACTCTCCTCTTTGGCCAGAACCAACAATCCACCCGCTTCTCCGCTTTCCTCGTCCACAATCGTCGAAGTTCGGCGGACGTTGTCGGAGACGATCGGGAGTTTTGTCCACGCGAGTTGCCGCAGAGGAACACGCGATCTGCCGCCCGAGCAAACAAGCAGTCTTTCAACTGCAATCACAAGAAATACCCTGTCAATCGCTTTTCCAACCTACGCGGCCGACGTCTCCGGTTAGCTTCTTTGTGTTCCACTTTCGTCGCCCGATGTCAAACAAGTGCAGAGAGTCCAGCTCTTCGAAGTCCAACGAGAGGCCGAACAGCCACCGACCGTCCGCACTCAAACGGTTGTCGCGATCGTCCACTATCCGCTCGACCCCGTCCTCCTTCTAACGAAGACTGTCCACATCCAAACGAACGAATCGAAGCTCCGTCGTGTTGTTACAATTGAGGGCCGTTCTGTGGACTTCCACTCCCGTCCCGTCGATCTCCGTGAAGACGTAAGCGGGGTGCCAGCTCGATCGGCGTTCCAATTCGATCGTTGCAAAATTCCCGCTCTCGACGTCCAACCGGAACAACCACAACACGTGGTCTTCGAGCACGATCGCTGTTGGGCTGACCGCGGCAAAGTCCCGAACCTCCAACTCCTCTGCAAAGAGCCGCAAGAATGCCGAGTGTGAAGAGGAGCCGTGCATTTGAGTGTTGCGAACGAAATCGAGTACTTGAAGCCGCATGTGCCTGTCGAGGAGCAGGAACACGAGCCGACCGTCCGGCGAAAGACGAACACGCGGCCACTTCTAAAGAAATCGGAGAAAAGGAATGCTAAGACGCTCGCCTTAAAGCAGAACTCGTTGATGGGGTTCAGTCGTTGGGGCAAAGATGTCCTCGGTGCTCGTCGACCAACGAGGAGCTTTCCGGTAGGCGCGTCTAAACCTGCCAGAGCAATGTCGCAGGCTGTAGCATTTCGTTGAAACCGTGCACACAAATCCCATTTCGTCGAGCGGGAAAGCCGGAGATTTGACCACAGGCAGGCAGTGGCCGCTTGTGAGTGCGTTCGGGCGTCGATCGCGGCGAGCAGAGACCGCCGACCAGCCGCCCGAATTCCCGCGCCGTCGGGCTGCTCTTTGGTTTGTTCGCCCGCACAATCTTCTCCCACATTGCGCTGGATGCCTCGTGGTCCTTCGAATCGGTGGTCTCATTAGCCGCGTTGAGAGCGGAGGACGCTCGAATTCCGCAAACTTGCATCTGTGCACTGTTCAAACGATCAGAGAAGGGGAGGCCGTTTGCCGCCTCGCGCCGACTCCAGTCGCTCCTCCCAGTTCTTTCGCGCGTCTGCGTTCCGTTCGCTTGGCGGCGAGCGGCGTGGTTTCGGGCGAATTTCTTCCCGCTAATCCACCTGTTGATTCCCGAGTTCAGCTCGTCGAATGAACCGCGTCGACCGCCTGCTCCGGCCGGCCCAATGGACGGCGGAAGTGGTCGGGAATCTGCGGCGTCGATTCGGGGAAGGCGGCGTCCACGCAGTGAGTTCCCGCCCTCCGTCTTTTCGATTGATTCCAGCGTGTTGCAGAGTCACTTGCCCCGCACGATCTCCATCTTCTTCTTCATGGCTTCCTGCGGTTGGATGCGCCGCCCGTCCAGCGGGGGCATTCGGTCGAACGAAGTGGTGCTTCCTTCCTCTTGTTCCCTTTATTCGATTGCTCCTCTCGCTTCAGCCCCGAATGGACCCGCCCGTCTCCTACGTGCTGGACGGCGACGTGAACAACCGCGTGGATCGAATCGCTTGCTTCCTCGTTCTCGGCGTCGCTCTCGTCTACTGGCTGGTGTCCTTTGCGGTGAACAGACGGCGGCCGAGACTTTCGGTTGTCACGCTGTTCGGTTGGCCGCTTCCACACCGCCAGTTTACTCTTTCTGTTTGCAGGCGGCTACCTTTCGTTGGTCCCTCTCGCTCTCCTCAGTCCGCTCGCTATCCGCTTTGCTCACGTCTGCTGGACGCCCGACGGCTTCGCTCCGGACGAGTTCGAGAAGCGGCTCTTCGTCCTGCACCTCGTGAGCCTCCAGCTGTCCGCCCAGGGCATCTGGCTGGCCGGCGACTGGCTGCTGGTGTACGCGGCGGTGTGGTGGCCGGAAATCGAGGAGCGGTGGCGTTCCACTCACACGTTCTCGCCTCTCTCGTTCTTCGATCGGAAAACGAACGCTGCCGACGTCTAATCCGTATTCTTGGTTGTGTTTGCATCGTTGTTTACTTGTTTGTTCGCGAATAAACGGCTTGCGGACAGTTGCAGCTTTACTCGCGTGGAAGAAAACAGAAGGGAAGAAGTGTGCGTGCAGTCCGCAATTTACTCACCTTTTTGTCGTGTGAATTCGAAGCGGTCGACTCACTTGCGCGTTCCATCGGTTATCCGGAAAGGTGAGCAGTTCATTATTCCCTCGTCTGCATCTCGCTTTCAGAATATCGGCGAGGTACGGTTCTCAAGGGACGGGCGCTACTTGTACACGCACGACAGCCAAGCCAATGCTTTCATCGTGCTGGACCTCGTCCGCAACACTCGAATGCAAGTCCCCCGCTCTCGTTCGTCCAATGCCCGCTTGTTTCAGCACGTTCAAGGGCGTGTTCGCGCCTCCTTCCTGCAACGCACAAAAGAAGCTCGTGGACTTTGTGGTCGTGAATCCCACCCGCATCCTCGCGATCTCCTTCTCCATGCTCGAGTGTGGAGCGGGGGACGTTCGTGTTCCGCGAGATCGCCGGCCGGCGCGTGGACGTCCGGCAGGCGGTCCTCAACACGGATTGTGCGGCTGAACGTCGACGACGACGATTTCGCTTTCGAGCCGACCGAGCGGTCGGAAGTCCCTTCTTGCAGCCACCACTTGAGCCAAGACGGCCGGCTGCTTTTTGGGATCTCGCCCGAAGATTCGACAGCCCTCCGCGTGCTGGACATCGCGGAGAGGACGTGGAGCACGGCCGCGTTGACGGGCGACTTCCAAGAAGTGGGTTTTTCGAATGAGTGCAGAGATGGCGATTTGTTTCTTCTTTCAGCACTCCGCCGTCCACCGCTGAGACTTTGAGCGCGGCGAGTGGACGACGCTGCCGATCGAGAGCGATGGCCAGGCGCACGTTTCGTTGATCGTGAACGCGGAGAACACGCGGAAAACGAGAAGGATGTCTCGAAGCAGCAACCGATTAAAAACCGGCAGGCCGCGCTGCTCACACAAGACGGACTGTTCGGTCTTTCATCCGCACGCAATCGATCGCCGCTTGTGTTTGGAGATCAACGGCAGTTACCGCAGCTTCAAGGCGGAGATTCACGCGACTTTTCCGTAAAGCGCATCGATTCGGTTTAGACGAGCAGTTAGATTCAACGGCCTTGTTTGTTTGCTGTTTCAAAGCAGAGGGTTTATTCAGTCGACTGACAGGTACGGAAGGTGGGTGCAGAAGCGTTCACTGAACAATACAAACACAGAAAGAAGAGGGAAACAACGCAAAAGGAGCCCCGCGCGGAGGCGGACGGGAGCTGCGGAATCCGAATGTCGTACGTGGCCGAGAAGTTGTATTCGGCGTAGACGATCCTGTCACCCGTGTTGACGAAAATCTCGCCATGCGGTTGAAACCGAAAGTCGGAAAAATCTTGGTCGTTGGGGAAGAATTTCAGCTGAAAATGCCGTCGCTTGGACCAGAGCTTTCGGCTTCTTCCATACTTTTGTCAGTTCCGTAACGCCCGAAGAAAGATTGACGCGGTAGAACTGCCTTTTTTGTCGTATGTAAGATCTCCGTTCGAGTGAAAAGCGAAGTAAGGCGGAGGCCATGCGTTGTACAACTCCGAGAAGAAATGAAGGGCGGAGGAGAAATTGGTGAGTCTGGTTTCCAGACCGCTTTCCAAATCCAACCAGTAGACGTTCATTCGTTCCATGTCCGTGAAATTGTGAGAAGACGCGTTGCGGTAAAGCTCCTGCTCTCTCGGGCTTTGCGGACGCCACGCCAAGAAGGCGATCGAGCGGCCGTCTGGAGCGAACTGCGCGCCGCCCTCGAAGCCGAGCATGTTCGTGAGCTGAACAGCGAGTGGAAGCATCCAACAGCTCACTCACGCGTCTCGGATGGTCGAAGTCGTCCAGATCGGCGAGGGAGAGGTCGTAGTCGCCGTCCCGGTTGCTCGCGAAGACCACTCGCCGGAAGTCGGGCGAGACGGCCAACTCGCCCTCAAACCACTCGTTGTTCGTGAGTCGCTGCTTGAGCGTCCCGTAGCGATTCATGCGGAAGATCTCGTTCCATTGGGGCAAATGGCGCGGTGTTTCCATGTGATAGCACCAGTCATCTCCGTCGTCCGCACATTCTACAAAGATGTCGAGAGTACACTCCTCGTAATCGGCATCAACACCGTCGAGGCAGTTCTACGATCTCGCATTAACGAAACGACAGAAAATTGAGGACCTCGCGGATTGATTGGCGATCGGCGACGCGATCAAAATGTCTCCGTCGCCGTCGTCGCTCAGAAATCTCGGCCAGTACAGAAACGAGATTCCCGGACCCAACTGGGCGAGAGGCGTCTCTGAGGCTTTCGCGCCGAATTTATGTTCGAACACCTGGAGGTTTTCTTCTCCGATAAGGCAAAGATCAAGACGACTTACCCGCCCATACCACTCGACATTCGTGAGCATTAGCTTCTTACTCGAGCTACTCAATGGTTCTGTTGCTTGGAGTTGAATTCTGACTGTTACCTCCGGTCGCCCCAATAGAAAAAGACGTCCGGAGTGCTCAAGACCACGATTGTGGTGGGATCGCGTATGTACATCGACAATCGGACCTCCGCGTAAGGGCGAGCGCCTAAAAAGACGTGGGACGTGTGTGTGGGCAGTAGAAACCACACGCTTTCGCTGCGGCATTGTGTTGTTTCGTGCGAAGCTTGCGAGGAACAGCTGGAACTCGGCGCTTCTTTCGTTTGGAGCAACGAAGGTCACGTAATTCGCCCCGTGCAGTCTGATTGTGTCCATCTGCTTGGCTCCTTCACGCACAAGGAGCTGAACGACGAGTAGATGAGCTTTCTTTCTTCTTTTCGTGCCTCCTGGTCGCCATCTCGCAGCCGAACGGAACTCTCGCCCGTCCGCGTGTCCAATCGGGTGAAGAAGAAGCGCCCGCTGCCGTCTCGCAGGAACTTTGGCTCAAGGAGCGAGTAGGCGGGATCTTCAAGGAGCGGAGTGTCCAGCGAGAACAGTCCGCGCTGGAGATCGCCGAAGGTCGTGCGGAAGATCGCCGCCCCGTCCAGCGAGAGGATGCCCGACCTGAACGGTTACGAGCGAGAAACGAGCTGCATCCACTCACCGAGCGACTTCTTGTTGTCTTTCGGGCAAGCGGACGCCGTGGAAGAGAAGTGGGCTGTCCGCAGTCGTGTCCACCGAGTCGAAGTCGCCCACCCAACCGGGCACTTCAAAACGCACCTGAAACGAGGCATCAAAACAAGCATTGGACCGACACGCACGGTTTGGCTTTGATTCCGAAAGTAGAGCTGAACTCCGTCGGGGCCCGCAAGCGTTCCGATGCGCATGCGATCCGCGTGGAACAACCACCTCGACCACGCGGTGTGTTCGGTGCGGATTTCGACCGTTTGGTCTTTTTCTTTTGCTCCCTCGAGACTCCTGAAGATGGTTGGGACT
The DNA here is from genome assembly GCA_024699865.1 of Aphelenchoides fujianensis. Lineage (NCBI taxonomy): Eukaryota > Metazoa > Nematoda > Chromadorea > Rhabditida > Aphelenchoididae > Aphelenchoides > Aphelenchoides fujianensis. The sequence continues at coordinate 1,407,107 of JAMPIO010000005.1, read as the reverse complement.
TCGTGCGGGTGGCGTTCTTCGTGCATCGAGTCGCCTATTGGGGAAAACATGAATGATTGTTGGCTGCCGCGCTTACAAGCCGCCCTCGTTTCCTCGTCCAACTCCGCCTGATCGCACAAAGAAGGCGGACAGAGGGCGGCTTCGGTGAAATCGTCGGACATTTTCGAACTCCGCAAAGCCTGAAATTTGGACGCAAGTAGCGTACAGTAACGAGGAGAACGTACGTGAAAGACGGTGCTTGATGCGATCAGTTTCGCTGAAAAAAGGAAGCGGTTGCTGCGGGATCGTGGACGTAACTTCCGTGTCGCATTTAGTGTCTTCTTTCTCGTCCACCCTGTAGACCGTTCCTTTTTCTTCCCCGATGCCACTCGAAAGGAGAGAGACGGGCAGATGAGAGGCCGAGAGGTCGATCGAGTACACGTGATGACACTTCGTTTCGTACGGGCCGCCCGTGGCCGTGAACGAGATCGACTGACCATCGGCACTACAGGAGGAGTGTGAAAGAGACTACGACGAACGGTACCTGAATTTCGGATAGGAGTGCTTACCGCCACGAGTCAATTGAACGACGTTGTACAACGTGACGTCGCCGGCCACTGTCGCCCATAACAAGACGATGCGGCCGACGGTGGATGACATTTCTCGTGCCCGACACAGCAGGTTCTTGGCCGGAGGTCGTGGCACTAACAAGTACTTTTATCCAACCACTATTCCGCCCCCTTTGTTGCTCAACTTTGGAGGCTGAGTTCTCGCAAGTATCTCTTGTGTTAGTTATCTTCCTTTCAGACGTTTATTACCAAAATAGCTAGCAAAACACAGCGTATAGCATAATACGTTATTCAGGCAACACGATCACGAGCAGCCGCAAAGCTGATTGTTTCATTTGCGTAGTCGAAGGCATAACAATACTGACTGAAAGTGCCGCTTCCAACAACGACCGGCCGTATTTTCGTACACAACTCCGCTGTTTCGCAACCCGAAAAACGGACTGAGCGGATGTTCAGCGGACAAAGACGGCGATGAACTCGTGGGGCAGCAATTGGGACGCGAATTTCTATTACTTGCTCGTCGATCACAAATCGGGCAAGGATGCCAGGTTCATACACGCAACCACACAAAGTAGTGGTTCACAGAGCCCGGATCGGCAAAGAGAACGCCCGTTTCGACCAACTTCTCGATGATCTCGTCGGAACCGTAGAGCATTTCGTCGAACGGCGCGTCATACGAAAAGTGAACCTAAACGGCAGTGAGCAGCTGTTCGTCGGTCTCTCAACGATACAATTGGATTCGGCAAGCTGACGTTCAACAGCTGCATTTCGTCCATTCGAGCCGTGAATCTGTTTTCAAAAGCCGTCATGTGAATCCAGTCATCAGCACACGTGTCATCAGTTGGAAGGCCGCCGAAATAGTACAACGGAATTAACGAACAGGCCACTATTGGGGCAGGAATGAGGCCCTGTTTGTACGCTTTGACGACCGGGTTGTGTTCGCCGGGGGCGAGGCCGAAGAAGCCACTAAAACGTCGTTCGAAATGGCTGCAATTTGCGGAACGGTTGCTGGATTTCCCCTGTGTGGAGCTCACAGATACTCCACGATTTTGCCCACCATCAGCGGGGCCTTCTCGCTTGAGAACACTTTCGGCAAGTTGTCCCCTCCAGTCAGGTTGTTTTTGAAGGTGATCCGATCGAAGACGATCCCTCCTTCCAACTGCAGATTGGAGATGGTTTTCGCTGTCCATTTGGGGTCTGTTTCCGTGTGCGTGCTCGATTCCGACCGGCTGTAGTAGAAGTTTCCGCAGTCCAGGTCAAACCGTGCGCAATCTCGCGCCCATCTTCGTTTTTTGACCGGCAGGCATTCGGCTGACAGAACATCGGTCCGAAGTCTTCTGCAACGACGTTTCGTATTGATTGCGGGCGTTGCCTATTGCCGGACTTGCCGTCCGCACACAGCCGGGCGCAGTGCAGCGGTTGAGCGGCACACACGTCGTCGTACAAAATCAAACCCGACAGCACGGTTGACACTTGAAGGAGCAACAGCACCGGTGGTGTTCCAATCTCGACGGGAAGTATTCCCGTCTAAAAACGAAGCGATTAATCGCGGAAAGTATTCTCGAACCACCCACCAAGTGACCCTGTGGACGCGCCGTTTTTACTTCTGTTTCCGCGATTGAAACCGGGAACCAAACAACGAGCAGCAAAAAGGAATAAATGCAACGCATGGTGCCGTCGAACGCCACTTCTTTTTTCTGCCTGTATTCGTTAGCAAACTCGGCACGCACTTCCGTTTTCTTCGTTGAACCTTCCAACCGCGCAATTCGTGGACGCGGCGGAAATAAGCGGCTTGTACGCAACGCTTCGAACTTTAAAGGGACAAACAAAAAAAGAGCTTTATGGTGCGAGTTGAGGGAAAGACGAACCAACTTCAAACTTTTATCACTTGCCAGAACGTCGAGAAAAGGAAAACCCAGTCAAAATCATCTCACAAGCGCACAATCCCGCATTTCGTCGCTCCAAACGGGCTGGAAAGAGGCTTTTAGGCGTTAAAGTTTCGATGAAAAGCGCCCGTAAACGCCGCGTTTGCTCCGGATTCACCGAAAAGTTTTGGGAAGAAGGAAGGTCGAATGAGAAAAAGTGAGGATTTTCGATCGTTTACAGCAAGGAGTCCACTCATTAAACACAGCAAACAGTTATGCACGCAAGAAGGAATGGCGGAACTCAAATGATCAGCCAGAGTGTTCCTGTTCACACTCCAGGTGCCCGGTTGCCCTGTCGAGGAGCTGGGGTGTTGGCCACGAGCCGAGTGCGCAACCCGCTGACTCTTCCCCACCAACACGGGATCGACGGGCATCGGCAAGCCAAAGAGCGGCGTTTCTTTTCGCTCGTTCCCAATCATCAGAAGCTCTCGGCGGGTCCTCTCCAGCGAGGGCCGCACGGCTTCTTTTGCCCACGTGTTCGTGAGCAAATGAGCGAGCCGGCCGTGCGACCAGTTCTTTGCCGAGGTCGCCCGGCCGGCCGCTTCCGTCCGCTCTGCTCGTTGCTTTCGCGGCCGGACGTGAGTTCGAGCTAGAGCGATCGCTTCGCGTGGACGTCCACTCGTTCACCGGACGATTCGTGTTCTGAGCAGTTGGATGAGCGGTAAGCTGTTGCTCGTTGTCGTCAGCGAAAATTGGTGACTGCAAGCAGCGAGGATGACGGGTCGATCAAAGCCCACTGAAAGAACAAGAATGTTCCTTCCGCCCCCTTTCTCGCTTGCTTACACACGCCGACCGCCCGCTCGGCCGAGGATCCCGACTCCCGACCGAGCGCGTTGTAAAGCGGGAGAGCGGCGACTCCCGGCCGGCCTCCTTTTTTGTCCGCTCGGCGCCGAGTTCTCCGCGGCCGGTCGGCGGCGGCGGGTGTAAAAGACGGCCGCCTTTTTCTCCCGACGGGCGGCGAGTGGGCGGACGGCGGGACGAGCGGCCGAACGGATCCTGCCGTCGATTGCAGTCGGCGGTCGATCCGAGTGGTCGAGATCGCGTTTTTTGTCTCTACATTCCCTTTGATTTCTCCCACTGCCTTCTGTTCGATGAGCGCGCTTGTCGAGTTCGTACCGCGCGGAATGCTCGCTAGTCTCTGGCACCAACGGCGGAATATAATGCAGCGAGTGGACAGCTTGCCGAAGAAGGTGGAAAAATCGAAGGAGTGCGTGTGAATCGTCGACGCCAAACTAAACGTGTAAAGACGAAACGGGCGACTCTGCGGCGCTTAACGAAGAATTTTTCAAACAAAAACGGAATCCGAGCCTCCACTTGCAGCCTCTGGCCAGAACTCAATCAAAAAGCAAACAGCTTGTTGACTTCGGATATCAAGAAAACGAACTTGAAGCCGAACGGAATAAAAAAAGTTGATGAGCAGCCGCGTCGAGTTCGTTTGCACGTCGTGCACAACAAGATCGACGACTGCCGGAATTCCACTCTTTTTTGAGCGGCAGATCGCGTGAATGGAAGCAACCGTTCGTTCGTCTGCCAAATGGCTCGAAACGCGTCATAGGGAGCTGAAGACTCAAGATCCGCATGCGAAATTGATCGGAATCCTCGTTCTATCGGCCATCCAAGTCACCAACGAGTGAGAACAATCGACTCACGTCCAACACGCCCTACGATGCGCTGAAGAAAATGCAAAGGCGCCCGGAAACCGGCCGACTCTACGTGACGGAATTCCAGCTCCTGCAAATCTTCTGTTGAGCAAAGAACACAAGCAGTTGGCAGCTCGCATTTCAGCGGCATTGAGTGGTGGCATAACTTTACGGAATAGCGCGCCCAAAAGTGGATTTTGCTAACAAAAGGAGGTTGCAAAACGAAATGGTCAACGTCCCATTTGCGAGGCACGAGCGGAATCTTCCTCGTTTCGACACCTCGAAGTAGTGTGCGTGTTTCACGAAGGCCAGCGGAACGGAATCGTTCGTAAAAAACGAGTCAAAGTGGACATTAAAGAAGCCGCAAACACTCCAGTCTTTCTGTTTGAGCGCTGGAAACAACGTGATTCTGTGAGGTTTGCTAACGGCAGAAGACGGTTGCAAGCTCTACTACAACGTCTCCACCTCGCGGAATTTCCAATCTGGTGCTTCGAACCGGCGGAATAAAGGCGGATTCGTGAGTGACCATCAGTGCAAAAAGGCGAGCACAATTCAAGTGCCCCGCGCAACGGAATGTGAAACGCTTCAGTGGTTTCTGGTGCAATAACGTCTCGTTCACAGCGTCGTCTGCAGCTGCTCGTGTCAGAACAAGAGCAGAAATCGGTTGCAGAACGCTGGCAAACGAGTGTTAATGCTTTTCGCCCGTCCGAGGTGAATGGAGATCGCAGCCGATTTGGAGGACGGAATGCCCTCTCCGATTTAATAACAGTTGGCAAGCTGCAGAGTTCCAACATAAAGAGTGTTTCGAGGGACAACGGCTCATTCCCGAAGATTTCTGCGGCCACATCGACCGGCAACGCGGTTTTCGACAGGGATGCTTCACCTCACACAAGCGACGAGATGAGCGACGGTCGATGGGCGAGAAGAGCACGGAATAAATTGGCAGAAGCAGAGGCAACCCACGAGCCGCTTGCTTCTTCACTAAACACGCGGAATGAGGCGATGTTTCGACGACACAAAAAGCCGTTGCTTTCGTTCTGCATCGATGAAAACAAATCTTTGCCGCGCAACAATGGCAAACGGGGGCAACAATCCATGCCCTCTTTTTTCGAACGGAGCCGATTTGCTGTCCCCTTTCAAGGTGCGCCCAGAAATTCGTCCACGAACAGAAGACAAAATGAATCCTTGCTTGAAAGGCCGCTCTGACGAAAGAAGTCGGAAGCAGGCGAGCAGATGCCTAATGGACTGCTTCTTCTGAAGATGAACGCGATGTCCGGAATCGACAACAAGCCTTTTGATTACTGTTCCTATCAAGCACCTCAAATCCAAACTCGTGGACGAGCGGAATTCCATCCGCCAGCAGCAGGCTTCAAGCGAATGTCCGAACCGAACATCACCGGGCAGATGGCGGAATGAACGAACGCCCTGCCGTGAATAGCCGTAGGAATTAAACGTGCCTTCAGATTCAAGGGTACCTCCGATAAAACGACGCAGTCGAAGCGGAATACCGGAATGACCTCGCTTGACAGCACGTCTAAAGAACCCAGTTCGTGAGATGTGCGGAATAAACGGAACAAGCAGCCTGTCGAGCGTGTCCGTACGAGTTGGCGCACACAAACGGAATAAAGACGACGCCTGCTTTTTCTGTTTATCTTCCTTCCGCCAATGGAAAACGGCAAACACTAGCGGAACAACGCGCCTTTTAACGGGCGTCAAAAGCACTCGTTGGTTGGAGATGTTCTCCTGCGCCTACGAGCGGAATGAAGGTGTGAAGCACAAGAAACTTCTTTCTCTCCACGTCGATTCGCTCGATCGGCATCACAAACCTCCGGATCTGCGGAATCCGTCCAGCTGTCAACAACCGATCCGGCTACGGACATCAACGCGGAATTCAACGAACGACGACGACGATCTCACTCTTCAAAGCAGACCGTTTGGGCACCTCCAAAGTCGGCTGCCGCTACTCCTAATGGTCGGAATCGCGGCGCTTACTGCGGTGAACAAACTGCCTGGAATTCCTTTACAGAGATGTTCTTGCTTGCAGCACTCTTTGGATCTCGTAGAGGAGTCGAATGAAACGATGTCTGGAATCACGTGTCGGGACGTGGAGATGAATAAAGTAGGTCTCGTTTTCAGCGTCACAACCACGGACTATGTGCGGAATAACGTCAATCGATCAAATGATATCCCCGCAGGCGGACGTCAATAGCACTGATCAACGACCGTTCTTCTGTCGTCCGAACCATTCGGAGAGACGAGCAAACCGTTCGTATTTGGACTCCCCAAAGCGAACAAAAACGAACCTCGACGACGGCCAAACAGAATTCCCATCGTCAAAAACGAGCCCACGCGCCAGGATTAACCCTCTTACTCTGCAGCCACACGGAATGCCCCAAATGCACGACGCCGAGTTCGAGACGGAATCGAGCTGACGGCGCCCTCGCAGTACGGAATAAAACTGCGAAGACGCCCCTCTGCGCCCGGGAATGATCAGCGAGTCTCTCCTTTCTTCATGGCGCCGAAATCGAGCGGCTGAACTTCGCGGAATGAAGTCGTCTGTTCTTTCCGTTTCATCCAATAATTCCGACGGGTGCACGGAATCGAGTCGCTTAACTGGCGGCAACGTCAGATCGAAGCGTTACGCTCGTATGGAATAAAAGCGAATGCCGCAACACGACCTCAACATTTTCCATCGCCCGGAACAGGCTTTCCCACCCACGAATTCTTTGTCAATTGAAAACAGCAATCCCCCCCAGAATTTGGGTAATCGAATGGGTGGCGACGAGCGTGATCAAGAAACTCTGAGCAAGCAGTGCTCAAATCGAGTTCTCAACGGACACAAAACGTCGTCAGCATGGACGGAATAAAACGCTTTCAACAACGACACTATTCGAATGAATGAGTTCGTTTTCCGTGAACAGGACAAAGTTGGAAGACAGATACCAAACCAACGGCACGGAATCGATGACAAGGACTTCCGCCGCGTGCCGGAATTTTTGTCGAATAGAAGAAGCACGACGGTCGGAATAGAGCGCCACCGTTGCAGTAAATGGCCGCAAAGAAAGGCTCCACAATGAAGCCGCCACGATTCGTGACCGACCGAAATTATCTCGCAACATTCTTTTGTTGTGCGGAATGAACGCAAACTGCAGTCAGTCGTGGTTTTAAGAACTGACGTCCAACTGGAGGCCGAAAAGCGCTACGGCCAGCTTAAAGCCGCAGTCAATGCGGCATCTATTCGTTGCCGGCTGGTGTCATCCGAGAGCCGAAACGCGTCGTTCATACGCGAAAGCAACGAGAAACGAGCAGGGCGGTCAATGCAAACAGCTGATGTCATCTACGGCAAACAATTCCACTCGGCGGAATAAAACGGGGGACTTTGCCTTGTAGTCGCGATAGAAAAAGCAGAAGACGAAGACGGAATCGTGTTTCGAGCTGCCTTGCAGGCCTTCACAAGACGCGGAGAAGACCACCTTTACAGGGGTTTAAAGATGTAGTCCTGCGGGCCACTGCCAATATCGCACGATGGAATTCGGCGGTAAACGAAGACCCCGAAGAACGTGAGAGATTCGTCCGCGCCCAAGCGTCCATCTTCGGAATGTCCTCAAGAAGCGACTTCTTACGGTCGAACAAGAGATCAACTTTTGTCAATCGTTCAGCTCATGAGGCCGCAAACGTCGCTCGACGGGCAACAGCAGAATTTCGGATTAAAAACGTTTGCGCCAAGGTCTATTCGCGCAAATGACAGAGTTCTTAAGCCCAAGTCAAGCAACAATTAGTATCACGGAACACAAGACGCTTTCATTTCATCAAACGGAATCTAACGACAGCTTCGAGCAGCGAACTAACGCCAATTTCTGGACGCCCGAAATTCCAGTTGCAACCGCTCGGAATGAAACGAAACACATTGACGCGAGACGTGCGGAATCAGAGCAGGAGCTCTGAAGACACTGACCAACGGAATCGACGAGCATCCTTTCAGGGTTTGCCGCTTGAAATCCCAACTGCCTTGCTCATTGCCACGCCTGATAGGACTCAGCAAGATGGAGCGGAGTGCAGCTCTCGTCATTCCTGCAACTACTCGAATTGCTCGACCACATGCAAATCGATGAAATGCGGAATACTTTTGGTTGTTATCGGCAAACCATCACGAGCAGAGAAGATGCGGGTGTTCTCCACTCAAAATCCGCCATTCATTGCATTCAAGTTCACACGGAATAAAGCCGCGACTCGCTTGCCAGAAACATCAATGCTCAACAAAGCCTTCAGTTTGTTCTCTCTGCAACGAATCCTACTTCCACAGCTTCTCGGAATCAAGAGCCAGAGCGTGAACGCCAATCTCACCGTCTCTCCGCTGCGCTAATTTGAAGTGCACACGAGTGGAATCAAACAGAAGATGGTCGACTGCCAATCACTTGCCGTTCGCGAACAAGATAAAACCGCGAAACAATGTCCAAGGACTTCGGAATTCCAGAAGAAGCCATCGGCTTCGAAAACTTCCTCTTCTTCGACAACTTCGGCACGAAATCGACGCAATAGAAGGCTGCTGAATCGCTTCACGCTCCGTCGAGATAATCGGCTACGACGGAATAAAATCGACTGCAGAGTGCCGTGCTTTTGCACGCGAAAAGACTTCCGCCTCTTGAGCAACAAACACGCTGTGGAAAGGACGAAGAAGCGACGTCGATCAAAGGGTCCTGCGCTCTCTTCACCACTCGGCCTCCATCACTTTCGAAGAAACAAGAGCGTTGCTTCGACCCGTTGTTCTCGTCCGACGAGCGGAATTGTTTGCTGCAGGTGATGCGGGCAGTTGCAAGAATGTTTTACACACAAAAACCTTTCTGTTGCGGAATGAGCGATCACGACGCAACCAGCGATTGCGTGCCTTTTTCGAGCTGCAAGAAAACGCTGGCGCCGGAATTAAAGCGCCTAATATTTACCAGAAGCCAAACAAAAGCGGTGCGTAGCAAACAGAGTATAAAAAGGTGGATTTTATGCAGCAGAAAGACCCACGATGTCTAAGCAACGGCGACTGCATCACACAAGATAGAAAGAAGGCGCTTACAAACGCAAGACGTTTCTTTTTATTGGATGCGACGATTATGGCGTGCAATCGCTCTCCTTCTTCCACCTGCCATTCTACGGAATAATTGCGTTGTTTGTTCTGTGCTTCGGAATTGACGTGTAAATCGCCCATTTTTATCGTCGTCAAAATGCAAGCACCGCGCGATCAACCCACTGGAGAAAGCGATGCAAGACCCCAACGCCGTCATCATGAACGTGCTCGGAATACTCGTCCTCCAACAGCAGACGTCTTCCAATTGCAGGCCGCCGTCCGTTTCGGCAATTATGGGCGTGTTTAGACAGAGCACAAAACGAAACGATAGACGTCGCGGAATAAGCAGCAAGACTGCTTGAAGACCCGAAGCGTCGTGCATTCGTACTTCCAACAGCTGTTGTCCTCCGGAATAAAGCAAACGCTTCCTGTTGGTCTCAATCGAAAGATCGCTAGAACGAAGTCGACTTGCTCGCGGAATCCCGCTCCACGCTGTCGATCAAACGCCAACTAGTCGCATCGAAGCGAAAGACGAGCTGAGCGATGCCCGAAAAGAGGATGGACGACCGGAATGAGCATTGCTCTTCCGATCAACAGCATGCCGAACAATGACGCCGTGGCCTAACAAACGCGGAATATCTGTCGAAGACATGGAAAGCTACGGAATTTGTCAAGGGATATGTTCCGTTCTGCTTTGCTTCCTCCACATGCTGTCGTTGGCGGAATTGGGGTTCCACTTCAACAAACACACAAGCCAGCAACAGGTCTGTCGACAACTGTCGGTGCGCGCCTTCCACTCCACAAACGGTTAAAAAGACGGAAAAAAAGTCACCGGTCGTTCCGACGTCTTGCTCAACGACGGGCAACGCCTGAACTCCCTCGGAATCCACGTTTGGCCTCTGTCTCGAACGACAGGTAGATGCCATGAACCCCGGTCGGTATTGGAACAGCAGGTGCTTTACACCTTCCAAAACAACGGAATCCCTGTGGATCCTCGCATCTTGTTTGCAGCGCTGTACGGAATAAAAGCGGCCGTACGATGATCCCGGCGAAGATTTATTGCACTGCCCGTAAAAGCCAGAAATCTTCGGAATAATTCGTGCTGATGCTCCTGCCAGGCGCATTACCGCTGCACGGAGTCTGCGGTCAGAAGGGCAGTGGTGGGAGCGAGGTGAGGAGAGCTTTGTCTTCTCTTCTTGCAAGAAGCTCCAGGCGGTCTTCTAGTTGGAATTCTCTATTCGCTCAAACGCAAAAAAAAACGGAATAAAAACCAAGAACCCGCAACGCTTCAAGCCTCGTCCACATTCTTCAAACAGCAGCGGAATCGACTGTTCGTTCCGGGCGACCACAAGTTCCGTACGCTTCGGAATTCAGCCACTCTCTTCAGCGACCAAACGACGTCGTCTGCACGGAATCCGCCCCGCCGGAACTCCATTCACTCGCTGAACACGCGCTCTTCGGATACTCGGAGCAGACAAAAAATGGAGCTCGCGTATGGCTTCGACGCTCGAATCTGTGAAGCGCACGGAATAAAACGAGCTTGGCGGCTGCAGAATCGATGAGTCAAGCAAAAGTAGCTCCGCATCTCGACGCAATGTTCAGTGGAGTTGCCGATGGTCGGCGAACCGCGCGGAATGATTTCACCGGACGCATCGAGAGGTGCGCGGAGTAAGCGAGACGAAACGAAATTCATCGACTACACGGAATAAAGAACCACGGAATCTGTGCTCCTCACCTGAAGCTCTGATGTATTTCGCCTTGCTCATTTGTTTGCGGAATATTCGATTGCGCTCAACGATCGACACCTCTTTTCGCGCGACAATTCGCGTGTTGTCCTGCTTAGAACATTGTTCAAATCTTCAAGTGTCATCGCTCAATGCAGAAGCAGCGCAGCTTTTTTGTCCTCGTCTGAACGAACGAAATCGAGCGGCAAAGGCAGGTGTCGGAACCATTCTTGAAGTAAAGTCCCTCCAATTCGAGCGAGCGCCTGCCCTAGGAAGTTCGATCACGCCGTAAGTCTGCAAAGCCACCGGTCTCTCGTCTATAAGTGAAGAAAAGGAGCCAGGTTGTCGCCGTCCGACTCGAAAGAAACCAAGAATTAGGGTTCGAATCAGTTTTCGGAATGATCTTCCTGCTTTACGAACGCCCAACGAACAAAAATTAATGCCCCATGCTCTAAACATTCCCTCTCTACCGTTCATTTAACTACATGAAGCACCTAAACATGAACAAAATAACCCGCCGGCCTGCAGCAACTGTTCGCTTCGCGCAGTAAGAAAAGAGAGTCGCCGCTCTTCCTCGCCCACCCACCAAGAAGACAAGCAGGGCAAAGTGGAGCGGGCGGAATAAGCACTCCGTATTAGCGAGCCTCCACGTCCCGCAGGCCTTCAGCGCCATCGGAATTGATCCAACAAGCAGCCGACACGCAAACCAATCCATCCACGAGCAACCAGGAGCAAAAAGTTCTGAAGAGAGTGGGATTCGAACCCACGCCTCCGAAGAGACTGGTGCCTTAAACCAGCGCCTTAGACCACTCGGCCATCTCTCCACGCACTCGAGGCGCCCGCTTGCCCGCCGTGTGCGTGCGCGCGCCCCGCCGGCCTGCCGCTTGGAAGCGAGCGCGGCGACCGGCAAGCGGGAGGGCGAGCGGCACCTTTTTGCTCTCGCCAGTGGGAGGCCGTAGTTTGTACGGGTGGAGCTCACGCGTTTACTTGCTCATCGCCGCCTTGATTAGAAGATCGATAAGGAGGACAACTTCGGAATAAACCCGCTTTCAGGAGAGGATTCTCTCGCCGAAACAAAGCATGTGCTAAAGCAACTAAGCAACGGAATGACCGTCCACAAGAACGGAGGGCCCTTGATTGCAATGAACCCGGAATTCTGTCTTCTTCTTGTGAACGCATTCTTCCGAGCGCAACTTCAAGGAACAGTTCGACGGAATTCGTCCTCATCGGACCGAAAGGTGTCGCAAGCGTCGGACTAATCGGCCAGCAAGTCCGAATGCAAGGAGAACGGAATGGATTGCTGCCTTCGACGCCCATTTCTTCCGCTTGCTTGCTGTCTGTTGAATACCGGCAGGGTCAAGCGAAAAGACTGCAGCATCACGGAATAACCGCTCCCGGTTTGTTCCTTCCGATTGATTGATGTTTCATTGCGGATCGCAACGACTTCTTATTCGAAAGAACACATGAAGCGACAAACCGAAGCAGATCTACCTTCCTTCGGCATGTGCACTAAAACAACAAATCGCGTTCTTGACCCAAACACCCTCATGAAGCCGCCAAAGTGATGTCGTATTCGCTGGTTCTCATTTGCAAGTAAGAGCAGTTCACGAAATTCGAGAAGCCGATCGCCATCTGGGACGGAATAGAACGAGTGTTACGTCCCGTTGTCGAACCAAAGGAGAGCAGGGGGATCACTCGGAATGTCGCCCTATTAGACGCGTTATCTCGCGGAATAAACCGCTGCTGAAAGAAGGATGCAGGAGTGACTGGTGCTGGACGGAACGGTTTACGATTACACGAAATAATCGGCGAGTTTTCAGCCCACGACAAGCGACCCTGCTCGGAATAAACGCCAAACCAGACGGAAGATGCCGCAATTGACGCCGAGCGGATGCACGAGTGCGGAATAACCAGTAAGATTACTTTGTGGCCAGGAAGTGGACCGAACCTCTCACAAACACGCTTCCAACAGCTGCACCCGTCTGTTCGGTCGACTACCCCGCTTCTCGTCTTCCGACGGCCTGCAATCGAAGCGGAATTGGTTGTAATTAACGCGAGAAACAAGACGGCAATCTACGAATGAATAGTCAAGGAGTTCACGGAATGTTCGCCGTGTTTTTCATCCAGTTGCAGCAGAAAGCGAACGCATTGCGGTTTTCTCTACCGAAACCGACCGTCGGCACGATGCACGGAATAAAAGGGAATGCCCAATTGATCTCGCACGTTGCAACCCCTGAGCGTGTCGTTCCCCCTTTGCCCAAGGGTTTGTTCGCTGCAGAAGAACGTAATCGGCACACGAACAGCTCTTTTGAAACATCCGTCTGTTCCCGAGTGAGTGGACGTCTGCTAGAGAACGGACTGAAGACGGCGGTCATGTGGCACGAACGCGAACGATGAATTCACTTCGTTTACAACCGTTTCACTCATTCGAAATGAAAGAGAAACTGTGTGCGGAATCGAGGGCCTCCATCCCAACTGCTGCTCGTTTTCTACGAGGTTACGAACCGTACAAATGGACGGAAAAAAACCGCCCGGTTCGAGCAACTGACACCAGCTTCTTTGCCGTCTCTCACGACTTCCGCGGAATACGCACACTGAGTGCAGCAGGTAACATCAAAGAGCTCCCCACCACCCGTTTCGATCGATCCACGGCCAACGCACGCAAAAGCATTGGACCAGGAGGGGTTCGAACTCTTGACTTTTCGCATGCAAAGCGAACACGCTAACCACTGCGTCACAGGCCCGACTCCAGTCCGGGCAGTGAGCGGCGAGGCGGTCGGCGGGCGGATCGCTCGCTGCGGTGCTGGAGCTGGATCGTCGGTTTGCCCCGATTGTCTATGGGCGGCTGGAAAGTCCCGCGTGATCGCCGGAAGGCTTCAGGGTCGGCACTCGCTCGTTTGTTTGTGAATTAGCGAGAAATCGCTAAAAGGAGTTAACAACAGCAATGCGCTCGCCACCTTCTTGTTTCTACTTGCCGACCAATACAGTCATTGCTGATAGTCACTTCTAAACCGCAAAAGACGCGCGCATGCAAGTTGGCTTCGCTCTACTTCAAAGTTCGCGGAATAAACAATCCACATCTCAGCCAGCGCAACCCGAATCTGCATGAGCGGGACGGGCGAGTCGGCGGGTATAAAAGGCGGCGGGCGGGAGGCGAGAGGTCGTCTTCCTCCCCACCGCCCTCCGCTCCCGACTGACCGCCCGCCCGATGGCCCGCCCGCTCGTCGCCGTCGTCCTGCTCGCCGCCTCGCTGCACGCCGCGGTCGCCGTCAAGTGCTCCGTGAACACGGACGTCATGGGCAAACCGCTGCCCGACTGGCCAATCAGCGAGTGCCCCGTGTCGTGCTACGTGAACCGCGAGGCGTACACGTTCAGCTGCTCCACGGAAGAGTGAGTCTCCCGCCCTCCCTCCGCCCACTCACCTCCCGCCCGCTTCAGCAAGGACCGCTGCGAGATGGACGCGTGCTGGTGCAAGGCGGACCTCTGCACCGACCAGTACCGCGCCGACTCGACCACCGCCCCGAACGGCACTTCGCTCGTGACCGTCGTCCCGCCGCTGACCTCCACGCCCGCTCTCGAGAGCTCGTCCTCGCTGCCCGCCGCCCAGGACACGACGCCGGCCGCCCCGAACGGCACCCTGCAGAACGCCGCCCACTGGAAGCCGCCGGAGGTGCTCGCGACCGCCGGCCTGCTCGCCGTCCTCTTCTGCTGACCGCCGAATAAACTCCGATGATTTGGCTCTTTCGGTGTGTGGGAGCGGTCAGGAGTCTCGATTGACGGCTCTCCGTCTTTCGAAGGGGGGATCGACGGCAACCCCGCGGCCAGAGCCCCTTCTGCATGCAACACTTTATTTGAATCGAACAGCCAGTTCCGCTCTACGCGACGGGGCACCACAACGAAGTGAAGAGAGCGGGGAAATTGCCGGGCTGCTTCGTGAGTTCCGCGTCCCAATTGACGGCCGTCGCGTCGTCGCCCCTCGTGATCTGCTGCATGAGGCGGCGGTCCAGAGCGGGCGACAAGCCGACCAACACAAGGCGGACGTCGTTCTCGTAGAGCGGTTGGGCCGCTTGCTGGGCTGCGGCCACGATTTGGGCGTCGATCTGCGAGACGAACGCGAGGACGACGAGCGGCGAGCTCCGGTCGGCCACGAACCGCTGCGCGGCGACGTCCGCGAGCGCTCTGCAAGCGGTTGGAGCGAGCGAAAAGGGCGGACTGACCGCGGCAAAGAGGCGTCCCCAGCACGAACGAGGTTGTCGGAAAGCCATTCGCCAACGCCGTCGGAGTCCGCCGCCTCGCCGAACGCGCCGATCGCCGCCCCGGCCGCGTTGGACGCGCCGACGGCCAGCCGCTCGAAACGCGTGAAGAAGGCGGCGGCGAAGAGCCTGCTGCCCACGAAGTTGATCTCATTGGTGTACGCGTCGACGTTAAGCGACTCGCTCACGTCGACGAGTACCACAAAACGGCCAGCACACGGGAGGGGCGGGGTGGGGGCCGTTGTGGGAAATGTGATCGGATGCATGGGTCCGATGGTCGAAGGGGCAGGAGGCGGGTCGCCGGCTAAACAAACAAATTGATCGAACACATAATAACAGCGTACTCACAGCACTTGTAGGCGGTCGACCAGAAGAACTGGTTCCAATCGCCGGGGAACGGTTGAGTGGGATCCGTCCAGTAGACAGTGTTGTTGGACAACCGCTCTAGATATTTGTCCTTAGGCGCAACCCCGCCGCCCACTCCAATCAGCGTGAGTTGTCCCTTGGCTTGCAGACGCTTGGCAAGAGGCTGCAGTGGTCGAACGTCCTGCGTGGTCAACGAGCCCAAGAAGACCACGTAGTGAACCTGCAATAAACATGTCAGTCAGTTTCCTATCTTTCACAGACTTCTCCGTAGTTGTCCGCATTGAAGTCCTCACGGAGTGATTGGAAAGCAAAAGGCAGGCCGAGGTTGACGTTTGTGGCTTTCAAGCCAGCGATGTAACCCCGCAGCCACGGCAGGTCCTGTTGTCCGTCGTCCGCAAGGTCGCCGAAGTCGAGATACGTTTTGAGATTGTACGTGATCCCCGCGACGGCCAGCCGCTCCAAGTGATTCCAGTCGCCGCCGAACACGTCGTTCACCAGGAAACTCTTCAGTTTCTGCAGCACCCTTCATTCTCTTCCGTTCATCTCTCACCACTCACTCGCAAGTTTGCGGCGGTCATCGTCTGGTCCAAGGCAAAAACCACTCGACCGAAGCAGGGCGTGTAGCCGGCGGGCGGGCTGGGGTCTGGAAGCGAAGAGTTCACTTGCTGATCGCTCGAAACCCACCAGAAGTCGTCGCATTCGGACGTGTCGCGGAGAGCGGGAGGGCTGAAAGGGGGCGATCGTTTGACTATTGATTTCTGTATTGATTGAGTGCAATTCGGGTGAACGAGGTGTTCGAACGGAGAAGAATTTTCTTACCGTTGCCCACCGAGACGACAGCCGCCCAAGCGAGTAGCAAGCAGACGCTCCACATTGAAGCGGGCATCTTTCCGTTCGTTTGTTGCCGACTGCCGTCAGCTCTCGCTTTTAAGCGGTCGGCCGGAAGCGCGTGGCATTTGCGGAACCACAAACTCCACTCGATTGACGCAGTTTGCTTCGAAAGGAACAGCAGCCTTCACCGTTGCCCGCTCTTCTTATCGCAACGGGGGCTGTTCTCTTGCGTGCGATCGGCGGCGATCAGAGCCGAGAGCTTCGTTCCGAGTTCTTCTTCTGCGTTTACCTGCACGTGCGGATGCTAAAACAGGAGGTTGTGTTCGTGGCGTCACTCGTTGAAGGCTGCAGAGAAGGGGATTCGCTCTGCTCGCCGGAGGGAAGGACTGGCGTGTTTTGCGACGAGGTGAACAATCGGGCGTAATGGAAGGAAAGGTATGTGTGGGAGCAGGATCCAGTAGCTAGTCCCTCCGCGTTCACGAGCGAGTGGGCGACCCGGCCGGCGTCCCCCCACCGGTGGACGAAAACGGCCGGACGGGCGTCGACTTCCACCAGAAACAATCCCCAATTAGCCGGCCGAGCGCCCGCCGGTAGGGCCCGAAGAGCAGCAGCGTGGCGCCCGAGTTGACGGCCGCCGCCCACGGGAGGACGAACATCGAGGCGGTCGTGCCGAACGGAATGTACGCGAGGCTGAAATAAGAGAGGCCGATCGAGACGAGCGGCAGGACGTTCGTGACCAGCGGGAGGCACATCTGCTCGAAAGAAGCGGCTGTATGGTTGATTGCTCGAGCAAACCTTCACGACGAGCGTCCACGAGAACTGCCGCAGCAGGGCGCGCGTCTTCGGCGACATCGCGAGCTCCACGCGCCGCATCGCCGCGAACGAGGCGGCCCCGAGGGCGACGGCGAGCAGAAACGAGCCGATCGACACGCCCGACTGCAGGCACACGACCAAAGTGGGCAGCCAGTCGTCCGTTTTGGTGAGCAGAACCGGCCGGTCGGCGGGCACGAACGAGTGCGTAAAGGCGGCGTGCACGAGGAGCAGCTGGACGAGCAGCCAGCAGAAGACGACCGCCGCCACTCGTCCGTAGATCTCGCGGGTGGTCGGCGGAGAGTGGCTGCAAGTGGACGAGGGATTGAAGAAAGGAGCTCTCCCCTCACTGCTTGACCACCCGCAGACGGACCCACAGCTCGAGCGGCAGCGCCAGCGACTGGAAGCCGGCGAACGTCCAGCGGAAGGCGACGGCCACGCGCAGGACGGCCGGCGGCGTCCAGGCGGCCCGTCCACCCACTCGACGTACACGCCCGGCTCCACGCGCACCGTCTGCAAGCGAGCGGCCGTCAGCAGCACCCAAACTCTCCGCACGCTGTGGCCGAACCAGTGGACCACGAGGGCGTAGAGATCGGCGGCGGCGGCCACCAGCAGCACGTGTCGGTAGCCCTGAAGAGCGGCCTCCTTCTTCCGCACGACCACCCACACGAGCAGGACGGTCGAAAGGAGGCCGCAGACGAAAGAGAGGCCGTTCGAAACGAGCAGCTCCTCTTCCAGCGCCGTCCCCTCGAATGAGAGCGGCGGGGCGTCCATCGAGCGAGTGCGTGAGAAGAATGACCGCAATTGAACTCGCCGAGGGATTGCTGGATTGTAGTCGCGTCTGCCCTTCGGTCCAATTCGAATTGTAGTCGACCGGTTTTTTCACAGAATGCCGTCTCGAGCGACTTCCGCCTTCCCATTAGAGCGACCGGTCGAGAGCGGCTGCAGTCGATGGAGAGCAAAAGGTGGTGACAAGAGTGGGATTCGAACCCACGCCTCCGGAGAGACCACGACCTGAACGTGGCGCCTTAGACCACTCGGCCATCTTGCCTACGCTGGAGGGCGGGCGGCAGAGGTCTACTAGTCGTTAGTTCGCCCGCTGTGTGCGTGCGCCCGCCGGCCGCTTGGAAGCGAGCGGCGGGGCGGCAAGCAGGCGGGAGGTTCGGCTTTTTGCTCCTGCCGGAGGAAAGCGGCGGTGTTCGGCGGTCAAAGTTCTTTTCCGGTTGATCGGCGCTTCTGGATTGTCTTTTTTCTCGCCGTCTTTATTCCAATTCGATCGAAAACGGGAGGAGCGGGAGGAAATGAGGGGAGAGCCGAAGGAGGCCGCGTGTGTCGACGAACGCTTCTGTCGCCTGAATGCAGCAGCCGAATGGAGTGATCGGAACTGAAAGATAGCGGTGAGTGAGAGAAACAAGCAAAGAGGAACTCACCGCTTCTCGCTGCTTTGCGAAGTGGTTCGAAAGGATCCAACGCTCGTTTGCAGCACGAGTGGGCGAGCGGCCGGCAAAGGCGAATCCGCTTACCGGCGGCATTCGAGCGCCACATTGGCGGTTAATCGACAGCGGAAAGAACGGATGGAAAGGAGAGAAAAGAAAGACGTAACAAACGACAAACAGCGGAATTCAATCCGTTCGACATTCCAGTTCGGCCGAACTGACCGAACCAACAAGAAGCGCTCGTTCTCCACAAGGGGGATCCGATCAACCCTCCTTTGAAGGTCGCTCGTCGTCGAAGCAGTCGGAAGTGGTTGCGATTGAATGGTTGCCTTGAGGTTGTTTACGGCACGAACGGCATTTCATCGTTGGGTGGGGGTTGCTTTGGTGTTTAGTCGGTCGATACAAGCACTATCCAAACTGTTCTGTTGAGTCGTTGGGTAATCGATTACGTACACCGTTGAATTCAATGCATGCCGATTAGTTTGATAGTTCGTCGAAGACAACGGAAAGAGATCACGCCCGAAGGTGATTTGAATTGAAGCGGTTATTCCGCCGACATTACTCTCGCAAAGGTGTCAAAAAGACGGATGGTTTGCAGTCAGGTCTTCTTATCGATCGTTTCTTGCTGATGAATGCCACTGAATTCCGCCCACTGTTCGAAGTCAAAAGTTGTATTCTTCTGACAGCATGTCCATGTGGCATCCTTTTACGCGGTCGTCAGGTTTTTTGTTTGCAGGACGGAACAAACGAATCACTTCTCAATCAGCACTTTTCAAATGGGTCAAAGGCAGATTTGCAGCGGCTTTATTCTGTGCCTTTTCCGGCGTATGCGATGGCTTCCGTAGGCGGTCAAACTACTAAAAGCAGTTCTTTGTGATCCACTTCTTGTGCGTGCCCGACTACCGCTCGGTGCTGGCTTCTCTAATGTTCGTTGCTGAACAACTCGTTCCCTTAATTCCGCGTCCGTTAGAAGAAGGTACTTAGTTTTAAACGATAAGTACATTGCCGACTGCGAACTTAACGAACGGGATCCAAAATGTACTTTTGCAGTTGTCTCCGGATGGTGCCCTTCTTTCGCGTGGTCGTACGGTTTATCGGCAGCTGGACCGAACGAAAAGACCAAACAACGACGAGTTTCGAAACCCTGCCTTTCGGCGGGAGGATCGATGGCCAAAAAGGATCGGGGAAGAGGGAGATTCCTCTGGAGTCGAAGGCCGAACGCGATCGAGAAGAGAGAGGTTTATTGTTCCACTCGTACACACAACAAACAGCGGACGAGCCGCACGAAGGTGGGTGGGGAGCGAAGTGAATGAAGCTCCGAAAGGGCGGACGGGAGCGAAGCTCGCAGTGAGCCCGCAGTGCCCGCCGTGAGTGAAGCCCCGACTGGGCGGAAGAGCGCCTTTTATAATCGGGCGGCGGGGGCGGTCGGCGCAGGGGGGCGGGAGATAAAAAGGCGGCCGTCGGGCGGCGGTTCGATCGGGGCAAAACAACAGGCGGGGAAGAAAGGAAGGCGGCGAGGGGTGAGAGATGAGAATGCGCGATCGCCGCACACCGCTCGTTCGGTCACTTGGACGAGGAGAAAGCCGAGAGGTCGCCGCAATTGGTCATAATCCAGGAAGGTGACCATCGACTCGGGGGAGTCGGTAGAGCGTTCTCCGGGACGGGCGCTCTCCTCTCTGGAACCCCTGCGGAAGGACGAGGAGAACGAATCGGGCACGAGCAGAGCGGCGGCGGATCGGCAGAAGTCGAAAGGAAGAACAAAGAAGGACGGCGAGGATTCACTGGCGCAATGAACGGAAAGAAAGAAAGAAAGAGACGGGCAACGAGGGCCAAGAACGGAGAGGATCGATCGAGGTTTCACTTGGCTTCAAGGTCTTACGACCACGGAACGGCGGGCCGATCTCTCCGCAAGGCGCCCTCGGTCTCGTCCAGTTTCGTCCTCGCGCGTTCGCGACACCAGCGCTTTTCAAACGAAACGACGGTGATGATGCGGTGGATTTATTCCGTGCCCTTTCCTACGTAGATTTTCTGGGCAGGCCCGCTACTAGGTGTTAGCTGTTTTCTCCGTGCGTCCTGCACAAAGCTGCGCTTTATTCCGTCTCGTTGCGTAGTTGCATTTCGGAAACGCCTTTTACCCACCAGTTGTTGCGGAGAACGCGCTTACGCACACGCTTCTTCTGCCGAACACGGGCCCTGCGCTCGATTGGCTGGCCGTTGGTTAATTGGAACGAATGGAGGGGCTCTTGACGAGCATTCTTTTACGTTGATGAAAAGAGTGAAGCGGCTTTATTCCGTTCTCCAATGTCGTTATTGCTGGTTGCCGAAAATTATATGAGGAAAGTGGATGCGATGTTCCTTTCGGTCGTCCAGTGAATGGATCGCTTGGTTTCTCGATCTGTAAGTAAGAACTTGTTTCATTCAACGTGCACCTGACGAGCTTCTTTGAGGTTAATTCCGGCATGCAGAACTGATGTGTATGACCTCTTTCGAGTTTCGGTTGTTTTTTGCTGCCCTTAATTGTTCAGACATAAAGCTTCGAACACCCGCTCAGTGCTGCATCCGCTGAAATGCGTCTACTTTATTCCGTCAAAGAGATTAGGTACCGAATTGTTTCACGCGTTGAACAAGCGACAGGCCAAATGGGAATCAACCCGTAGGAATGACCGCTTCGGGGTTATTAAACGACTAGTCTAACGAGCGGAACGCCGCTTATTCCGATCTAGTGCCTGCGCACACCGAGGCGAATTCCGCTGGGACTCTGCTGCCCCATAGTCTCATCTATTTTTTCGTTGTTGGGCAGTTGTGGGCATCTCGCCAAGCAGCAAAACATTCGCGACCAATAGACGAATGCCCGACGTGTCTCTCCGCATTGCGCGGGTCTTTCGGTCGTTGATGGGGCGGTTTTGTTCGTTTTAAGGGTTAACGGTGCAAGCGAAGTTACGTGACGGTTGGAGCGCAAGAATCGGTCGTTGTTCCGGCTGTTGTACCGTTCCTTGATTTACTTTGAATTCCGCCACTGCAAGCATCCAGGGAATGTATCATGAACGTGGGCAGCCGCGTTACGAAGGCCATTCATTTCAGCTTCCGCTTACAGGTGGGTAGAGCATTGGACGTGCACTCGGAGACTACCTTTTTGTTGCAAGCGCTCGATGCTGTAGGTTCCCTTTTGTGTTCCAATCGGAAGAGACGACAGAAATTCCGGGAGTTGTATTGCAGTCCGTTCGATACGCAGCGTTCTTCCGTTTTTAGAAGACGAATGGAAGATTGGTTTTCTACGAACTGGTGTCCGTCCATTCCTTTACTCTCTAGTTTGCCTCGGCCTTTAAGCTTTTGTCATTATTCCGCGCGCTCGTTGAGAGAATCGGATATTGTAAGTCGAGTGATTCTGCTCGTTTAATTCCGACTAATGCGACTACCGCTGAATTTCACGCGTCAGAAAGTTCAGAAAAAAGTTTGATTCCCTTGGAGTCTTCTGCCCCAAAAGTGCGACTTCGAAAAAGACGAAAAAATGGGCAATTATGTCCAGCATCGTCGTTACAAGGGCAGTCCATTCTTTCAGCTATAAGACGTGTTCAGCGGCTTCTTTCACGCTCAGAGTTTGACGAAAACAGCAGGAGATTCCGCGATTCCCAATTCCAGCCAACCTTTTGGTGTCGTTTGAGCCGCCGGAAGAGGTGTTCTTTCGTTTCAAACGTGCCCGGTGCGTTTCGGTACACCTCTTCCTGTTTGCTATTGAGCTTGTACTTGCTTTTATTCCGAGTTACCTTGGAACTCATGGACAGTTCATCGTTCGGGGATTTCTGTTCGTTCCGTTTCACGCACAAGTTTTTACGCAATTTTGAAACAGCAAACGAGTAGCGGGCGCATCTTTTGTTCAAATGGTCGATCGTTCGTTGAGCAGTAAAAACTCCGTTTGACTTAGAACCAGATGTAACCGAAAGGAGAGCATTTCATCTTGCAATCCGCTCCTGACGAAGGGCAATTTGTCTCTTGCTTTCCACTGCGGGCTGATCGCTAGAGGACGTTCTTTTTTTTGCAGACGGTTAGGGAAGAGCCGTCTAATTATTCCGTCCAGCCCTTTTGTCGGAAACCTTCGACTACAGGCTCGGACGGATGGACCGCTTGAATCGAAACCGCTTCGTTTGCAGAATGCAGTTCATTTTGACCGGCTGTCCGCCGTCGATCTCCTTTTTTACGTGTCCGAGGCGAACAAAAGAGAGAGAGAATTCCGTTTTCACTAGTTGGTACGTATTGGCGTGCGAAAGCGTCTAACAGAAGACGAACTGCGCTGTTGAAGCTGGCGGTTGCTTGGTTTCTTTTGCTGTGTTCGACCAACAAGAACGGTGGGTTAATTCCGCCGAACGCGTGGATTAAATTTGCTTATGAAATCGAGAAGTGGAAAGGACGAACAGTCATATTGCAGGATGGTAGGCGTGAAAATTCTCGTTCGTAGCAGTAATTGCCTCGTTTATTCTCGTTGCTGAGCGCGGAGCAGTTTGTTTGCTTTCGTTGCGGTCTGTTGAAAGAAGATGGCGAGTTATTCCGTCCATGGCTTTTGTCGCATGCCTTCGGTTCCGTAAGAAGTTTGAGGACTCGGAAAATTCATTCCGCATTGTTTGTTCGACCCAATTTTTCGTTTTCGAGCGTCTGCTGGTCGTCGATTCGGTCCTTTCTTTTGCGCATTTGATACGAAGCGGAGGAGATTAATTCCGGGAATAGAGCCTCCTCTAGGTTGAACAATTGCAGCATTTTTCATTTCCGTTTCCGTTAGAATTAAAGGAATTTCTTCTCGCGTTCGTTTATTTGTGGTCGAACAGAACGTTGCTTCTACTTATTCCGTCAAAATCCGTCTCGAATTTCAGTTAGTTCCTTGCTTTCATCGACGTCCTCGTCCTGAACTCGAGCGGCAAACAAATCAGAAAGGAATAAACCGGCCTACTTCCACTCCGCCGCCAATCCACCACCCGATCCACCGCTCAATTCTCTCCCATCGAGTGCTGTAATCAAAGCAAGAAATTAGCCGAAGAATCGCCCGAAACTCGCCAATTTTCGTCCAAAACTTCCCGCGACTCGCCGCCGCCCCGCTCGCCTCGTCGCGGCCGGCCGGGCGACACGACGGCGACGACGCGGCGGCCGGCAGCCCACTCGGCGGCGCGCGCACTCCCGCCTTTCGTGTGCGTCCGCCCGCCACGCGCACTGGTCAATCGGAGAGCAGGCGGGCGGTTTGGATGGCCGACGAGGAGGTCGAGCGCGCGGGCAGATCGCCGCGTACCCCAACGCCCAACAATTAATCCGCGGGTCGAGTGTTTCTGGAGGCCTCTCGACGGACAAGTGGCTGGTCAGCGGTCTGCTGCTCTGTTCGAACCGCCCGGTGGTCGCGTTGCCTTTGGGTTCTCTCGCGTGGGGGCGGAGGTCTTCCGCTTCCACTTTGGGTTCGTTTGTGCTCGAGGCCGCCCGTCTGTCGTCGAAATTCAGGTTCCAGCTGCAGCTGTGCGTGCACTGGCCCAATGGCCGCCGGGTGCTTGAGACGCGCAGTCCCGTCTTGCGGTCTCCCTTTCCAAGAACTCCTTTATGTGCTCGGTCAGATCGCGTTAAGATCAACGCATTTCCGTACCCCAGTGTGGCCGACCCGAACACTCGGCTAACGATTGCTTGCTTTCGTTTACTCATGCACGCAACAAATGCTCACGATCATTGGAGCGAGAATCCTCCTCCTATCCATTGACGTTACGGGCGCTCCTCATCGGGTGCAGCGAGCGGACGAGAAGCGCACGAGTTTCTTCGAGACTCGTCGGCGGAACGCGGAAACCGGAGAGATCGCCGAATTCGGAGCGATCCTGCTGAAAACACACACACGAGTGAATGAGATAAATGAGAGAGTGGACTTACCGATCCCGAGAAGTGCAAGACGCAGTCCCCTTGCTTGGGGATGGGTGGTGAGGAGTGAGGACGGAAGGACGAGAGGACAACAAATCGAATACAACACGGCAATGAATACAATAACCAACCAAACACTTCTTGCTACTTCGGTGGACTCCTTCCCGTTGTTTTTGGCCGAGTGGCGAAACCAAACGGCCGAAAGCATTCTGCGGTTCCCCGCGCCTCCGCTGCCGAAAGCGGCTGCGTGCCATCAGTCGGTTGTTGCTCGAATTGACGGGCGTTATGGCGGAAATCGTCGATTGATAAATGAACGGCGGGAGTTGCAACACACCGGTCGTTCTTTTTAGCTTGTTTCGGAGGGGCATTAGAGAAGTTTATTCCGTTTTTCTTCCTTGCCGTTTGGCCGTCAGTCTTCTGCTGCTTTTATTCTCCGTTTCTGCCCGTGCAATGGCACCGGACAGCACCAATCAGTTGCAGGAGTGAACGAAAAATTCCGCATGTCTGAGGACTGCCGGATTGTCTCGCCGGATACGAGCCAACTGTTTCGACGTTTCGTAAACGAGCGATTCGCAGCAAGTATTGCTCAAATTCCGCGATGGTGTTGGTTGTGTTGATGAACAAAGGCGTCGATCACGGCCACGTGTAGACGGAAAACGAGCGAAACGGTCGAGATGGCCAAAAAACAGAAGGCGGCAAAGACGATCGACGTTTTGGGCGGCCTGCGGCCGTCGTTAGAGCCCGGACATTCCGACAAGCGGGGGTGTTTGCAGTTGAACCGCAACCAAAAATTATCGACCGACTGGCAGAGGCGAGAGCGAGCGATCGGCATTCGGCGGTTGTTCGTTTCGTTTGCAAGTGCAGCGTCTCGACTTGCTGTTACGTGCGGCCATTGGAGTTTCCAATCATTTCGTTCTTTTTTTATTTTATCGAGCTACAGCTGGAGAAACTTGTTGCCGTTATTCCGCGTGACACTCCCGTGAGGGAAGGTGCTTTTCCAAGAATTAGAAGCTTGTTTGAGGTGTCCACTGAATTAGTTCGAATGAACGACTGCGAACATCGGCGAGTTGAATGAACTTGACATGAAATCTGTTTCTACGCGTCGTTCAAACACCTGCCATCCTTCCGCCTGTTGACCGGTTGCTTCTAGCAGCAGAAGACTCCGTTCAACCAAATAGGGTTTGTTTGGACTTCCGTGAACAAACGAATTGGTCCGCACGTTGAAGTACTGTGGTTTCAACTTCTCGCCGTGCAGCTAACGAAGGGAATGACTGGATATTCCGGCAGGCGACCGTCGAGCAGTCTGCGTGATTTTCAACTCTCGTTTCTGTCACCTTCGAAAATTTACCGACAGCATTAACGCGCGTTATTCGTGGGCGGCAACTTTTATTCCCGTTGCAGCGAGATGTTTCTACTGGGAATTCCGTGTATTGGTCGAAACGTGAGAAGAGTCGTGCTTTCTCCAGTCGGCAGGGATCCCAGGTTCCAGTCACTCGTTTTTTGCCTAATGTTGTTCTTGCCGAAACTTAAGCGATCAAGCCGATTTAATCAGAGGGACATTCCGTCCAGTCCACGAATGTGTGAACACCTTTGGCGTTCTTGCTCGTTTATGCCGTTTGAATGCAACGTATTAGACGGTTGGCACGGAAGGTACACAAAATTCCGGCCACATTGCTGTCATTTGTGGTCAGTGAATGCGAGGTGGTCCGTGAACGCGATCATTCCGGGAAGTAAATAAGGAATTGTTTAGAGAAGCGCACGTGTTCCTTGCTGTTTGGCCGCTAATTTCGTAGCAAGTGATCGAGAGGACGCCGCAATTCCGTCATCGTCTAAGTGGTGTGGGGATCTTTTAGCTACAGCGATCGAACGATTCGTTATGAGGGGACATGGGCGACCCAAAACACTGCAACTGTTTGCTGGAGTAGAAAAGTCAGAGAACGAGAAGGAGAACCCGTCAGTTGGTTCTTGTCGGTCAAATCAATACGTCTCGCAATTATTCTGTCTCGAATCCGTAAACGTAGTTGGGAGCCACCCGGTAAGCATTCTTTCGCCTTGTTCCTGATGGGACGTCGAGCTTAATCTTTAGTCGCAGTGAACGCGGGTCAAAAGACGGTTACTTTCAGTTCTCGTTGAGAAGTACGCTTTCGTTATTCCGCCACCGTGTGGTAAGCGCTGTTGTGAAAGACTAGTTCGTTCCAGATCAGCACACATCAAAGCTGTTGATTCAGTTACATATGTTAGTTGAATCCTCTACTCTCGGTCGGCGGCTCTATCGACATCTCCGTTTGGTCTCTCGTTACGTACCGTTCCGTTCAACATTCACGTTATTCCCTTTACGATTACCCGAAAGCTCTCTTCGTCAATTTTACTCCAAGTAGCTTTGCAAACGAATAAACCGACCAACTTCCAGCAGCATCGCAGAACGTCCAGCAACCACACAAACGAAGGGACCTGAAATCAAACCAATTACATCAAGAAGTATCCGAAGAAACCGGCGCTCCGTACAAAACCCACCGAAAGTTTCCGTCGGCGCGTCGACTGGCGGCCGCCGGTCACTCGCGCGCCGTCTCGAAGGTCGCCGCCCGCAATCTTCCGCCGAGATTTCCGCCGGCCGCCGACTCCTCCCGCACACGCGACCGTCCAGAGAACTAACCGAAGCCCATCAACCACGAGTTTATTCCGCACACAACAACAAGCAGCCAGCTAGACGTTGTTCCACTGGACGGTCCACAGCGGCAGGTGGTCGTCGAGCTGGACGAAGCCGCGGTCGGAGCGCCGCAGCCGCAGGACGCGCGTGATGCCGCTGTAGGAGGACTCGCTGGCCGACAGCTGGGCGGGCGCGCCGTTCACGGTGGCCGACTGGAAGGCGGGCGCCGCCGCGTAGCCCAACACCTCCACCTCCTCGACGGGCGGCAGCGTCAGGCGGGGCTGCAAGCGGGGAAGAGCTCATTGATCTTCTTTCGTCCGGTCCACGTGCCTGCGGGCTCTCCAGCATCGAAATGTTGAGCGTGGCGCCGGCCGCCGTGTACGCGAACGCGAACTCGAAGCGGTACGCCTGCGCGCTCGTCCACTGCGTCTCGTCGATCAGACGCTCGCTGTCGCTTCGTTCCTTATCTCGTGCCTGGCTTGGAAGCTCTTCCATTGGGTGACGTCCGAACGTGGGCGAGCGAGTCGCCCAACGCCGCGTGGAATCACGAGACCGCCGTCATCATTTTTAGTCCACGACGAAAGGGCGGGCTTCACTTTTACCTCCGTTGGACAGCGGATTTTCGATCAAAGATCCTGATTTTGAACGTGATTTTCGAGCGATTATCACCGGATGGTTTTTTGTGTTCGATCGTGCGTGATCATCCGCTTCCCTTGCCGACGGGTTTGTTTTTGAACGAATGACACCGCCAGGTTCCTTCCGTTTCGAAAAGCTCGAATTACAAACCGCAGGTCAAAACGTGCGTACGGACGTTTTTGATTCGAATAAAAACCAGAAAAGGGTTTGGAACGCGTCGTCGAGCGAGGAGCCGCTCTTTCGCCGGCTTGTTTTCGCTCGTGATTTCCGTTCTTTTCGTGGAACACGCAATCGGAGTGAATCAGCGAGCCCCCCGCTCTTTTCACTGCGTGGAGAAGAAAAACGGACGTGGAGAAGCGAGCGGCGTTTGTTTGTGCGATGTGGACTCGCGATTCCTCGCCGCCCGCCCGACGTGATCGACGAAGTGCACGTTTTTGTTTGCTCGAAACGCCTCTCCGTTTTCCTCCGCAATTCGCTGCTTTTTGCGGCGGAGTTCGTCGCCGTCGCCTTTTTTCGTTCTCGAACAGCTCTTTTTTCGGTTGCCTCACGTAACCACGCGAATCGAAACCTTTTTGCTTCTGCTTGCCGTCGGCACCACGTTCTTCACAGTTTGCGGTCGGCGGAGAACTCCCTTCCGTTTCCACTGCGTTCGCGTGCAATGAAGCGCGGTCGAACGCAAGCCTCTCGTTCTCCCGTTCAGCGATTAGTCGTCGACCACCTCGCCGCTTTTGCAATCAAGCCGCCGCTTATCAAAACGGGCGTTTCGAAAGCGAGCGGCCGCCGCGGACGCGGGCGGTTTGTTCACCTGCGGGCCCTCCGCTTCGTCTCGCGGCTTCCTTTCGTGGGGCTTCGAATCGACCGGACGGCCGTCGAACGGTTTGGTCGGCCGGGTGATTCGGCGTCTCGTTTCGAATGGAAAGCCGGCGATTCGGGAATTCCAATCGGTCGAGCGAACAGTCGGATTGATCGCCGAATCCCGCCGCCCACCATTCTCCGCTTCCTCGTTTTGCAAGCGGCCGAAGCGAACGATCGGCGTTTGCGGTCAGAAACCGCCCGATTGCTCCGCATGTTGATCTCGCGATCGAAAACCGGTGCTTCTACCGTCCGACTACCAAAGACGTGCGTGCTCGCAGTCACTGAAGGTGGATGGCCGGTCGTTTCGCTACGCCGCTCGCCGAGAGAACTTCTTTCTTGCTTCGTGTTTCATGAACAGCGAGTATTCCGACTACTTTTGTCTTCTAGCGTGTCGAGCAATCCCGCTGTCCTTCATCTCTCCTCGAATTGCAGAAAAATACACACGTAATGCGACTGTCGATGTACGAGAAGACGAGCACCTGCTTCTGCGGGGCGCACGTGCACTCGGTGACGCTCGTGATCGCCGCCGTCTCGGTGATCGTCCAGCTCGCGTGGTCGCTGCAGCAGGCCGTCTTCCACAGCCAAATGCCCGCCTCCTACCCCTCGTCTAACGCTTTCTTCGGCGTTCTGCTCGGCTTCCTCGTCTATGGGACGCTCTTGTACGGCAACCTGCAACGACGGCCCGCCTTCTACTGGCCGTACATGATCTTGAACGTGAGTGCAAGAGAGTAAGGAGGTTAGATATCTGAGTGCTTAGGGCATCATTCTCGTGCTGAGCATCCTGGGCGGGGTGGCCGTCCTGCTGCTGCTGGCGAGCGGCCGGTGGATCGGCGAGTACGAGGAGCAGGATTTCGTCGCCTACTACACGGCCAGCGGCAACGAGACCGCTGGCCCGTGGATCCAACTGACGACGGAGAAGCGCGGCGATTTCTTCGTCGACTTCTTCGCGTTTCTGGTCGTCTACGCGCTCTCCCTCCTTCTTCACTGGTACCTGCTGACGGTCGTCATTCGCGACTACCGCTTCCTGCGCGTCCAGGAGACCTTCGACGACACGTACAAGCGGCTGGAGAAGGAGTTCGAGTACCGCCGCGACGAGAAGAACGGCGACAAGATCGTCTACGAGGCGTAAACGAGACGAACGCACCCTCTGGATTATCCTCTGCTACGTATCTTGAGCATTCATCTACGCGTATTTTTTAACTGAACACAAATCTTCTCCGCTGCACTTTGAACAGCTTGATGTCACCTATTCGTTTATCATAACTAAACGCTCTAACAATGATTGAAGACGGAGATTTCAGTTTCCGCTGAACGGACCGCACGGCAGCTCCAATCGGTCGAGCTGCACGTCGCGTCGTTTGATCCGCAAGGTCGAGAAGAAGGACTGGAGAGCTTGACGCCGCCGCCAGTCGATCTCGACGACCTCCTTCTCGTCCAGGAAGGTCCAGTTTCTCGTCGTGTAGCCCATCTTCAGCGCTCCCCGCTGCTCTCCGTACAGGAACGACAGACCGATGAGGTCGGAGAGGGATTGGTCGAAGCGGTGGCATTTCATGTACGTCCGATGGCGATCCGCGTAGTCCTGCAAGCGGCATCGCCCCGTGGAACCCGGTGGAGCGATGCACTCGGGAGTCATCGCGCACAAGTACCACCTGAAAGAAGCGAGTAGTCGATCGAACAACTGCCGACTGACCACTTGAGGACGTGGCGGGTGTACGGCGAGTCGCTGACGAACTGGGCGGTTGCCTGCAGTTGGGGCACTTGGGCGACGAGGAGCGGGAGCGGCAGGAAGCGGTACATCGCTGAACACACCGGACTGAACCACACTGCTCGTTGCTTACCGGGATGAGTGGCCGCAAAAACCGAGTGGACGGTGAAGAGGCCGGCGGTTTGCGGAAGCAGGCGGCCGTCTTGGGCGCCCCGAATGAAATCGCCCAGCGAGGCGGCGGTCAGCCGAATGCTCGCATCGAAGAAGAAGAACGTCTTGTGTTCTTGCAGGGCTTCCTAAATGGAACGAACTAAAGAGAAGCGATGAGTGAGTGACAGACAATGATGGCCAGTTTGAACGCGTAACTGCGCAGCTGGGCGACGTGCGGCGGGTACGCGGCGAAGTCGAAGCGGCGGTACTCCACGTTGCACCACCCTTTTAGTTCGACGAGCTTGGAATGGTTGAGCACAACAACAAGCACGAGAACTCACGTCCCACTCGGCCAGCCCGATGTCGAAGATGAGGAACTTGGAGCGGGGGTAGTAGGCGGAGATGTTGCGGACGAACACCCGCATTTCGCCCATGTGGTTGCTGGAGACCGCCGAAACGAAGACCGGCGAACACTCGGCCGGATCGATCGTGTCGAAGTGGTGGGCCGCCCGTTGCGCGTCGCGCTCCAGCAATCCGTTGGCCGCGAGGCCCGCGTAGAGCGCGCAGTCGAACGGACGGCCGCGTTGCACCTCGCCGTAGTCGTCGATCCCGCGGAAGCAGAACTGAAGCGAGAACTGCAGTGAACGAAGCATAGAGTTGCATAAAAGAAAGTAAAAAAAAGCGATGCCCAGCCACTCACGTTTTCCCCGTTGCACAAGCAGTTTGGATCGAATTCCGGCCGGGTGTACGTGGGATCCACGTTCGGGCGCACCTTCGGCTTCCGCGTATTCAAACCGACTGGTTCTTCTTCCATTTTGCGTGAAGAAGCAACCGGCGGAGGCACGAGTTGTGCAGTCGGAATCACTCCGTTCGTTCTGTCGCTACTTCGCTCGTGGTTCGACGCAAAGTGGAGGACGCCGAAGACGACGAGAAGCATCAGAACGCCCGCTTGGAGCAGCTTCAGCGTCACGGCTCGCTCGGCGTGCTTCGGCTTGCGTTTGGAGAAGTACGGGCGGGAGAGAGAGCAGCGGTACCAAACTTTCTTCCATCGTTCAGGTGGCAGAAGGAAGGCAAGCAATCACGAAACTCGATGTCCACTCGCTCCTTCTGGCTCGAATGAATGAAAGACCCGCATGCTTCCTCCAGCCAACGTGTTTCGTAAAACAATCATTCCGCTCGTTGTCCACGTCCGAATCCCCCGTTTGCGGAAGCCGGCCGCCGGCTATCGGCGATGCGGACAGCTGGAGTGTTGGGCGGAGTGTTTGAGCAGCTGCTCCGCTTTTTCCTTTTTGTTGCTACGGGATCCTTGCACAAACGATTTCATTTCTGCGTACTACTTACTTTTTCTGCCTTGATGCTGCCGCACAAACGCCGTCATTTGTGCTTCGTGTTGTCGATCCTTGGATTTGCACTCGTCATCTCCATTCAATTGTGTTTGGCGTACTTCGCTCTTCTGTCTAGCCTTGAACAAACTTCTACTCCTGCTCCTGCTCGCAGTCCCACGATTCAACCATCAAAGCAACTAGTTGGCCGGCGAGGCGCCCTCTATTCGAATGGGTTGCGGAGACGGTTCAAGAAAGAAAAGACGAGGGCGACGATTCGGAAACCACTCGTTCTTACCTCCCCGTCCAACCAATCGGTCAATGGATGGCCGAAACCCTCGCTGGACGACCAACTGGCGGCGATCGAGCGCGAATGGAAGGTCTTACGTGCAGCCGCCCGCTCCGAATTCCTCCGCTCCTCCAACTCGACGCCCTCCACTCGCATCATGCTCGTCTTGATCCCTCGGTTGACCCGGCCGGGCGTTGTCCGGCCCGACTTCAACGCGGAGGTCAATCCCCACTGCGAGTACACGTGCGCGTACACGCTCGACCCGCTCCGACTGCCGATCGCCGACGGCGTCTTCGTTCAACCGAATGCCATCGATTGGAGTAAGCTAATCGGTGAAGGATTACTCGTTCGTTTTTGTTCAGAAGGCCCGAAACGATGGTCGAGCGATCAGAAGTTCTTCGCGTACCTGCGGGAGGCGCCCGGCCATTACAACAGCCTTCGCTTCAAATGGTCTCCAATCTTCTGGCTTATGCTCATTCACCTCCGGTTGCAGGTCCCCGCCCTTCCACTTCAACTACACGGTCGGCTTCGTGCCCGGCTGCGACATTCGGGCGGGCTACGACCAACTCGTGCCTCGAGGCGTCGCGCACTTCGGTTGGGATCCGCGGGAACATCCGGTCGTGAGTTCTCCGTGTCTTTCTTCCGTTGATTGTTCGTGCAGAACCCCGAAGAGGATTGGGAGGAAGTGAAGGCGGCTGTTGCGAACAAAACGGGCGCCGCCTTTGCGTTGATTTCCAATTGCAAGACGCGCAGCAAACGAGAGCTCTACATCGACGAGTTCAAGCGGTGAGTCTTCCGCACTCCCTCTACTCACTGGTTCGTTGCAGCCGCTACCCGCACCTGCTCCAGCTGTACGGCAAGTGTCACGACAAGCGGGGAGCGAAGTGTACCGAAGAGGAGTGCCTGGTGCCGAACCTCCGCTCCCATCGCTTCTTCTTCGCCTTTGAGAACGCGGTCTGCACGAACTACGTGACCGAAAAGTTCTTTCGGATCAAACAGCTGATCGTTCCGGTGGTGCTGCGACGGGCGGATTACCGCCGGCTGTTGCCCGACGACGCCTTCATTGCGGTGGACGATTTCGAGTGAGCAGCCGCCTTCCATTCATCTCTTCCGTTCGTTCAGCTCGATGTCCGCTCTGGCCGCCCACTTGGAGCGTTTGATCGCCGACCCGTCCCTCTACCTCCGCTACTTCCGTTGGACGCGGCTGTTGGAGCGGCGGGATCCCCCACGCCAACTGGAGGCCGCCCTGTGCGCGGTGTGCGGGCGGCTTCACGACGACGACGAACGGCGATCGGCCTACCGCAATTTGACCGCTTTCTACTCGCAGGAACGCTGGTGCGATGCCGAGTTCGTACTTCGACTGCTCGCGAGACACACGAGAGCGAATGGAACGAATGTGGCAGGAAATTGAATACTCGACGTGATCTCCGCGATGAATGAATTTGCATGCCCGCCTGCTCACTTTCTTGTTCCTCTCTCTTTCGTCCGTTCACTTCACTGCACGTTCATTCGAGCGAGTGATCGGCTGCCTTTCTGTTCGCTCCGCTCCAGCCGGTCGAAATGCTCGTCCTCGCGGCCGACTTGCTCCTCGCCCTCGCCGGCCTCGTCGTCCTGGCGCCCGTCCTGCTCGGCGGCTGCGCGAACGAGAAGAAGAAGGAGACGGCCGCCGACCGCGTGCCGCTCGTCGAGAAGATGACCAAAAAGGTGCCCCCACGCCTTCCACTCCTTTCACCCGCCTGCTTGCAGAAATCGACGGTCATTCTGGACAACACGACGACCGTGGCGGGCCCCAACTCGAAGAAGAGCACCTCGTCGAAGCGGACGGCGGTCGAAATCGTCGCCGGCCATCGAACGGAGCGCTCCGCCCACCCGCCGACCGTCAAAATCCGCCCGCGCACCGTCTACGTGAGTCCTCCTCTCTTCGACCACACTCACCCGCTTCGTTCAGAGTGCGACCGGCATGCGCGAACACCAGTACGAGATCACGGTGTCGCCGGAGGCCAAGAGCTCGTACTACGCCTTCCAATCGAGTGCCCATCGGAAGTACGTGGACGACGGACGGCACACCACCGTCTCTTGAACCCCATTTTGTGTGCGAGTGTTGAGTAGCGAATAAACGGGAGTTTTTTTTTGCTGGTTGGCTCGTTTTGAGCGAGAGAAAGAACACATCCAGTGTCGTCCTTTGTTCCGCTCTTTCGTCGACATTAAAATTAGACGTGGATTAACGCGGAAGTGGGCGAGTGATGACAAAAGAAGCCGCCCGCCTGTTGGCATTTGATTGAAATCGAATTGGAATCACCGCCCAACAAAAAACATGCGGACGGCGAGACGGCGGCTCGAATTTCTGCTTGCGCACTCGCTCGCGTGTTTGCTCTTCGAACACACGTCCCTCCCGCTCGTTCGTGTTTCTGCGGTCAGGCTTCCCTTCTTTCTCGGCCGC
Organism: Aphelenchoides fujianensis; assembly: GCA_024699865.1. NCBI lineage: Eukaryota > Metazoa > Nematoda > Chromadorea > Rhabditida > Aphelenchoididae > Aphelenchoides > Aphelenchoides fujianensis. Next base: position 1,372,597 of record JAMPIO010000005.1, on the reverse strand, counting down.
TCGCTTCCCCAACATTTCGGCGATCAGAGGTCGTGATCGCCGACAAATCGAACGGAGCAAACAAAGAAACAAAATTCAATCCAATTTGCGTCATTCTTTCCAATTGACTGTAGTGAGCAACAGAGGGAAGGAAGAGCAGAGCATTTTTGATTCATTATTGACCGTTATCTTTCTTTGTTACAACAGAGAAGAACAGCTTGGCTGATCAACACTCGTTGACGGTCATTTCTTTTCGTCCCGATCGCCTCCCGCTGGCCACTCGCTTCGTGTCCCCGTTTGTTTGATGATCGAAGTGCGAGCGACGAGAGCGCGTGCACGCTCATCATTCGCTTTTGTTCTTTCGGGCCGCCTGTCCACTTGCGCGCCGCGCGGCCCATGACCCCCGAATTTGCGGCCCGTTCTCTGCGTCTCGCCCGCTCGACCGCTTCGATTCGGCCGGCCGCTTGACCGCCGCTCGTGTTCGCCGCGCACGCGCCGATCGGATCAAGGCGGAGCGATTAAGGTCGAAGTTGATTGGCGGGTGGCGATCAAGAACGAGGAAGTTTGATTGACCGCTTGTTCATTCGATTCAGAAACGAGTAGTCGATCGTTTCACGCGTGTTTGACTGACGTCCGTGCTCAACCAAGGGCTCCTTTCTTTGTTTTGTCCATTTGTCTATAGACTGCCCTTCTTTCAGACCACAGGCGTCTCTATTGCGACGAAATGCTGAAGATGCCGATGGATCGCCGAAGTTGCCTGTTCGGGATCGACGTTCACGTGAGTCATCAATCATTTTGCTCCTCTCTACTCGTTTCTTTTCAGCTGGGCACTCGAGTCATCGCTCTGATCGGCTTGTCGTTCTGCGCGATCTCCGCCGTCCCGCTGCTCGTCCTCCGCGTCGTCTACGGCGGCGGGAGCATCGGCGGGCTGGACGGGATCAAGGAGGCGCTGACCTCCGACACGGCCGCTTTCCTTCTCGCCCTCTTCGTCGTGGTCGATGCGGGCCTGCTGGTCGGGAACCTGTGGAGGAAGCGGCTCCTCTACCTGCCGTTCTTGTTCGTCAACCTCGCTTCTGCTTTCGTTGTGGGCGTCGTCCTGCTGATCGCCGCCGTCTTCGGATCGAGCGGCCTCTTCTCCGGCGACCGGCAGCCGCCCGCCGACCGGCCGGTCGATCCGGCCGCCCTCCGCGTCCACCGCGTGGACATTGCCGCCGACTTCCCGGCCGCCGGCTGCTGCGCGGACGAGATCACGAACTTCGCGCTGGCCTCCGCGATGCTCACCGCGTACGTCGTCGTCTTGGCCGTCCTCCTCGCCGCCCACTGCTACGCGCTTTCGGTCGTGTGGCGCGGCTACCGGCTGCTCGGCAAGTACGCCGATCTGGACGAGGAGGTCGCGAGTTCCAACGGTGAGCTTCCGACCAGCGGAGAGATCAAAGCGGAGAAGGAGACGGCCGAGAAGCAATTCGACGGGCGTTTTTGAACGTTTGATGTTTGCTTCGATTTTGTTTCTGTTTAAATGGAATAAACGCTCTGATTGATGTTGCACCTTCTCTCTTCGTGTGTTTTAAGAAACGAAACATTCCGCTGCTCCCTCTCTTTTCGAATTCATCAATCGTTAACGGACGGCGGGCAGCTGCAGAAGACGACCGGAACAGGCACACTCGTGAATCGGCCGGCAATAACGACGCGCAGAGGCAGAGAAATGCAAAGCGGTAGAGGTGAAATTGGCGCGTCGTTTGTTTCGCGCCCCGCCATTCGAATGCGCCCGCCGCTTTCAACCGCCGAGCGCGAACATCTGGACGCCGCGAAAGGGCGCAAACGGGCGGCGGACGGGCGGCGGAGAGCGGCCTCGTCTGGGAAAGTGAGAGGAGAAGCCGTGAGTCAGCGGTAGGCGTCCCTCCGCCGCCGTCCGTTCGGCGCCCTTCTTGCTGCCCCGCTCGTCCGCCCGGCCGGCAGGCGAAGAAGGCGGCCGGCAAGCGGCGATGGGAAGCGGCGGCCGTCTCGTTTTGAAATCGACCCATTTGGCGCCCGTTTCGAGGGCGGCGGGCAGGCGGACGGCTTTCTGCTTTCTCTGCTCGATTCGAATCGGAGTAGAGACAATTGTAAACCCAATGGGTTTCCATTCGTTCACATTCCGAGTGCCCGTTGGATGGCGTGTCTTGCCCGCCTCTCACCTCTGTCGTCCTCAATTCATCGATTTTTGCAGCAATCGAACTTCAAAATGGATACGCTGATCTCGACGATCAACGAGTTGCAGAAAGTGTTCAGCAATGTGGACTCGAGCGGCAAGGAGATGCAACTGCCGCAGGTGGTCGTGATCGGCGCCCAGGTTCTTTCTTTCTCTTGCTTCTTCCCGCACACTTCTCTCGTTCAGTCGGAGGGCAAATCGTCGATCATCGAGCGGATAGTCGGCGGGGACTTCCTGCCGCGCGGTCAGGACATCGTGACGCGGATGCCGCTCGTCCTCACGATCGTCAAGTGCCCGAAGAACGACCCGCTTCGCATCGACAAGGGCGCGTCCCCTCCTCTCTTCGCCCACTCACCCTCCACTTTCAGGCGCTCCGATGGACCGCGAGTTCGGGATCTTCGACGACAACAAGGAGACGGTGTTCGAGATCGGCGACCTGTCCGCCGAGATCGAGCGCATCACGAACGAGAAGGCGGGCGAGAACAAGGCGGGTGTTCCCTCCTCCTTCAACCTTCATCCTCCGTCTTCAGGGCGTCGTGGACACGCCGATTCACCTCTCGATCTACTCGCTGGAAGGGCCGCCGTTGGCGCTCGTCGACCTGCCCGGCCTCACGGAAATGCCCGTCGGGGACCAGCCGCCGGACATCGACGTGCAGATCGAGGCGATGGCCAAAAGCTACATCTCGAACACGAACGCGATCATTCTGGCCGTCACCGGGGTACTCACTTCTCTTGTTTATTGAATTAGTCTCTCGTTGCAGGCCAACATCGACATTGCCCGCTCGAAGGCGCTGAAGATGGCCGAGAACGTCGACCCCAACGGTTAGCCGTCCCCATTTCCCTCTCTGTTCATCCGTTTGATTGTTTAGGCGACCGCACGATCGCCGTGTTCACGAAGCTCGACATGATGGACCGCGGTAGGCATCCATCGACCCGCAGCTCGTTCACTCGTTTGTTGCAGGAACCAACGCGATTGACATCCTGAACGGAACAAAGAAGACGATCAAGTTGGGCATCGTGGGCGTCGTGAACCGCAGCGAGGCCGATCGCAAGCTGAGCCTCAAGGAGGTGGACGCGAACGAGCGCAAGTTCTTCCGCGAGCGCTACGAGGACCTCGCCGACCGCCAGGGCTGCGAGTACCTGAAGAAGAAGCTCAGCAACGTGCGTTCTTCCATCCTCTACCGCTTCCAACATCCATCGTTCAGATCCTCACAGAGCACATTCAGAAGTGTTTGCCGGATTTGATCAGCCGCGTCGCCAGCAAGAAGCTGGAGTGCGCGCTGAAGCAGGAGAAGCTCGGCCTCAAAGTACAAAATCCCGAAGAGACGATCTTCCGCTGCGTCCGCTCCTTCTGCAAGCTGTTCATCAGCCGCACGAAGAGCGGTGCGGGCTTCGCCTACGACGTGGGAACGAAGAAGCTGAGCCCGGCGGCCGAAATCTCCGCCTGCTTCCACGAGCGCCTGATGCACAAGCTGAAGCGCATCGAGCCGCTCAAAAACTACACCACCGAGCAGCTGAGCGACCTGCTCAAGTCGACTGCGGTGAGTGGAAGACACGTAACGGGCTGGATTGATTCCGTTCGTTCAGGGATTGGAGCCTGACTTGTGCCCGCCGCCGGCCGTCATTCAAGACCTCATTCGCGCCCCGGTCGACGAGATGATCGCCGCCTCGTTGAAGTGCGCGGAACACGTGCACAAGAAGCTGCAAGAAATCTTCGAGGACTGCGACGTGGACGTGAGTTCTCTCTTTGTTCTGCTCTCTCATTCTTTCTGCTTCAGTCCATCTTCCACCGCTTCAGCAAGGTGCGCAACCTGTTCAAGAACGCGCTGTTCGAGATGCTGCGCGAGCAGCTGGAGGAGACCAAGAAGCTGATCAAGGCGACGATCACCGCCCACAAGTCTTACATCAACAACAAGTACCCGCCGTTCGAGAAGTCGTACGCGGAGATCCTGAAGAAGCTGTCCAAGCTGAAGCCGGACGGCACCCCGAAGCTCGCCCCACAATCCCACAGCGGCTTCGGAAACGGAGGAGGCGACGGACTCGAGGAGGTGGACGTGGCCGCTTTCGGCGGCAACACGCGCAACGCGATGTTCATCGGTGAGTCCCTCTTCTGCTTTCCGCTCAATCATTTGTGCTTGCAGAGAACGTTGTGCCCTGCTACTTCTCGTCGATCCGCAACGTCGTCTCGGACATGGTGCCCAAGCTGATCGTCGCGAACATGATCGACTTCTTGGACGAGAACCTCGACCGCGTCTTGAGCGTCAAGGTCTTCCGCACCAACTGCGCCTCGTTGTTCCTCGAGAACGTCGAGATCGAGGAGGCGCGCGAGGCGTTGGCCAAGAAGCTCAAGGTTCGTTCCCGTCTTTCTGCTTACTCATCAATCATCAGTGTTTGCAGGCGCTGGAGGAGGCCGAGGATATCCTGGACAAGATCGGCACGATCTAAGCGAGCGGCCGTCAGGAATCCCGCGACATCCTCTGTTTTGCGTTCTTCCTTCCACTGTCCGCACTTCTCGTTCGATTCGAATGTTGTTGTTCGTTTTTGTAAGAATAAACTCCACTAACAGTTGGCGATGCTCGAGTGAACAGTTTTCAATGGAGAAAAATTGAACCCTTGGCGAAGGGCTGCGGGGTCGAGCTCTTTCAAACAAAACGCTTCCTTCGAGCAGCCAGAGTGATTTTTACTTCATGACTCGTTTTTAAAACATACGGACGGTCAACGACAGCAAGAACAACCTCGCTGTTTTGATCATGCTTTTCGATAGCAAAAAGGAAGCTGCCTGTGGCAGGAATCGAACCTGCGTCGCCACGGCCACAACGTGGAGTACTAACCACTATACTACACAGGCCACTAATCAAGCGCGTAGATCTGGAGGACACTCCGCTCTCTCCGCCATGAGGTCGTTTGGTAGGGCGATAATGAGCGGGGCGGCGAATCTCATAAATTTTGATGAGAAGGAGGTGGATTGCTCTTTTGTACGCTCGGTTGTCTGCCATGCGCTGGAAGTCAGCTGATCGACATTCGTTTGGTGTTTGCAAAGGATAATCGGATCAACAGTTGCATCGTTCATTCAATCACGAGTTCTTTGGGATTGCATCGCTCGCCTCATCCGCGGCTTTTTCGTCCGTAACGCCGTCGGCTCTTCCGATCGTTCCGCTTCTTCGCCGCCGCCTTCTTCTTGGATCCTATCTTCGGCTGGTCCCCGGGCCGCCGTTGGGTTGGGTAGGTGGGATTGGTGAAGGTGAAGCACTTGACGCCTTCTCCCGCGGACTGGCAGTTCGGATGAGCTGAAGGTTGCACCCGGACATCCTCCTTCTTCTCTGCCGGTCGTTGCTTGCTCCCTTCGTATCCCGGGCACTTCCCAAGGATGTTGAGCTTTTGGATGTCGCCCTCCGAAAGCTCGCTGTTCACGTGAATGCGGAAGTTCCCCTGAAGAACGATCGTAAAGAGCGGAAATGTTGAGGCCACCGACCTTCTTCGGTTTGATCGTCAGTGAAGTCCAGTCTTTTGACATGGCGGTGTCTAAACGAAGAGTAGCGATCAATCGATCACCAATGGGAACTTTACCATCGTAGTGCATGATCTGAACAAACTCAAGTTAAGCGCCAGCAGACACCAAACCACTCACCGATTTGTAGTCGTACGGGGTCACAATGTCGAAATCATTGGCCGAATGAAGATCGAAGGCGTCTAAAACACGGTTGTTTCTGAAACGCGTACGGTGCTTACATTTGTATTCTTCCCGCATGTTCTCCCACACGAGAGAAATGTACTGGTCTCTGCAAACCGAGCGATTAGCGACCTTTACGCTCAGCAAACCTGTCAGCTCGTTGATGTTCGTGGCCAATTCCTGCAACGAGCGGTAGTAATCGTTTTGGTGATTGTGGAGCGAACAAACCGAGCGCGTGCATGAACTCGTGCTGAATCGAGTGGCGGTAGAGAAGGCAGCTCTCCATCAAGGACATTTCCTGCCTTCCGACTGAACGAAAGAGTAATTGATGGACTGCTTTCGATTCGCGCACCGAGCCGCCCGAGGAAGGACGAGCAGCCGTTCCGCTGGTCCACGTCCACGTAGTCGTGCACGTTGGAGACGTCCGTGTGCTCGACGAACTTGAAGCACGACTTCTCCTCCAAATCCCGCAGCGCGTTGTGGATTCGCTGCCGGCTGCAAAAGAAAGTGGTGGATGGCAAGCGAACACGTTCTTTGATCCAAACAACCCGCTTACTCACACGTAGTCGGTGTAGCTGTCGGCCAGCCTGTAGTGAAGGGTGTTGTTCAGCCAGCGAAACGAACGAGCGCTTTCTTTGCGGATGTCGAAGGCCTTCAACGGGTCCTTCAACGCTTTTGCCCGTTCTTTCTGCTCGGGAGTCATCACTGAACGAATGGGATTTTGATTTCAGCGCCGCTCGCTCGACGACTCACTGATGTCCCCGCCGAACAAGTCAGGTCGGTGATGCTCGTCAACGGCCATCCGATTGATCTCGTGGATCGGATGGGAGAAGAGCGAAAGAAAGACGAACGAGAAAACGAGAAACAAACGGATGAGAAGCGATGGAGCGGTGGTCGTCATCTTGCTACGCTTGGTTCGAAGATGACCGATGAATGGAAAAGACGGACCGGATGGTCGCGTTTTTAAACCCTTTTCATTCCATGATCTTCCGTTGGAAGCGTTGAGTGAGCGGTTACCAACGTTCTGTAGCGAGTCGACCAAACGAGTGGTGGGTTTGCTCAGCTGCCGGCTTCCAAACGAAAACGAACCGAGAACGGAAGGTGGGAATTCGTTCGTAGTGGGCAACGTAATCCTGTCTTGTTTGTTAGCTTTCAAACTATCTGTTGAGATTACTCGCCTACTAAACAGAAAGATCGCTTGTCGATCCGCTAAAGGCCAACAATTTTGTTTTATGAAATGGCCGCTTTGTTTTCAATAGACTAAATCGATGATCACGGGCGAAACGTTCCTTCCTCTTGCCCGGACCGCTTATCTGCGCTCGCCAGACGCATTGGAAGCGCGTTGCCGGCCGTGGCGGAGGTCAGAAGTGCAATTTCTGCCCAATTGAGGGCTGATAAGACGGCCGAAAACAGGTGAACCACAAAGAGGGAGCAAGCAGCCGTTCGAAAACAACGAAAGGAATTTGCGATCAGGCGTTTCTTCCTTTTCGCTGCTTCCTTTTTGTCGAAGGGCAACATTCGTGCTTGATTGCTGCGAAATGTGGTCGTCGATGCTGCTCGCCGCCTGTCTCTTGGCTACCCAATGGAGCGAAGGGGCAAATCCGCCGGCCGACCGTTTGGCGTCAGCATTCGTCGATCCCCTGGAGCGAGTGGACTGCGGGCCCGAGCCGAATGTTTCGGCGGACACCTGCACTGCCCGGGGCTGCATTTGGGGACCGACTTCGACGCCTGTGAGTCCGTTCGATCAATCAGAAGGCAATCCAACCATTGCAGGCAGACCAGGGCGTTCCGTGGTGCTACTTCCCGCGGCAAACCGGCTACTTCGTGTCGCCGGATGACGCGAGCGTGTGGAAGAAATCTCCGAGCTCTCCGCCGAATCCCTTCGGCTCCGATGCGCCCACCATTCGCTTCAAGCAGACTGCCCTCGGGGCGGGCGTTCGGCTGACCATCGACACGGAGGGCAGGCGAGTGGGAGAGGAGTGAACGGAGATGAGTGGTCGTGTATATTCAGCTTCGTGCCCGACATTCCGCTCAACCTCTCGCCCACCATCCAGTCGGACGAGCAGTTGGTGGTGCGCGTCCGGAACACGACCGTCGCCTCGTTTTCGGTCGAGCGAGCGAGCAGCGGGCTGCGCATTTTCGACACTTCGATCGGTAAGTGCAAAGCAGTGGATCCTTCAACTCGTGTGTTGCAGGCGGCCTTCTGTTTGGCGACAAGTACATTCAACTCTCCACATTCATCCCCGCGAAGAACATCTTCGGCTTCGGCGAGCACATTCATCAGACCATTCGCGTAAGCTATGCAAGAGCTCGTGCACGTGATCCTCTTGTTTGCAGCACGACCTGAGCGGCTACCGCACGTGGCCGATGTTCGCGCGGGACAAGGCGCCCAACTCGGCCGACGGGCGGACCGAAAATCTCTACGGTTCGTCCACTTGCCCCCAATCAACCCTTCTCTTTCTTCTCCAGGAGTGCACAACTTCTACGTGGCGATCGAAGACGACGGCAAGGCGCACGGCGTCTTTCTTCTGAACTCCAACGCGCAAGAAGTGGTGACCGGTGGGTTCAACAAGGAAGAAGTGAGTAATCGCAGCAATTCGAAGGTCCCGGCCCGCACCTCACTTACCGCGCGATCGGTGGCCGCTTCGACTTCTTCTTTCTGCCCGGCCCGACGCCCGCCCAAGTTGTGCAGCAATATCAGCAGATCATCGGTCGGCCGTACCTGCCCGCCTACTGGGCTCTCGGCTATCAAGTGCGTCTTCTAATGCTTTCAGTCATTCTGTATCTTATTGCAGTTCTGCCGATGGGGATACGCGAGTTTGGACGACCTGAAGGCGACCATCGGCCGCATCCAGAATGCGCAAATCCCGCTTGACGTTGTGTTTGCGGACATCGACTACATGGAGCGGTAAGCGTGTGAATAAGGGCACGAATGACAGGGAGCGTGCAGGTACAAGGACTTCACGACGGGCAGCGCCAACTGGTCGGCATTTGCGGCCTACGCGGACGATTTGCACCAGAAGGAGATGAAAGTGACGTTGATTTTCGATCCCGCCGTCCAGGTCGACTACGATTCCTTCCAACGCGCGGTCGATCAGGTGAGCGGGAAGAACGAATGAGTTGTGTTCATTTCTTCGCTGCAGAACGCGAACTTCATCAGCTGGCCGGCCGCCGCGTACGTGGACCACGAAATCCAGGACGAGTATCCGCTGGCCAAGGACACAAACTTCATGCTCTCCGTGGTGTGGCCCGACAAACACGTGGCTTTCCCTGGCAACTACCTTAAGCAACAGACTCGAATAACTCGCCCTTCTTGCAGACTTCTACGACGACACGAACCAAACGGCGGACTGGTGGGTGGGCGAGTTCGATCTCTACCACAAAAGCGTTCGTGATCAAACGAACGAGAAGAAGTGATCAAGTGATTGCAGATGGCATTCGACGGGATTTGGATCGACATGAACGAGGCGGGTGGGGCAAAGAGTGTTGTGAAGAATTCTCGAACCCCACCGAGCAAGAGAACATTGCTTACCGTCTTACCTTTCAGCCCTCTTCGTTCGGCACGAACAAAGAGCACTGCTGCGGAGGAATGTGAGTGTTCTTCCACCTTTTCTGTTGAGAAACAACCGTTTAGTCTCGACCACCCGGACATCAAATCTCTGCACTGCCCGCTGACCGGCGACGATGCCGTCTGGGAATATCCGCCCTACATGACGTGGTCCGCCTATCACTACGGCGACGTTCCGCTTTCCGAGGACACCGTCTGCATGATCGGAGTCGTGAATCGGGGAAAGCAGCGGGTGTTCGACACGAAGAGCCTCTACGGCCTCCGCGAGACCATCAGCACCGCTCGCGCAATGAAAGAAGTGCTGGGGAAGCGGGGCCAACTGATCTCTCGCTCCACCTTTGCGTCTTCCGGCCACTACGGCGGCCACTGGCTCGGCGACAACAACGCCCGCTGGGAGGACCTCCGAACGGCCATCATCGGCGCCCAAGAGTTTAACATCTTCGGTGAGCTACAAGCAGCATCCTTTCAAGCCTTTCTCTTTTACAGGCATCCCCCACGTCGGCTCGGACGTCTGCGGGTTCGACGGCGACACGAACGAAGAGTTGTGCCTCCGCTGGCAACAGCTGGGCGCCTTTCACTCCTTCTTCCGGTCCGTCCACCTCCTTTCCACTCATTCTTCTTTCTTCCAGCAACCACAACATCATCGGAGCGATCCCGCAAGATCCGTCGCAGTGGAATTCGGTGGCACAGGCGACGCGCACGGCCAACCTGTGGCGCTATCGTCATTTGCCGTACTTGTACAGGTGGGGGATTGGAGAGGAAAGGAGACGCTCTTTGTTCTTGCTTGCAGCCTCCACTTTGCCGCTTCGAAGGAGGGCGGCACGGTGATCCGCCCGGTGGCCTTCGAGTTCCCGCGCGACCGGCGGGCGTTCGACCTGAGCTACCAGTTCATGTGGGGACCGGCCGTGATGGTCATTCCAGTGACCGACGAGGCAAGTGCAGCACTGATCTGCTCACTCGTTTGTTTCAAGAACGTGGACACGGTGGACGGCTACCTGCCGGAGGAGGCCGCGTGGTTCGCGCTCTACGGCTCGCGGTACGGCGTGCAGGCGGCGGCGGGCGACGGGACGTTCGAAGCGCCGCGCAACTCGTCGGCGCCCGCCTTCGTGCGCGCCGGCCACGTGCTGCCTCGGCAGGTGCCCGCGCTAACGACGGCGGCCGCCCGCCGTCAGCACTTCCAGCTGCTGATCGCCTGCGACGAAACGCGCACGGCGACCGGCCGTCTCTTCTGGGACGACGGCGAGCGGCTGATCGACGAGACGCAGTGGACAAGCGCGCAGGCGTACCGCTTCGAGTTCGCGTTCGCGTACACGGCGGCCGGCGCCACGCTCAACATTTCGATGCTGGAGAGCCCGCAGGCACGTGGACCGGACGAAAGAAGATCAATGAGCTCTTCCCCGCTTGCAGCCCCGCCTGACGCTGCCGCCCGTCGAGGAGGTGGAGGTGTTGGGCTACGCGGCGGCGCCCGCCTTCCAGTCGGCCACCGTGAACGGCGCGCCCGCCCAGCTGTCGGCCAGCGAGTCCTCCTACAGCGGCATCACGCGCGTCCTGCGGCTGCGGCGCTCCGACCGCGGCTTCGTCCAGCTCGACGACCACCTGCCGCTGTGGACCGTCCAGTGGAACAACGTCTAGCTGGCTGCTTGTTGTTGTGTGCGGAATAAACTCGTGGTTGATGGGCTTCGGTTAGTTCTCTGGACGGTCGCGTGTGCGGGGGAAGTGGGCGGGCGGCGGAGATCTCGGCGGAAGATTGCGGGCGGCGACCTTCGAGACGGCGCGCGGGTGACCGGCGGCCGTCAGTCGCCCGCGCCGACGGAAACTTTCGGTGGGTTTTTACGAAGCGCCGGTTTCTTCGAATACACCTTGATGTAATTGGTTTGTTTTCAGGTCCCTTCGTTTGTGTGGTTGCTGGACGTTCTGCGATGCTGCTGGAAGTTGGTCGGTTTATTCGTTTGCAAAGCTACTTGGAGTAAAATTGACGAAGAGAGCTTTCGGGTAATCGTAAAGGGAATAACGTGAATGTTGAACGGAACGGTACGTAACGAGAAAACAAACGAAGAATTCGATAGAGCCGCCGACCGAGAGTAGAGGATTCAACTAACATATGCAACTGAATCAACAGCTTTGATGTGTGCTGATCTGGAACGAACAAGTCTTTCACAACAGCGCTTACCACACGGTGGCGGAATAACGAAAGCGTACTTCTCAACGAGAACTGAAAGGAACATTCTTTCCAGGCACGTTCACTGCGACTAAAGATTAAGCTCGACGTCCCATCAGGAACAAGGCGAAAGAATGCTTACCGGGTGGCTCCCAACTACGTTTACGGATTCGAGACAGAATAATTGCGAGACGTATTGATTTGACCGACAAGAACCGACTGATGGGTTCTCCTTCTCGTTCTCTGACTTTCCTACTCCAGCAAACAGTTGCAGTGTTTTGGGTTCGACACTGCCGCCGTCGTAACGAATCGTTCGATCGCTGTAACTAAGAAACCTCTACACCACTTAGACGACGACGGAATTGTGGCGTCCTCTCGATCACTTGCTACGAAATTAGCGGCCAAACAGCAAGAAACACGTGCGCTTCTCTAAACAATTCCTTATTTACTTCCCGGAATGATCGCGTTCACGGACCACCTCGCATTCACTGACCACAAATGACAGCAAGTGTGGCCGGAATTTTGTGTACCTTCCGTGCCAACCGTCTAATACGTTGCATTCAAACGGCATAAACGAGCAAGAACGCCAAAGGTGTTCACACATTCGTGGACTGGACGGAATGTCCCTCTGATTAAATCGGCTTGATCGCTTAAGTTTCGGCAAGAACAACATTAGGCAAAAAACGAGTGACTGGAACCTGGGATCCCTGCCGACTGGAGAAAGCACGACTCTTCTCACGTTTCGACCAATACACGGAATTCCCAGTAGAAACATCTCGCTGCAACGGGAATAAAAGTTGCCGCCCACGAATAACGCGCGTTAATGCTGTCGGTAAATTTTCGAAGGTGACAGAAACGAGAGTTGAAAATCACGCAGATTGCTCGACGGTCGTCTGCCGGAATATCCAGTCGTTCCCTTCGTTAGCTGCACGGCGAGAAGTTGAAACCACAGTACTTCAACGTGCGGACCAATTCGTTTGTTCACGGAATTCCAAACAAACCCTATTTGGTTGAACGGAGTCTTCTGCTGCTAGAAGCAACCGGTCAACAGGCGGAAGGATGGCAGGTGTTCGAACGACGCGTAGAAACAGATTTCATGTCAAGTTCATTCAACTCGCCGATGCTCGCAGTCGTTCATTCGAACTAATTCAGTGGACACCTCAAACAAGCTTCTAATTCTTGGGAAAGCACCTTCCTTTCACGGGAGTGTCACGCGGAATAACGGCAACAAGTTTCTCCAGCTGTAGCTCGATAAAATAAAAAAAGAACGAAATGATTGGAAACTCCAATGGCCGCACGTAACAGCAAGTCGAGACGCTGCACTTGCAAACGAAACGAACAACCGCCGAATGCCGATCGCTCGCTCTCGTCTCCGCCAGTCGGTGGGCAATCTTTCGCTGCCGTTCAACCGCAAACAACCCCCTGCTCCCGGAATGTCCGGGTTCTAACACCGACCGCAAGCCACCCAAAATATCGATCGTCTGCCGGCCCTCTCCGTCCGATCTCAACCGTCTCCCCCGTTTTCCGTTTACAAGTGAGCGTCCTCGATGGCTTGTTCTTGCATTCGAGACCCATCCACGTCCTACGGAATTTGCGCGGAACACGCAGCTAAACGATCGTCTCTGAAATGTCAAAACACTTGCTCGTCTCCGGCGACAGAATCCGCCAGTCCTCCGAGGTGCGGAATTTCCGTTCGCTCCTGCAAACCGATCGGCGCTGTCAAGTACAAACACGTGAAGAAAGAAAGGAATAAATGATCAGACGGCAGGCGCGAACAAAGAAAAGCAAACGGAATAAAGTAACACCGTTGCAGGTCCGGGAATCTGCGGCGAGGCGCATGGAAGAACGCGTCTTAAAGGGCGCCGAATAAACGGAATAAATCCTTTACGCAACGCCAGAACGAGCTAGAAAGGACGAGCATTCTATCAAAACCCCGCCATTCATCCATTGACAAACATCGACAATCTCCGCCACGATGCCCGCGACGTCGATCCAACAAGCGCTGATGGCAGGCAGCGAAGGCGTCGGAGAGCCGCAGGCCGCTTTCGGCCATTGCTTTCGCCACTCGGCCAAAAAAAGAGGTGGAGCAGTGAGAAATCCACCGCCTGCTGGTTGTTGTATCCGTTGCTGTGTTGTATTCGGTTTGTTGTGCTCTCGTCCTTGCTTCCGTCCTTGCTCCTTACGACGGATCCCTAAGCAAGTGAACGCCGCCTTGCACCCGCTTGGCCGATCGGTAAATCCATCTTTTCGTTCCTTCTGTTCACTCGAGTGGGTTTTCAGCGGATTCGCTTCGACTTCGACGATCCCTCCGGTTTCCGCGTTCCGCCGACGAGTCTCGAAGAAACTCGTGCGCTTCTCGTCCGCTCGCTGCACCCGACGAGGAGCGCCCGTAACGTCAATGGATAGGAGGAGGATTCTCGCTCCAATGATCGTGAGCATTTGTTGCGTGCATGAGTAAACGAAAGCAAGCAATCGTTAGCCGAGTGTTCGGGTCGGCCACACTGGGGTACGGAAATGCGTTGATCTTAACGCGATCTGACCGAGCACATAAAGGAGTTCTTGGAAAGGGAGACCGCAAGACGGGACTGCGCGTCTCAAGCACCCGGCGGCCATTGGGCCAGTGCACGCACGGCTGCAGCTGGAACCTGAATTTCGACGACAGACGGGCGGCCTCGAGCACACACGAACCCAAAGTGGAAGCGGAAGACCTCCGCCCCCACGCGAGAGAACCCAAAGGCAACGCGACCACCGGGCGGTTCGAACTGAGCAGCAGATCGCAGGCCAGCCACTTGTCCGTCGAGAAGCTTCCAGAAACACTCGACCCGCATTAATTGTTGGGCGTTGGGGTACGCGGCGATCTGCCCGCGCGCTCGACCTCCTCGTCGGCCATCCAAACCGCCCGCCTGCTCTCCGATTGACCAGTGCGCGTGTGGCGGGCGGACGCACACGAAAGGCGGGAGTGCGCGCGCCGCCGAGTGGGCAGCCGGCCGCCCCGTCGCCGTCGTGTCGCCCGGCCGACGAGGCGAGCGGGGCGGCGGCGAGTTGTGGCGAGCGTTGGGCGAAAATTGGCGAGTTTCGGGCGATCCGTCGACTAATTTCTTGCTTTATTTCAGCACTAAACGGGCGGCAATTGAGCGATGCCTTGAGCGATGCAGTGGATGGTGGATAGGTGGCGGAGTGAAAGCAGGCCGGTTTATTATTCTTCGATTTGTTTGCTGCTCGAGTTCAGGACGAGGACGTGGATAAAATCAAGCAACTAACTGAAATTCGAGACGGATTTTGACGGAATAAGTAGAAGCAACGTTCTGTTCGACCACAAATAAACGAACGCGAGAAGAAATTCCTTTAATTCTAACGGAAACGGAAATGAAAAATGCTGCAATTGTTCAACCTAGAGGAGGCGCTATTCCCGGAATTAATCTCCTCCGCTTCGTATCAAATGCGCAAAAGAAAGGACCGAATCGACGACCAGCAGACGCTCGAAAACGAAAAATTGGGTCGAACAAACAATGCGGAATGAATTTTCCGAGTCCTCAAACTTCTTACGGAACCGAAGGCATGCGACAAAAGCCATGGACGGAATAACTCGCCATCTTCTTTCAACAGACCGCAACGAAAGCAAACAAACTGCTCCGCGCTCAGCAACGAGAATAAACGAGGCAATTACTGCTACGAACGAGAATTTTCACGCCTACCATCCTGCAATATGACTGTTCGTCCTTTCCACTTCTCGATTTCATAAGCAAATTTAATCCACGCGTTCGGCGGAATTAACCCACCGTTCTTGTTGGTCGAACACAGCAAAAGAAACCAAGCAACCGCCAGCTTCAACAGTCCAGTTCGTCTTTTCTGTTAGACACTTTTGCACACCACTCCGAGCCTTACGAACTATTTTTCACGGAATTCTTAATTTGTTCGTTCCGGACACTCAAAGGAAAGAACGGCATTGACGCCTTGGAATCGGTCGAAATGACCCGCACGCGGCAAACAAAACGCTCAATCGTAAGACCAAAGCGATCCACCCGTCCGAGCCCGTAGTCGAAGGTTTCCGACAAAAGGGCTGGACGGAATAACTAGACGGCTCTTCCCTAACCGCCTGCACGTAAAGCAAGCGGCCATTAACGTCGAACAATCAGAAGAAAGCAAACCACGTCGCTGCTAACAGAAACGAACTAAGGGTCCTTTCTGCGATACGACTCCATTTTTCCGTTCATCTTTCTTGCAGATCTCCAATCAATTAGCCACGCTCACGGAATCGCTTGAAATTCCGTTCAGCAATCACCAAAGAAAGCAACACGTGTTTGCTGTAGACTCGTAACTAAAAGCAAGAAGACCACCCGCTCCTTGAAAGCAGAAGATCTGCAAATTCTCGTGTTGATCATTAGCTCTGCATACATGCTTCGAACTGTCCGCGCAATTCACTTTTAGGAAGAATGTACGGAATTTCGTCTTGTCTACAACTCACTAAACACCGGAAAGAAAGATGGGTTTGTCTGCTGACATTTATTGATACGAAATGCTTACGCCACTCAAGTGGACGACAACGCGAGAACTTCTAAACACTCTATTCGAAATATGACAAATCCCAGGGCGCGGAATAAGAGAAAGTATAAGCCCGAAAACGAACGAAAAACGATGGACAGAAACAAACCTGGTAAGTGTGAAACGAAAGAACACCTCTTCCGGCGGCTCAAACGACACCAAAAGGTTGGCTGGTATTGGGAATCGCGGAATCTCCTGCTGTTTTCGTCAAACTCTGAGCGTGAAAGAAGCCGCTGAACACGTCTTATAGCTGAAAGAATGGACTGCCCTTGTAACGACGATGCTGGACATAATTGCCCATTTTTTCGTCTTTTTCGAAGTCGCACTTTTGGGGCAGAAGACTCCAAGGGAATCAAACTTTTTTCTGAACTTTCTGACGCGTGAAATTCAGCGGTAGTCGCATTAGTCGGAATTAAACGAGCAGAATCACTCGACTTACAATATCCGATTCTCTCAACGAGCGCGCGGAATAATGACAAAAGCTTAAAGGCCGAGGCAAACTAGAGAGTAAAGGAATGGACGGACACCAGTTCGTAGAAAACCAATCTTCCATTCGTCTTCTAAAAACGGAAGAACGCTGCGTATCGAACGGACTGCAATACAACTCCCGGAATTTCTGTCGTCTCTTCCGATTGGAACACAAAAGGGAACCTACAGCATCGAGCGCTTGCAACAAAAAGGTAGTCTCCGAGTGCACGTCCAATGCTCTACCCACCTGTAAGCGGAAGCTGAAATGAATGGCCTTCGTAACGCGGCTGCCCACGTTCATGATACATTCCCTGGATGCTTGCAGTGGCGGAATTCAAAGTAAATCAAGGAACGGTACAACAGCCGGAACAACGACCGATTCTTGCGCTCCAACCGTCACGTAACTTCGCTTGCACCGTTAACCCTTAAAACGAACAAAACCGCCCCATCAACGACCGAAAGACCCGCGCAATGCGGAGAGACACGTCGGGCATTCGTCTATTGGTCGCGAATGTTTTGCTGCTTGGCGAGATGCCCACAACTGCCCAACAACGAAAAAATAGATGAGACTATGGGGCAGCAGAGTCCCAGCGGAATTCGCCTCGGTGTGCGCAGGCACTAGATCGGAATAAGCGGCGTTCCGCTCGTTAGACTAGTCGTTTAATAACCCCGAAGCGGTCATTCCTACGGGTTGATTCCCATTTGGCCTGTCGCTTGTTCAACGCGTGAAACAATTCGGTACCTAATCTCTTTGACGGAATAAAGTAGACGCATTTCAGCGGATGCAGCACTGAGCGGGTGTTCGAAGCTTTATGTCTGAACAATTAAGGGCAGCAAAAAACAACCGAAACTCGAAAGAGGTCATACACATCAGTTCTGCATGCCGGAATTAACCTCAAAGAAGCTCGTCAGGTGCACGTTGAATGAAACAAGTTCTTACTTACAGATCGAGAAACCAAGCGATCCATTCACTGGACGACCGAAAGGAACATCGCATCCACTTTCCTCATATAATTTTCGGCAACCAGCAATAACGACATTGGAGAACGGAATAAAGCCGCTTCACTCTTTTCATCAACGTAAAAGAATGCTCGTCAAGAGCCCCTCCATTCGTTCCAATTAACCAACGGCCAGCCAATCGAGCGCAGGGCCCGTGTTCGGCAGAAGAAGCGTGTGCGTAAGCGCGTTCTCCGCAACAACTGGTGGGTAAAAGGCGTTTCCGAAATGCAACTACGCAACGAGACGGAATAAAGCGCAGCTTTGTGCAGGACGCACGGAGAAAACAGCTAACACCTAGTAGCGGGCCTGCCCAGAAAATCTACGTAGGAAAGGGCACGGAATAAATCCACCGCATCATCACCGTCGTTTCGTTTGAAAAGCGCTGGTGTCGCGAACGCGCGAGGACGAAACTGGACGAGACCGAGGGCGCCTTGCGGAGAGATCGGCCCGCCGTTCCGTGGTCGTAAGACCTTGAAGCCAAGTGAAACCTCGATCGATCCTCTCCGTTCTTGGCCCTCGTTGCCCGTCTCTTTCTTTCTTTCTTTCCGTTCATTGCGCCAGTGAATCCTCGCCGTCCTTCTTTGTTCTTCCTTTCGACTTCTGCCGATCCGCCGCCGCTCTGCTCGTGCCCGATTCGTTCTCCTCGTCCTTCCGCAGGGGTTCCAGAGAGGAGAGCGCCCGTCCCGGAGAACGCTCTACCGACTCCCCCGAGTCGATGGTCACCTTCCTGGATTATGACCAATTGCGGCGACCTCTCGGCTTTCTCCTCGTCCAAGTGACCGAACGAGCGGTGTGCGGCGATCGCGCATTCTCATCTCTCACCCCTCGCCGCCTTCCTTTCTTCCCCGCCTGTTGTTTTGCCCCGATCGAACCGCCGCCCGACGGCCGCCTTTTTATCTCCCGCCCCCCTGCGCCGACCGCCCCCGCCGCCCGATTATAAAAGGCGCTCTTCCGCCCAGTCGGGGCTTCACTCACGGCGGGCACTGCGGGCTCACTGCGAGCTTCGCTCCCGTCCGCCCTTTCGGAGCTTCATTCACTTCGCTCCCCACCCACCTTCGTGCGGCTCGTCCGCTGTTTGTTGTGTGTACGAGTGGAACAATAAACCTCTCTCTTCTCGATCGCGTTCGGCCTTCGACTCCAGAGGAATCTCCCTCTTCCCCGATCCTTTTTGGCCATCGATCCTCCCGCCGAAAGGCAGGGTTTCGACACTCGTCGTTGTTTGGTCTTTTCGTTCGGTCCAGCTGCCGATAAACCGTACGACCACGCGAAAGAAGGGCACCATCCGGAGACAACTGCAAAAGTACATTTTGGATCCCGTTCGTTAAGTTCGCAGTCGGCAATGTACTTATCGTTTAAAACTAAGTACCTTCTTCTAACGGACGCGGAATTAAGGGAACGAGTTGTTCAGCAACGAACATTAGAGAAGCCAGCACCGAGCGGTAGTCGGGCACGCACAAGAAGTGGATCACAAAGAACTGCTTTTAGTAGTTTGACCGCCTACGGAAGCCATCGCATACGCCGGAAAAGGCACAGAATAAAGCCGCTGCAAATCTGCCTTTGACCCATTTGAAAAGTGCTGATTGAGAAGTGATTCGTTTGTTCCGTCCTGCAAACAAAAAACCTGACGACCGCGTAAAAGGATGCCACATGGACATGCTGTCAGAAGAATACAACTTTTGACTTCGAACAGTGGGCGGAATTCAGTGGCAACCATCAGCAAGAAACGATCAATAAGACTTCGTAACTACCAACCATCCCTCCCTCGACTTGTTCACACGTGTATTTGCGGCGGAATAACCGCCTGTGTTCAAGCTCCTGTCAAACGTGAAATTCTTCCATTATCTTTGGCGAACGAAACGAAGTCACATGCATTCATTGTGGACGCTGTTCGGAATTTAAAAAAAGCAACGATCCAGCGGCGACTCGTTTGAAAACTGCTCGTGTCGACCGACCAGACAGCAAAGCAACCGCCACTAAACGATGAAATGCTGTTCATGCCCGTAAAACACCATTCAATCGCGACCATTGCCGCCTGCTTCGACGACGTAGGACTTGTAGCGGAGAAGCATCTCGTATCGCTTCGGTAAAGAGCAAGGACCTCTTGTTTCATCCATCGACAGTACGCGGAGAGTCGAACGGTTTGAATTGTGCTGTTTGTTGTGTCAGTCTTTTTTGTCCCTATCCATCCTTTTTGTGTTTCTCTTCGCTGTCGTCCAGTCGCCAATGTGACGCTCGAACGCCGCTGCCGAGCGGATTCGTCACTCACCGTCCGCTCGTCCTCTCGTGCTGCAAACGAGCCTTGGATCCTCTCGAATTGCTCCTCAAAACAACGAGAAGCAGTGAGTTCCTCCTTGCTTGTTTTTCTCGCTGACCGCTATCTTTCAGCTCCGACCACTCCATTTGACTGCTGCTCTCCGGCCGGCATGAGCGCTCGTCGACACACGCGGATTCATTCGACCATTGTTTTATTCTTTTCGATCGATTCGCAATAAAAACGGCAAAGACAATTGATCGCCCCTGAACAGTCGCGAGGAGCAACGAGAAGAGAGAACTTTGACGCCGAACCCCCGCAAGAGCAAAAAAGCCGAACCTCCCGCCTGCCGCCGCCCCGCCGCTCGCTTCCAAGCGGCCGTCCGGCGCACGCACTCAACAGGCGGGTGAACGGCCGCCTATTCGACCTCCGCCGCCCGCCCTCCCGCGTGGGCAAGATGGCCGAGTGGTCTAAGGCGCCACGTTCAGGTCGTGGTCTCTCCGGAGGCGTGGGTTCGAATCCCACTCTTGTCACCAACTTTTGCCCTCCGCCGAATGCTGCCGTCATTCTTTTCGCTCGGCGGCTGCTGTCGCTCGGTCGCTTCGTTCGTTCGAGTCGTGGCCAATGGTTTTTTGGAGGCGGAAGTCACCTCCCGAGGTGGCATTCTGCGAAGAAATTGGTCGACTACAATTCGAATTGGACCGAAGGGCAGACGCGACTACAACTCGCGAGCCCTCGGCGAGTTCAATTGCGGTCATTTCTTCTCACTCGCTCGCTCGATGGACGCCCCACCGCTCTCGTTCGAACGGACGCCGCTGGAAGAAGCGTTGATCGCTTCGAACGACCTTTCCACCCTCTTTGGCTTCCTGTCCACCTTCTTGCTGGTGTTCGTGGTCGTGCGGAAGACGGAGGTTACCCTGTTGGGATATCGCCGCGTCTTGCTTGTTGCCGCTGCCGCCGACCTCTACACCCTCCTCGTCCGTTGGCTTTGCAGCAGCGTACGCAAAGGAATGCCCTTGAATTCGATTGAGCGCTCGGTTGCAGACGGCCAGATCGCAGGCCGGTTTTTACGTCGAGTTGGTGGACGGGCCGGCCGCCCAGACGCCGCCGGTCGTGCTGCGGACCGCGCTGGCTTTTCGCTGGACGGTTTCCACCTTCCAGTCGTTGGTGTTGCCGCTCGAGCTGTGGGTCCGCCTGCGGGTGGTCAAACAGTGGGTGAACGATCAATCTCGCTTCCTACTTCTTCAGCCGCTCTCCGCCCACCGCTCGGGAGCTCTACGGACGAGTGGCCGTGGGGATTGCGGTTGCGGAGTTGATCCAAGTGGTTCTCGTGTACGCGGTGTTCACGCGCTCGTTTCTGCCCGCCGAGTTGAGGATCGCGGACGCGGAGCAACGGGCGATCGCGGGCGTCTTGCTGACGAGAGCCGGCGACTGGCCGGTCACTTTCGTCGTGGCTTCTCAAGCGATTGTGGCCATCGGCTCGTTTCTGTTCGCGCTCGCCCTGGGCGCCGCCTCGTTCGCGGCGATGCGGCGCGTGGAGCTCGCGATGTCGCCGAAGACTCGCTCGTTGCTGCGGCAGTTCTCGTGGACGCTCGTCGTGAAGGTTTGCTCGAGCAATCAACCATACAGCCGCTTCTTTCGAGCAGATGTGCCTCCCGCTGGTCACGAACGTCCTGCCGCTCGTCTCGATCCTCTTCTTCTACTCCACGCGCACCGACTTCCCGTGGGCCGGCGTGGTCTCGATGCTCGTCGTCCCGTGGGCGGCGGCCGTCAACTCGGGCGCCACGCTGCTGCTCTTCGGGCCGTACCGGCGGGCACTCGGCCGGCTAATTGGGGATTGTTTCTGGTGGAAGTCGACCCCCGTCCAGCCGTTTTCGTCCACCGGTGGGGGGACGCCGGCCGGGTCGCCCACTCGCTCGTGAACGCGGAGGGACTAGCTACTGGATCCTGCTCCCACACATACCTTTCCTTCCATTACGCCCGATTGTTCACCTCGTCGCAAAACACGCCAGTCCTTCCCTCCGGCGAGCAGAGCGAATCCCCTTCTCTGCAGCCTTCAACGAGTGACGCCACGAACACAACCTCCTGTTTTAGCATCCGCACGTGCAGGTAAACGCAGAAGAAGAACTCGGAACGAAGCTCTCGGCTCTGATCGCCGCCGATCGCACGCAAGAGAACAGCCCCCGTTGCGATAAGAAGAGCGGGCAACGGTGAAGGCTGCTGTTCCTTTCGAAGCAAACTGCGTCAATCGAGTGGAGTTTGTGGTTCCGCAAATGCCACGCGCTTCCGGCCGACCGCTTAAAAGCGAGAGCTGACGGCAGTCGGCAACAAACGAACGGAAAGATGCCCGCTTCAATGTGGAGCGTCTGCTTGCTGCTCGCTTGGGCGGCAGTCGTCTCGGTGGGCAATGGTGAGTGTGTTTTGCGGGGTTGGACGATGGGAGAAGTCCGGTTTGACCTCAAAGTTGCTCCCAAATGTTTCTCACTCAAAACTGAGATCAAAAGTCATTTGTTTTCAGCCCTCCCGCTCTCGGCGACACACCCAAATGCGACGACGTCTGGTTTGCTACAAGACTTCACCCCGCCCGCCGGCTACACGCCCTGCTTCGGCCGGGTGGTCTTTGCCTTGGACCAGACGATGACCGCCGCAAACTTGCGAGTGAGTGGTGAGAGATGAACGGAAGAGAATGAAGGGTGCTGCAGAAACTGAAGAGTTTCCTGGTGAACGACGTGTTCGGCGGCGACTGGAATCACTTGGAGCGGCTGGCCGTCGCGGGGATCACGTACAATCTCAAAACGTATCTCGACTTCGGCGACCTTGCGGACGACGGACAACAGGACCTGCCGTGGCTGCGGGGTTACATCGCTGGCTTGAAAGCCACAAACGTCAACCTCGGCCTGCCTTTTGCTTTCCAATCACTCCGTGAGGACTTCAATGCGGACAACTACGGAGAAGTCTGTGAAAGATAGGAAACTGACTGACATGTTTATTGCAGGTTCACTACGTGGTCTTCTTGGGCTCGTTGACCACGCAGGACGTTCGACCACTGCAGCCTCTTGCCAAGCGTCTGCAAGCCAAGGGACAACTCACGCTGATTGGAGTGGGCGGCGGGGTTGCGCCTAAGGACAAATATCTAGAGCGGTTGTCCAACAACACTGTCTACTGGACGGATCCCACTCAACCGTTCCCCGGCGATTGGAACCAGTTCTTCTGGTCGACCGCCTACAAGTGCTGTGAGCTTCTTTGTGTCTTCCATTCGATCCACCCGTTCGTTCAGCCGGCAACCCGCCTCCCGCTCCGTCCACGGCTGCTCCAACACCCGCCTCGACGCCCACCCCGTTCCTCCCGTGCGCCGGCCGCCTCGTGGTGCTCGTGGACACGAGCGAGGCGCTGGACGTCAACGCGTACCTGAACGAGCTCCACTTCGTGGGCAGCAGGCTCTTCGCCGCCGCCTTCTTCACGCGTTTCGAGCGGCTGGCCGTCGGCGCGTTCAACGCGGCCGGGGCGGCGATCGGCGCGTTCGGCGAGGCGGCGGACTCCGACGGCGTTGCAAAGTGGCTTTCCGACAACCTCGTTCGTGCTGGGGACGCCTCTCTGCCGCGGTCTGTCCTCTTTTCCGCTCGTTCCAACCGCTTGCAGGGCGCTCGCGGATGTCGCCGCCCAGCGGTTCGTGGCCGACCGGAGCTCGCCGCTGGTCGTCCTCGCGTTCGTCTCGCAGATCGACGCCCAAATCGTGGCCGCAGCCCAGCGAGCGGCCCAACCGCTCTACGAGAACGACGTCCGCCTTGTGTTGGTCGGCTTGTCGCCCGCTCTGGACCGCCGCCTCATGCTGCAGATCACGAGGGGCGACGACTCAACGGCCGTCAACTGGGACGCGAAACTCACGAAGCAGCCCAGCAATTTCCCCGCTCTCTTCACTTCTTTGTGGTGCCCCGTCGCGTAGAGCGGAACTGGCTGTTCGATTCAAATAAAGTGTTGCATGCAGAAGGGGCTCTAACCGCTGGCTTGCCTGCTCGAAAGAAGGGAGACTGTCCACTGGTGACTTCTGACGGCTCCCCCACCCGAAATGTCGGAGTTTATTCGGCGGTCAGCAGAAGAGGACGGCGAGCAGGCCGGCGGTCGCGAGCACCTCCGGCGGCTTCCAGTGGGCGGCGTTCTGCAGGGTGCCGTTCGGGGCGGCCGGCGTCGTGTCCTGGGCGGCGGGCAGCGAGGACGAGCTCTCGAGAGCGGGCGTGGAGGTCAGCGGCGGGACGACGGTCACGAGCGAAGTGCCGTTCGGGGCGGTGGTCGAGTCGGCGCGGTACTGGTCGGTGCAGAGGTCCGCCTTGCACCAGCACGCGTCCATCTCGCAGCGGTCTTTGCTGAAGCCGGCGGGAGGTGAGTGGACGGCGGAAGGGCGGGGGACTCACTCTTCCGTGGAGCAGCTGAACGTGTACGCCTCGCGGTTCACGTAGCACGACGGCTGGCACTCGCTGGTTACCCACATGCCCAGTGGGTTGCCCATGGCGTCCGTGTTCACGGAGCACTTGACGGCGGCCGCGGCGTGCAGCGAGGCGGCGAGCAGGACGACGGCGACCAGCGGGCGGGCCATCGGGCGGGCGGTCAGTCGGGAGCGGAGGGCGGTGGGGAGGAAGACGACCTCTCGCCTCCCGCCCGCCGCCTTTTATACCCGCCGACTCGCCCGTCCCGCTCATGCAGATTCGGGTTGCGCTGGCTGAGACGTGAATTGTTTATTCCGAGAAGTTTGGAGTAGAGCGAAGCCAACTTGCATGCGCGCGTCTTTTGCGGTTTAGAAGTGACTTCAGCGCTGCTGATTGGCGACTGGAAACAAGACGGTGGCGAGCGCATTGCTGTCGTTAACTCCTTTTAGCGATTTTTCGCTAATTCACAAACAAACGAGCGAGTGCCGACCCTGAAGCCTTCCGGCGATCACGCGGGACTTTCCAGCCGCCCGCAATCAAACGGAGAAGACCACCTGCAACGCAGCGAGTGGTTCGTCCGCTGACCGCCCTGCCGCTCGTCGCCCGGATCGGAGTCGGGCCTGTGACGCAGTGGTTAGCGTGTTCGCTTTGCATGCGAAAAGTCGAGAGTTCGAACCCCTCCTGGTCCAATCCTTTTGCGTGCGTTGGCCGTGGATCGATCGGGATGTGTTCTGGGTGATCGCGGAGACGAATGAGCGAATGATTTGGATGCTGCATGCAGGGAAGGAGCAAAGGTTTTACCAATAGCTGAAAGGTAGCGAGTTTATTCCGTCCACTTGTACGGTTCGTAACCTCGCGTAGAAGTCGAGCAGCTGTTGGATGAGAGACCTCAATTCCGCGCAGCGTCGCTCTTTCCAGCTACAATGAATAGAGCGCGTTCGAGCAATTTTCGTTTAACGTTAGAGGTCGTGTCACTCGGCCGCCTTTCCGTCTGCAACGAACAACCTCTCACTAGTGGACGAACGGTTGCTCTAAACAATTGCTCATGTGTCGACCCACTCATTTGCCCTGAACCCAATACGCAGCGAGTGTTCGATCGACGAATAAGCGAGCGTTTCGACAGTCTTTCCACTTTATTCGTGCATCGTTGCTGGCGGTAGATTTCAGTAGAGAAGACCGCAATGCGTTCGCTTTCTGCTGCAACTGGATGAAAAACACGGCGAACATTCCGTGAACTCCTTGACTATTCATTCGTAGATTGCCGTCTTGTTTCTCGCGTTAATTACAACCGATTCCGCTTCGATTGCAGGCCGTCGGAAGACGAGAAGCGGGGTAGTCGACCGAACAGACGGGTGCAGCTGTTGGAAGCGTGTTCGTGAGAGGTTCGGTCCACTTCCTGGCCACAAAGTAATCTTACTGGTTATTCCGCACTCGTGCATCAACGCGGCGACAATTGCGGCATCTTCCGTCTGGTTTGGCGTTTATTCCGAACAGACCGCGGTCATGCGCTGAAAGCTCCCTAATTATTCCGTGGGTTTGTGGACATTCCCGTCGAACACCAGTCACGTCAGCTACGATCCCTCGTCACGGGTTATTCCGTGGAATGAGGCACTATGTGGAGTGATATTCCGCCGGCTCTACATTCTCGTCTTCGTCTTGACGGAGTACTCATGACGAAACTTCTATTCCGTCCCAGATGGCGGTCGGTTTCTCGAATTCCGTGAACTGCTCTTACTTGCAGAGGAGAAGAAGCTATTGTAATAGGACATCGCTTCTCTCGGATCCAAACAGCGCGTTGGACCAAGAAGACGAGCGGTTGTTTTGGAAAGAAGACTTTTCTGCTCTGTCCATTTGTGTGTCGTCGCACGCGTTGATTCGTAGCTTCTCGCAAACGGATTGTGGGCGGCAATTCCGTGATGCTGCAGTCTTTTCGCTTGATCACGACGGCATCGAGCAGACAGCAATCAGGCGGAAGAATTGGGTGTCGAAAGCAAGCTTTTATTCCGTTCTCCTCCATTTGAACTTGCAGGCCGATAAGTTCAAAGATTCCGACGCCTTCCGCTTCGACAAAGACGAATTCCGTTGATCTGCGGGTTGAAGACGTTGCTTGGAGGCTTCGAGTAAAAATAGGAGGCCAGAATTCCGGGTTCTTTGCAATCAAGGGCCCTCCGTTCTTGTGGACGGTCATTCCGTTGCTTAGTTGCTTTAGCACACGCTTTGTTTCGGCGAGAGAATCCTCTCCTGAAAGCGGGTTTATTCCGAAGTTGTCCTCCTTATCGATCTTCTAATCAAGGCGGCGATGAGCAAGTAAACGCGTGAGCTCCACCCGTACAAACTACGGCCTCCCACTGGCGAGAGCAAAAAGGAGCCGCTCGCCCTGCCGCTCGCCCTCCCGCTTGCCGGTCGCCGCGCTCGCTTCCAAGCGGCAGGCCGGCGGGGCGCGCGCACGCACACGGCGGGCAAGCGGGCGCCTCGAGTGCGTGGAGAGATGGCCGAGTGGTCTAAGGCGCTGGTTTAAGGCACCAGTCTCTTCGGAGGCGTGGGTTCGAATCCCACTCTCTTCAGAACTTTTTGCTCCTGGTTGCTCGTGGATGGATTGGTTTGCGTGTCGGCTGCTTGTTGGATCAATTCCGATGGCGCTGAAGGCCTGCGGGACGTGGAGGCTCGCTAATACGGAGTGCTTATTCCGCCCGCTCCACTTTGCCCTGCTTGTCTTCTTGGTGGGTGGGCGAGGAAGAGCGGCGACTCTCTTTTCTTACTGCGCGAAGCGAACAGTTGCTGCAGGCCGGCGGGTTATTTTGTTCATGTTTAGGTGCTTCATGTAGTTAAATGAACGGTAGAGAGGGAATGTTTAGAGCATGGGGCATTAATTTTTGTTCGTTGGGCGTTCGTAAAGCAGGAAGATCATTCCGAAAACTGATTCGAACCCTAATTCTTGGTTTCTTTCGAGTCGGACGGCGACAACCTGGCTCCTTTTCTTCACTTATAGACGAGAGACCGGTGGCTTTGCAGACTTACGGCGTGATCGAACTTCCTAGGGCAGGCGCTCGCTCGAATTGGAGGGACTTTACTTCAAGAATGGTTCCGACACCTGCCTTTGCCGCTCGATTTCGTTCGTTCAGACGAGGACAAAAAAGCTGCGCTGCTTCTGCATTGAGCGATGACACTTGAAGATTTGAACAATGTTCTAAGCAGGACAACACGCGAATTGTCGCGCGAAAAGAGGTGTCGATCGTTGAGCGCAATCGAATATTCCGCAAACAAATGAGCAAGGCGAAATACATCAGAGCTTCAGGTGAGGAGCACAGATTCCGTGGTTCTTTATTCCGTGTAGTCGATGAATTTCGTTTCGTCTCGCTTACTCCGCGCACCTCTCGATGCGTCCGGTGAAATCATTCCGCGCGGTTCGCCGACCATCGGCAACTCCACTGAACATTGCGTCGAGATGCGGAGCTACTTTTGCTTGACTCATCGATTCTGCAGCCGCCAAGCTCGTTTTATTCCGTGCGCTTCACAGATTCGAGCGTCGAAGCCATACGCGAGCTCCATTTTTTGTCTGCTCCGAGTATCCGAAGAGCGCGTGTTCAGCGAGTGAATGGAGTTCCGGCGGGGCGGATTCCGTGCAGACGACGTCGTTTGGTCGCTGAAGAGAGTGGCTGAATTCCGAAGCGTACGGAACTTGTGGTCGCCCGGAACGAACAGTCGATTCCGCTGCTGTTTGAAGAATGTGGACGAGGCTTGAAGCGTTGCGGGTTCTTGGTTTTTATTCCGTTTTTTTTGCGTTTGAGCGAATAGAGAATTCCAACTAGAAGACCGCCTGGAGCTTCTTGCAAGAAGAGAAGACAAAGCTCTCCTCACCTCGCTCCCACCACTGCCCTTCTGACCGCAGACTCCGTGCAGCGGTAATGCGCCTGGCAGGAGCATCAGCACGAATTATTCCGAAGATTTCTGGCTTTTACGGGCAGTGCAATAAATCTTCGCCGGGATCATCGTACGGCCGCTTTTATTCCGTACAGCGCTGCAAACAAGATGCGAGGATCCACAGGGATTCCGTTGTTTTGGAAGGTGTAAAGCACCTGCTGTTCCAATACCGACCGGGGTTCATGGCATCTACCTGTCGTTCGAGACAGAGGCCAAACGTGGATTCCGAGGGAGTTCAGGCGTTGCCCGTCGTTGAGCAAGACGTCGGAACGACCGGTGACTTTTTTTCCGTCTTTTTAACCGTTTGTGGAGTGGAAGGCGCGCACCGACAGTTGTCGACAGACCTGTTGCTGGCTTGTGTGTTTGTTGAAGTGGAACCCCAATTCCGCCAACGACAGCATGTGGAGGAAGCAAAGCAGAACGGAACATATCCCTTGACAAATTCCGTAGCTTTCCATGTCTTCGACAGATATTCCGCGTTTGTTAGGCCACGGCGTCATTGTTCGGCATGCTGTTGATCGGAAGAGCAATGCTCATTCCGGTCGTCCATCCTCTTTTCGGGCATCGCTCGGCTCGTCTTTCCTATTTGATGCGACTCGTTGGTGTTTGATCGACGGCGTGGAGCGGGATTCCGCGAGGAAATTGACTTCGCTCACGCAATCATTCGATTGAGGTCAGCGAGGAGCGCTAGTCTCATTCCGGAAGTGGGGGTAGCGGCGGAAGTGGGGATGCAGGACGCCTCGTCTACGGCTTTGTTCTACTGCGCCGCTGCTAATTCCGCGACGCCGTTCTTGTCGAGCTTTTCCCCGTTTGCACCACAACATGCGCTTTCTTCTGTCGTTGCCGAAAAACGGCTGCTTCCCGTCGCAGGATTTCTTCTGCTGTAAGGCGAGTATTCCGAGCACGTTCATGATGACGGCGTTGGGGTTTTCATCGCTTTCTCTAGTGGGTTGATCGCGCGGTGCTTGCATTTTGACGACGATAAAAATGGGCGCTTTACACGTCAACCAGCAGAGTCGCGGCCTTCGGCCACGATCAGCTTTGAAGATGTTCGTTGAGCTTTGATGGTGAAAATTTGCGGCACAGCACGTTCGGCCGTTCCGCAACAAACGCGACTTTCAAATTGACTTTTTTGCGCAACTCCCGCTCGCTGGCGACCTTTGACCCCTCGCCCCCCGCTGATTGCGCCACCTGACCCCCGCCCCGCCCCCTGCACCGATTTTCGCGAGTTAAAATCGAAATAACTCACGAACGGATAAAGATTGAAAAACGAATTGCAGATTCGGAATCAGCGTCAAAAACTCTACAAAATGGCTCGTGAACTTTTTGTTTTGCACTATTTTGCGTGACCGACTGACCGACACTAGCGGATTAACTTTTTGAATGGACGGTTAAACGCGAAGGAATTACTCACGTTCGTTAGGACATTTGTTTACCGCCGAATTCCGGCGTGCGGTATTGGCGGTGGTCTGCAGGACTAGGTCTTTAGACCTCTCGCTTAAAGGTGGTCTTCTCCGCGTCTTTTGTGAAGGTCAGCAAGGCAGCTTGAAACAGGGTGCCGTTTTCATCTTCTGCCTTTTTTCTGTCGCGACTATAAGGTGAAACCTGCAGCTCTATTCCGCCGAATGGAACTGTTTGCCGCAGATGACATCAGCTGTTTGCATTGACCGCCCTGCTCGTTTCTCGTTGCTTTCGTGTATGAACGACGCGTTTCGGCTCTCGGATGACACCAGCCGGCAACGAGTGGATTCTGCGTTGACTTCGACTGCGAATCGGGCGTATTGCCAGATGGCCTCCAGCTGGACGTCAGTTCTCGAGGTCATGGCTGGCTGGTGGTCGCGTTCACTCCGCACCACAAAATTCCGTCAGTCGAGCGTCGTGTCGACATTCATGCTGTGTCGACGAAAGTACAAACCATCGCAGGTCATATCGTTGCCTTCTGGTTAGATAACAAGTCTAATGTTTCATTCCGGTCGTCGGGTTTCTACTTGCCAGAAATTCCGGCTCTTGGCCGTGTACTTGCCGTTGATTCCGTGCCGTTGGTCTGGTATCTGTCTTCCAACTTTGTCCTGTTCACGGAAAACGAACTCATTCATTCGAATAGTGTCGTTGTTGAAAGCGTTTTATTCCGTCCATGCTGACGACGTTTTGTGTCCGTTGAGAACTCGATTTGAGCACGGCTTGCTCAGAGTTTCTCGATCACGCTCGTCGCCACCCATTCGATTACCCAAATTCTGGGGGGATTGCTGTTTTTAATTGACAAAGAATTAGTGGGTGGGAAAGCCTGTTCCGGGCGATGGAAAATGTTGAGGTCGTGTTGCGGCATTCGCTTTTATTCCATACGAGCGTAACGCTTCGATCTGACGTTGCCGCCAGTTAAGCGACTCGATTCCGTGCACCCGTCGGAATTATTGGATGAAACGGAAAGAACAGACGACTTCATTCCGCGAAGTTCAGCCGCTCGATTTCGGCGCCATGAAGAAAGGAGAGACTCGCTGATCATTCCCGGGCGCAGAGGGGCGTCTTCGCAGTTTTATTCCGTACTGCGAGGGCGCCGTCAGCTCGATTCCGTCTCGAACTCGGCGTCGTGCATTTGGGGCATTCCGTGTGGCTGCAGAGTAAGAGGGTTAATCCTGGCGCGTGGGCTCGTTTTTGACGATGGGAATTCTGTTTGGCCGTCGTCGAGGTTCGTTTTTGTTCGCTTTGGGGAGTCCAAATACGAACGGTTTGCTCGTCTCTCCGAATGGTTCGGACGACAGAAGAACGGTCGTTGATTCCAGCAATCGATATTCTACTGCAGGCTTTTCGTCTACTCGCTCAACGCGATTCCGCACGTCTCCGGTTGTCGTTCAAAAATAAGCCGCTGCTGCCAAACTCATCGTTGCAGTCAGTCCCGTCACGAGATTCCGGGCATCGTTTCATTGAACTCGTCCACAAGATACAAAGAAGGGCTGCAAAGAAGAACACCTCTGTTAGGAAATTCCAGGCGGTTCGTTCACCGCGGTAGCGGCGCGATTCCGACCATTACAAGTAGCGGCAGCCGACTTTTGGACGAGCACAAGCGGTCTGCTTTGAAAAGAGAGATCGTCGTCGTTCGTTGAATTCCGCTTTGATCTCGGCAGCCGCTATTTTCTGTTCGGACGTTGACAGCTGGACGGATTCCGAAGATCCGGAGGTTCGTGGTGCCAATAAAGAGTGAATCGAGATGGAGAGAATGAAAGTTCTTGTGCTTCACGCCTTCATTCCGCTCGTAGCCGCACAAGGGCATCACACAGGAGAGCACTTCTGATGTTTTCGAGAAGGTCCGTTAATTCCGAGTCAGCGCGGGGTTCTCGATAGCCGGCAGAAGATGGCAAACGGACAAGCGCTGTCTTTATTCCGCGCATTTGTGGATACCGCAGAGCGATTACTTGCTCATCTTCCGTTTATTCCGCACACCTCGCTCACGCGCTTGCTGAAGCGTGTTGTTACACGCAATCATCTCTCGGGACTTCGTCTCGTCGACTGCTTGGTTTTAGTGAAGGTACCGGTGAATGTCAAGACGCGGTTAATTCCGATGGGTGGTCCCAGCAGGACGTTCGTTCATTCCGCCATCTCCCCCGGTGGTTCTGCTTGGACACGCGCTTGAAGCTTGCTGCCGGGGAAAGGATTCCGCTCGTCTGCGGATTTCATTTTGAGGTGCTTGTAACGGTCAATGATCAAAAGACTTGTTGTCGATTCCGGACATCGCGTCCATCAGCGGAAGGAGCAGTCCATTAGACACCTGCTCGCCTGCTTCCATCTTTTCGCTCGAGCGGCCTTTCAAGCGAGAATTCATTCCGCATTCTGTTCGTGCGCGACTGTCTCGGTGCATGTTCGAACGGGCAGCAGAACATCGCTGTAAATCTAGAATGAAGCAGCGGGATTGCTATGGCCTAACGGTTGTTGTTTGCGGCGACTCACTTTCATCGATGCAGAATGAAGCAACAAACTTCTTGTGTTGTTGAGAAGACGAACTCGTTCGGACATTCCCGAAGTTGTCGTTGGAAGGTTCGCACTTTAGAGGCTATCTTTTCGTTTTTATCCCGTATTCTTCTCGCCCATTTACCGTCGATCATCTCGGCGCTCGCGTGAGGTGAAGCATCCCGGTCGAACGCCGCCTTGCCGGTTGATGTGGCCGCTGAAATCGTCGGGAATAAGCCGTAGTTCGCTTCTTGAATGATTGTTCGGGGTTGGAACGCTGCAGCTTGCCAACTGTAATCAAATCAGAGGGGGATTCCGTCCTCCATCTCGGTTTTGATCTTCGTTCAGTTCGGACGGGCGAAAAGCATTAACACTCGTTTGCCAGCGTTCTGCAACCGATTTCTGCCCTTGTCCTGACACGAGCAGTGAGGAGGAGATGCAGACGACGCTGTGGACGAGAAGTTATTGCACCAGAAACCACTGACGCGTTTCTCATTCCGTTGCGCGGGGCACTTGAATTGTGCTCGTCTCTCAGTGATGCCACTCGCACAAACCGGCTTCTCTTCCGCTCGCCCGAAGCACTTGATCAAGAATTCCGCGAGCCGAACGTTTTCTGGTAGAGCTTGCAAATTTCCTCTGCCGATAGGAAAACTCGCGGGATCAGGGTTTCAAGCGCTCAAACGGAAAGGCTGAAGTGTTCGCGGGTTTTTCGATGTCCACAGTGATTCGTTCGCCCCATTGATTCCGTTCCGCTGGCCTTTGTGAAACACGCACACTACTTCGAGGTGTCGAAACGAGGAAGATTCCGCTCGTGCCTCGCGAATGGGACGTTGACCATTTCGTTTTGCAACCTCCTTTTGTTCGCAGTGTCCGCTTTCGGGCGCGGTATTCCGTCACATCCGCCCATTAGCTCGCTGTTGTTGAGATGCGAGCTGCCAACCGCTTCTGCTCTTTTTTGCTCGCCCCGATTTGCAGTTCGGCGCTGGAATTCCGTCTTGTAAAACCGGCCGCTGTTCGGATTCCCGTGCTTTTCGTTGAACGGACGATTGGCGTGTTGGACGCGAGTCGATTGTCCTCACTCGTTGGCGACTTAGATGGTCGATAGAACGAGGCTTCCGTACGGCTTCTCGTGCAGATCTTGAGGCTTCAACTGCCTATGACGCGTTTCGAGCCATTTGGCAGACGAACGAACGGTTGCTTCCATTTTCACGCGACCTGCCGTCCAGGAAAGAGTGGAATTCCGGCACCGACGGGGTTGTGCTCAACGTGCAAGCGAACTCGATGCGGCTGTTCATCATTATTTTTATTCCGTTCGGCTTCAAGTTCGTTTTCTTGATATCCGAAGTCAACAAGCTGTTTGCTTTTTGATTGACTTTGTTCAGAAGTTGCAAGTGGATGATCGAATGCCGTTTTGTTTGAAAAGTTTTTCGTTATGCGCCGCAACGTCGCTCGTCTTGTCTTTACACGTTCAGTTCGGCGGCGCTACGATCCACACGCACTTCGCTCGATTCTTCGACCTTCTTTCGCCCAGCCACTCACTCGTTGCATTATATTCCGGATTTGGTACGAGAACTCAACGGGCATTCCGCGCGGTATGAACTCCACAACCGCGCTCATCGAACAGAAAACAGTGGGAGAAATCAAGAGAATGCGGGAACAAAAAACACGCGATCTCGACCGCTCCAATCGACTGCTGACAGCAATCGACGGCAGGATCCGTTCGGCCGCTCGTCCCGCCGTCCGCCCACTCGCCGCCCGTCGGGAGAAAAAGGCGGCCGTCTTTTACACCCGCCGCCGCCGACCGGCCGCGGAGAACTCGGCGCCGAGCGGACAAAAAAGGAGGCCGGCCGGGAGTCGCCGCTCTCCCGCTTTACAACGCGCTCGGTCGGGAGTCGGGATCCTCGGCCGAGCGGGCGGGAAGAGATACGAAAGAAACAGGGGGATTATTGTTCTTCCAGTGAGTTTTGATCGAACCGCTGGCCGTCTGCTCACATCCGCAATCTGTGTTGACTAGGAGCAACACGTTGACCGCTCATTCAGCTGCTCAGAACACGAATCGTCCGGTGAACGAGTGGACGTCCACGCGAAGCGATCGCTCTAGCTCGAACTCACGGCCGGCAACGAAAGCAACGAGCAGAGCGGACGGAAGCGGCCAGACAGGCAGTTCCCGTCAAAGAACTGGTCGAACGGCCGGCTCGCCCGCTCGGCCCTCGTTGTAGGTGCCCCGTCGAGAGCTTCTTACGGCTGGGAACGAGCGAAAAGAAACGCCGCGTTTGTTTGGATGGAAGAGGGAGAAAATTGCGCACTCGGCTCGTGGCCAACACCCCATCGCTCCTCGACAGGGCAACCGGGCACCTAGAATGTGAACAGGAACACTCTGGCTGTTCATCTGAGTTCCGCCGTTCCTTCTTGCGTGCATAACTGTTTGTTGTGTTTAATAAGTGGACGCCTTGCTGTAAACGATCGAAAATCCTCACTTTTTCTCATTCGACATCCCTTCTTCCCGAAACTTTTCGGTGAATCCGGAGCAAACGCGGCGTTTACGGGCGGTTTTCATCGAAACTTCGGCGCCCAAAAGCCGCTTTTCTGCCCGTTTGGAGCGACAAAGTGTGGGATTGTGCGTTTGTGAGAAGATTTCAACGGCGTTTTCCTCTTCTCGACGTTCTGGCGGGTGATAAAAGTTTCAAGTTGGTTCGTCTTCCCCTCAACTCGCGGTGTAAGGCGCTCTTTTTGTTGTACTTCGAAGAAGTGCAAAGCGTTGCTTATAAGCCGCTTATTTTCGCCGCGTCCACGCACTTAAGTTCTACAAGTTGGAAGGTTCCCGGTTGTCTTAACGCATCGCTAAGTTTTCGTCGCGAAAGTGCAGAATTGCGCGGTTGGAAGGTTCAACGAAGAAAACGGAAGTGCGTGCCGAGTTTACCCCCAGCTAACGAACGCGGGCAGAAAAAGAAGTGGCGTCCGACAGCGCCATGCATCGCATTTATTCCTTTTTGTTGCTCGTCTTTTGGTTTCCGGTTTCAACCGCCGAAACAGAAGTAAAAACGGCGCGTCCACGGGGTCATTTGGTGGGTGGTTCGAGAATACTTTCCGCAATTAATCGCTTCGTTTTTAGACGGGAATACTTCCCGTCGAGATTGGAACACCTCCGGTGCGGTTGCTCCTTCAAGTGTCAACCGTGCTGTCGGGTTTGATCTTGTACGACGACGTGTGTGCCGCTCAACCGCTGCACTGCGCCCGGCTGTGTGCGGACGGCAAGTCTGGCAATAGGCAACGCCCGCAATCAATACGAAACGTCGTTGCAGAAGACTTCGGACCGATGTTCTGTCAGCCGGAATGCCTGCCGGCCAAACAACGAAGATGGGCGCGAGATTGCGCACGGTTCGACCTGGACTGCGGAAACTTCTACTACAACCGGTCGGAATCGAGCACGCACACAGAAACAGACGCCAAATGGACAGCAAAAACCATCTCCAATCTGCAGTTGGAAGGAGGGATCGTCTTCGATCGAATCGTCTTCAAAAACAACCTGACTGGAGGGGACAGCTTGCCGAATGTGTTCTCAAGCGAGAAGGCCCCGCTGATGGTGGGCAAAATCGTGGAGTATCTGTGAGCTCAGCACAATGGAAACCCAGCAACCGTTCGGCAAATTGCAGCCATTTCGAACGACGTTTTAGTGGCTACTTTGGCCTCGCCCCCGGCGAACACAACCCGGTCGTTGAAGCGTACAAACAGGGCCTCATTTCTGCCCCAATAGTGGCCTGTTCGATGATTCCGTTGTACTATTTCGGCGGCCTTCCGACTGATGACACGTGTGCTGATGGCTGGACTCACATGCCGGCTTTTGAAAACAGATTCACGGCTCGAATGGACGAAATGCAGCTGTTGAACGTCAGCTTGCCGCATCCAATTGTATCGTTGAGAGACCGACGAACAGCTGCTCACTGCCGTTTAGGTTCACTTTTCGTATGACGCGCCGTTCGACGAAATGCTCTACGTTTCCGACGAGATCATCGAGAAGTTGGTCGAAACGGGCGTTCTCTTTGCCGATCCGGGCTCTGTGAACCACTACTTTGTGTGGTTGCGTGTATGAACCTGGCATCCTTGCCCGATTTGTGAGCGGCAATCAAGTAATGGAAATTCGCGTCCCAATTGCTGCCCCACGAGTTCATCGCCGTCTTTGTCCGCTGAACATCCGCTCAGTCCGTTTTTCGGGTTGCGAAACAGCGGAGTTGTGTACGAAAATACGGCCGGTCGTTGTTGGAAGCGGCACTTTCAGTCAGTATTGTTATGCCTTCGACTACGCAAATGAAACAATCAGCTTTGCGGCTGCTCGTGATCGTGTTGCCTGAATAACGTATTATGCTATACGCTGTGTTTTGCTAGCTATTTTGGTAATAAACGTCTGAAAGGAAGATAACTAACACAAGAGATACTTGCGAGAACTCAGCCTCCAAAGTTGAGCAACAAAGGGGGCGGAATAGTGGTTGGATAAAAGTACTTGTTAGTGCCACGACCTCCGGCCAAGAACCTGCTGTGTCGGGCACGAGAAATGTCATCCACCGTCGGCCGCATCGTCTTGTTATGGGCGACAGTGGCCGGCGACGTCACGTTGTACAACGTCGTTCAATTGACTCGTGGCGGTAAGCACTCCTATCCGAAATTCAGGTATCGTTCTTCGTAGTCGTTTTCACACTCGTTCTTTAGTGCCGACGGACAGTCGATCTCGTTCACGGCCACGGGCGGCCCGTACGAAACGAAGTGTCATCACGTGTACTCGATCGACCTCTCGGCCTCCCATCTGCCCGTCTCTCTCCTTTCGAGTGGCATCGGGGAAGAAAAGGGAACGGTCTACAGAGTGGACGAAAAAGGAGACACTAAATGCGACACGGAAGTTACGTCCTCGCAAACGATCCCGCAGCAACCGCTTCCTTTTTTCAGTGAAACTGATCGCATCAAGCACCGTCTTCCACGTACGTTCTTCTCGTTACTGTACGCTACTTACGTCCAAATTTCAGGCTTTGCGGAGTTCGAAAATGTCCGACGATTTCACCGAAGCCGCTCTCTGTCCGCCTTCTTTGTGCGATCAGGCGGAGTTGGACGAGAAAACGAGGGCGGCTTGTGAGCGCGGCAGCCAGCAATCATTCATGTTTTCCCCAATAGGCGACTCGATGCACGAAGAACGCCACCCGCACGAAGTCCCAACCATCTTCAGGAGTCTCGAGGGTGCCAAAGAAAAAGACCAAACGGTCGAAATCCGCACCGAACACACCGCGTGGTCGAGGTGGTTGTTCCACGCGGATCGCACGCGCATCGGAACGCTTGCGGGCCCCGACGGCGTGCAGCTCTACTTTCGGAATCGAAGTCAAACCGTGCGTTTCGGTCCAATGCTTCGTTTTGATGCCTCGTTTCAGGTGCGTTTTGAAGTTGCGGGTTGGGTGGGCGACTTTGATGCGGTGGACACGACTGCGGACAGCCCACTTCTCTTCCACGCCGTCCGCTTGCCCGAAAGACAACAAGAAGTCGCTCGGTGAGTGGATGCAGCTCGTTCTTCGCTCATGACCGTTCAGGTCGGGCATCCTCTCGCTAGAAGGGGCGGCGATCTTCCGCACGACCTTCGGCGATCTCCAGCGCGGACTGTTCTCGCTGGACACTCCGCTCCTTGAAGATCCCGCCTACTCGCTCCTTGAGCCAAAGTTCCTGCGAGACGGCAGCGGGCGCTTCTTCTTCACCCGTTTGGACACGCGGACGGGCGAGAGTTCCGTTCGGCTGCGGGATGGCGACCAGGAGGCACGAGAAGACGCATACAACGCGGTGTTCATCCTTTCCGTTCAGCTCCTTGTGCGGAAAGGAGCCAAGCAGATGGACACGATCAGACTGCACGGGACGAATTCCGTGACCTTCGTTGCTCCCGACGAAGAAAGCGGCGAGTTCCAGCTGTTTCTAGCCACGTTCGAACGGAACAAGACCTTCCCGATTCACAAACCCACGTCTCTGCGCCCCGATCCGAGAATTCAAATCGAATCGAACGCTCGGATTGCGATGTACGTGCAAGACGCCGTCACGGTGTCGTTTCCGGAGGTTGGACTGTTCTCAATGGATGCAAGGTAGAATCGAATTTTTATTTCATTTAACGCGCCACAACTCCAGTCAGAAGAACACTCTGATCATGTTCACCATCGATGCCTACGACGGTCGTGTATATAGCGCTTGCTAAAAGAAAACTGAGTTCTATACAGCTGTTTGAATTGAACGTCAAGCACGACGATTCTGGAGTGTCCGTGCGCCAGTTGGGTCCCGCCATTTCGCGCATCTTCTGGGCGAAATTCCTGAGCGAAGACGGCGACGGTGATCTTCTGGTTGTGTCGCCGATCGCTAACCACAGCGCAAGTCGGCTGGCTTGTAGCTTGAATCAGTTGTGAAAGTTCAGAACTGCCTCGATTATTCGTCTTCGGAATGTTTCTTTGATGCTCAGTTGCCGTGCTACGGTGCCCGCTGGTTCAAAAAGAGCTTCAACTCCACTGTCCGCAAAGCTTCTGCTCCGTACGACGACTTGTGCCTTTTCGTCCTTGAACCCCTTAACTTGCCGCAATCCAACGAGATCTTCCGAATGAATCGCTACGGAACGATCAAACAACGACTCACGAACAACGAGTGGTTCGAGGGCGAGTTGGCCGTCTCGCCCGACTTCCGGCGAGTGGTCTTCGCGAGCAACCGGGATGGCGACTACGACCTCTACCTCGCCGATCTGGACGACTTCGACCATCCGAGACGCGTAAGTGAGCTGTTGGATGCTTCCACTCGTCGTTCAGATCACGAACACGCTCGGCTACGAAGGCGGCGCGCAGTTCGCTCCGGACGGCCGCTCGATCGCCTTCTTGGCGTGGCGTCCGCAGACCCCGAGAGAGCAGGAGCTTTACCGCAACGCGTCTTCTCACAATTTCACGGACATGGAACGAATGAACGTCTACTGGTTGGATTTGGAAAGCAGTGGAAACCAGACTCACCAATTTCTCCGCCCTTCATTTCTTCTCGGAGTTGTACAACGCATGGCCTCAGCCTTACTTCGCTTTTCAACCGAACGGAGATCTTTACATACGACAAAAAAGACCGTTTTGCCACGTCAATCTTTCTTCGGGCGCAACGGAACTGACAAAAGTATGAAAGAAGCCGAAAGCTCTGGTCCAAGCGACGTCATTTTCAGCTGAAATTCTACCCCAACGACGACGATTTTTCCGACTTTCGATTCCAAACGCATGGCGAGATTTTCGTCAACACGGGCGACAGGATCGTCTACGCCGAATACAACTTCTCAACCACGTACGACATTCGAATTCCGCAGATCTCGTCCTTCTCCGCGCGGGGCTCCTTTTGCGTTGTTTCCCTCTTCTTTCTGTGTTTGTATTGTTCAGTGAACGCTTCTGCACCCACCTTCCGTACCTGTCAGTCGACTGAATAAACCCTCTGCTTTGAAACAGCAAACAAACAAGGCCGTTGAATCTAACTGCTCGTCTAAACCGAATCGATGCGCTTTACGGAAAAGTCGCGTGAATCTCCGCCTTGAAGCTGCGGTAACTGCCGTTGATCTCCAAACACAAGCGGCGATCGATTGCGTGCGGATGAAAGACCGAACAGTCCGTCTTGTGTGAGCAGCGCGGCCTGCCGGTTTTTAATCGGTTGCTGCTTCGAGACATCCTTCTCGTTTTCCGCGTGTTCTCCGCGTTCACGATCAACGAAACGTGCGCCTGGCCATCGCTCTCGATCGGCAGCGTCGTCCACTCGCCGCGCTCAAAGTCTCAGCGGTGGACGGCGGAGTGCTGAAAGAAGAAACAAATCGCCATCTCTGCACTCATTCGAAAAACCCACTTCTTGGAAGTCGCCCGTCAACGCGGCCGTGCTCCACGTCCTCTCCGCGATGTCCAGCACGCGGAGGGCTGTCGAATCTTCGGGCGAGATCCCAAAAAGCAGCCGGCCGTCTTGGCTCAAGTGGT
This sequence comes from Aphelenchoides fujianensis, assembly GCA_024699865.1. Lineage (NCBI taxonomy): Eukaryota > Metazoa > Nematoda > Chromadorea > Rhabditida > Aphelenchoididae > Aphelenchoides > Aphelenchoides fujianensis. The sequence goes on along the minus strand of JAMPIO010000005.1, from coordinate 1,332,502 downwards.
GGCTGCAAGAAGGGACTTCCGACCGCTCGGTCGGCTCGAAAGCGAAATCGTCGTCGTCGACGTTCAGCCGCACAATCCGTGTTGAGGACCGCCTGCCGGACGTCCACGCGCCGGCCGGCGATCTCGCGGAACACGAACGTCCCCCGCTCCACACTCGAGCATGGAGAAGGAGATCGCGAGGATGCGGGTGGGATTCACGACCACAAAGTCCACGAGCTTCTTTTGTGCGTTGCAGGAAGGAGGCGCGAACACGCCCTTGAACGTGCTGAAACAAGCGGGCATTGGACGAACGAGAGCGGGGGACTTGCATTCGAGTGTTGCGGACGAGGTCCAGCACGATGAAAGCATTGGCTTGGCTGTCGTGCGTGTACAAGTAGCGCCCGTCCCTTGAGAACCGTACCTCGCCGATATTCTGAAAGCGAGATGCAGACGAGGGAATAATGAACTGCTCACCTTTCCGGATAACCGATGGAACGCGCAAGTGAGTCGACCGCTTCGAATTCACACGACAAAAAGGTGAGTAAATTGCGGACTGCACGCACACTTCTTCCCTTCTGTTTTCTTCCACGCGAGTAAAGCTGCAACTGTCCGCAAGCCGTTTATTCGCGAACAAACAAGTAAACAACGATGCAAACACAACCAAGAATACGGATTAGACGTCGGCAGCGTTCGTTTTCCGATCGAAGAACGAAACAGGCGAGAACGTGTGAGTGGAACGCCACCGCTCCTCGATCTTCGGCCACAGCACCGCCGCGTACACCAGCAGCCAGTCGATGACCAGCCAGACGCCCTGGGCGGACAGCTGGAGGCTCACGAGGTGCAGGACGAAGAGCCGCTTCTCGAACTCGTCCGGAGCGAAACCGTCGGGCGTCCACCAGACGTGAGCGAAGCGGAGGGCGAGCGGAACGAAAAGAATGAAAGGCGTTAAGCAGAGGTAGCCGCCTAAAAGCAGGAGGGGTGAACAGGCGGTGGGGAAGCGACCAACCGAAGAGAGTGACAACCGAAAATCTCGGCGCCCGTCTGTTAACAGCGAAGGACACCAGCCAGTAGACGAGAGCAGCGGCGAGAACGACGAAGCAGGCGATTCGATCCACGCGGTTGTTCACGTCGCCGTCCAGCACGTAGGAGACGGGCGGGTCCATTCGGGGCTGAAGCGAGAGGAGCAACCGAATGAACGGAACGAGAGGAAGGAGGCCCCACCTCGTTCGACCGAATGCCCCCGCTGGACGGGCGGCGCATCCAACCGCAGAGCGCCATGAAGAAGAAGATGAAGATCGTGCGGGGGAAGTGGTTCTGCAACACGCTGGAATCAATCGAAAAGACGGAGGGCGGGAACTCACTGCGTGGACGCCGCCTTCCCCGAATCGACGCCGCAGATTCCCGACCACTTCCGCCGTCCATTGGGCCGGCCGGAGCAGGCGGTTGACGCGATCCATTCGACGTGCTGGAATTCGGGGATCAACACGTGGCTTGGCTAAGAAAAATCGCGCGATAAACAAGCTGGATCGCGATCAAACGGAACGAAAATGGGCGGAAGAAAGAAGGGGAGCGGCGGCAGTTGGCACGAGTAGACAAGAGACGTCTTCTTCTTTGATCGTTTGAACAGGGCACAGATGGAAACGACCGGTCTGAACGGCCGCTCTTCCATCGCCCAGTGGTTCGTGCAGCTGCGCGCGGCTCTCAACGCGGCTAATGAGACCACCGATTCGAAGGACCACGAGGCATCCAGCGCAATGTGGGAGAAAATTGTGCGGGCGAACAAACCAAAGAGCAGCCCGACGGCGCGGGAATTCGGGCGGCTGGTCGGCGGTCTCTGCTCGCCGCGATCGACGCCCGAACGCATTCACAAGCGGCCACTGCCTGCCTGGTGGTCAAATCTCCGGCTTTCCCGCTCGACGAAATGGGATTTGTGTGCACGGTTTCAACGAAATGCTACAGCCTGCGACATTGCTCTGGCAGGTTTAGACGCGCCGACCAGAAAGCTCCTCGTTGGTCGACGAGCACCGAGGACATCTTTTACATCAGCGACGGAACCCCGTCAACGAGTTCTGCCGGAAAGTAAGCGTCTTCGCACAGTCGTTCTCCGATTTCTTTAGGAGTGGCCGCGTGTTCGTCTTTCGCCGGACGGCCGTCTCGAGTTCCTGCCCTTCGACGGGCACACACAGCTTCAAGTACTCGATTTCTTCCGCAACACCCAAATGCACGGCTCCTCTTCACACTCGGCATTCTTACGGCCCTTTGCAGAGGAGTTGGAGGTTTGGGACTTCGTTGCGGTCAGTCCGACGGCGATCCTTGTGCTCAAAGCGCACGCGTTGTGGTTGTTTCGGTTGGACGTCGAGAGCGGGACCCTCACACGGGTCCATTTGGAAGAACGACCGGACTGGCACCCCCTTACGTCTTCACGGAAATAAGCGGAACGAATGTAGAGATCCACAGAACGGCCCTAAATTATTACAACTCGACGGAGCTCCGATTTGTTCGTTGGATGTGGACAGTCTTCGTTGGGAGGAGGACGGGGTCGAAGAGATGAGGGACGATCACGACTACCGCTTGAGTGCGAACGGCCGGCGGCTGTTCGGCTTCTCGTTGGACTCCGAAGAGCTGGACACTCTGCACGCGTTCGACAACGAGCGGAAGGAGTGGAGCACAAAGAAGCTGACCGGAGACGTCGGCCGGGTAGGTTGGAAAAGCGATTGACAGGGTATTTCTTGTGACCAGCCTGTAACGGCGCTTCGCGCCGTCCCCCGCTGGGGGTGTCGTTAGACTGGTGCGTATCAAATGCTTTTGTGGACTTTGTTCGACAAACCGAGTGCTCGCTGCAACGGGAGAAGGCCAAGTCGCGCTTGAAAAACGCCCTAGTTTTGTGAAAGCCCTGCAAATGGGCCGTTAATTTGCAGACACAGTTCTGTCCGTCCATTTTGGTCCCACGATCCCAAAGCAAACCGATCCGAACTCCGAAAGGTGCACGGGAATGCAGTCTTTGAGTACAACGGCGCGCCCAGCGCTATCCGCTACCCGCAAACTACGCTCAATAGGCTTCTTGATGTCAGCAAATGAAAAAAGGTGAATAGCAGCAGCGGCAACCGAAGAAACCGACCGCAAAGCCGGAGTGCAGGACCCCACCACATAACGATTTATTACTCCTCGACAACAAAACGTTTGAAAAATTTGAAACGGTGATTCAAAGGGCAACTATGAGCTTGACATTTCTGTAAGTTTCAGGGGAATCCGTCCACTCCTCGCCAAACCCGCCCGTTGTTTGCGCGATATCGGGGATCCGGTTCGCGTAAGCCGCAGTGGCCAAGTGGGCTAAGAACAACAACACTATGCACACTATCGGAGAGCACGCATTCTGCGCTTTCGAAAAAGCCTACATTCATGTCCCGAAGTCAAACGTGCGATGAGAACGACGGATTTGAAATTTGACAAAAGTTTTCAAACCGACACAAAATTTTCGGTCGAATTGATCGTTGTGAAATCGGCCACCAACCAACACAAATTCAATTTTATAAGATGCGCAAGACCTTTTTCTAGATACGTTTTGTGCGACGTTTTGAATAAAATTCTGGGAGCTGAGAACGGCTCCTCCGAGTGTGGACCTTTTCGATTTTCCGCACTGACCTTTCGACTTTGAGCGATCACAACTTTCTTCATCAACATTTCCTGACGATGCGGTCGACTGATAAGATGTTCCTCGTTCCAAGGCGCATCTTTTCGTTCACAGGGCGGGTGAATTCGGACGGCGGGGCAGAACGGTACGGCGCGGAACGTTGGCACGAAACGTTGAACGTGCCCGCCAGCGGTCGAAATGCACATTTCCGGACTTCGCGCATGCGAGTTACTCTAGCCAGAAAAAATTTCAGATCGATTGGACCAACGGCTAAAAAGTTGAGGGGGCGAGTCTGACGAACAAACGCACAATTTTACGCGCTTTACGGGGGAAGTCTCACGCACGGCAAGCGATCTTTAACGATGGGGCGGAAAGCTGGGCTTCTGGCCGGACGGAGTTGGTGGTCGTGACCTCGTTCTGGACACTCGAATGCACGCAGCGGTTCGCTTGCTTCGCTTTCCGCGTGGTCAATGGCCACTCCTTTGGCGTGCTCTCCTGCCCGCTGTGAGTTCCGTCGCGGTCGCCGTGTTACAGCGCGGTGTGTGGTTCGAACCGCTGCTTTTGGAGGGTAGAGCCGAACAATCCACCGCTTTCGTTTTCACAGACATCCGAGGAGCGAGCGAGCGGTTCTTCGGGGGCACGCCGTCCGCCGACTTCGATTCGTTCGTTTGGACGTGGACGAGGACCGTTCTGAAAGGGAGGAGGCCGGCGAGGTCTCGCGGTTCCTTCCACTTGAACGATGACGGCCGCTTGCTGTACGCGTTGCCCTGCACACTCCACGTGGTCGAAGTTGAGATAAGGCGATCGGCGACGTCTACCGCGGCAACTTTTTTTCTCTGGCATCTTGCTATTAGACGCGCAAATGCACTAGGGTGGACAACCAAAAGCACCCCCTCGTCTTCATCCATGGGTGGAAGAAGCGCTCGCTCGTCGCTCGGCATCTCCGTCGTTTGGCTCCTATCGTGAACGCGGACGCGGGCGAAGACGAGGGCCTTCTGATCGTTGGCCGTCCTCCAGGCGTCGATCAAGTGAGCTCTGATGTCCTTCCGTATGGTACTTGCACGAGATTTTGCCCTTTAGTGGAGAAGCGAGCGTTCAACCGCCGCCTTTGTGCCCGTTCTGGACCTGAACATGACGCCCCTGCGTTGTTGGGGTTCTCGTCTGCATTTGAAGTTGTTTGATTGGATCGACAAACTCCCTTGGTTGTTGGGTGGAAAGCAAAGACACGGTTTACAGCGAGCAGAGAGAACGGATCTCTTCTGCCTTGCAGACGAGCGGCATCGACAGGTGGGTGTTGCATGTCAACACCTCTATTCAAGCAAGCACGGTTTATTCGCCCGAAACAAGCAACAAACGCTGCTGCTTGCCGTCTTCAACCATCCGGCCAAATGCGGTTGTTCTCCTCGCAACCCGAGCGGATGGAAGAAAAGACGGGTGAGAGGCGCGAGCAGAAGAAATCACCCGACAACCGCCTCGAGTTCCCGTCGGAATGAGCAGTCGGGCGGCGACGGAGGGCAGCGGAGAGGAGTGCCCCAAAGAGAGGTCTCGCTGGCCACTTGGACCGATCGGAGCAGGAGTGTCCTAAAACAAACGAAGATTGAAGGAACGGAGAGGACGGACTCACCTGCAGAATTCCGGCTTCTCGCTGCAGCTCGTGAGTGGGGGAGAAACGTGGAAGGGGTGGCTTGAACGTGGAACTTCGGAGAAGAACTCGCGTGAAGGGGCAGTCGGTCGAGCGCCCACTATGTCTTGGGGTCGAGCGCTCCCGGTCGACCACGGTGGGCGCCTGGCTCGTTGACGAAGTTTCGCGTTGAGGCTTCGGACATATGAGATCTCCGATTGGTTTGTAAGAATGCTTTCGGTCCTCAGCGAGCAGAGTTGGAAAGCGGCGGAATTGAGGAGTTGATCGGGAAGTTTTGATTTTTATTCCGAGTTCTCCGCTTGTTGCGTTCCGATCCGCACAAGAGTTCTTATTTCGTCGTCCTTTACGATCATTGTTAGGAAGGTTCAGAACGAGACGCCTTCAAAGCAGATGTTGGAGGAAAAATCGTCCTGGTCGCTAGCCGTCACTATCAGTTGTCTATAGAGTTCGCTCTTGCAGCTACTTTCTTTCGACGTTTGAATCTCGTGTATGCAAGTGGAAATTCCGTCAGCTGGAAGTTGTGGGCAATGCAGGGCGCGTTATCCCCCCGTAAATGGAGTAACTTTCGCCCGTTCAAACAGCTGCTGCGACTTCAAAAACTTTTTGGCTGATGGAAGTTGGCGAAAATAACCCGTGATGTGAAAGTTTCAAGCCGTTTGGCCCCGCGGTTGGCCCGTTCGAGCGTTCCGCAAACTCGCTCGCCGAAAGGGCGCACTCACGCGCTGGCACAAAAGAATGTGGCTTTCTGTTTGTCCGACATCTCCCCCTCTCAATCGTTTCATCTTTCGTCTAATCGATCTGAAATTTTTTCTGGCTAGAGGAAGTTGCAGGCGCGAAGTCCGAAAATGTGCATTTCGTCAGCCGGCGGGCACGTTCAACGTTCCCTGCCGTACCGTTCTGCCCCGCCGTTCAAATTCACCCGCCCTGTCGACGAAAAGATGCGCCGTGAAACGAGGAACATTTTATTAGTTGACCGCATCACCAGGAAACGTCGTTGAAAAAAGTTGTGATCGCCCAAAGTCGGAAAGGTCGAGCGGAAATTCGAAGAAGTCCACACTCGGAGGCGCCGTTCGCAGCTCCCATAATTTTTTAGGCCAAGCAAAAAAAAACGTACCTAGAAAAAGGTCTTGCGCATCTTTTAAGCCAGCGTGTGTATTCGGAGGGGTTGCGCGAAGCTCAGGCTCATGGACCGAAAATTGTGTGTCGGTTCGAAAATTTCGGGCGAATTTCAACCTCGCCGTTCTCGTTGCAGTCTGAACGTGGTGGCATGAATGTGAGCTCATTCGAAAGCGCAGAATCTGGGCTTTACAAGAGTGTGAATTTGTTGTCGTGTTTGGCCCGCTTGGCCCCTGCGGCTTTCACGAACCAACCCCGTAATATCGCACGAAAAGCCGGCGGGATCGGGCATGCGTGGACGGATCGCTGTGAAACTTGGCAGAAATGTCGACCACGTAGTGTCGGTCCTTTTCACCGTTTTAGATTTTAAAACGGTTGTGTCCAAAGAGTGATGGATCGTTTTGTTGTGGAGGCCTTTACTTTAGCTTTGCGGTCGCCTTCTTTGGGTGCCGCAACCAACACTCACTTTTTCCGTTTGCTGGGGTCAAAAACTACTATTCAGCGTTGTTTGCGGGTAAAAAATAGCGTTGTGCGCGCCGTTGTCCTCGAAAACTGCATTCCCGTGCGGCTCTCGCAGTTTGGATTGGTCTTCCTTGGGACCGTAAGAGCGTAATGGACGGACGGAGGCGTGTGTTGAGTAACGGCCCATTCGCAGAGCTTTCATTAAACTTGACCGTTTGTGCTGCACGACTCGGCGTTCTCCCGTCGTGACGAACACTGGGTTAGTTAAAGTTGAACAAAAGCATTCGATACGCACCAGTCTACCGACTCCCCCAGCTGGGGACGGCGCGAAGCGCCGTCACACGCTGGTTAAAAGAAAACGAAGCACATACCATTTTTGTGCCACGAATCACAGTTGGTTGTTCATTCGTGAACAGGTTCTGTTGCGGGTTGGATGTCGAATAGCAGGAATCCTTTGTAATCTCCTAATGGCTGCAAACATCGCAGTGAGCGGGGAGTTTTATTCCGGTGGGTTCTCTCCTTCATTCGTTCTTCTTGCGCTTGGCCGCACAAACGACTCGACTGCTCGAGCGGTGGACAAAAGCGGTATTTCTCTCCAGCGACTGCTAGTCTTCATTTAACTTCTTACTGAAGGTTGTGGCCCAAAAATGGCGTTTATTCCGCCAGGACTCGCTCCCGGTTCTTGACGCAGGAACGTAAATCAGAGGACGGTCTCTGGAGTGCAACGTGCCTTCTTTCTTGCACGTAGTACGCAAATCCCGGTTCTAATCGGTGTAAGACGTGTTCGAACGAGTCCGTTAAAGAGGCGAGTGGCCATTTGGTTGCTTCTTTGACGAACGTCAGGTAGCTGCCAGTTTTTATTCCGTACATGTGTATAATTAGTAAGTAGTTGGGTTGAACGGGCAGACCGTTTGTAGCTTGTTTTCGTGTTAAGCGAGCATTTATATTTGATTTTATTCCGACTGGGCGCCGTTAATGCATGCTCGATGAATGCACTGCGAACGGAAAAAGAATGAAACGCCAATGCAGTGTTGCGCTGCAAATCCCATTTCCTGTTGGTCAGATTCGCTTGTGTTTAAGTGCCTCTACTAAGCGCATAGTCTTGCCGCAAGGTGCTGAACAAATGTAAGAACGAACAGTCCACAGCGAGTGATCGCAGAAGGGTCGTTTGGAGAACGGCAGGCGTTTGTTGGATCGGTTTCGTTTCGAAGTCTTCATCAATTCTTGCCGTTATTCCGTGTAGTTCAATTGCGTTGCTAACGTGCAGCGTTCGGATGGATGAACTTACGAGCCGTAGTCATTTCAAGGGTGTTTCGTTGATTTTGCAAACCGAGAATTCCGCTTGCGCTTCTTTTAACACGGCTGGAAAGAAATGATCAACCTGTTGGTTGCGTTCGAAGTGCGGGGTGCGCGATTCTTTTTGTCCAAACAGACCGCTCCACCACTTGATCTTTGCGGCTTGCGCTTTCGATCATTCAAATTTACTCGCTGCTCTGGTGCGATCACTCATTTCTGTTCGCGAGACTGGAGAGCAGCAGTTTGTTTTATTCCGTCCACAAATGGTTGAAACTTGCTTGAATGTCCTCCTCTTGGTCACCCGCCATCTACTCGTTTATTGTGCGTGGAAGAACAGACGAGCGGGTGTTCGATGAAGTGAGTTGTTTTGGAAAATTAACGGACTATAGTCAGGCAGCATCGTCGTGTTCAAAGAGTTGACGTTTAAGAATCTCTTTTACGCCGTCCGTTCATGCGACCGCCACCTGCTTTTCATGCTGTCTCATTGATCCCTCATTTGTTCATGTAGTCGAGGAAATGGGCGACCTGTTATTCCGCATTCTTCAAATATACGTTCTGTTCGAAGTTAGCACCGGCTTGTGTTATTCTCGAACATTCGTTTCCTGCTCTTTCGGTCAAACCGAACTCGTTGATCGCTTCGGGGGGGAAAGTCGACGTCATGCTTTCGGTTTGCGTTACGTATTCGTTCAAATCAGCTTCTTTTAGTTGTTTAGTCGATCTGAGGTCATTAAAAGCGGATCAGTGGACGAGCGTTGTTTGGATTTAACGCGGGGAAAGGTCGAGGCAACGGTCGCATGCTTTAAATTGCTACGTGGTGTTCAACGTGTCACTCTTTTTTGTTCGTTTCTTTCGTTTTTGGGGCGAGAATTCCGCTTTCAGGTGCGCTCCATCCTTGCATACTCAAGCACACCAACCAGTCCTTTTACAGTGGGATCATTTGCCCGAACAATCCACTCAAACGAGCAAACCGACCTGCACGTCCATTCGAACACTCCATTCCGATCTCGTCGAGTTAAAACGTGTCTGCCGTTGGGCTGAAAGCAAACGAATCAATGAAGCGAGCACAATCCAACAACCACGAGCAGAACGTCCGCAAACTCACCATTCGGCTTGTCGATCGCGAACTCGCCGGCCGGCCGACTGCGAGCGGGCGGCGCGCGGCGGCACTCGGCGCGGGGGCCGCCGACTCGTCTGACGGTGGGCGAGTGGGGAGTGCGGTAGAACGCGACGAGCAGCCGGCCGGCAGACCGACTGAAAGTCCAAAGTTCTCCATTGCGCACTCGCCGCTTGTTTTGATGGGAAATGCATGTTTGCGTGTCGTTGTCGACTCCCAGCAAGCACTGGGAACGCAAAAAGGAGAACGAGATCGAATGCTTTCTCTCTGCCCACTGCCGCCGCCGCTAAAAAACGCTTTTGTTTATTGAACAGAAAAAAACAGAGTCGAAAGTCAATCATTAGTCGCATCAAACAAACAGAGGAACGCGTCCCCGAGTCGTCCTTCACTCGTTCGTTCCCGAAAGTGTCCAGCGAGGCGACGTTCTGAAAGACGAGTGGGTGCGTGAACAGACGAGCAATGAGCGGAGACTCACGGGAACCGAAGGGGCGGTCGAGTCGTCCGATCCGTGTGCGAACAGGCGGATCGATGCCTGAAGAGAGATGGGAGTTGCTCGTGGTTGAATCGGAAACTCACTTTCAACGGGAGCAATCACTCGCGGACCACGAGGCGGGACGAGGAGTGGGCCGTGTGAGCTCGTTTCGACAGGTCGCGGCAGTCGATCGGAGAATCATTCGTCTGTTGTGGGCGTCGACGATGAGGGAGCAGAGGATTCAAGCGAACAAACAAGAAGGAGAGTGATTGTCGAGTTTCGAACCTCTGTTCAGAGTGGAGCGACGCTGCTAACAAACGGTCGAGAACAAAGGAATGAACGGATGGAGTATAAGGAAGAGGCAGCCAATGAGTTAGCGTTACGGAACGGCGCTTGCAAGCAAGAGAGTGGAGGCGATTACGCGTCGAACCTCTGCGGACTGCCCGACAGCCGCCCAAACTGTTCGTTTGTAATCGTGCACAAAGCAGTAGGTTTTTCTGCCCGCACGCTTCCAACTGCGGAACCGAAGTTCGCTGCTCACTACTGCGGTCCGGAAAGAACAGAATGGATGCGTCCCCTGACTTTCTTTCTTCCATCGACGGTTGAAGTGTTGGCTGAGCGGGTGGGTTCTTTTCGGAATGATCGCTATTCGGCCGTGTTCTTTTGGAAGCGGCTTGCCTGTTCGTTTCAAGCCGACGAGTGAGTTATGGTTTCGTTTAAAATTCCGCGCTCCTTTCAGTCGTTTTGTTTTCATAGCAACAAAGATGATTTTCGATATCCAGGTTTGCAGTCGTTTGTTTGACACTTCGCGCTAGACAAAGTTGTTCTTTCTCGTATGCGCTTTGTAATCAAAGCTGTTCTTATTTGGTGTGAGTCCGAAGAGCAGGTTGAATTCCTGAAGACGAGAAGACGGTTTTAAGGCGCTCGCTCAATACGTTCTTTCGTTCCGTGGGCAGTTTTTTCAAATCACAATAACGGCGCGAGTCGAGCGGACAGCAGACAAACACCGCATGTTTTTCCGCGCGCAAGACCAAAGGAGTCAAACGGATTGTTTTAACTTCTGTTCGTTCATTTGGTCGATCGAGCTTTATTATTCCGCCTTCGAGACCATTGCGTGAAATAGACCTTCAACCACGATGATGCTGTTTTTGGCTTTCGTTTTATTCCGACGCGGCCTCTACGACGGTCATTACTGTTTCTTCATTTTCATCCGAGAGCTCGTCTATCTTGATCACGGACCTGTTGGCGTCTTGCCCGTTCGCTCGCGGTGCACAACAAAAGCACTCGGACTTGTCGGAGCAAAAGGATTCGCACTGTGTAGGACTCGAACCTACGCGGCCGAAGCCAATTGATTTCGAGTCAATTCCCTAAACCGCTCGGGCATCAGTGCAACGAGCAGAGGTCGCAACGAGCAGGGACAGGCGCCAATCGGTTTGCATTTGGTCGATCGTGAATTGCTTGAATTCCGTCGAGGATATGCGCGACTACGCTCGTTCTACCGCAAGAATTTCGTAACAGGGAAATCTTCATTCGGTGCGACCAGTCGTGGCGATTTTTTCCGCTTCAAAGCGAGCTGATGACTTTGCAGACGCTGTTTTTACTACATCCAAACCAATTTTTGACGACCAACGGCTTATTCAGCACGCGCGGAATTAAAAGGAAAGGGATGGAGTTGTTCGTCTTTTCTTCGCATCAAACGGACGGAAAGATTGGAGCAGTTGCTCGGTTTATTCGCCAGAAGGCCAACTGACAGGAAATCTACAGCGAGCATCAAGCGGGACTCTCGGCCGGATCGTTTACTTTGAGTGATGGGATTCCGAACGACAGGCGAGGATGCGGAACAAACGCGGGAACAAGCGGATTGATCAGAAACACGTGCGGCTTTCGTCTTCTCTCCTTTTTGGCGGCTCCGTCCGCACAGACGGATTTTTCCGTCGATTACGCTGTTTCGTTCGGAGGCGCAACGCCGGTTTTTTATTCCGCATGGTAACAGCCAGTGTGGCTCGCAAAATTGCGCTTACAGAGGAGCAAATCTTTTTGTTGAGTCTTGTTCAGGAATAAGGTCCGCGGAGAGACGAGTCGAGGGTTAAAAAATCGTAGAGAGTGCTGGAGAAACACTGGTTTTATTCCGGCTTGACTCGTTCTTTGAGCAGCACTTGTTCATTCCGTTCTTCTATCCAACGCTCTTCTTCAATCGCTCCTGCTATCCGCAGCCTTCGTTTATCACACCGGTGTCAGCTCTTTACTTGTTTCAACCCGACTTTGCAGCGTTTGGAGAACGAGAAGGCAATTCAAACGACTAATGATGTGTGGATGAGGTTTTGTTTTAATTATTCCGGCCGGACCGACTAGCGAGATACTGATCCCCCCATAGCAATTGAGTCCATAGCGAACGTTTTTTCCGTTTTATTCGTGGAATGTCAGTCGAGAGCTCAAGTCTTGTTTCGGAAAAAGAGCGATCATTTCATTTCTTGCTCATGTTGGAATTCTAATCAAAGGATTTCGATCGTCAGAAGGCAACACACCTACCTGCTTTATTCCGTGTCTTCTGCGCAGGCTTCAGCTCGTTTGCTTCCGTTACATCGGCTGGAAAAAAACCCGATTAAATCGCCTTAAACCGCACCTTCACAACCAAAATCGAAACGAGCGAAAAACTCCAAAACAACCGCTCGAAATGCGGCGATCGTCCACTCCGCCCGCCCGCCCGCCGGCCGCTCGTTTGTCACTCGGAGATCCGTCGGCTGTTCGGCCGGGCGGGTGGGGCGGCGAGCAGGTGGTTCTTCCGCCCGTCCACCCGCCTGCCGCCCGGCCGCTCGATCACTCCGAGCGGGCGAGTGGCCGTCGACTCGATTGGTTTCTGCGGCCTCCGCTCGCAGCGAACCGATGAAGGGAAGACTGCATTGCTTGAATGGAACTCGCTGACCACCGCCCCATCCTCCCTCCTCCTGTGCATCATGGAAGACGAGCGGGTGGCGCTCACGACCCGCCCTCCACATGCAGCCGCTTCACGACTGTGGAGAGGCCTCGGGAGAGCCGCTGGACGGCCGTGGTCGAGTGGAGGCCGCCGATCAGCAGGACGGGCCGCCCTTTTGCCGCTCATCCTTCAGTCGCGTCTCGCCCTCAGGTGGAGAAAGATGCGAGCGGCCGGTGGGCGACGAGTGGAGGAGACGCTCACCACATGAGGGCCGAAACTGACAAATCAACACGTAAACACACGGCGTTGAGCGAGAGGTCCGTGAACGTCATCACGGCGAGGCCGCAGGGGAGCGGCCGCCAAGCACGCGCGCTCGTTCCGCACGGAGCGGCGGTTAAGGCCGGCGTTCAGCAAGAGCAGCGCGTTCAATGGACGTTCCAATGCAGTGGGCGACGCCGTGCAGCGCGAACAGTTCCGTGCGGTCATTAGCTCTCCGGCCTGCACACGAGTGAAAGAACAAATTGGTCGGCATCAAGCGAGCGGTTGTCTGCCGCTCTCTCGCTCACAAACAGACGAGCGATGAGAACGGAAGGCTGCATGGGAACCCCGGTGGAGACCGCCCATCCGACGAGCCGAAGACTCGCTTCCGCCGGGCGGCCAGCGGGATCTCCTCCACTTTGCAGTTGAAAAGGCAGGCGTGTTTCGGCCGGTCGAGCAGCCGCATCGGGAAATCCATCCCGTGAAAAGCGCACTCGGAGCAATCCAATCGCGAGCAATTGCCGCCGCCCTGATCGAATTCTCGTTCACTTTTCGATCAGCGAACAGCCCGAAGGAAGTGGGGCGTCTCCAAAGCAATTGGTGAAATTCATCTGTCAGCGTTGGAGAACACCGTCGCGAGTTCAGGAAACAAACTGCTCACAGCCACTGCCGTTTGTGCTTGGCAGTTGAAACCGCCCTTGCCCGACGGATACTCGTGTTCCTCCCGTCTCCCGCAAGCCATGGAACGAGTGAGAAGAGCAGACAAACGCTCTGAAGCTGCTGGACGAGTGAGTGGACTAAATGCCAACTTTATTGCTCTGTGATAAAAGGAGAAACGGGTGAGTTAAATCGAAAGAAATCCATTCGAAAGCAAAGGCGAGTGGTCGTGAGCGGAAGTGAAGAGTCGACGGCTGGTTGGAGGCGCTTGACGTCTACTTCCAATCAGGCGCCGCTCGTTCCATTCCGTGGAGGCCGTGGATCCCACAGACGGGCGCTTTCTGCTAGCACGGCGGTTAGAAGAGCTTGATGAGCAATCACTCACCTACCGCTCTCCGCAGTCTGTGGGAAGAAGTGGGCGGACAGAGCGGTCAAAAGGTCCAGCTGAAAGCAGGGGAGAGTTGCAAAGGCAGAGGAAAGTGGAGAACACACCTTTGAGCTCCGTGTTCCCGCATCCGTCAACCAAGAGGTCGGGAAGCGATCGGTGGACAAACAAACACAACAGTCGACAGAACAGCGAACGTCGAAGAAGGACGCCGTTGAGAAGTGGAAGAATAGGAACGAACAAAAAGGAGCAGAGTAGGGAGTGGTTGGAGTTTTCCGAAGCATTTGTTTCGCCCTTATTCGTTTGATCGGCTTGGCGGAACTCCAGTTCAACGAGACCGCTCGTCGTTTCTCGTGTATTGGTCGGTGAGCAGCGGGATCTTTCGGTGGTCGTTGATTGCGTGCTCTCCTTTTACTTGCGCCAAACGAAGGAGTGTAGAGATTTTTCCGTTTGCAGCACGTTTCGAGACGTTTTTGATTATTCCGTGGCGCCACTTGAACAGTCAACTCGTAACAAAAAGCACAAGGCTCTTCTCAAAGCAAATCGCTCGACTGCCTTTAGACAAGTGATTGGGTTGCAATTGCTTTTTGTTCGTTGCGGTTATTCCGCCATCAGCTTGCAGTCAGATGAGAATCGGGTACCGCTACAAAACAAGTGGGCATTCGTTGTTGCCTGCAAAACTCAAAACCGATATTACACTACTTAGCCTTTTCGTTGTTGCAATGAGAACGCTCGCAATCGTGCTCGAATACAGCCATTCTTCTTTACATGAAACGGCAGTGAATGCCAACAAGTGTTTTTCTTGCCAGTGTTTAGATAGCTACTCTTTATTTTGTTTTGTTCATTTTTCTTTGCTGGTCGGGTCTGAATGGTCTCGAATGTCGATATATCTATTCCGTGATTAGTTTTTCAAGTATCTTTGGCCTCCAACACGTTCGAATATTCCGAAATCAAGCAGGCCCCCGATTTTGTTTCATGTGCCGCAGTTTGCGTTTGGGGGCGAAGCCGGAGTGGAGAAGACCTTTCGTGATCAAAAAGTACAAGAATAAGACGGACAGGTTTCTGTGTGGAACGCGGCAAGTTTCTTTCTCAGACTTCTTGTGTGACAACCTGCACAATTCGTTCTGTTATTGTACGTTGCCGCTAGTCAGCTATTTGCATTTTCACACGAAAAGCGTCGCGTGAGTTTTCGATTATGGTTTTGTCAAGCAGCAGTTGGGTTTTTTGAAAGACATGCATTCAACTGATTGTTTTATTCCGGACAATCATTTTGCTTCTCAAGGTAATAAGTCAGCCGCTTTGCTTGACGCGTCGCCCGGCGATCCACTTGCTTTCGTGTTTTTGAAATTCGCGGCCGGAAGGAGCAAGAAGCTCTCGTTATTCCGAGGTTCTCCTGTACGCTCATGATCGAGCGCGATCTGTGCGGATGTGGATTGTCTAGTGTATCGCTTGAAACGAGTTCTTTTCACAAGGCCCTTTTGCGGCAAACACGCGTTAAAAAATAGCTCTCTTGTTTGTGTTTAGCAAGGCAGCGGATCAATCCGTGTTTAAATCGCAGACATTTGGAGGTGACTTTCAGTCGTCGGTGCAGAGCAAGATTGAGCTCGTTATTCCGTCATAGCAGAGATTACGCGAAAGGATTGTTTTATTCCGGCAATCAACCTGTGCAGCACATGCGCAGAGAGTGAAGAGCGTTGAGTGCGAACGACGGAGTGAGCAGACAATTGAAGGTGAGCGAATTATTTTTACTGCTTGTTTTGGACAGATTTTTCTCGATCATTGATGTTCTTTGCTTTTAGTGCTGCGGGAAATTCCGCGTGACCGAACTCATGCAAACTGGTTCTAACGATGCCTGTGTGCGATCCAGAGCAGGCCAGGTTCGCCGGCGATCGCGGTTAAAAGCACCGCTCATTGTTATTGGTTGGAGTGGTTGCTGAGTATCTTTTTATTCCGTCATGCCCGCTTTGTTTTGCAGTTTTCAGTCGAATTTCGAGTAAACTACGCTAAGAACGGCGCAATTCGGCGTGTTCCAGCAACCCCACTCGGCCGACGAGTTCTTTTAAGTGGTTCTTCTTTTCAACGGTCGTTGTGCTCGTTTGGATGAGTTAGGCGAATGGAAGCTCAGTGATCCTTCTTTCTTCACGGCTGTTGTTCGGCTTGCGGCACGACGAAATTCCGGAAACGTTTGATAATTCACTTGTGAGTGCTCCAGAAGCGACCCCATAAGCAAAGCGGGTTATTCCGTTCAAGGTTGAGGATTCTTCCATGAAAAACTGCACGGATCAGAAACGGTTGGGTCGATGGTTGACGGTTAGGTCTTATAACCACTTGCCGAATTGATTGCGAAGCTGCCGGTCCTTCTCTAATGTTAGCGGGGTTCGCGGAGTGCGCGAAAATTCCGTGAGTAGATTCATTTTGCACATCGGCGAATGTCCAATGTTCCCATAGTGCAAAATTTGAAACTCGTCGAACACGAAGACCGGCTCGTTTCGTTCTCGATCGGTTCGTCATTTCTGGCTGTTGATCTTGCCGCCGGCAGGTGAAAACTTGTTCGAAATGAGCGTTTGTTGTTTTTGTGTTCTTTCCGTAGTTGAGTGGACGGCAAACATTTGCGGGACGACTGCATGCGGGATTCAATATCATTCTTTTGGCCGTGGATGATTGGTTTGTTGGTCGGCTTATTCCGTTGGAACTCGACGTTTCTTGAGCTTGTAGAGGCTAGAAATTAACCGGTTCAAGCAAGCACTGCGCGCACGCCCGTTGGGAGACTGCGGTTGATTGATGATGGCTGCAAATTCGCAATTGCTTTGGCCCGTGGTTTATAACGCGTTTTTTACTGCGGAACAAGTTGGCTAACCTTGTCGTCCGACTTGTTGGATAAGACGAATGCAAAGTCAAATTCCGACAGCCACTTTTTACATACGTGGACTTTTGTTGTCTCCTTTCTTTTGTTCGAGTAGCACGTTAGGATGAAGAGCTTCTTCAACTAAATGCAAAGACTATTGGTCGTCGATTCTATTCCCGGCAGATGACTTGAAGAAGCAGGTGAAAACTCCGCCCACCACGAGAGCTTTCCGGTGGCGTTTGAATGTATAGTCTTGCTGCGCTTGCAACTACTTATTCCGATTTGTCCATTTAAGTTATGTCCAAGACGGTTTCTGTTTGGAGTACTATTCGTTTTTCCGCATCAATGTAAGAGGCAACAACGGACTTATTCCGCTAATGATTGGAACTTGTTGTTTTGTTCAAGTCGCAAAGGCCGCGGTTTTTCCTAACACATGCTTACTTAGGACACGTTTCTTTCAAACGATGCGGCTGTCCATCGGATACAAATGGCTGGAGTGAGTCGAAAATGCTGGGGTCAACTCGGCGTTGTTTGTTCTCGGTAACAATGATTTATTCCGCCCAAGCTTCGGAGTAGCCGTCTAGTGCGTAAATTGACATGCGCGTTGGATTCGTTGCAATATGAGCTGGTAGAAGTGACACGTGGTAAAGGCGTTCAATTGTTCAGTTCGTGGGTGTGAAAAAATTCAGACGTTGAAGTCGTCGGC
This sequence comes from Aphelenchoides fujianensis, assembly GCA_024699865.1. Taxonomy (NCBI): domain Eukaryota; kingdom Metazoa; phylum Nematoda; class Chromadorea; order Rhabditida; family Aphelenchoididae; genus Aphelenchoides; species Aphelenchoides fujianensis. The sequence goes on along the minus strand of JAMPIO010000005.1, from coordinate 1,315,025 downwards.
GACAGCGCGAACTGCAGAGCGGACCGTCGAACTCAGTGGCTCAAAATTCCGTTGATCCCGGACTCCTATTGCGTGAATTTCACTAGTTAAAAACGTTTTTTGATTGACAGCATTGCATTTGGAAGACAAAGTCTTTGAGCATGCGCATGGAACAATGAATGTTTTTCAGCTCGTACAAGCGGGTGTTCGGGCAGAAGCTAATCTTTGCGTCTTGCTTTGCTTTTCTGCTGGCAGGCAACCGAACAGAAGTCTACCGGTTGAAGTGGTCCGATGTCTTTGTTCCTTTGTTGATCAGAACGCAAGGACCTAACGGTTGAGAAACACGGCTATTCACTACTCGCTTTCCTTATTTCTGCCTCGCTCACTTCAGCATTGACACACGATTTTCTTCGTGACAACGAAAGAAATGGGAAGATTTCGATCAGTCGTGGGTGGCCGACGATTAGCAGCGGGAAATTCCGTGAAGGTTGTTTCTGGATTTGCGCCATTAAGCACAACACAGTTTTTCTTTCTTGCTTTGTCGGCGTAGATCGTGAGGGGAGGTATTCTTTAAATGGCTGACACGTACATGCCACTCCCTCGTCGATCCCACGTGCCTGCTCCACAACAACCTATCAGGCGGCAACGGGCAGCTGGACGGAGTTCGACGGCAACGAGTCGTCCGAGCGGCGGTTGAATAACGGGTCCGCAATTGATCGTTTGCTGAGACTTCTTTCGTTTTAGGCGATCAACCAGGAAAAAACGACCCGGCTTTTAGTTATGTGAGCGCCTTCCCAACTTTTTTCTTTCGTTTGGCGGCGCTGTTTGTGGGGTGGGAAATTCCGTTTCGTACTCGAGGTTTTCGGCTACTCGCGGATGTCTTTACACAGAGCGGAGAAGGTCGAGAAGGTGGCGTCGGTGGAACTGTAATTTTGAGTGATCGATGTTGATCGCGACTCGTTGGTCTTAAGTCGACCAGCTGACGTCATTTTGCAGTATAGGTTTCTTCTCCTCTGCTGCGTATGCGAGACGCCGTTTTCTCTTTGGGTACTTCTTCAAAAACTGAAAATTGCGTAGAACCTGCGGAAAGAACACCTGCACATTGGTTTTTTGCATAACATTCTATCTTTTCAGGCAACCGTTTAAAAAGTGTAAGTACAAACGTTGATTCGATCGTCATTCATTTCTTTCTGGTAGTCAGGATGGTTTTGAGCGACTACTTATTCCGTCACCTTTTTGTTCATAACATTGAACCGAGGAACACAATTTCATTTGAAAACCTAAACTACTTGAACTCGATTTCTCTTCGAGTCGAAGTTAATGGCAGGCAAAGAACAATTCGAGCGTTTTGCGACATTTTGCGGTATCCATTGTCTGTTTGTTAGTCAAGCACTTGCTTTTAAACCGATAAACAGCATACTACGCAGAGGATAATTTTGCAGTTTCTTAGACTTGAGAAAAAGGTCTACACAAGTTCGTTGCTCAAACGATTTCATAATTCCGTTTAGTGCTCGCATGCGTAGACGCAGTTTGCTTTCGTTACTTTTTAAAAATTGTCGAGTATCAACAGAGGTCCAAAAAATAAACCGACCTGTTCTCCTCTCGCCGTTCTCGGATCCCCCATCGACGTCTCTAATCGGCGGTCCAGAGCGGCCTGAAAATACACAAGAATCAGAGCACACGTTTGCAGGATGAATACCGGTAGGAATCCACCAGAATTCACCCGAAACAACGCGGAAATCTCGCCGAAAATCGAGGCGAAAGCGGCCGATCGGCGTTGTTTTCCGTCGCGCGGGCGGGCGAGTGGGGAGTGCGCGCGGAGGAAAAGGCGAGAAGAACCCCCACTCGGCGATCACCACTGGGCGACCTCCGCGCCGACCGGCCTCTCGCTCTTCGCCCGTTGCGTTCAGGCGGCGGCGGCAAAGGTCACTCATTTCAGTTCGTCTTTTCGGCCGATCGGGCGACCCGCGTGCCGGATGGTTGAAAATGAGGGGCAGAAAGGCCCGTACGCCGTTCGATACTCCCAAGCACCCCAAACCGGGTGGCCGTTTGCCCGCGGTCCACCTGTGATTCGACCACGCGTTTATTCCGAAAAGAATTCCGCACAACACAAAGCAGGAAGCAGGATCCCGCCACACGGGGCGGTCGTGATCTCCGTTCGCTTCCACCGGGCGGCGTTCTCCGTGATCTCCGTGGGCGCGATCGTCGTTGTTGGGGTCGTATTGAACGAATCGGGGCACCCGTTCGAGTGGCCGACGCAATCGCTTTTGTATTCCGGACACGCGCCGTCCTTCCTGCAGCGGAAAGAACCCACGCACTTCTCTTGCAGGCATTCAAAGCGGCAGTGCTCCTTTTGAAAGGCGCAGCGGGCACGCGTCTCGGAGTTCACGAAGCACTCGACGCTGCAGGCGGCGGGCGGTGGATCCACGAGCAGGACGATGCACACGAGCGCGGCGGAAAGCGGACGGACCATTGGCACTCGCGAGTGGAAGAACAAATGAGGGCGGGCAGTAGAGGGTTGGCTGCTTCCGTCGAGCTCATTGAAGGCCTGGCTTCAAGCAACTGCGTTGGATTTGTTCGTTTCAATTGGCTGTGGCGCACAAGTCAAAAAAAGCAAACGCATCACAGTCTCATATTGGTGAGTGATTTTTGCTGATTCATGTGGTCCACCCAGCCGCCCGCACCGACCGCGGAAACGTCGGCCCATAATTAGCGGTTGTTGAATCATCGACTGCTTCGGCCACTGGCCGCCCAAGTCTGTCGCCCTACCGACTGCGCCACTCGTCCTCGCCGGCCGCAGACCGATTTCTCGAGTCGACAAAGGCACTGCTCTCGTCGTTTATCGAGTTGGGCGAGCGAACACGAGCACCGATTTCAACAACGAGCAAGGAATGAGGATCGAGAGGTCCACCGGTTGCCCGGCTGTCCGCAGCAAGAACACGTCGGCGTCACGAAGGAGAGTCGTGGGTGCGGGAGCTCGTCCGAACCACGGGCATTCCTGGTAGCAAAGGATTGAACGAGTCAATCGAAGACGGCCGCTTATTTCCACCGCAATCAACCGAGCAGCGAGCAGAAGTGGATGGAAGGCGAGCGTCCGCATTCACGAGCGGATCGTTCGATTCGGAGCCGCGAGCAAACGAGTGACTGGACGAGACGGTCGGGCTGGAAAACGGTCGGTTGAAGGCGAGAAGTGGGCGGAGGAACGAACCTTCCGCTCGCTCACGCGAGGTTCTCGTCCATGGCAGTCGTGTGGAGGCGGCGACAAGCAGCGCAGGAGAGAAAGACGATGGGGTTCACAACAAGCAGAAGGAAAGGGCCTTCTTTTGGAGAAGAACGCAAAAAAATACAGCAGGCGAATGCGAGAGTCGGCCGTCTGTTGACAACAAGGGTTCTCATGCGTGTGTCTGACGGCTTTTTTCAAATTTAAGGGCTTGACGAATCATGCAATCAAGGGTCATTCTCGCCGTCGATTGCAACGCCGCCAGAGAGGAAGTTTTTCTCTTGACCTTGCTGTTGAGTGTGGTGCTGGAGCGGTGCTGACGGGCGGTCTTCTTTATCGACTCACGAAATTTGTCTTCAAGTGCTTCTTACTGCTGTAATCGATGTTTGTGTCCGGGTTGATTCCGGGCATTGCTGCGTCCATAAAGCGGAGTTTTCCTTCGACGTGGTGGCCCGCGAAGTGAATTTTGCCTCGTTGCGGCGAAGAGTGGCGTCTACTCCTGTTGGCGGACTCACTGCTTCGTGTCGAGTTCAGTTAGTTGCTGAACATCGTTTCTTATTTATTCCGTTTGCAAGCGCTCAACCGCTTCCTCGTTGAAAATTAATGAATTTGCAGGTGTTGCTTTCGCCTCCGACAGGAGTGGGCCGGCTCCAAGGGCTTTTCCGTGTTTGCAACAACTCCTTTGATCGACCCCGCGGGTCGTCCGTAGAAAACGATGTGATTTTTGGGCAGTGACAAGAAAACAGACAGACGGCCTAAAAGAGACGTAACAGAAGATTGTTAAGATCGGAATTCCGTTCTGCTCAGTCGGATTCGGTCTTTCGACGTTAGTTGAGAAAGCCTGTTGAACATTTCGATTCGTCGTTGAGCGGAATACCCGTCTTGTTTTTGTGAGTGGAGAAGGTCTGCCAGCTGCTTATTTCGCCCACTGAAAGTCCCCGTAGTATGTAGATATCCGGCATAAACCGCACGCTATTTTGTGTTTGTTCGCTGGATGCCTTCCCGCTCACGTCGTTCAACCTGCAACGACAGTTTCGAAATTTTTGTCGTTCTTGTCGGCCAACACATGCTGCTGTTCGTTCGAATGACTCTGCTTTCGTCGCTCGTTGTACACGTCGGCCAGTTGAAAGCATCTTTAGTGCTCGTCTCTTTGCAGGCTTCTTGTTTTATTCCGCCGCGTGTGCGGCTACAATAACTTGCAAGATTCCGCCAGACGCTTTTTTTCTTCGCGTTCGTTGGAGTTGAGTAGCCACCGAGTTGCGTGATGCACGTAGAAGGCCTCCAATTTAAAACGCCGTGATCAAAATGGATTTCTCGTTTCTTCACTGAAAGATGGGTGTTTCAGGCGTCGTTTATTCCGGAGCGATTGCCGGGAAGGTCGGCTTATTCTGCCACGTAAAAAAGAGCTTCCACTCATTCGGCGCCTCTCCTTCGCCATTCGATTCCGTATTCAATTGAAAAAGGTTTCAAGCACAAAAAGTATCGTGCCGGTCAAAGCGAGTGTTGTACAGCCGATGACGCAGATTCGAAGGTGTTTGGAGTTTTCAACTCAAAGAAGCGTAGACCAACGCAAGTCTGCTCGATTAGGGCGAAAAGGAGTCGTGGTTGAAACAACGCTTGACGATGCAACAGGCTGCAAAGGACGAGTTGACGGAGATGCTCCTGTTCGGTTCAATTATTCCGCCCAGAATCACGTTCGCTCTATTTGTTCAACTGACTTTTGAAGACAAGCAGTAAAATGGGCAGCTCGACTTATTCCGCCGCGTGGACCGGTTGTCTTTTCGCGTGTTACGAGGAGCTGTTAACAGGTCACAATTGGATGGCCACCAAAGAAGCAGGTTTCTTACATGAGAACGTTCATTCCGTAGAGCAGTTTTATTCAGAGTTAGAATTGCAGGCGTCTTGATGTTAGAAGGCACTGCGTTCTCGCAGCAAAAGCGTTGCAGCCTGATCGCAGCATTCAGTCGTCTGTTCGCTGTTCAGCCGCTTACTTCTTGCGTTGTAGAAATTTGAAGTGGTGGTCGTGAACGGAGGTTTCCTCTTTGCTGCGCAAGTTCTTACGTTTAAGGCACCGCCGTTTCTCATCGATGTTCCGTCGTTGTAAGTTAATAAACCGCCAAGAGGCGAATCGTTAGACTGGAATATTCCGTATTTTATTTCCGCTTGCCAGTGTCTTAAAGGCAGACGATGCTAACGTTAAGTCGACGATCTTTTATGTGCGAGGCGGGCAGACGGCATTCAATTTTGGCTTTGTTACTCGAATCGATGACGGGCTAATTTCTCGTGTTTAGCGTTGAGTGTTCGGTCTTTCTGGCGGCAGTCTTCTTGCGATCGGGGCCCATTCAGACGACTGGAGTCATGATGCTGCTTGATCCTTCGTTTGATGTTCGTTCGGGAGCTGGCCATTCTTCACGTTCGTACGCAGGCGGATGAGATGCTCGTTAATTCCGACTCGTTTACCTTTCGGAAGATTCGGGCAAGACAGGAGCACAACTAAAAAGCAGTTGTGAATCATCAGAAAAGGCATAAATCCCTTTGTTTCTTCGAAATCGCCGCGTGAATCGGTTGCAAAACAATGCATGAGTGGGTGGACGGAGCGAGAACTTTTCAGTGGGATCGCGTCGTTGGCGATAGCTTCAGGCAAGTGGAATGAAGATGCGTGTTCGTTCTTATTGCTTTTAGGTAGCTGTTTTCAACAACGCTGATTGCGCTCGGGGGTTGCCAGACGCGCGGTTTATTCCGCCGCAGCTACCTTGTGTTCGTCGAATCCCCCGCAAAGATGTTGGCCTACATGACATTCCTGTAGCCCCTCGCTCTTATCTATTTTGCATTCCGTTTTTATTAGTTATAGGCCGTTCTCACGTTGTTTCAATCAACGTTATTCACAACTTTTAATGTAGTGCATCCTCACATTGTCACGCGTTCAAATTCCGATCTTTTTTCCTCGTTTTCTTGCACTTTCTACAGCTCGGTTTGTCGACATAATCAGGTACAACCTTTCGTTTCACTGATTAACGACAAGTCTGATCAGGACGGGATTTCTTGCAATCGTTTCGCCGGCAGCCGCCCTTCATCCACGTTGTTTCTCTGCTGTCGATCAGGTTATTATTCCGGCAGCCACTCCGCGTGTTGCTACGTTTCGCAAATTCGTTGTGTTACCTTTTCAATGATTTCAGTGGTTTCAGACAAATTCAAACGGAAACCAGCCTGCTCCTTCGCTCGGGTCCCCGTCCAAATTCCGTCAGGCCAAGTACCAAGAGCAAGCATCCAACGCGTGCCGAGTCGAGCTGAAAGCAAAGGGATCAATCGAACGAACGAAACCAACAGCAACGAACCGAGTGGTCGGAAAAGGAGCGAATTTCCCGCCGAACACGCAGGCCGGCCGACTGGCGAGCGGGAGGACGCGCGCGCAAAAGAAAGCGGGCGGCGGAGTGCGGGGGAACGCGACGCGGCCGGCCGGTCGATCGGCGCGAGGTCCAAAGTTCCCCGCAAGTGGGCGGAGAGCGGGGGTTTGCTCGATCGAGCACGCCTTGGAGGGCAGAGTGCGGAAGTGCGCACATGGCAAGCCGCTCACCCTGTCGCCCTCTAACTCGCCCGACCAGGAGGATTGTTTATTGCGCCAATTCGATTGCATCACGAACCTGTTGTCGAGCGAACGAGCGGGCACAACGGCAAACACTCGGCTTGTTTGCAGCAAAGAGGGCGGGCGTTCTCCGTCACGTCGTCTCTCCTCTCGCTTCAGTCGAGTGCTCTCCGTGTCGAACGCAGAAATGTGCCCACTTCCGACGGATCACACGCGAGAAGGAGTGAGTGCACGTCCGGTCGAGGAGCCGCTCGTTTCCGCGCGCTGCCGGCAGGCGACGAGCGGGCGGCCGATCAAACGCGCTCCGAGGAGACCTGCGAGCAGAAAGAGTGACCGATTCGAGCCATTCGCGCCCAATACTCCCTACACGCTGCCTTCTGCCAATCGAACTGACAGCTTCATTGCTTTGAACGATGCGTAACAACCACCGCACCAAGCGCGGCCACCGGCTGCACCCTCGGCGGCGAAGGGAAGCCGGAGAGCAGCCACCAGTCGGAGGAAGGCCGCTCTTTCGCCGTTGAGAGCATCGGAACGCCGGAAGAACTGCAGCCGAACGGTCGACTGCACAAAAGCGAGCGGTCCGCTCGATCGATCGGCGCGATCCCCCCACGGAAATCGAATTGAAAGAATGCCGGCGACCGACGGGACGGGCGCTTGCTCTGCTCGCCGTTCGGTCGGCGCCGAATGGACACGCCGTCCGGCTCCTCAAATGGTGGACGAGAGCCACTGGAGCGGGCAATCCGCCGACCGCCTGTTTTAAACGGACGCCCACCGGAGGGCTCGGAAGCGGAGAGGTAGGGTCGGGCAGAAGCAGCGGACGCTAACAAACCAGCCGCCCGTTCTAAACGGTCGCCCGAGTGGACGACGAGTGGGAGGAGGCGCACATTATTGGCGGTTTATTGCTCTCGTAGAAAAAAGGACAAAGCGGACGAGTCGAATCGAAGAAAACCCGCTGGCTGGAGGCTCCGCAGTGGCAGCCGATGGTCTCTTCCATCCACGAGCGAGAGGAAGCCGTGGATCCACAGACGGAACCTTCCTACAAACACGGAGATTGGGAGGGTTTGGCGAGTAATCACTCACCTGCCGCTCCCCGCAGTCAGTGGGAAGAAGTGGGCGGACGGAGCGGTCGAGTCGTTCGGCTGAAAGCAGGGGATTGCTGCGAGAGCTGAAGGAAAGGCGGACAACAAACCTTTGATCTCCGTCTTCCTTCATCCGGCAAGCAAGAGCTCGAGGAAGCGGTCGGTGGACGAATAAACAGTCGGTAGATGGCAACGACGGAATGAACAAAAAGACGGGTGTGGAATGGCGGGAATCCCTCGGATCTCTGACAGCTCGCACCCTTGGGCGAGAGCACGACCTTGTTGGACGGGCGAAGCGCCGATCATTCGAAGTGGACGCTCTCCCTTTTCGCACAAGTCCGCTCTCTCGGCTCGGACGTGGACGAAAGAGCCGAAATCAAGCCTTTAAGTCGATTGGTGAGCAGTGGAGTGTTTCGATGGCCGTAGATCGTGGGAGTTCTTTGTCTTCTGCACACAACACGCGTGAACACGGCTTCTTTACATTGCAACGACGTCGAGCGATCTTTCGCGAATATTCCGCGCACGCGCAGGGTTTCAGATTGGGTTGAAGAGAAGGATCTCCGTCGGTAACACACGTACGCGTTTTTCTCTGAGATTCAATGGTAACTCGTGGACTGCCTCCGTGTTTTGTTTTTTTTATTCCGTCCTCTTCTTACGTCTTTGTGCCGCTTGAATGGATTTCTGGTTTGCCGGACAACAAACGGACGTTTGCTATTTTCGGCTTGCCCAAGAGTTCGTGCTTTGTGTTCGTTTTGTTGCTTAATACACATTAGCTCTTTTCTTCTGATTTCAAACGAACGGTGAGCGGAAAAGAGGTTTCTCGTTCGTTCGCGGACAGGCAACCTCTCATGTCGAGCGGTGTGAACAGAGAAATCAGAAATGGAAGGAAGTTTCGTTAAAGAAAGGCGGTTGGTTGTTTCAGCAGCGTTCCGTTTGACTGACGTTGGCGGTTATTCCGCCATCAAAAGCTTGCCTAGCTTGTTTTCCTGGAGCATCGTTCTGGTGGAGAAAACGCGTCGAGGCCAAGAAGTTCAACAGCGAGACTAGCAACGCAGAGTTCTTTCTGTGAGAAACGTCCAAGAGTTCTTATCGCTTGCTCGTTCGTTGAGATGCTCGCATGAGATTTTCGATGGAGTGCAGGTTTCTTGTTGGTTTATTCCGAAAGAATCTTTAGCGTTGGTTTGTTTTTTTGTTTTTCACGACGTACTACACGTTTTTCGGACGTTTTGTGATCCAAACGGTAGCTATTATTCCGTTCCACGGTGGCGGGAATTGATGTGCTGGCTCATCAGAACGTTTTCTCTTTACGAATTGGCACGACAGACGGCACACGCAGTTGAGCTCGTTTATTCCGTACATTGACCGTTTGAACGTTAAGAAATTTAAATTTTCATGTCGACTGTTTACTATTGCTTGTGTGGAGTTTGTTTTACGCAGACGATCCCATAGGTTCGATCGACGTGGAGAATAACGGCTGACAGAACAAAGATATTCGCCGTTTTCCTTCGATCTTCGGTAAAGACTGGAATGCAGCATCGTTATTCCCCCGACAAGGAAAGGATAGTCGAATAGGCGCCCAGGGAAATCTCTATTCCGATATCATCGTTGAATTCATTTAGGAGCAACACCTTCGGAGCTTGCGGAGCAAAGAAGAAACTACAGACGAGCGTTTTCTGTTAAACTTGCTTTATTCCGATTGGAGTCCGTAAATAAACTCACCTTCACGTGAATGGACTGCCTTCTAGTGCTTTAGATGAGAGGAGTTTTTGCTTTCAGTGATTGTCGAGCGGTTCCCGGCTTTTCATTTCAACGCGTTTGATTCGACACTTTGCGAACGGTTTACCCCGATAGACCGGCGAGTTTGAGTTAGTAGGTTCATTTGGTTCAACGACGTCGTTCTCTTTAATCAATTCCGTAATCACGCTGCGTCTGTTTGTGCTAAACCGGCTTATTTGTTCGATTCATCAGCAAGTAAACATTTGTAGCGATGTGGAAGTTATTTCAATCGTCGCCTTCGTGTTTCGTCTCCTCGGAAATTTCGATTATTTGCGGTTGACGTTAAGGTCTTTTTTATTCCGTCCATTTTAGCAAGTCTAAAGTTGACGTTTGATTGTGAGCGGTGTACACCCAACAACAGAGGCTGGCTTCTCTCTCGGTCGAAAATGGACGATCGACTCGATTTCTTTCTTTTGGCAACGTGCTGCGGGGTCGTGAACTTGGATTCGTTGCTGAGGGGCAGAAAGTGGACGCGTCATTGCGCACGCTCGTCTTGCTTTGTCAAATGAGGAGATCAAAGACAGCAGACGATCGATCGACGCGGAAGATTGACTGAAGTCGCTCAAGAGAGACATGAGTGCGCGAGCATCAAGTCTTTTGCCTGCTTGTTGCAAGTGGTTTGATTCAGTTCAACAGCCTTTTTCCTTTCAGCACAGTGCGGAATATTCCGTTGTTCAACAGTTTTTTTCACGCTGATCACTTTTTCGTTGTTTTACAAGCACGACAGAAACTTTATGGATCGCCGCGTTTAATGGCGGCATGTTTTGTTCAAACTGCTGCTGGCTGTCGTTTATTCCGAACTGGAAGCTTGTCGTGAATCGAGACGAGAGTAGGAGCTTTCAGCCGGTTCATGCGCGGAAAGAGAGAAGAACATGATGTTCCGAACGCTTGGCGAGAAAGAATGTTTCCTAACGGGTTCTTGCAGGCGTTTCTCGATTTGAACGGTCGTTCTGCTCACTCAACTCGGTTCAAAGAGAAAGGCACAGTCGAGCGGTTAATTTTAGGTTCACCCGTCGGCTCGAACAGAATCGAAATTCCGACCTGTTTCATGCATCTCGGGTTTGTCCAATTCCGTTCGGTTGTCAAAGGAATCGATGTGGTTGTCTGACTTTGCCGATCACAACACGAGCGAGTCCGCACGCTCTTGTCGTTATCGCGATCTCGAGTTGCGCCGCTCGGGCAACCGCTTATTCCGTCCTGTCGAAGTTTGAATGATCAAAGGCGAGCGTTGATGGCAAACGCTTACATTTGACCAACGCAAAGAAGCAGGAGTTTCACTTTTATTCCGGCCACGCTGGGTGGTTTTTCCATTCAAATTGCAGGTACCGATTGGCTTCCCCACAGAAGGCGGGTTCGTGAGAGCGTTGCTTGTTAATGCGAACATTCGGGCGTTTCACATCACTTCAGCGAGTCGGCGAGATGTTGGCAAAGATCCAAAGTCGTCTGCTCATCGACTCTAGCAGACTTTTATTCCGTGGATCTTTATCTGATCTCGTAGCAATAAATACTTTTGGTAAAGACAGCTTGATGCATGCAACAATCGAGTAAAAACCGTCTGATTCATGTACATATTTGTTCAGAAAAATTTTAATGAGCCGGTGTTCTCGTTTGCTCGTCGGTTTGGGCGTTGAACGCAAGTGATTCGATGAGACCGGGGCTGGTCACTGCCTTTCATTTGTCGGTTTCAGTTATAGAGGTTCAAATTCCGTTATGAGCGCTGCCTTCAAAGGCTCATGGAATTCCTAGCTTGCAAAAGGTTTCAATCGCGAATAGCAGTTGCGGGCGGGACGGCAGGTAGTCGTTCTTTTTGCTGCTCGTTGCCGATTGCTAGTGGCTGATTGATTCTGTTACCCCCCCCCCTTTCGTTGCTGTTTCAATAGTCTATTCGGTTCGTTTCTTCCACAAATAACGTGCTGTTTGCATGGATATAAGAGCCTCGATTTACGAACTTCTGTCAAAAACGTGTCAGGGGGGGGGGGTTGACACGTTTTTTGCAGACGTGCTCTGGAAACGTAACGCAAATCGGCGGATTGCCGGATTTCGGTACGCGTTTTTGGCGTCTGTCAAAATTCGTTACGATTTTTGACAGCCGGTCAATTCGCGTTCACGATTTTGACCGCCGCGTGTTTTCTGTTCGAAATGAGCGCAGACTGTCGGATTTTTGTTCACATTTTTACCAGCTGTCAAAAATCGTTACGATTTCGGACAGATTTGCCCCCTCGAACGCGAATTTGACAGTTTTTGCCCGTGGAAAATTGCCAAAATCGCGAACACAAAAACGACATTTTTTGGACCGCGAACGCAAACCGGACAGCTGTCAAAAATCGTAACGAATTTTGACAGACGCCAAAAACGCGAACGGAAACCTGGCAGTTCGCTCATTTCCGGAACACAAAACTTCCGGCTGTCAGAAATCGTAACGATTTTTGACAGATGCCCGGTTTGCGTACACGATTTTCACAGGGTCTGTCAAAAACGTGTCAACCCCCCCCCCCCTGACACGTTTTTGACAGAAGTTCGTAAATCGAGGCTCTTATATCACTTACTTTCTTGCAGTCGGCGGCTAGAGCCGAAAGGCAAATTCCGTCCCCATGCCTAGGTCGATTTGATGGATTTTATCGGTTTCGTAAAGCGGTCTTCTGCTTTCGTTTTGCACAATCGTTTCTTCAAGCCTACATCCCGTTTGTTATCAATTGGTCGAATGTGTTAGTCGACTATTGTTCGTTGAAAGCATCCGTTCTATGGTCGGTGAGCAAGAGCATCGGGTCAAAGCTGACTTTTATTCAAAAGTTGGGCAGGCACTGTTCGGGTTTCTTTTGGTTAGCGTTGACGACGAATGTAGTCGAACATTCTAATGTTCTTAGGTTGTTGGACTAAGCCTTTGCTTTAAACCAGCGGTTGACGGCGCTTCGCGCCGTCCCCAGCTGGTGGTGTCGTTAGACTGGTGCGTATCGAATGCTTTTGTCGATTTTGTTTGACGAACCATGTGCTCGTCGCAATGGGAGAACACTGAGTCGCGCTTCACAACGTTCGAATTTGATTGAAACTCGGCGAACGGGCCGTTTTTCAGCAGACACATCGCTGTTCGTCCATTTCGCTCTTACGGTCCCAAGAAAAAACGATTCGTACCGGAAAAGCCGCGCAGGAATGCTGTCTTCAAAGACGACGGCGCGCACAACGCTCTACCTTACCCGCAAACAACGCCTAATAGTCTGCTTTAATGCCAGCAAATGGAAAAAAAACGAATGGCGGCTGCGGCACTCAAAGAGACCGACCGCAACGCGCAGGCGCAGAACCCCCACCACAAAACGATCAATTACTTATCGGCAGCCAAGCGTTGAAAAAAGCTGAGACGGTAGTTAGAAGAGCAACCCTGAGTTCGACCTTTCTGCCAAGTTTCAGAGGAATCGGTCCATTTCTCTCCAAACCCGCCGGGTGTTTGCGCAAAATCGGGGGTTAGGTTAGCGGGCATCGCAGTGGCCAAGCGGGCCAAAAACGAAAACAAACTGCACAACACTGGAAAGCCCGCATTCTGCGCTTTTGAATGAGCCCATATTTATGTCATGAAGTCAAGTGTGCGGGGAGAACAACGGAATTGAAATTCGCCAAAATTTTCAAATTGACACTAAATCTTAGGTCCATGAGCCTGAAATCCTAGCAACTCCTCATAACCCAAATTTAATTTTAATAGATGCGCCAGACCCTTTTCTAGGGAGGATCTTTTTTGTTTTCAGAACAAAATTCGGAGAGCCGCGAACGGCGCCTTCGAGTGTGGACCTCTTCGATTTTCCGCCCGAAGCTTTCGTGTTTGGGCGATCACAACTTTCTTCAACGACTTTTCCTGATGATGGCATCAACTGATAAAATGTTCCTCGTTTGAAAGCGCATCTTTTTGTCCATAGGGCGGGCGAATTCGGCCGTGCGCGAAACACGGTACAATGCGGAACGTCGGCACGGAACGTTGAACGTGCCCGGCGGCGGTCGAAATGCACATTTTTGGACTTCGCGCATGCGAGTTACTCTAGCCAGAAAAAATTTCAGATCTATAGGTCCAACGGTTAAAAAATTGAGGGCGCGGAGGGGACTGACAGACTCACCGGTTAGCGCCGTTTACGAGGGGATTGATCGCTGGTCGAGTTGACGAAGCGGATTATTCCGAGTCCGTGTGAACTTGTAAGGTACACTCTAACGCACTTTTTTCCCTTATGGAGTGATAAATTTCGTCTTGCACTGTTGGTATGTTTTCGATTTCTGCTACGTCGTTTTCTGATCTTCAAATCAAACAACAAAAATCAAGTTAGAAACGAGTAAACCGACCTGCACTCCATGCAAGAACTTTTTCTCATCAGCGCCGCCAAAACTCCTCCACCAGCGGTCAAAATTGACCTGAAAAGTGACATCAATTAGACTACATGCCAAAAAAATAATCACCTACCTAAATCCACCAAAAACCACTCGAAACAACGAGAAATTCCATCCAAAATCAGCCGAAAACGAGGCGAACGCGGCCGGTCGGCGAGTTTCCGCCGCGAGGGTCCGCTTTGACCTCCGAACACGCGAGCGGCGGGGAAAAGCGGGCGAGTGGCAAGCGCGTAGACGCGAGGCGGGGACCTCCATACTGCAGGTCGGGCTCCTCGCTCCGCTTTTTCTTCCGCTTTCCACTCGCCGAGCTCGCCGCGCTCGCCGCTCGCCCGTCGTGTCCGCGCGGCAGCGGCGAAGGCCACTCGCTCGCCTCGTTCATTTGTTTCGCCGGGCTTTCGCGCATTGCTCACTCTCCCGACTATCTTTCGGTTTATTCACGGAGAGAATCAACAAATCAGTGGCGGGTGACGCGCGAGGCGGTCGACTGGGTGACGGTCGTGACGGTCGCGCCGTCCGCCGCGCAGCCGACCAGCCGGCGGGCGGCCGCCTGCAGCTCCAGGTGCAGACACACGTACACCACCGCGTTGCACAGCCCGCACAGCAGCAGGCCGACGATGTAGAAGGGGCCCAGCTTTTGGAAGGAGTTCAGCCCGAAGAAGTCGGAGATCCCCACGAGCATCGAGGGCACCTGCCGAACGAGTGGACTCATTAGAAGACTCCCTTCTTCTGCTCACCATCTGGAAGACGAGTGCCACCACGAGGACGGCCATTGCGAGGCGGTTCGCCTGAAAGCAGACGATTGCACGCGTTTCCCCTTCGGCCGCCCACCTGCTCGACGTTCCGCTCGGATTTCGTCTCGATTTGCGGCCGGCTGGTCGATCGGTTCAGTTTGCGCAACTCCCGCCACACGAGGCCCGTGATCACCAGCAGGACGAAGCTCAACGTCTAGGACGAAAGAGATTTGCGTTCACCAGTCGTCCCTCCACTCACCATGTTGGTCGCTCCCCAATACCAGCGGAACTGGAGACTCGTGAAGCAGCCGACTGCCGCACATCCCTTGTTCACGGGCAGCGGGTCCAGTTTGTACTCGAAGTAGACGTCGATCAGCGACAACAACACGCCGATGATGAGCGTGTAGACGACGAACAGGTTGTGGTTCTTCGTGCGGTAGAAGAACGAGAAGCGCATCGCCTAAAACAAATGAAGCAGATGCCTGGTCGTATCCTCGCTGCAGCAAGCAGGATTGTTTTTGCTTGCGTTCCCGTGCAAAACCTTCCGAAGGCTTGCAGTTTTTCTCCACCCCCACTCGTTTCACCGGCGACTTACTTGAAAACGGTCGAGTGCAATGGCTGATGTGATTACGAGATTCACTTTGAATTGAATCGTCAGCGGGAGGCTCAACGTGATCACGAGAATGCCGTCGTAATTGAATGAAGTCGGCGTTGGCGTCCAGTTGATCACGTAGTTGAGCATGTAGGGAATGGCTGGAAGAAACAAGCGAAGTCTTGTGAAGTAGAGAACGGGTCCGAAATGACGTAGAGGGCAGGCTGAGCCCTCTGTACACAATGAACGAAAGACTCACTCGACCAAGCGAAGATCCAGTCGGTCACGCACAGCAGGAGGATCAATCGAAGAGCGGTGTTTCGGCGGAGTCGCCTTGACCTGAACAAGAAGAAGTGAGTTACGCAAGGCTTCTCCCTCCACTTACTGCACAAACAGAAGCATGATGAAGCCGTTGGCCAGAATGGACAGGAACTGAGTGGTCATGATGAAGATGTTCACGCCCATGTAATACTCGTTGGAGAATTGGAACATTTCCTAAAAGATCTGGCTTCTATTAAACACCAGACGGAGAACTCACGGCAATTTGCTTATCCAACGACATGAACGTCTCTTCAAATGGCGGCATTCAAGCGATGCGGGTCGAGGGCCCATGCGAATTGGCCGAATAGAAAAGCAGCCGGCATTTGGGGGCGGTCGGTCGGATGGGCGGTACGGTAAACGAATCACGTGTGTTCTGTGGAAAGGCGCCACTATTCGCTATTCGAAAGCTACGAACGGCCGGCCACTTGGCAGCTGGAATGTCGTCACTCGCTCGTTTGAGCCTAATTCGAAGCGATTAGAAGCTTCCTCGTTAATGATTCGATTAACGAAAGGCAACAACGATCACGTAGAACGGGCGCGAACATAAAAGAATCGACCGCTCTGAACCCTACGGTTTATTCCAACCGCTCGATCACAAATGAAAGCAATAAAGCTGCAGGTACAAGTACGCATAAAACAAAAGGCCGCCGGACGCGAACCACAGGCCGGCCGCCATCAAAACGGCCAGGAACATTGGAAACAAACACTAAAAGACGAGCGGACGTGCGGGAGTCGGAGCTTAAAGCAATTTGGGCGTTGGGGCGATTCGCGGAACTAACGGCCCTTCGAGCCGATTCGATTAATGCGAGCCGGCGCAACTCAAACGGCCACCGAAGGACGGAAGAACAAACGGCGAAGCAGGGGAATTAATCGAATCCAGCGAGTGGCGGGCGTTTAACCGCTTGAAATGCAACCCTCTTGGACACTTGAGTTCCTCTTGCTCGACTCCTTTCGCTTCTTCCGCCGTCGATGGAACCACGCGTTCAGCGAGAAGAGGAGGACGAAAGAGCCGATGAGAAGCCGGCGGTCCAGCGTGAAGATTGCGGCTCCTGAAATCAACCGAAGGTCAGCAACGAGCATTCCAGAAAGCTCTGGCACGTGTTTGAAATGTTTGAATTGCAAATGGGGCTACACGAAAACAATTCTGAATTTCGGTCAACCTAAATAAAGCAACTGGCTTCTGGTTTTTAATCTCAGAAAAACACCTGCTGGAGCAGAGATTGCACGATGCGGCACTTACCCGACGATCCAACACGGCGCTTCTTTAATCAGTCGACGAAAAAGTGAGCTTGGCGGTTAAGGAAGTCCTCCTGACAGCTTCTTCCCGTGTTTTCTTTACTGCACAGACAATCAAGCGTCCACTAACCGCAGGTGTTTCAGCTAATGGCTTTAGAGGCGTGAAGCGAAACACCCGACCGGCCGCTCGGTGCGGGAAGCACACCGCGAGCTCCCGTTTGCTTTTCGTTTGCTCTTTCGCACCTGTGCAGATGCCCAAACCTTTCGGCGAGCTTCAGCATGGAGTGTGGAGATTTGCGGTCGGCGAGCGGAACCAAAAAACGGCTTGGTGAAACGAACGTTGCGAACACTCGCCTTTCATATTCGTTGCAATCTCGAAAAGAAGCAAATGCGTAAGCGGATTAGAGAGTGGCTGACTCTGACCGCGGCACGTGCTGGCTCGCTTTCAAAACACGTGAGCAGAACGACCAACGATCTTTCTCTCGTTTCTCGTATCAACTCCCAGCACGTGCAACTGATCACGGGTTTATTTATCGATGAAATCAGACTACTCTCTACGCAGTCAACGGTTGGAGTTGGACGTTGATTTCGGTGGGGAAGAGGATCAAATTGCCGACCATTTTCGGCACGTCGCCGGTGGTCGGGCCCTCGCAAATGCGGAACTTCTGCAGGACGCGCAGGAGCATCAGTTTGATCTCCAGACAGGCGAGCCGGCGGCCGGGGCACATGCGGGGGCCGCCGCCGAACGGGTAGTACGCGTGGTTGGGCACCTCCGCTTCGAACCACCTGCAAAGAAGAATGAAGAGAAGCAAAGGATCGAACTGACCGCTCGGGCACGAACTCCTCAGCGTTCTCGCCCCAGATCTTCGGATCTCGCTGCATCGAAACGACGTCCAGCAGCACGTGAGTTCCGCGTTCGACCTCCACGCCGCCCAGCGTCGTCGTCTTCGCGCACCGGCGGCCGAAAGCGAACGTGCCGACCGGATGCAAACGAAGAACCTCTTTGATCACGGCGTCGGCAAACGGCATCGAGTGCAGCTCTTCGTAGGTGGGTGTCTTCAACCACAAATGAAAGGAGTCGAGAGAAAGGAGGGAACGAACGGAATCGACACACGCGTCTTCGAACTCTGCCCGCAGGCGCTCTTGGATCTCCGGCTTCTTGGCCAGGTAGAACGACAACAGGGCGAGGCTGGAAGAACTCGTGCCGAAACTGAACAAACGGAGATCAATGATAGTTCGAGTGAACGTGGACGAACCCAGCGATCATCATGGCCGTGCAATTGGCGGCGCACTCAAAGGTAGACATCGCCTTGTTCGTCTGCAAACACGCGGGTGACTTATCATTCAGGCGTAGTCCAACACTTACAACAGTGCGGGGTCCCTCGTACGCGCCGCGAGTCACTTCGGGGATCAAATTCGGCGACTCGAAGTTGAGGAACGTGTCGATCAGCGCGGTGGAGTCGGGGTTCACGCCTTCGATCTCCTGAACACTCAATCAATGGTTGAATGCCCAGTACAACAGCAACGTACTCGAGTCTTCTTGCGCAAGATGACCGCCTTCATCACCCGCGTGTTCAGCTCGGCCAGACCGGAGCCCTTGAACATCCCGTGGAGCATGCGGACGCGCGAGAAGAACGACCCGAAGTAGGGGAACATCCAGCTCAAGTCCACGTACCTGTAAGAAAGGGCATGTTTTGCAAGCAAACGATAGAAACAAACCATGAGTTCACTTCGTTCAACAAGTCGAAGATGATCCGAGAGAAGGGATTCGTGAAAGCCGGTCGGCGGGCCTCTTCGCCCAAAACCACCTGCAAACCATCGCTTAATGAAAATAGATGCTAGAAGAACGTGCATTCGTGATGGTGTCCATGGTGAATTCGAAGAAGAGCGGGTGGACGTTGAGCTCCGGGCGGCCATTTCGGCTCTCCTGCTCCAACAAGTTGACGATCTGGTTGGCGGATTGGTCGAGAGCGGGCAGAATCTGAACGAACGAGTTGAGAGTGTTTGAACAGAGCATTGAATTGACGGTCTTTCAACTAGCACCCGATGATCAACGCTCATCAGCATGGTCAATGGTCATTTTACGTTGATTTGAGTCACCCACAAACAAGCGAGTAAACTTTGTTCGTTTATTTTGTTCTTCGATTCGTGCTTTTCAGGTTAAAGAGGCGATCGGATTGATCAGTGGTCCGTGATGATTGAATCGAAAAGCGATGGTTGTTTCTTTAAAGATCGCCGCCAATCAATCGATTCCCGCTGTTTGACGTCAGGCTAGCGGCTTCTTGGGGGCGAAAACAAGGCGAACTGCACGTGAACTTCGCTCGAGCGTCGATTCTGCGGGACGCCTCGCCATTTGCGGCCGCTCGACGACCTTCGGACGGCTCACGACCAACAATCACGAGCCGTAATCAGCGGAGGGAAGCGGCGGGAAGCGACCAGAAGCGGGCGGAGAGGTCCGGAGTCGAGCGAGCGGAGCGGAAGTAATCAAATCAAACATCGAGGACGGTGGGGAGAGGAGCGGAACGGAGCGATAAGATTTTCCTCCTCTCCCGTCGCTAATTACGCACGAAAATCGACGAAATGGATGGTGGACGGCCGGCGGGGCGCGTGGTCCGGCGGTCGGGTGTCGAAATCGCCGCTCTGTTTTCCGGCCGGCCGATCGTTCCGCCCACCCGCCGGACGTCACCGGCCGCCCGCTCGTGATCAACAAGCGGCCCGGCGAGCGTATAAAAGTGGGCCCTCCGGGGGTCATCAACAACTTCCAACCAAACAAAGTCCCCTCTGATCACTCACCGTCTCTCTTCAAGATTCTCTCGCTCTTTGAGCTCGAAGGTGAGTTCTCCCCGTGCAGTGGACGGTCGATTGACTGCTCGCATTTCAGCCAACTTCTTTACCGCCGCTCAAGCCTGTCTCCACGACCACCATGCCGTCGCTGATGAAAGTCCTGAACAAGACGCTCGCCGGCCACTTTCAGATGACGCCGCCCGACGAGGTGCTCAAGGGCGACCAGCACCTCAACCCCGTGCTGCATGAGAACTACGAGGGCGAGTACGAGAAACGCCGCTCCTCCACCCTCCAGTCGACGTCCACCGGCTACCACTCGGGCGCCAGCAGCCGCCGCAACTCCGACCGCGAGGTGGAGAACGACGAGCGCCGCGAACGCACGAAATCGTTCGGCCGCTTGAAGCTCGACAAGCCCATGATGTTCGTCGGTCCCATGCCCTAATTTGCTCCCCGTTGTACAAAGATGTAAATACTCCCTCCAATTTCCTATCGTTTGATGTACAGTCGATGAGTGCAGTCAATAAAGACACGTGCAATCTGCCCACTTGGATAACACTGACAGCTTGGGGCGGC
The DNA here is from genome assembly GCA_024699865.1 of Aphelenchoides fujianensis. NCBI lineage: Eukaryota > Metazoa > Nematoda > Chromadorea > Rhabditida > Aphelenchoididae > Aphelenchoides > Aphelenchoides fujianensis. The sequence goes on along the minus strand of JAMPIO010000005.1, from coordinate 1,294,789 downwards.
AACTCCGTGAGTAATCAAAAGAACTCACCTTTTTCAAGTATTGGGGCGAAAAGATGCCGTTCGAAAGGTTGCGGAGTCGAGACCACCGCTTTCCGCGCTGAAAACAACCGGAAATGTGATAAGAGCAGTGAGTAGGTGAGTGAGTGGCGGATGGCGTCAACTAATTAAAACGGGGGACGAACCGCGTGGAAGATGTGAATCATTGGAACGGTGTCCACGTCGCCGCGAATGGGGATCGTCTGCAAATCACGTGCCCTCATTGAACAAGCCGGGGAGCGCTCACCTCCCGCTCGTGGAAGCACGAGAACTTTTCGTTCATCATCTCGGCGACGAGCTTCGGCTCGCTGATCACCAGGTGGTTCCGCCAGCCCTTCTGGAAGCCGTAGACGCGGCCGAACTTGCGCGTCCACTCGGCCATCAGGAGAACGTTCGGCTGCTCGGGGCCGCCCAGTTGGTCCAACGCGCCGATGAGCGGCCGGTTGGTCGGGCCGGGGATCTTCCGTCGACGAAAGTACGTGGAGTGATACCACGAGATGCTGAACGAAAGAATAGAGGATAGATTAGCGGAAGGAACTCACAAGAAAAGAACGGGGAAGAGAACGGAGAGCAACAGAAGGACGGCCATCGTGCTCGTTCGCGTTCGTGTGTTTGATCGAAGCCGGGATTCGCGCCCGTTTAACCCTGGAAGCCGACGAGAAGCTGAGTGAATCGCTCGACGATCAGCAAAAGTCCCGCATATCACGCACGATCCCGCGCTTTCCGCACGTCTCCCTTTCCGCCGATCCCCAGAAACGACCGACCGGGATCAAGCGGACCGGCGAGCGGAGGAACAACACGTGTGAATAAACAGCGCCGATCGCAAACATCCTCCTATTTCTCCGCTTTCGGTTGATTGTTGACCAACGCGAGAAAGCAGAGGAAGAAAACGACAAGAAGCCCCGGGTGGACTTTAAAAAGCGGACTTACTTGAACCTTTTCTTTTAGCGGCGACAGTTAGCTAGTGAAAGAAGCAGCAACGAATCGCAACCAAAAGGCATGCAGTCAAATGTCCACTGGATGGAAGCGAGCGCTTGTCCGCTTTTATTCAGCAGCTCAAGAAATCAAAAGCGTGATTGATTACGTAATTGAAGCGGTTATCTGATTTGATCTCTCCCAAATCTACGCAATGTCGCAAAAGGCGGTGAGGGAGTACGAGGGAATGACGCAAGCAAACCAAAGAAAATAACGAGCGGAAACACCTGCTGTTCTAATCCCGCAAGAACCGTCGATCAAGCGCGTAATTGAAACGATAGCATGCGACTTAATCACAGTACAAGTGGACGAATGATCGTCGTTGAGATATCCGTCATTACATTACACAATGAAGTAATGGACACGCGTCCAGCTCCTTTAAGTACCCGTTCACTTTTTGAGTGGACAGTTCAAACGCCCTTCGAAGATTCGGAGGCGGGGAGTGATGACAACGCGGATTCTTCTCTTGGCTACGTGAACGGCAGTCGATTCTGATGACAATTGTGTCTCATCGGGCGGAAGGCCGACCTCAACGTTTGTTCACTTGGCGGCTAATCCGCTTGTCGACGAGAAGCGAGCAGTCGGCTGCTTGAGAACGTTGAGGAACGGTCGGGAACGGCGGCGATAAGCAGCCGAAACGGGCGGCCGGACGGGCGGCAAAGCGGATCAACGGCCGCCGTTCATTCCGGTTGGCCGTCATCTCGTGCAATCGAGAAGGATGATTCTGATCAACAAAGCAAGAAGCGAGTAGTCCGCTGCGTCAATGCGGCTTGTGGAGCGGGGTTTGTGTTGTTTTGTGCAGAGGAACAAAGGGCACGTAGTCCAGTACAATTATTTATTGAGTTAACGGAAGAACGGCTATTTACAGGCAGCAAAGGATAAATAGGGTTGAGGGATTCGCATCCGCATGCTCATCGGGCTTCCAGTCGGACGGTGATGTGGTCGGGGTTCAAGACCGCGTTTCCGTAGAGCTTCGGAGCATCCTGAAAGAACTTGACAGTGAGAGAAGTGGGAAAATGTGCCGGGATAAGCGGTTAAGTTCTTTGATTGCGCATGTTTCTGCTCTTAGATTCGTTTCAATCAGGAGCAGCAAGGAGTCAGCAGGCAAACGGAAAACCCTAACGTAAACAATGGCCCTTTTTTGTTGCTGGACTTGTAATCAATCGATCAGGGCCAAAACGGAGGTCAACTCGCTTCTTCTGCCCTCTAATCCCCGCCCATCGCTCGCTAATCCCCGCAAACTGCCGACATTTGTTGTTTCGAAAAGAAACACGTGCACGCCGCGTGTTCTGCTCGAAAGACACTCCTTTCCGGCTTCAAACAAGCAGAAGTGATCGAATTAGGCGGGTGACCTTCGAGTCTGCACGATTTTTGAAGTTTGCTGCTCGCCGCAAACGATCGAACGAAACAATCGACTCACCCCAGTGGCGGGCGTCTCGACGATTCGGAAGCGGCGAAGGAGGTGAACGAGAGCGAGCTTCTCCTCCAAATAGGCGAGACGCATCCCGATGCACACTCGGGGCCCTCCACCGAACGGATACCACGCGGTGGGAACGCTCTCGGCCAGCCACCGCTCGGGCACGAAGCGGTCGGCGTCTTCTCCCCAGATCTTCGGGTCGTAGTGCAACGAGAAGACGTCGATCTTGACCATCGTGTCCTTCTCGATGCGCACGTTGCCGAGGGTCGTGTCTTCGGCGGCCGTTCGGCCCATCGCAATGGCGGCGATCGGGTGCAGCCGGAGGACCTCCTTCATGACCGCTTCGCAGTACTTCATCTTGCCGAGATCCTCGTAAGAGGCGACCTGAACGCAATTGATGCCCGTTCTATCCTTTAGTTAATTGAACTCACAGCATCGGGGCAACATTCTTCGATCTCCTCGAACAAACGCTGCTGCACGTCCGGTTGTTTGGCCAAGTAGAACGAGGTCAACGCCAGAGCGTTTGCCGTTGTGTCGAACCTGCAAACAACGATGAGATCAAGAGATGTTTAACGGAACACACCCAGCAATCAAGAAGACGTTGCACTGGGCGATCACTTCTTCGGTTGTCAGTCGCTTGCTCACCTGCAACAAAAGAAGTGAATGCAAGAAATAAATGAAGAGATGTACGTGAACGTTGGACTTGTCGTAGACCCCCGTCACTTCCTGCTCCACCTGATCGGACTCCGCGTTCAGGAAGAAGTCGATAAAGTCGGTCGAGTCCTCTCCGACTTCCCCGGCTGCCTGCAACGAAACGAATAAGAGCTTCATCTTCTTTCCGTCCACGTACTCGTGCCGCCTTCCGGTCCTTGACCGCTTGAGTGATCCGTTGCCGAAAGACGGCAATTCCCTTTTTCTTCCAGTAAGAGTGGAGCATCGCCAACTTCATGCAGAACGGCCCCAACGGCGGGCACACCCACGAGAGCGCGTTGATCCACGAGGCGGTCCCGCTCAGCGTGTCGATCAGGATCTTTGTGAAATCGTTCTTGAACTGCCGCGACTCCGTTTGACCCATTGCCTACAACACGAGGGTGGATGGGAGGAACGGCAAGAGAACTCACGATGCGGGCGATCGTGTCCAGCGTCAACTCGTGGAAGAACAGGTGGATGTTCAGCTCGCCGCCCGTTCGCTCCACCTCTTGCTCCAACAGGCGGATCGTTTCGGCACAGCAATCCTCGACCGTTGGGAGGATCTGATCGTAAGTGGTCAGCAATAGAGTATGCAAAAAGAAACCCACCTTCTTCAAGTTCGTGACCGAGAAGACGGGATTCGAGAGGGTGCGCAATCGCTTCCAGCGACGGCCGCGCGCGCGAAACACGTGGACCATACGCTCCTTGTCGGGGTCGCCGCGCATTGGCACTCGCTAAAAAATGGCATAAGGAGAAGAAGGGATGCATGCCGCTCACCTCTCGCTCGTGAAAGAGGTTGAACTTTTCGTGCATCATTTCCGAGACCATCGGCGGGTCGCTCGTCACCAGGAAGTTGCGCCATCCGAGTTGGATTCCGTACGTGCGGCCGTACTTTTTCGTCCAGTCGCGCAGAACGAAGACGTTCGGGTACGCCGCCCCGCGGAAGTGATTCAAAATGCCGAAGAACAGCGAAGAAGGTGGACCGTCGATTCCTCGTCGTTTCCAGTAGCCCGTGTGCCACCAGGCGACCCTGAACAGAAGCAGTGGTCAAATAGAATATTGGGAGGCTTACGTAAAAAGAGTGACCAAGAAGATGGCCAGGAACAGAAGAACTGCCAACATCTCGAAAGAATCAGGAGGGCTCGATGAACACAAGAGAGTGGAAGCGAAAGTGTGGTTGAACCCGCGAGTTCACTCGTTTCCCGTGCGATGGTCTTTTTATAGCGCGTGAGAGCGGGCGTTTGTGCTCGAGTTGTGCCCCGCTCGTGTCGTCCGCCCGCTGCTTTCTGCTCGCTTGCGAAACGCAGACGGCCGCCGCTCGCCGTTTGGTGCGTGTTTGTGCCCAAGCGGGTACTCTTTTGCTCCCGTTGCTTTGGTGACGTCGTTGATTTGAACTCCGTCTTTGAATTGCAGACGCCAAGAGCAGCCGTGACGTCAGCCAGGCGGCACAGCCGTGTACTGTCCGTTCCACTTGGTCTCGTTGGCCGTCAAGAGGGTTTTCTTCTCGCATTTTCGAATGTTCACGTGCAGATGATTCATTTGTTTGTTGAAGGTCACTCCGCTTGTCGTTTCGCCCTCCGCCGCTTTTTTATCTTAAACGCGTGTTGGACGGGCCCAAACGGAGCAGAAGTTGAGTACGGGAGTTTATTTCTGTGGTGAGTCGAAACAAATAAGCAGTGGGATACACGTAGCATAAGTGAAGATTTGTTCGACGCTGCCCGCCCGCTTCAGCGTGCTTCGAGTCGGACGATGATGTGCGTGGGATTGAGGACGGCGTTTCCGGTGAGTTCGGGCTCGTCCTGAACACTCGGATTGAATCATGGCATCAAACAGAAGGGCTCACTCCGGTGGCGTCGCAATTCACGATGCGGAAGCGGCGGAGGATGTGGACGAGTGCGAGCTTCTCCTCCAAGTACGCCAGCCTCATTCCAATGCACACACGAGGGCCCCCACCGAACGCGTAGTAGGCGGAGGGGACGTCCTTCTCGAGCCACCGTTCGGGGACGAACCGATCGGCGTCCTCTCCCCAGATCTCCTTGTTGTAGTGGACGGAGAAGCAGTCCGTGTAGACGATGGTGTCCTTCTCGATGGGCACGTTGCCGAGCGTCGTGTTCTCGGCGGCTGTTCGGGAGAACGCGAAGTTGCCGATCGGATGGAGTCGGAGCACTTCTTTCATCACGGCCTCGCAGTACTTCATTTGACCCAATTGCTCGTAGCTGACCGACTGAACGGAAAGGTGGATTGAGCGATGAAAGAAGAGTGAGAGCTCACGGAATCCGGACAAACGTTCTCGATCTCCTCGAACAACCGCTCTTGCACTTGCGGGTTCTTGGCCAAGTGGAAGGCGGTCAAAGCGAGGGTGTTGGCCGTCGTGTCGAAGCTAAACGAAACGGAATGCATTAATTGAACGAAAGCAAGAGAGCTACCCGGCCAGAAGGAAGACGTTGCAGTTCGCGATCACCTCGCTCGTGGTCAACCGCTTGCTGATCTGAACAGAGAGAGAGTTCTTGGATAAAAGAGTGTGACGTACGTGAGCATTCGCCTTGTCGTACACACCAGTCGACTCCAACTCCACTTGATCCGATTCGGCGTTCAGGAAGAAGTCGATGAAATCGGTCGAGTCTTCCCCGACTTCTCCAGCGGCCTGAAACCACGAGATGAATACGAGGGTTGCCGTGTCAACGAACTCGTGCTGCCTTCCGATCCTTGACCGCTTGAGTGGTTCGTTGGAGTAGCATTGCAAAGCCGCTGAAACAGGTCGATTGAACGCATTAAACAACTCACAAAGAAGTCACTTGAATGATTGCCCCAACGCCTCCTCAACCGCTTGAGATCCCCGCACTCACCGCTGCCTCCAGTATCCGCGCAGAAGGTTCAGCTTGCCCATCCACGGGCCGATCGGCGGGCAGGCCCACGCGAGGCGGTTGATCCACTTGTTCCCATCGGCGAACGTGTCGATGAGGATCTTCGTGTAGTCGTTTTGAAACTGGCGGGATTCCGTTTGGCCCAAGGCGATCCGACTGATCGTGTCCATCGTGTACTCGTGGAAGAACCTGAACGATCGGATTGGACAAAGCCGGAGGGGAGTGCGCGTACGTGTGGATGTTCACTTCGTCCTTCTCGCTGCTCGCCTTCTCCAGCAACCGGACGGTTTCAAACGCGGAATCTTCGAGCGTCGGCAGGATCTAAACGAACGAAGGGATTGATTGTAGGTGGTGGAAGCGAGTCTGCTTACTTTCTTGAGGTTCTGAAGCGAGAAAGCGGGAGTGGAAAGCGTGCGCAGGCGTTTCCAGCGAAGCCCACGAGCGTTGAACACGTTGGACAGGCGGTGCTTGTCGGGGTCGCCTCGTTGCGGGATGCGCTGAAACCGATCGGTTAGGGACCGCATGAACGAACTCCGTTCTGCTCCTCAAACCAGAGTCCTGTACTCACCTCGTGTTCGTGGAAGACGTTGAACTTGTCGGTGATCATCTCGTGGATCATCGCCGGATCGGAGATCACCAGCGCATTCTTCCAGCCTTTCTGAATGCCGTAGCACTTCCCGTACTGCTTCGTCCAGTCTCGCATCACGAACACGTTCGGCCTGGTGCCCTGATGGAAGCGATCCAAAATGCCCAAGAACAGAGTGGAGGGCGGGCCGTCGATTCCTCGCCGCTTCCAGTAGCCCGTGTGCCACCAGGCGGCGCTAAACAAAAAAGATGATCGGTTGAAATGAGTGAATGGACGTACACCAAGACACTGGCGACCAGAATCGCCACCAGCAAAAGGACGGCCATCGTTGGGTGGAGTGTGAAGGAAAGAGAGATCCGACCGCTGAAAGCGAATGACGTTCGAGATCGAACGAAACGAATGGAAGCGGCGTTTTATTCGCGACAAATCAACACGAACGAGCAGAATTTTTATCAACGGCGAGCAGGAAACCTGATCCCTTGATGTTGGTTCACTTGAAGCAAGAAATAAAACGCTTTGGTGTCCATTTAACGCAAAAATAACGAAGGATTGATCAAAAGAAAAAGAAAGCGGAACAACTCAGCGCCAATAAACAGAAAATGCGCTCGATCGACGAAAGAGGAAGCGCACTCAAGCAGTTGGTCGCCAGTTTGTTCGACCACAAACAATTCACGTCCACTAATTGCCGCTAAAGCTGCCCCAACACACCTGCTCGATTCGTGTCCGCCGCAACGTGAACGAATGCGCGATTAAAAGACCGACCGCTCGATCGGGGCGTTCGATTCGCGCGTCAAACACCGCGCTCTTCTCATGGTTTGTGCTCACATTGTGCGCTCAATGAGAAAACAAGAACGTGTCCAGCACGTGTGCAGCACAAGTGAGCACAAACCGACAAAAGGAGAGCAAGCGGCGAAAGGCTGTTGGTTCGATCGGTTGTTTACGTGTGCTGTTTTTGTCTAGCGAACAACAAGACAACATTTCGAAGGTAAATTAAGGGGTCGATTCGAAGGTCGAAACTCAAGTTGCGCTGGTGGCAACGAAACGGGTTGAATCATGCTGGCTTTGCTGTTCAGCAAGATTATTGCTTCCGTTTGACCTGCGAACGGGCAAAATACTCGTTTTCAATCCAGACAGTCGAAAAGCACACTTCATAGTCATTAGACGTGTTTCTGGGCAAAAACGGAAGAATGCAAAAAGATCTGCGTTAGCCGTGAATCGAACACGGGGCCACCCGATGGCAACGGGCGATTTTACCACTAAACCACTAACGCTCGACGGAAAGCGGCGGGAGGTTGAGCGCACTCCAGCGCCCGCTCGCTCGCTCGCTGGGCGGCGGCAGGCGGGCGGGCGGCGGTCGCGGCGAGCTTTTCGTCCGCAGACCCTCGCTTCGCGGGGCTCTTTTCGTTGTGGCGGGCTTTTGGCGCAACCCTCACGTCGCCCTCTTGGCTTAGTGGTAAAGCGTCTGTCTCGTAAACAGAAGATCACTGGTTCGATTCCAGTAGGGGGCAAATCTTTTGCACTTTCGCGGCCTGAAGGGAACACACAATCGACTGTTTCGATTCAGCGCTGGAGCAAGAATCGTTGTTTGATGTGTTGTTCCTTGCGTACATTTTTACTGCTCGATAAAACGCAGCGAGAGGCATCGGTTGTGATGACAAGCGGCCACACCCTTCCGCCTCCTTGCTGCCTGCGTTTCCCTTGCGGAACTAAACGATTCATTTCGCCGTCGTCTTGTGCTCGGAAAAAGTGATGAAACGCGTGCTTGGGGCAGCAGAAACGAACGTAGAAGTAAGTTGGACGTTCATTGAACGAACTTATGAGTTTACTGCAGCTTCCATCGAAACAAGCGTGCTCGCGTCCACGCTCTCGACTTCGACCTTCTCCTCGACAATCTCTCTTCTACTTCTATTTACTCAATATAAAGTATAATGTGTACGATAAATACGAGGCTAGACTAACTCACAGAAAAGAGTACATGAGGAAGTCGGCACAATTTCTCGTAAGTTTGAGTGCGATGAAAGCGGGGTTGCCGGCTTCTTCTTTGTTGCCCTGCATTGCGGTTAGCTATCAACTCCTTTGATTCAGCTCGTGAGCCGTGCGTGTTTCCACGTGTTCTTTGGGCCTTCGCTGGAGATCCTCTGCAGCGGGAATTCAGACGCGGTTTTCACGTCTCAAACGGCGGAATTCTTCCGTCAGGCGGTGGACAGGATTGATCTGCGGAACGAGCAGATCGCAGCCTTCCTTCGGCTGAGTCGAGTGCGGCATTTAACGCTCAAGCTGCATCAAGTAGAGACGGCGGTTCTCGAATCTATCATGAACGTCATCAATGGTGCGTTTGCTTCCAAGAAAGTAGAGAGAGGCTCCGAACACCTGTAGTCATCTGCATGATCGGTGTTTTTGCAGAAATGCCCACAATGGAATCACTCGATCTTACAGCGGTCGGTGGGCAGGCCTGCAGCGACCTCACTTGGCGATTCCCGCCTCTCCCGGACGCTCTCGTTCGCTTCGAGGGTGGTGCAGGCGACGTGAAGGCCTTGGTGGGGCGCAATGCACCGTTCGAGGAGGTCGTCGTGCACAACTGCAGTAAGCAGCGCGAATGAGTCTTATAACGATCCCCGCGGCTTGCAGATGATCCCGTCTTCCATCCGGTAAACGCCCGAAAGATCGTGATGAAGAATACGATGATCGAGAAGTTCGAAGCTTATGAAGGGTAAGCAGAAGCTGTTAGCTGACGGGTGCCCCATCTTGGTCTTGCTTAAGAGTTTCCCCTCTACTTTAACTCTTCCGTTTAGCCCGTTGCCGTTGGAATCGACGGAGAGCCTCGAGTTCCCGTTCGAAATCCGGGTGAGCGGAACCCACGGAATTCGTGTGTGGCCGGAGCTGGAGATGCCGGCGACACTGCGGGGCATCGAACGGATCGTCGGCGTTCGAAAGACCCCTCTTCTCTTTTGAACACAGAGGTCCGGCTTGACGGCATTGTGGTGAGTGAAAAGGGTAATGAAGGGTTGGTTAAACAACTGATCGTTCAATCCATTTCGTCTACGTGCGGTTGTTCAGAAGATCGCCCAGATCATGGAACAAGTCGAGAACATCGAACGAAACGTCGACTCCTTGCTCTCCGAGTGCGAAAAGCGGGGAATTCGATTGATCGGACTTCACGTACTACTTTTTATTTGGCTCTACGAACAGGTGGGCTCTTCTACCGCCTATTCGATTGCTTAACCTGTTCTTAGGCGGCTTACGACCAAGAATGGCTCAAGAAATGCCTCAAGCAATTGGAGCAACACTTCGAGCATCCCTTCGCATGCGAAGAAGTGAACAGCGAGACGTTTCGAGTGGCAAAGGAGCAGCGAACCGAATTCACGATGACGGTCGAGCTCCACCAGTACTTCTCGTCGGACAACGACGAGCTCTACTACGAGGACTACAACGAACTGGAGTTCGACGTGGGCGAGAGTCAAGACGAGTTCGAAGGACATCGATCTTAACGAAGTGAATGCGAACCGAGTGGGACGTTCAGCAATGCATGAGCAGCAATCCGCTTTATTCTGCTTGAATAAAAAGACGTGGACGAAGCGGTAGTTCATTTGATTGAGGGTTCGATGAAATCTGCGAGGTAAAATGCAGTCTTTCAATAAAGCGGAAAACGTCAGCACAAATAAGAAAGAACGTCTGACTTTTAATGATCGCAAGGGCGCCTTCCGGAGTCCCATTTGCTGGACTTTGGAGGTGATAAGCAACGAGAAGAAGCGAGTGCTCTTTGACTCCGTCTTTTAAAGGTCGCTTTTGTTGCTCAAGAGCTTCGTCGAATGTTGTTCCACGAACTGTCGGCCAACAGCCAGCTGTCTTCCACGTTGCTTGCAGCTCATCTCTTTGCTCTTATCAATGGAATGCACAACGACAAGCGGGGATTGTTCGTTCCATTTGTGTTGCAGAATCCGATTGTTGCAGCATCCGGTCAACAATTGGAATGCGATCGGGAGTGATCTCTGCGGAAGACTGCTGACTATTCGCCTTTCATTCGAATGCCACGCGACCGCTCGACATTTGATCCGCTTACGCCCGAACGAACCGAACGGACGGCGGGGAGAAGCAGGAGTCAATTAACGGATTAGTGCGGGTCCTCGGAATCGGAATGGCGGCCGATAAGCAGCGGAGGAGAGGAGAGTGGAGCAGAGCGTGGAGCGGAAGGTACAAACGATGCCCGCAGATCACGAGCGGGCGGGCTCTCAAGTTCTCTATCGACCGGGCTGATAAGAGAAACACGCCGCAGAACAATGGAAACGGCGGGGAGGCGGCAGAAAGATCAAGAGGACTCCACGAGAAGAAGCCACCGCCCGCCCGCCCATCCCGCAAGCTTCTTATTCGAACTCGTGCCACGGGCATTCGCTCACTCGTCCGCTCGTCCTCCCGCATTGTCCGACCGGCGGCGGTGGTCAATAAAAGCGGCAATCAAAACGAACTGAAAACAAAGCCCGTCTTCGTTTCTTTTGTTCGTCCCAGTTTTGGTGCACCCACTTCTTCCTGTCGTTACGGTCGAAACAGTCAGCGAGTGCAATCAAACGGCCCGCACTTCTTGCTTTCTTCATTGATCGACGCCACAAGCATGTCTCTGGTGCACAAAGCCCACCGGACGGACAACTACCCGCTGCTCTACCGGCTGGCCGACCGCCTCGAGTGGGACAAGAACCTCGTCGCGTGTGTCCTCTGCGAGTTCGTCTGCACTTTCTTCCTGATGGTGAGTGCTTCCAGCTTCTTATTCGTTTTATCCTTTTTGTTTAGTACGGCGGTTTGAGCATAAATGCGGTGGAGACGATCCAAGTCCAAGTGACTGACATCCAGAACTTCAATTACGGTGAGCTTCTTCTCATTCGTCTCCTAAAATCGCTGCTTGATTGCAGGCGTCGCAATGAGTTGGGGCGGGTGGATTCTGGTCACCAACTACGTCGGCTCTCAACTCGTGAGTTCAAGGACACGAGGTAAAGAAATGAACAGCTTGCTCGTTTCAGTCCGGACCTCATTGCAACCCAGCACTCTCGTTCATGTTCTACGTGCTCGGCGCGATCTCCCTCAAGCGCTTCCTCCTCTACGTCCTCGTGCAAATGATCGGGGCGTACTTCGGCGCACTCTTCGTCTTTTTGATCTACTTCGGTAAGCAAGGAAAACTCGAGTCATTACAATCACCTTTTGCAGACGGGATCTCGCACTTCGACGGCGGCCACCGGCAAGTGTACGGCGACCAGGCGACGGCCGGCATCTTCGCCACGTACCCGCGCGACTACCTGAGCGTGACGGGCGGCTTCATCGACCAGTTCTTCACGACGATCATCCTCGCCCTTGTCGTCCTCGCGCTCACCGACGACCGCAACAAGGTCCCCAAGATGGCCCAGCCCGCGCTCATCGGAGTCGCTCTCTGGGTCATGATCTCCCAGTGGAACCACAACTGCGGGGCCGCTCTCAACCCCGGTATGTGGCTTCTTCTGTTCCTTCATTGAACTCCTCTGTTCAGCTCGTGACTTCGGACCTCGACTGATGACCCTAACCGTCGGCTATGGCTGGGAGGTCATTAGGTAAGCGCAGAGGGATCGGTGGGGTGATTGAGGTCAATCAGAGGCCATGTTTCTATTCATAACTCCGCTGTGATCTCGCAGCGGTCTCGCTTTTCGGTCTCTCCACGTTCGCAGAGGAATTCGATTGTTTACGATCGAAGTTCACCGGCGGGTCGCCCGAACGCACGCCCGAAATGTTTGCAACTCGCGGCTTATCGCCGCTCGCCCTCAATTAGGCGGAGATCACCGCTCTTTCGGCTGTTCGTGACGCAAATCGCGGGGAGTGGCGAACTCGTGGATTCCTTTGGCCCCCGTTCCTTTTGTTTAGCCCGTCCTCTATTGTTTACTCGGCCGGTCGCCCGCATTCCAATCCGAGCGACGATAACCGGCGGTCGGGCAGCGGCGTTCTTGACCTCCGGAACGGAGCAAACGGCGGCCGATAAAGCGAGAAGGCCGACCGGTCGGCGTGTTTTCGGTGCGGCCGCTCGAATCGAAGCCGATGGTCCGATTTTAACGACCGGCAAGGGTCAATCAACGGGCTTATCGGCCTCTTCATTTGTGCTCCGTTCGTTCCGCACTCCAAACTGCACAAACGAGCGGATGCCCACGCTGCAAAAACGTGGCGACCGCACCTTCGTTTGGTTTGACGCACTCCCGCAACCATAAAAAGTCTCCAGTCGTTTTTTATTGCGACTCGCCGGAAAGCCAACAAAAACAATCGAAATGCGCGATTTCCTATCAACTAATAATCACTTGAACACAACAAAACAAGCAAACAGTGGGCAAAACTCGACAGGAATCCCACTTCTAGAATTCATTCCCGTTCGATTGCAGCTACAACAACTACAAGTACTTCTGGATCCCGATCGTGGGCCCAATGCTGGGCGCAGTGGCGGGGGCGTACATCTACAAGACATTCCTCGGCGACTACCTGCCGTCGATGATCGACGCCACAGTCCCGACGGGTCCCTTCCATCACCCGTCGATCCACCACCCCTCCATTCTGATCACTCCGTCCTCGCGGGCGGCCACCATCGCCACCTCGCCGAACTTCGTGCTGCCGAGCGCCGCCAAGCGGCCGTCGTGGGGCGGCCGGATAGCGCCGGCGGAGATCGGGCTTCCGGTCGAGAAGCCGAAGTGTCTTTCGGTGAGCATCCCGATGGACAACGCGTACGAGTAACCTCTCGCTTTGTTGTGTTTTGTGTACATAAACAGCTTTAATCAACCGATTGAATGGGTAGGAGAAAGACGGAGAAGGCGGGCGATCATTCGAGCTCCCGCAGTGCTTCGAGTTGATCCTGCCGGCCCTCCACGCCCCAATAGAAGTGCCAAAGAACGAAAGTGAACATCCAATTGAACATCACGCCCGTGCAGTAGGCGAAGATCGCAAAGGCGAGGTCGTAGTCCACCACTCCGGTCAGCGACTCCAGCATCTTCGGTGCGATGGCCATCGAGAGGATCGCCATTCCGAGCACGTAGGCCGACTGCATGAACAGCGCTAAAGAAATAATTGAGTGAGTGAAGGATGGCAGTCACGCACCGGGCCACAGCAACCACGCGGGTCGGGGGATGCACGAGAGGCAGGCGAACAGAACGACCAGAGCGAACGCGTGCTGCACGCACCACGAGCAGCGCATGTAGCCGCCGTCCAGGTAGTTGGCCACGCACTCCTTCGTGCCAAGAATGCGGTGCATCAGTCCAAAATCGAAGATCACGATGTCGTTCGCGAGGAAGCGATCGCCGACCGTCGCGTTCGCCGCCACCTCCGAGCGGCAGTGAAAGACCGTCCGGTACGCGTACCACGAGTAAATGTGCTGCAAACGAGAGGATTCGTTCAGAACTCCTCTCAATCAAGTGCTTACCTGGAGGAAAGAAGCGATCACGACGATCAATTGGATGAGAGCGAAGATCGAGCACAGAAAGCGGTTGGAAAAGCGGAAGCCGCAAAAGATCGACTCGAACTCTTGAATGCGGATGAAATAGAAGATGTGCATCGGGAACGGGTTGAGAGAAAGAGTACAAAGGTGCTGCTGCTTGCCGACCACTCACCTTTGCCGACCGAAAACGCACTTGTGAATCGTTTCGTGTGGCCCTGGTTTGTCCGTTGGCCACAAATTAAAGAAAGTCACCTTCGATTTGCCCGTGTTGTCGACGTCAATTAGCGCCGCTGCTTTACGGTCGGAGTTCGCACGTTTTCGGTCGTCCGGCCGCTCGCTCTTCGGCCTTCTCGCGGTTGATTAGTGCGAAGAAGTGGGTGTTTCGAGTTTGTTTTCTACATGTGCGATTCGCGGAAGTCGCCGCTATTTCTGGAAAGCGCACGTAAAAGTTCATCTTGAAGAAGACCACGAGGTTTCGTTCAAAGCAATTGCCAGGTATCGTATTTCATTCGAAGTCACGCCATTCTTTCCGCACACACCATTGAACGTCCCGCCAACGCACTCGCCAAACGAAAGCCTATGGTAAGCGATTGCTGGATTATGCGGCCGTCATCCAACGAAACGATCGGGTTTGCTTCACTCCGCAGGGGTCAGAACGGAGTGATGTGCGGTAAAACAAACAAATCAGTACGTCGTGTAATCCCCGCACGGCACGTGTTCGCCAGTTGATCAAGTGCCTAATCCGAGCGCTCTGCTCCTTTTGAACCGATCAACGGAGGAATAATCGATGCAAAGTCGCCCGCTCCGAACGGTGGATCAAGCGAGCGGAGTGGTGGGCGGAAAACGGTGACCTGAACTCTCCTTGGGTGTACGAAAGGATTAGAAACGAATTACTGTCGGTTTGTCGCCATTGAACCTTACGAGACCAGTGATCAACAAACCGGACAGTAGGAGGAGGAGGGCGGAGTTCTCAATGGAAGCATTGCTTTCCTTTCTTATATAAAAGCGGAAAGTCTTAACGGCAAGAACATCAATCGCTTGAGTCCTCTCAAATACCAGCAGACCTTCTTTTCTTCTCGAGAGCTCGAAATGAACGACCTCCTTTTCGTTGTCGTCTTCTGCCTGCTGCAATGGCCGGTCGATGGAAAACGTGAGTTCATGGACCTCTTCTTGCATTAGCACTGCTATTTAGCCACTTCATTCGGGACGACGGACATCGCCTTGACGTTGAGCACTTCGACCGTCCTTCTTTCTGCCTCGTCTTCTCCCGTTGACGTCCCGATCACTCGCCCGAACGGGGAAGAGACCGGTGGACCTGCTGCCTCGTCTGCGATCCCGTCTGCTGCCCCTTCCGCCGCTTCTTCCGCCGCCTCTCCGGCTTCTTCGAGTTCTGCTGATGTCTCGAGTTCCGTCGCTTCGAATGGCTCGACGAGCGGATCGCCGAACGGTGCGACCGGCGGACAAACAGCCGGATCGAACACGGAGCACCAAAGCGGACAGTCGGCGACCACGCAAGCGGCCTCCCAAACCGAGTGCACGACTCGCTGGGTCGAAGTGCGGACGACCGTCGGCGGAGTGACCGAAAGAACCGCTTCTTTCCAACCGACTGACGGTGTGACGAGTGGGACGACTGCAGGAGTGAGTGCTGGCGGCTCGGAGGGAAGCAACGCGAGCAATCCGGCCAGCACCCAGCCGATCGAGGAACAGACCGCCGGCCCGTTCCGCCGCTTCAAACGATCGCTCCAAGATGTGACGGCTGGTGTGAGCAGTGGAGTGAGCCAAGACGCGTTCACTCTTTCGACTGATGCGACGGAAGTGACCGTCGGAATCACAAGCGAGCTGCCCGTGTCTTCTCCTTCTGTTTTGGACGGATCGACCGTCCAGCCGATCGGCCAGTCGAGCATCGGAACGACTCAGGACGCCCAGTCGACCGCTTCGACCTTCGACGGCTCGTCCACCACTCGCCTCGTGCCCGTCGTCGAGTGTCGTCCGGCGAGAACGACCGTCGGGCTCCCGAACGAGCAGCCGTCTTCCGCTCCTTCGACCGGCGGACATTCGGAGTTGACCGCCGAGCCGATCAATGCTTCTTCTCCGTTGGCCTCTTCGTCGTCCGTTGCGCCGACCGGGCCCTTCATCTTTGCTTGAGCACGTGTTCGAACCGAAGCCAAGGCTTCTTCTATATGTTGTAGAATAAACGACGAGCATTCGACGCGTTTCAATCAATCATCACTAATCAGATTCCACTAATCACCTTCGATTGTTCACCGAAAGCCAGGGGATTGATGACAAACGAAGATCTCCGCTCAGTTTGCGCAACACTCAAAGTCACGAAACGTCATCCGATTCCGCCGGGTGGCTTTCTCGAACTCCCGCTTTCTGTCCGCTTTTTCGCGTCAAACGCGACGGGCGGCGGGCTTTCGGCGATCACGTTTCGTTGAGCCGGGCGGCGGACTTCGAGCGGATTTCGACCTTTCGCCTCGTCCGCCCGCTCGGCCCCGCTTTTGTTCCCGCCGCCCGCCCGCCCGCTTTTATGATGATCGTGCGGACGGGCCGCGAGGTCAATGGAGCAACCAGCCGGCCGGCCGGATATCCGCGGGATTCGGCCGAGCGGCGAGTGATGAGCGGCGGGGACGCGGCGGCGGGCAGGACGCACCCGCCGGCCGCTCGGCTCTCGGATCCACTCGCCCGAGCGATCAGTCGGCCGGCCGGCGGGCGGGCGGCGGGCGGGCGGGTAGATGAGTGAGTGCGGGATCCGAAGAAAAGGTCGTGATCTCGCCGCTCTGCCCTCCGGCCGGCCGCTTCGTGATTTCGGGCGCGGGGACCCGACCGGCTGCCCTCCGGCCCCTCACTCCCCGCTTTCCTCGCTTTTCGGCTGCTTCCGACGGCTTTCGGCCGCCGAATCGCCGCCGGCCGCCCGAACGGCACACTTTCGGCCACTCGGCCATTTGTCTTCCGGTAGTCTGCAGGAGCAATCGGTCGTTGGTCGCTGATCGAGAAGCGATTCTTTGGTTTACTTGCTGTTTTCGCAGAGCATCGATTCGTTCGTTTGATCGGCGGTTTCTGCTGTTTGTCGTGGTTAGCGGCTTGTTCCCGCTTGTTCGAGTTTCTTCCGTGCACTCATCAATCCATTCATTGGACAAGAGGGAGCTTTCGAGCATCTTCCACTCCTTTACGCCTTCCCAATGTTCAGCGCCCGCCCGCCGCCTTCCTCGCGAGCCTCAATCGGGAGACGCGGGCGCGATCGCGGCGGCGGCGGGCGGGGGAATTCGATTGGCGGGAACTCCGCTCACCAGCCGCCCGTCGAGTGATCGGCGGCGTTCTTCCGCCCGCTTGGCGGGGCGGCTATCCGGCGGGCGGCGGTCGGCGTTCGGGTGGGCGATGCGGTGCGTGGATTAACCGAAAGCCGCCTCCCGTCGGTCCGTCCGCTCCGTTTGGATCCGCTCGATTCGCTCGAGCGTCCGCGTGGAGGAGAACGTTCGGGTTTGTTCGCTCCTTCTGCTTCGTTCGTTTTGTTCCGATTGATTGGGCGGCGGATTTTGGAACGCGGTCGTCCGTCGACGGCGACGGCGGGCGGCTTCGTTTCGACGTCCGTCCGCCCAATCAATCCTTCGTTGATTTTCAGGCCGGCCGATCGACCGATCGATAAAATCTACCTCCGTCCTCCATTGCGCGCGCGTTCCAAAAGAAACACGGGGGATTTCGCAAAACAACAAAACCGGGGAGTTCTTTGGTCCTTGCATTCGATGTTTGTGTTCCACCTACCAGAAATTTGCTCCAAATTATTCCCTCATTCTTCGATCATCAAAAATTACCCAAACTCTTGAAAACTCGAAAATCGCCGCGTTGGAAGCTGTTTCGAGCGTCATCGTCGAAATTTCTCACGTTTTGCTGCGTTGGGCCGCCGAATTTCGAGCGATTTGCGCCGAGTTCCCGCCGGAATCCCGCCGCGGGCCAAACGTCAAGCCGGCGGTCGAAAATCAATGGCCGATGTCCGCGGCGCCTCCCAGCGGACCGCGCGAACCGCGCACTTCTTGTAGTTTTTGGAGCGGGCGGGTACTTACTCGACGGAAACTCTTCGGTGGGTTCATCAATCCACCCGCGCCCCCCGACTACCGCCGACCACGACGGCCGTCCTCGATTCCCTTGGGGGTTGGCGGTCGGAGGGCGAAGAGCGCGCGTCTTCCGTTTGGACAAAGCGGAAGCAAAATCCTGGGGCTTCTGGCCGGCAGAAGAAGTCCGCAACGGAAGTGATCGACGACGTGAAAAACCGTCGGAGATCCTCGACACGCGCAGAGGCCAAAGTTTCTGCGTTCCGTTTTTGTTGCGGGAAGAGTAATGGCCGTCACGTCGAAGGGCTCCGTTGGTAAACGCCGACCGAAGGAAGCGAACAACGCCGCGCTTTTCATCGTTTCTTCCGTCCGCCGTTAACCGCGCCTCCCGAACAAAAACGAGCGACGCGAACTTCGGCTTCTCGCCGTTGGCCGCGACTCTCGGCGGTCCTTTTTGTTTTCGGGATTTCGCGCCGCTTTCGCCCGCCGGCCGCCCTCCGCTTTTCGGCCGGGCGCTTGGCCAACGGCCGGTGGCGCGCGACGTTCGTTTTCAAAAGCTTCGCCGAACGTAAATGACGATGAAGACCGCGCGGGCGGGCGAAAAGCCGCAACGCGAGCTTCTGCGAAGACGTCGGCCGGAGCGGCGAGCGCGGGCGTCGAGTTGAAGACGCTCCAAAGACGGACGGAAGAAAAAAGGCAAACGTTTTGACGATGAAAAACGGAGGGCGCGCGCGCGAAGAAAACCCGACGGGCGGATGCGACCGGCGGCCGGAAGGGCGGGCGGCGAACAAACGCTTGCGGACGTGCCACGAACCGGAAATTCGCCCTCCAGCGCGTCCGGCCGGCGGGCTCGGGCGTCTTCAAGAGGCGGACGGCGGAGATTCGCGCTTATTGCCCTCTTCTGGCCGAGGGCGGGGGCGCGGAAGTGGACGCTCCACCCCCCGCGCCGTCCCACCGGATCTCCTCGACGGAAACAAGCCGGCGGCCGGCTGTTTGTTCTTCGCGTCGACTAATGAAGTGGCGGTCCTCTTTCTAGCCCCCTCCTTTTGCCTTCTCGGCGTCTTTTGAAGGGCCCCGTCCTTCTTATCACCGCCCGTCGTCCATCGATTATGCAAAAGCCGCCCCACCGGCGGTCCGTTCACTTCTTTTTTCGTGCGTTCGGCCGCGGCCGGCGGGGCGGTCGGCGTCGTGATTAATCGCGGTGCTAATTGCTCGTTAATTTCGACTCCGATCGGCGCGACTCCCCGCCGGCGGCGTTCGCTTTGAAGCGTCGCCCGAATTGCCGCGCTTCGCGTCCACCATCGCGTTCTTTCGCCGCGTTCTTTGCCGCGTGTCCACTCCTCGACGATCACCGCCGCCTCGTTGCAGCTTTGGGTCGTCGGATTCGCGCGCTCGCCACCCATCGCCGCCCGCCCGCCCGCCCAAATGCAACGGGATCCCCTCGTGATGGGCGACGTCCACACGCCGGCGCGCCCGCCGCCGCCGCCCAACCACCGCGACGCGGAGAACCAGGACCCGAACGGCTCGGCGGTGGTCTCGCCGCCGCTGAACGCGATGAGCACCCGGCTGGCGATGCTCAAGAAGGACCTGAAGAAGGAGCTCGAAGTGAAGGAGGGCATCGACCGCGTGCTCGCCGCCCACGCCAAGCAGCCGCCCTCCAAGAACACGAACGACCTGCAGCAGCGCTCGATCGTGCTCGCCGAGGACACGCGCGCCCGCATCGCCGCCTTCCGCATGGAGATCGACCGCATCGAGTTGGCGCTGAACGGCGGCGGGGAGCAGGGTTCGTCCTCCCACTCTTTCATCCCATCATCCCCTGTTTGCAGACGACTTCTCGATCGACCAGACGGAGCTCGTCACGCAGGACCTGCTTCACCGGCTCTACAAGGAGGTCGCGCTGGCTGACGGCGCCAAGAACCTCATCCGCTCGCTCAACCACATGAAGAAGCCGGACACGAAGACGGCCAAGAACGTGAGTCACTCCTTCCTTTCGTTCTCAACTCCTCCGCGTGTTTGCAGGCCCAGAAGAACTGCACGCAGTCCGACCAGAAGGTCCAACTGATCAAGCTGGCGCTCCAGAAATACGCGTGAGTTCCCCTCCGTTCTTCTCCCTCGTATTCTCCGTCGTTTGCAGCGATCAGTACCCGCCGAACTCGCCGCAGCGCAACTCGGTGACGCGCGAGATGGACGACGCGCGCCGGGGACCGGGCGGCCGCCTGTCGTCGCCCTACTCGCCGCCCACGTCGTTCATCCTCTCGCCCAACGACTCGCTCACTGACCTGCCGGCCCAGGACTCGCCCGTCTCCCGCCAGGCGCCCTTCAACGTGCCCGTCCTGCCGGTCAGCGGCAATCTGGAGATCAAGTGCGTTATCCCCTTCGACCTCTCTTGAACTCCCCTTCGGCTTGCAGGTTGATCGGCTGCCGCGACTTGCTGACCGAGCTGCCCACGAGCCACTCCAGCACCACGCCGGCCAAGACGAACAACCGGCAGCGAAAGTGAGTCCTCTCGTCCACTCCTTCCGTTGTTTCACCGCCGAATTGCAGCGCCGACGGCCAGAAGTCGGTCTCGCACTCGGACGAGGTGTACGCGGCGCTCCGCCTCGACAACCACGTGCTGGCCCGCTCGGAGGCGCGCCCGCCGAGCTCGCAGTGCTGGAACCAGCAGTTCGTGCTGGAGCTGGACCGCGCCAAAGAGCTGGAGATCGAGCTATACTACCGGGACGCGGACACGATGTGCGCCTTCATGGTCCTCCGCCTGGGCGACTACCTCGAGAACGTGCCGCAGACGACGACGCTGCCGCTCGAGCCGCAGGGCCAAATCGACGTGCAGGTGAGCGGGCATTCCTTTCCGAGGGGGATGATGCCGGGGATGTTCGGAGAGAACACCCACGTCTCCTTCCGCTTTTTGCACTCCTTTTCGTTCGCCCTCCAACGATCCCCGCCGGAAGCCGTTCGCTGTTTGCATTGACGTTTCTGCCGGACGGTTTCGGTTTCCACTCCGCCCGCTCGGCCGTCGGCGAGCTCTTCGCACGGCAGAACGCCGCCTTCCGCTCGAACTTTTGCACATCCGCTGACTTCCGGTGGATGCGGGCGAATAAGAGGGCATTCGGGAGGGCGGGGCGTGATCTTCGTCGTTGTTCGGGGGAATATCCCACGAAATAATCATTCCTTCGGTTATTCTGCTACTTTCCTCACTCTCGTTCGTTTCAGATCCGCTACTTCGACCCGATCGAAGGCCACAAGCGCAAGCTGGAGCGGCAGAAGCAGCTGTTCCACGTGAAGAAGCGCGGCGATCTGCTGAACATGAAGCACCTGTTCGGGGTTAACGCCTGGGCGCGCTACCTGAAGACGGGCAACGGTACGGGGCTGGGCCTGGACCTGGGGTACGAGGGTACGTTTTACCGCCGTAATGTTCACATCTGCTGATCTCCGCGAGCCGCGAGATACTCACCGATTGCTCATCGCATCTCTACTTAGGCATCCCCCGCTATTTTCCGCTAATTCCTTCCTCCTCAATAAAAATCCTCGCTCGACCTTCCCGTCTGTAATTATTGACTGTATTAATCATCTCCCTCCAGTCTCTCTCCCGCTCCGTCCCTCCTAATCGGCTGCACAGCTCTCCGATCACTAATTGCACTCGTGTGTTTGTTTGCGGTCAAAATAAACACGTCGATCTGCACACACGCCCACCCACTTGTTTTCGTAATCAATCCGGCTCGTCTTGGTACTCCGATTCCTTTCCGCCGCCGAACCATCCAAAGCAGGCTGTAGTTTGAGTAATCAACCACCTCTAATTGTACCTCTTCTCCTCCAGCTCACGGGCAGCTGTTTATTTTAATCCTTGGCCGACTACACGCTCGTAGATGCCCGCTTATTTCCGTCCTTCCGCTCCCCCCTAATGACATTTGCGAGTTGTGCAAACAGCGCTCTTTGTTGTACGAAATGTGTGAAATGACGGCGGTAAGACGGCGGGGGCGGCTTTTTATCCCGTTTCTTCATTTCGAGGATTAATCCCTTGAAAACAGAAGGCGGGCGGGGGATTAAGCTCGCCCGTTCCCCTCATCAACCCTAATTCGTTCCGCTTTCAGCCTACGGCGGGAGCAAATCGGGCGGAGTGCCGCGCCTGGTCGCCTTCGACGCCTCGCGCCCGGTCACGGCCGCCGCCCTCGGGATGCCGATGAGCCACTCGTCCTACGGCTCGCTGGGATCGCCCCCTGGAACCGCCCCTGGACACGGAGGGCCGCGCTACCCGCCGATCGGCGGCGCCAAAAGCCAACAGCCGCAAGCGAGTCAGGGTCTCTCGTTGGCCGACTTGAAGGTGGGAGCATTCCGTTCTGTTCTTCTATTCTTTCGTTCGTCTTGCAGGGCGCCCTCCCGTCGAACCGCCGCCAGTCGTCGCCGAACGTCCACCGGCTGGTGAGCAGCGAGCCGACCGGCGCCCACGACGCGGCCTCCTCCAAGAGCGCCTTCGCCCAACGCCAACAGTCGCTGCAGACCCACGGCGGGCGGAAAGCCTGCTCGTTGGAGAACTTCCGCTTGATCTCCGTGTTGGGGCGAGGGCACTTCGGAAAGGTCGGTTCTTTTCACATGTTCCTCGTGCATCTTCCTCGCCTTGCAGGTGGTCCTCTCGCAACACCGCCAGACGGAGAAGTACTACGCGCTGAAGATCCTCAAGAAGGGCGACATCCTGGCCCGCGAGGAGGTCGAATCGCTGATGGTCGAGAAGCGCATCTTCGAAGTGGCCACCAGCCATCAGCACCCGTTCCTCGTGAACCTGTTCGGCTGCTTCCAAACGCCCGAACACGTCTTTTTCGTCATGGAGTGAGTTCTCCTTGCTCTCTTCCATTGATTCACTCATTCCATTCTTGCAGGTACTCGATGGGAGGCGACCTGATGCGGCACATCCACGACGCGATCTTCAACGAGGAACGCGCCCGCTTCTACGCCGCGTGCGTGCTGCTCGGGCTGGAGTTTCTGCACTCGAACAACATCATCTACCGCGTGAGTTCCCGCCTTCCTCTTTTCCTTCGATGCCCGAGTGTTTGCAGGACCTGAAGCTGGACAACCTTTTGTTGGACCGCGACGGGTACGTGAAGCTGGCCGACTTCGGGCTGTGCAAGGAAGGGATGTCGTACAACGACCGGACGTCCACCTTCTGCGGAACGCCCGAGTTCTTGGGTTCGTTTCCCGTTGCTTCCAATCGAATGAATGCGGGTGTTCTTCAGCGCCCGAAGTGTTGACCGAGTCCTCCTACACGCGGGCCATCGACTGGTGGGGACTCGGCGTGCTGATCTTCGAGATGCTGGTCGGCGAGCCGCCTTTCTCGGGCGACGACGAGGAGGAGATCTTCGACTGCATCGTGAACGACGACGTCCGCTACCCTTCCAGCTGCACTAAGGACGCGGTCACGATCATGCGGCGGGTGAGTGCCGCCTTCAATCCCCTCGCTCATCCGCCCACTTGCAGCTTCTCCAAAAGCGACCGGAGCGGCGGATCGGCTACGGCGCGGAGGATTCGCACGAGATCAAGTGCCAGGACTGGTTCAAGGTAGGCGGCTCTTTCATTGCAATTCAATCATCTATTCGTTCTGCAGGAGTATCACTCGCGTTGGGAAGACCTTCTGCGGAAGCGGGTGAAGCCTTCGTTCGTGCCGAAGATCGTGAGTTTCCCGCGGCTCCCTTCATTCCAATCCCCCGTGTTTGCAGCGCAATCCCGAGGACGTGTCGAACTTCGACGAGGAGTTCACCAACGAGACCGCCCGCCTGTCGCCCGCCAAGGAGCAGCGGCAGATCCTCGAGGTGGAGCAGGACCTCTTCCGCGGCTTCGATTTCTGTGCCTTTGACGCGTCCTGATCCTCCCACTGGTCACAACGTTCTTCTTGTTTCCTTCGGCCCTTCTTCAGTCAGCAATCAATGGCCGCCTCGTCATGATTTCCTCTTGTACTCGCCTCCTCCGACTTCGACCCACGTACGTGTTTTTTCTTTGTTCCTTTTGTTCAATCGACCAACGAACGGCCCTTGACCGGCCGCTCTGTAATATCCCCTTCTCTCCCGTTCCCCCACATCGATTGAAGCCACCACACTAAATTATGATCAATTGCCGGGCATTCACGTTTCTGTCTCATTTCCAGTTGTATTTCGTGTTCACGAATTGACATCAAGAGTAAACGGTCAGTACATTGGAACAGCGGATTGATGGTACGAGAACAGTGAAAAAGAGTAGTGATTGGAGGCCTTGCCGATGAATACTGGGATCGTTAGTCGCTGTCGGGCGGGCGGTCAATGCACTCGCTCGATCAAGCGAACGGCCACGTTGTTCACGCGCATCAGAAAGCCGGTGATGTTTTCGAAGGCGAACTGAAAGCAAACGGCGTGGAACAATGCGAATCGCGAGCAGAACGGCTTACCTCGCTCTCGTCCGTCGCCTCGAGGCGGTAGCGGCGGAGGAGGTGAACGAGGGCCAGCTTCTCTTCGAGATTGGCGAGTTTCATCCCGATGCACACGCGGGGGCCCTGGCCGAAGCCGTAGAAGTGGGCGCGAGGGACGTCCGGCTCGAACCACCTGCAAACAGAAATGAAAGGAAGAAGTGGGCGGTTGGACGGACCGTTCGGGGCGGAACTGCTCGGCGTCGTCGCCCCAAATCTTCCGGTTTCGGTGGATGCTGAACACGTCGACGATCACGTCTGTGCCCCGCTCGATCTCCACGCCGCCCAGCCTCGTAGTTTGGGCACAGCGACGGGCCGTTGCACTGAACACGCAGGAGATGAGTGAACAGACATTCGAAAAAGGGGACTTGCATCGCTTCGTGCGGGAACAAGCGGAGGGTTTCGTTGAAGACGGCGTCCATGAAGCGAAGGCGACCCAACGCCTCGTAGTCGGGCGTCTCCTCCGCCCCGCACACCTCAACGATCTCCTCGAAGAGTTTCTGCTGAACGTCCGGGTGTTTTACGAGGAAGTTGGCGATGAATCCAAGCCCGTTGGAGTTCGTGTCGAACCTGAATGAACGGGAGGGTGGTGGAAGAAGCGAGGGGATTACCCGGCGAAGATGAAAAGAATGCAGGAGCCGAGGATCTCGTCGAAGGTCAACCGTTTGGTCACCTGAACACACCAATAATTAAATCAATCAAGTCTAGGGGGACGTACTTTGGCGTTCAAAGGTTTGAACTTCCCGTCGCTCGCCGACTGCAGCCCCGACTGCCCGTCTTCTTCGCACTCGGCCGCTAGAAAGAAGTCGAGGAAGTCGCGCGGTTCCCTTGGGGCATTGCCGGCGTCCTGTAGACAAGTCAGAATTAGAATGCTTTGGTTGGACGGGGCAAGAAGAACTCACGCGTTCCACTTTCCGTTGCTTCAAGTCGGCTTTAAGCGCGGTGAACAGCTGGGCGAACTGGGGATTCGTTCGGAGCAGGTTGGCGCGTTGAACGACGCCCAGCGGACCGCCGAAGAAGGGCAGCAGCCAGCTGAGCCACAGGAACGGATCGCGGAAACTCGTCAGCTCGTCCATCGCGGGCATGAGGCGGCGGATTTCGTCGCGACTCCTCGCTTGGCCGAACGCCATCCGGAGGACCGCATCGGCCGTGAACTCTTGGAAGTGTCTGCAAGAGAACAGGAATCAATGGAAGAATGCCTGGAACGAACTTCGAGATGTCCAGCCCACCGCCGGTCTTCTCCAGATCTGCCGTGATGTTCTCAACCATCCGGCGAGCGCATCCGTCGATCATCGGTAGCAACTGAAACGAAACAGTCATTTGTATTAGAAAAGAGCACCCGCCTTCTTCAAGTTCTGCGTGCTCATCGTGGTGGCGGTCAGGGCGCGCAGTCGCTTCCACCGTTGGCCGCGCGCCACGAACGTGTGCGAGATGCTCTTTGTGTCCGGATTGCCGACCGTCGGGGCGACCTGCAAACGGGTGGACGTCAAAGAGAACCCATCCGATCGAAGAACTCACGTCTCGCTCGTGGAACTCCTCGAACCGCTCGTTGAGCACCTCGCGCGCCATCTGCGGGTCGGAGACCACGAGGGCGGGCACCCACCCGCGCTGGATGCCGAAGTAGCCGCACCGGCCGAAGCGCTTCGTCCAGCGCCAGAAGGTGAGCGGGTGCGGGAAGTCGGCCGTCTCGCCCAGCAGCCCCAAATCCCCTACGAAGAAGGAGCTCTCCGGACCGCCCACACCTCGACGTCTCCAGTACGAGCGGTGGTGGCGGACTGCCCTGAAATTCACGCGATCAATCAGAGCGGAGACATCTATGCGGACTCACACCAAGGCCACAAACATGAGGAGGAGGAGGAGAAGAAGGAGCATTTTGAAGTCCAATCTGCACAGTTTCGAATCAACTGGGCAAGGCCTTCACGCGACGCCTTTTATTCACCTGGTTATCGTCCGTTGGGTTTCGAAATCGTGGATGAGGCGCTTCTAAACGAAGATCAAGAGGCTTCACGTCATCTTGTGCCCACGACTGCAACCCCCACCTTTGAAGTGATCTCTTGAGCAAATCAATTGAGAAATCGAGAAGAAGAAAAGAATTCCAGCTTGAAGAAAGCAAACGGCCGATTGCGAGACGAAGGGGATTGTTTACGCTGCGTAAACCTGCACTCCTCTTCTTCCGGCGACTTATTTCCGCTCTTTGGTTTCGGAAGTGTAGCAGAAGAAGGAGTGCTCGTCTTACGGAACCGAGATTTTGAGTTCTTGTTGCCGCACGTTCATTCCTGATGTTACTCGTTCGAATCGCACCCAACTTCTTTTCCGCACCAACGTGTGCTCTCTGGTGAGTACAAGGTTCCCCACAAACTACGGAGCGAGAGGCAGTTTCGAAAGCGGGCTCTTTTTATCGCCGTTCTACGCAATTTTGTTCGTTTGAACCAACCGCCCGCCCGCTTGGCGGAAGGGCGAGGGAAGGCGGAAAAGCGAACGAGCAAACAAAAAGCACTGCGGAGAGCACCCATTACTCATTTCTACGCGCTTGTTTGTGGTCGAGGGCAACCATTTATGCTTGTATTTGCGCCGCTGGTTTGTGTTTGTAGACATCCCGTTAAACCGCCCTGCGTGCCATTTCCCGCGAATAAAAGCGCTCGATTTATGACAGTTCACCGCTCTTTTAGTGCTGGACAGTTGCCTCAAAATGCTCGTTTTGATCACGCTTCTGATTGGCTTGCTTGCGGTCGGCTTGAGGTGCACCTGGTCGTCGATTCGACCTCTTCAATCTCTGTGTTCAGTGTCCTGTGGCGTCGAAAGGACTACTGGAAGCGGCGTGGAGTGGGCGGCCCGTCGCCGGACTTCTTTTTCGGCTCCCTCCCGCAGATCGGGGACGTCAACTTTCATCCGCTGCCCTTCAAACTGCAGGAGTGGACGCGCCAGTTCGGGAATGTCTACGGCATTCAGCGGGGTTGGATTCCCGCCCTCGTGGTCGCCGATGCCGCCGCTGCAAACCGCCTCCTCGTCGAACAGTTCGACTGCTTCTACGCGCGAGATGTAAGCAATCGTTGGAAGCTGATCATTTTTACTTCAACTCTCACCGCTTTCCCTTTCAGCACCCGCCGATCTTCGGTGACACCGAGACGGAAGCCATGAGCCACGTCTTTTTCTCGCACGGAGTAACAGCTTTTGTGTTTGATTGATCTAAAACAAGTGTTTAGACCCGCTGGAAACGATTGAGAGCCCTCATGAGTCCCGCGTTCTCGAACCGGTACCTGCGGAAGCCGCGTTTCTTTGGCTTCCTCGAATAATCGAAGCTTTAGGTGCTGCCTACCGTCCACGCGTGTGCAACGACCCTGATCGACCGCATCAAAGAGGATCTGAAGGTCACGAACGAAGGGAACGAACTGGACGTGTTAAAGAACTTGAACGAGTATTCGGCGGACGTCATCTTCCGGATGGCCTACGGGAGGACCGACAGTCGAGCGGCACTCCAACAGTGGGCTTCCGCAACGTTGCGGGTGGTCGAGACATCGCGCGGCTGGTTCCACAACATCGCGTGGGCCCTCCCGTGGATGTGGCGGCTGCTGAAGGGAATGAAGTTCGTGACCACGCTGCTCTTCCAGTTCCCCTTCATTCGCTTCATCCGGCAGCTGCTGCTGGAGTTGCAGAAACGGCAGAAGGCGAAGAAGGTCTGCTGAAGGTGAAGTGTGAAAGGAGTGACCTTGTGGAGTTTGCAGGAGGCGGCAGAGCGCGGAGAAGAACCGCAAGAGCCTGCCGACTTCATCGACTTCTTCATGCAGTCCGAGTCCACTGAATTTCGACCGGAAGTCGAGAAACGGGGCGAATTCGACAGGCGACACGCTCCCGTAATCCCCGCACGAAACATCCAACCCATTTCCAATTCCCCTTTGCAGATCGTAAAGGAATTGACGCTGATGGAGGTTTTCGGCCAGTGCGTCTTGTTTGCGTAAGCAATCTACTTCGGAGACCTCGAACAATAGCTGTTTCTAAGGTTTGCCGGCTTCGACACGGTGGCAAACACCCTCTCGTTCGTCCTCCAATTCATGACCGTCCACCCAAAAGTCCAGGAGCGAATGCGGGCGGAAATTCACGAGGTCTTCGGCGATCAGGTGAAAAAGGCAAGAAGATCAAGCATTCAACCCCTGCTTAGGAATCCCTCGACTACGATCAACTGAACGAGCTCAAGTTCGCGGAGGCGGTGATCAAAGAAACCCTCCGCCTGTTCCCGCTCGGCGAAGTGGTCACTTCGCGCCGTTGCATGAAGCCGACGGAACTCGCGGGAATTCCGGTGGAGGCGGGCGTCGACGTCCTCATCGACGTCATGAGCATCCACCGCGATCCCGAGTTGTGGGGCGAAGACGCGAATGAGTTCCGACCCGAGCGGTGAGCAAAAGGAGAGGACGAGAATTGAATTCTTGTTGTTTGCAGCTGGTTGGACGACGCCCGGCCGATCCCCGCCAACGGATTCTTCGGATTCGGGGCGGGCTTGCGCGAGTGTGTCGGCAGAAGGCTGGCCTACTTGGAGCTGAAGGTGGTGCTCGTGGAATTGCTTCGGAACTTCCGCCTGGTCGAGTGCCCACGGACAAAGGCGAGTTCAAGCATCCCTTCCGTCTTTCGACGATCGTTTAGGACGGAGTGGACAACGTGGTCGGCTTTCTTATGCGTCCTAGCAGCCTCTTCGTTCGACTCGAAGAGCTCAAAAGCAATTGAAAGTGAATGATAAGAATTTACTCGTGAACAAGCAATAAACAAACAATACACGTATTCAACTGCTCAATCCGATGGCCCCCGACTGCTCGTATTCGCGCAGCTTCCGCTCGTCGATGTCCAGCTCCTCCTTCAGCACTTCGGCCGTGTGTTCGCCCAAGAGCGGCGGGGCCGAGCGGACTTCGTTTCGAATCTCCGAGTACTTGACGGTGTTGCCTCAAACAAGACAATAAATAAAAGAAGGTGGAAGGGGACTTGCCGACGGTCTTCACGCGTCCGTAAGCCGGGTGTTCGACCTCCTGGACGAGCCCCAAATGGCGCACCTGCTCGTGATCGAACGCTTCGGCGATGTTGTGGACGGGGCCCGAGGGGAAGTGGCGATTGCGGAGTTTCGTCTTCCAGAACTCCAGATCCTCCGTCGCGAACCTGAAGCAACCGAACGTCAAACTCAATTGAAGAAAAAGAACGCACTTGTCGCTCAAGATTCCCAGCAATCGCTCTCGGTTCTCCACTCGCTTCGCGTTGGTTGCGAACTCGGGATCTCCGGCCACTTCGGGCAGCTCGAGGAGTTCGCAGAGGTGGGCGAACGAGGAGTTGTCTGCCGCCCCGACCACGTAGAAGCGGCCGTCTTTCGTGCGGAATGCTGGAGAACGAAGGAAATAAAGAGATACAACGATAGGGGGAGCGATTCACCTTGATAGGGGACGATCGATTCGTGAGCGGTGCCCCAACTCCTGCCGACGACGCCCGCATTCAGGTAGTTGGAGGCCATGTTGGCAAGGGCGGCGATTTGCGTGGCCAGCAGGTTGCATTCGACGCGTTGGCCCCGGCCGCCGTTCTGCCCGCGCGCCAAGAGGGCCATCAGGATTCCGGAGAACGCGTGGACGCCCGTCAGGAGGTCGATGATCGCCGTTCCCGCCTTCAAAAGAGCACAAAGTGATCCCTGTTGCAGGAAGAATCGCCCACCTTGCAGGGCTCCCCGCTCTGCGGGCCCGTGATGGACATGAAGCCGCCGACGGCCTCCGCGATCACGTCGTAGCCGGGATCCTGCGCGTAGAAGCCCGTCGATCCGTAGCCTGAACGAACGGAAGAATGAAGAAGGCCGAAGAGGAGGACTTGCCGGTGATCGAACAGTAAACGAGGCGCGGGTTGACCGCGACCAGCTGCTCGTAGCCCAGCCCGAATTTTTCCATTTGCTCGGTCTTGAAGTTCTCCACGAGGACGTCCGCCCGCTCGGCCAACCGCCGCGCCAGCCGCCGCCCGTCCGCGTGGCCCAAATTCAGCGCTACCGACTTCTTGTTCCGGTTGACAGCCACAAAGTAGCAGCTCTGGCCGTGGATCTCGGGCGGGTGCCACCGGCGGACCTCGTCGCCGGTTCCTGAAAGCGAGCGAGAAATAAACCAATAGAAGTGAATGGAAGGAGCTCACCCGGCCGCTCTATCTTCCAAACGGTCGCCCCGTGATCGCCCAAGAGCTGCGCGCAGTACGGGGCGGCCAGAATGCGGGAGAAATCGAGGACTTTGAGCCCGTTGAGCACCGAAATCGCCATGGTTTCCCGTCCGCTTCAGGCGAGAATTGTGAAACAAACAACGGAGAACGTGACAACCGGCGGACTCCAAAGAAAGCAGGTGATTTTGGAAGAAATTCGTCCCTGTTGCCCTCGAATTGAAGCCGAAAACCCTCCGACTTTCCGCCGAAATTTGCCGCCCGATAGCGGCCGGCCCTGATTTTTGGTCTTCGATTGATTTGAGAAGTTTTGAAGCGGGAATTCGGCAAAAACTTGTTACGTTCTCATTCACTAGTTACATCGTTCCTTTCAAATTGTATTTGAAGTGGAAAGAACGCGAAATCCTTCGGAAACACGCCCGAAATCCGCAGCGAGACGGCGAGGCCGAAAATTCCCGTTTGAATCGCGCGCCAAACGGCCGCCGTCTGGCATTTTCGCAAAGCGGACCACGAAAGCGGCGGTGGGCTGAATTTCGGCGTCTGGCGGCTCGAAATTTCGCTCATTCGGCCGGCCGCTTTCGCTCGACGACGGTCGCCGTTTTGCTGGTTGATTCGATCGATAGATGAGGGCATAAACTGGAGGAGGTTTGGCGAAAAGAAACTGGATTTTATTGAGGAGATTTGGGGTCGAAAACCTGCGAAATTTTGGGACGAACGAGCGAAATTCTGTCTTTTGATGATTCCGTCGATTACTCACCGCTTTCCCCCCGATTATTCGTCCGTTTACTCGTGCTAATTCTACCTCTTCGATCTCCCGAATTTATTCCTCGATTTTAGCGCCAATCCCACGAAAATGGCGGACAATCTGCTCCAATTTCAAACGGTGGTCTCCGAGATGGTGGGCTCGACGGACAACGCCGCCCGCAGTGCCGCCGAGGCCACGTACAACGCGATCCCGATGAAGCAGCGGGCCGAACTCCTGCTCCAGTGCTACGTGGACGCGTCGATCAACAACGAGGTGAGCGGCCGGCCGGGTGGATTAATTCGACTAATGCACTCCCACTTGCAGATCCGCTCGGCCGCCCTGCTGCTCTTCCGCCGCCTCCTCTCCGCCGACTACGAGGAGTTCTGGAACGCGGTCGGGCACGAGGCGAAGGCCCACTTCTACGAGCAGTTCATCGCGTACGCCTCGCAGGAGGAGGTGCCCGTCCTGCGCAAGCGGCTGGCCGACGTCATCGCGGAGATCGCAAGGAACACGATCAGTGAGTCCATCCATTGCTTCCCCTTCTATCCCGCCGTGTTCAGATGAGACGACGGCCAAGCAAGAGTGGACGGGCGTGATGCAGTTCCTCGAGCTGTGCGCCACCTCCGAGAAGCCCGCCCTCCGCGAAGTCGGGATGCAGCTGATCGAGTGAGTTCCCCGTCTTTCATTTCTTTTATTCGCGTGTTCGACTTGCAGGAACGTGCCGAACATCTTCGGCAGCGATCAGGACCAGTACCTGAACGGCATCAAGCAGATGTTCCACTCGTCGCTGCTCTACGGCGCCGAATCGCAAGTGCGAACGGCCGCCGTCCGCGCGTACGTCGCCTTCGTTTGCGACAACGACGTGAGTTCCTTTTCGTCAATTCGATTGGTTATTTTCCGTTTGTTTGCAGGAGAACGACCACGTGGTCCGCTCGCTGTCCGACCTCATTCCGGACGTGATCAAAGTGTGCCAGCACGTGCTGGAGACGGAGGACGACGACGACGTGCCCATTCAGTGCCTGGGCGACTTGGCGTCCTCGGTCCCGAAGTCCCTCACGCCCTACCTGGCGACCATCTGCGAGCTGTGCCTGGCGACGATCAGCAACACGGAGAAGGACGAGTCCTACCGCCATTCGGCCCTCGAGGTGCTCGTCTCCTTCTGCGAGAGTGCGCCCGGCACGATGCGCAAGAAGGGCGCCCGCTTCCTGCCGCCGCTCGTCCAGCAGTGCCTGCAGATGATGACCGAGCTGGACGACGACATCAGCGAGTGGCTCGCCCTCGACGACATCAACAACGACGACGATGAGGAGTGAGTTCCCGCCCACTTCTTCCAGCATTCAACCCCACTCTTCAGCAACGTGAGTGCGGGCGAGACCTCGCTCGACCGCATCTGCTGCTCGGTGGGCGGCAAGTTCATCATGCAGCCGCTGCTCCAGGCCATCAACCAGATGCAGAAGAACGAGGACTGGCGTTGGCGTCACGCCGCCATCATGGGTTCGTTTCTTTCGATTGAATTGCGTTCATTTCTCGCATTCAGGCCTGTCGACGATGGGCGAGGGCTGCAAGCGGCAGATGGAGCCGCTCATCTCGCAGATCCTCAACGAGATGGTCCTGCCGTTCATCACGGACAAACACCCGCGCGTGCGCTACGCCGTCTGCAACTGCATCGGCCAAATGTGCACCGACTTCGCGCCGACCGCCCAGAAGAAGTGCCACGAGAAGATCGTGCCGGCGCTCATCAACGCCGCCGGCGATCTCAACTGCCCGCGGGTGGCCGCGCACGCGGGTGCGGCGATGGTGAACTTCTCGTCCGACTGCCCGAAGCAACTGATCGCCGTCTACCTGCCCGACCTGATGGCCAAACTCGAGTGGATCCTCGACCAAACCTTCAACCAGATGCTCAACTTCGGCAAGAAGCTCGTCCTCGAGCAGGTGATCACGACGATCGCCTCGATTGCGGACGCGGCGGAGAACCACTTCGCCGAGTTCTACCAACGACTCGCCACTCCGCTCAAGTACATCCTCGCGAACGCCAACTCGAAGGAGCTGAAGGAACTCCGAGGTTGGTCCTTCTTTCTGTCGATTCCATTGATGTTCGTTGTTTGCAGGCAAGACGATGGAGTGCTTGTCGCTAATCGGCGTGGCGGTCGGGCGGGAGCGCTTCCGCGACGACGCCAACGAGATCATGCAGACGCTGCTGCGGGCGGGCATCAAGTTCGACGAGGAGGACGACCCCGAGGTCTCGTACATGATCGCGTCGTGGGCGCGCGTGTGCAAGATCCTCGGGCCCGAGTTCGCCCCCTACATGCCGCACGTGATGCCGGCGGTGATGAAGGCCGCGGAGTTCCAGCCGGGCATCAACATCGTCGACGAGGAGGACGTGGGCAACTACGACGACGCCTCGTGGTCCTTCATCTCAATGGGCGACCAGCGCTCCATCGGCATCAAGACGGACGGGCTGGAGGACAAGCTGACCGCCTGCGAGATGCTCGTCGCGTTCGCCCGCGAGCTGGGGCCCGCCTTCGCGCCCTACGTGGAGTCCGTGCTGCCGTTCATGATCACGCAGCTCAAGTACCTCTTCCACGACGGCGTGCGCTCGGCGGCCGCCGACTGCCTGCCCTACTTGGTGCTGTGCGTGCGCGAGCAGGGCGTGGAGGCCGAACGCGCCGTCTACAACACCATCCTGCCCGCTTTGATGTGAGTTCTCCGTTCATTTCAGTCGTCCGTTCATTCTTCTGTCTTTAGCGAGTCGCTGGAGAGCGAGAGCGACCTGGAGGTGTTGGCGGACAAGCTGTTCGCCTTCGCTCAGCTGGCCGAACACTGCGGCAGTCGGCTGATGTCCGCGGAGGACCTCATGAAGATCGTCCAGGTGGTCAAGAACCAGATGACGCGCTACGAGGACCGCTTGGGCGAGATCAAGAAGGTTTGTCTCTTCATTCCCTTGTGGTTGTTCATTTCTCCTCTTTTGCAGAGCCGAAAGGACGAGGAGCTGGACGAGGACGATCAGGCCGAGCTGGAGGACGTGCTGGAGCTGGAGTCGGGCGTCCTGGGCCGCATCTCGGACATCGTGCACTACCTGTTCATCGCCTTCAACGAGCAGTTCCTCCCCTACTTCGAGCATCTGAGCCCGCACTTTGCGACGCTCCTCGCTCCGGGCCGCTCGTGGCACGACCGCCAGTGGGGCACGTGCATCTACGACGACGTGATCGAGTACGGCGGCAAGGACGGCCGGCTGCGCTACCAGGAGGTCTTCCTCGAGCCCCTGCTGCGGAACATCGTCGACGAGTACGCGGAGGTGCGGCAGGCGGCCGCCTACGGAATGGGCGTCCTCGCGATGAAGGGCGAGCAGGAGTTCGCGCAGACGTGCGCCCGCGCGTTGCCCGTCCTCGCTCAGGCCATCAACCTGCCGAACGCGCGCGAGACCGAGGAGGGCGTGGAGGCCACCGAGAACGCGATCTCCGCCGTCTCGAAGATCCTCAAGTACAACTCGTCCGCCTTCAACCCCGCCGACGTGATCCCCTCGTGGATCGAGTGGCTGCCGATTTGGGACGACGCCGAGGAGCTCCCGTACGTCTACGACTACTTCTGCGACCTCGTCGAACAGGTGAGCGGCCAGCCTTCTTCTTCCTCTTGTTCACTCGCTGCTTGCAGAACAACCCGCACGTGCTGGGCGAGAACAACTCCAAGCTGGGCCGCGTGTTCGAGATCATCCTGCACACGTTCGCCAAGGGCGCCTTCGAGCTGGAGGAGCCCAAGGAAGCCCACTTGGCCGTGAAGCAACGGTTGATCAACATCATGAAGATGCTGCACGTGAGTCCTCTCAATTGATTCGATTCATTCGTCCCCCGTGTTTGCAGCAAAACGAGCAAATCTTCCACCAGCTGATCGCGAACGCCCACTTGAGCGCCCACCAGCAGGAGGTCCTCAAGTCGATTCTTTCCGCCTAATCCCCTCACCGAATACTCGCTTCTTTCCACTCGTTACTCTCCCATTGGCCGCCTATTTGTTGTTTGCCTCCTCTCCCTTCTTCTTGTTTGTTAGTGCGCGTGTTCGCATCGAAAAGAAGTCGTCCTTGTTTGTTTGGATTGGGTTCAACTCCACGCTTTCTTTGGCCCGCTAGTCTCTCCTTTCGTTCCCGCTAAACGAAACCGACCACTAGAAGCGCCCATTCAATCGTTTTGTTGTTGAAGTTCTAAATTAAATCCAATCGTTTAATCGCCCGTCGACTACGCACTGATCGTCGAGTTCGTAGTGGCTTCTTCGTTAGTTGGCTGCAATGCTCGTCGTCATGAGAGCCGAATGTTTGACTGAGAATTCTTTTATGCGTTCGCTGCTTGTCGTCCTTCGAAAGCCCCCAATAAACCATCAATTTATTCAACCAGAGCGGATTTATTCGTTCATTAGTGGGGCGGCTGAACTCGTTTGCTGTCGGCCGAGGGGACGTCCGCTTCGTTCCGGGTCGAGTGGCCGGAATGCTCGTGAGAGTACTTTGTTTCCATGAAGGATTTGTGACGCTCCTTGGACCCTTTCGCTTCTGCGGACTTCTCGCCCGCTTCTTCCTTTGAGCCGCCTTCTGCGGACTTCGATTCGGTGGATCCGCCGAGGATTTGCGGCGAGAGAACCGAGAAAGGAAGGAGATTGTGGGCTGATCGCCGTCCACTCACCTCGACCATCAGCTTCTCGCCGCTCATGAAGCGTGGGCTGGCGATCGACGGCGAGAGCACCAACACGCCCGCGAACTCGGGGCTGTAGATCTTCGGGGCGAGGGCGTTCGGTGAGAGGATTTGGATGATCAGGGCTTCAGGAGAAAGAATGCGAGTCGGAAAAAAGAGATCAGTGACCAGTTAGCAGTGCTGAAAAGAACTCACTTCGATGGCTTTCGGCGAGAGGACCTGAATGAGTTCGTTCAAGCAATGACTAGCCTTCATTCAACTCTACCTCGAGGATGAGAGCTTCCGGAGATCTAAAGGGTTATTGTAAGGTAGTCCACAATGAAACGCTTACAGCAACCACGCGACCATACTTCTGGGCGACAAAATCTCCGCGCGAAAAGCGGCGGGCGATAGAATGCCTGCAAGCACACTTCTTTAATTAAAAAAAGGAAGAAGGAATGAACGAACGGGCGATCATGGCGTCTGGGGACAACACGCTGGGAATAAATGCGCGAGGGCTGAGAAGGGCGAGCTGCAAGCAAAGGAGCACAATCAACACTTCGCGTTCCCTCCGGACTCACATTCATGCTCTCCGGTTGCATGATTTCGGCGAAAAAGGCGTGCGGGGAGAGGATCAGCGCCTCCAGCACGATGCCCTCGTTGATGCGGGAACCGAACCCAAACGGCGAGAGAACCTCCCAAATGGGGTACTCTTGGGCGTTCACTTCGGGCGCCTGGATGATCGGCTCGGAGAGGTCGGGCGTTTGGCGGCGCGCCCGTCGTTGCAGCCGCTCGACCGCCGCCTCGTCC
Organism: Aphelenchoides fujianensis; assembly: GCA_024699865.1. Classification (NCBI taxonomy): domain Eukaryota; kingdom Metazoa; phylum Nematoda; class Chromadorea; order Rhabditida; family Aphelenchoididae; genus Aphelenchoides; species Aphelenchoides fujianensis. The sequence goes on along the minus strand of JAMPIO010000005.1, from coordinate 1,257,956 downwards.
AAAGCGGCCAGCCGGCGGATGTCCGCCTCCAGCCGGCCCTCTCGCTCCTCGTCGCTGAACGGAACGATCGCGTCGTCTTTGAGGCGGGGAGCGACTGAAAACAGATGGACTGATGCTGTTCGAGTGAAAGAACGTACGTGGATTCTCGTAGATCAATTGCATCTGCTCGGCGGTCATGAACGCGTAGCCGTCGCTTTCCAACCGCCTTCTTTGCTCCGCCGAGTGCTTTCGGCCGACCTCTGCGAAAGCGCGATCCCACTCGTCCAGCTGCCGAAGTTTCGGGTGGATTCGCGTCTCTAGCTCGTGCATCAACGGCCCCAATCGGCGGGCGGTTTGCTCGAGCAGATGCGCCGCTCCGCTCACCTCCAGCAGCGTCTTCATCCACTCGCCGGTTTCTCGCCGGCCGAGGGCGGGGGTCTGAAGGGAGTAGAAGCGATTGAATGAGCATCGTTAACTTTTCGCCTACGAGCAGTTGAGGCAGAGAGAGCGGCTCGTCGGCCTGGAAGCTGAACAGCGAGGGCGACAGCAGACGCGGCCGTCGGACGTTCCGGTCGGGCAGTAGCGAGAGGAGGCGCGGTGACAGGATCGAGATCTTCTCCAGCGGATCGTCCCGTTGTCTCTGCTGAACATTCCGCAAGAAATCAGTGATGAAAGAAGGAACGAACTTGGTAGTCGTCGACCATCCGCGCAACTCGTCGCAGAACACCCGTCGGCTCTGGCGGCCGACGATCGAACCGCAGCGGAACTCCCAGCGATCGGATGAAGCTGAAAAGATTGATTGGATTGAACGACTGGTCGGAAAATTGAACCAACCGCGTGTTCTGCTCCGTCATCTCGCCCATCTGCTTCGAACACTCGTCCAACAGGCGGCTGTACCGCTGGATTTGCTCCAAATTCCCGACCGCCGAGTTCATTTCGCGTTTCTTCCGCCTGCTGTTGGCCTTCGTCTCATCCTTCAGTCGGCGAATGCGAATCGGAGCTGCCGGCAAGTTGTGGTGCGTTCCGTACTTCGCCAAGCGCCCGCTCGCTGTTTGCGGGCGGCCATCCGGGGACGGGGCTGTCGTTTCATTGGAGCTTCCGGCCGGGGGCGAGAAGGCGGACAGAAGACGAGCGAATCGGGCGTAGAGTTCGGATTGAGAGCGCGGTTCGAGTGTCTCCTTCTTCGTTGCCTCGTTCACGTCGTTCGACCGACGATCCCGCTCGTCCATCAGCCGAACGACACATCGCGCCAAACGGACGGGAGTTTTCGCTTCTCGCTGGCAGTCCGCGAACAGAATCGAGTCGATCGAAGGGAGTTGGCGTTGGAGTGTCTTCGCTTTGGCCTGCGCAAAGAACATGAGAACCCTGCTTTCAACCATTAGGAACGAACCCGCAGAACACTCATGACGGCTGCCTGATGGAAGAAGGCGTTCAACGAGGTGGGATCCAGCGAGAGTGTTTGGATTCGCTGGGATTCGTGCTTCAAGCAGGCAAAAGACGGCAAGTTGGAGAATAAAACGAAAGTGATCAGAAGTGTGTAGCAAGAAAAGCCAATGACCGGACGATGCATGCGATCGGCTGCCCACGAACGGTCGCTCACATCTCCTTGCAGTATGTTGCAAGAGAACTCAAAGGTGTGCAAGGAGTGAATTCAAAGAGTGCTCGTTGGTCACTCGATTGTTCGCAAACGGCTCGTGTGGTCTCGGCTTTCTCCTCGCTTTCAACCGGCGGAGTTTAATCCACTTCAATCGTCTCACAAGTTCTCGCCTCCTCACTCCCACCTTCCCGCCGATCGTCCGCAAGTGCCCCGGCGATCCGCAAATCCGTTCGAGCGGCCGTCCAGCGGTGAGCGCACGCCTCCTCCTTCCTCGTCGACCTCGGTCGAATCCTTTGGCTTGGCTTGAGTGAGCGCGGAGGAGAAAGCCGGGATTACGGCATCAAAGATGCGCTTAATGGAGAAACGAGCGGAGCAAAAATTGGAGTTTCCAGGGGTCATCCACACGCCTTGTCTCCGCTCGAATAATTTAATCTGAGGACGGAGGAATCCCACGCGATCATGAGCAGCGAGTGCGGGAAGAAGATTCTGCCTTCCGGCTACCCGCACATGACTCCGATTCCTCGTCGTTTCGAATAAACTTTTTCTTTTCTTTAGCGATTGTTCGTTGTTGTTATAATATTGTTGCCAGCACTCAATAAACCGCTCGTCTACTTGTGTAACTAACCCTTGAATTTCACGTGCGGGTGGAACGAACGGAGTTGTCTCAACGAACGGCAATCAAATAAGCTTTCCGGACGACGCACTCGTTCGGGTCCGAAAAAGAAAGACGAAAGCAACCGGCCGGCCGGCGAGAAAAAAAGAACGACCTCGCTCCAACGACCGGCCGGACGCCCGCCGCTTTCCCGCCAAACGAGCGGCGGGATCTTTTCGGTCGCGAGCACGTGCCCTCCGCTTCGCTTTCCACTAGCAATTCGGTTGTTTACCAGCGAAAACAGTTTCGTTGGAATTCCGGGCGTTGCTCGTTCCGCATTTTAGTCGCTCCGTAAATTCACGTAAACCCGCTCGAAAACTCACGAATTGTCGTTTCGATGGCGGAAGAGAAGATCTCGTTGCGTAAGAAGCTGGCGCTGTACTGGGCGGAGGTCACCGGCCAGACGGGCAACCCGAAACACAAGCGAAATTACGTGAGCTTTTCGCCTTCTTTCTGCTCAACGATTCCGCTGTTTAGCGGATCACTTGTGGCACCACTCTCCTGCTGCTTCTTTACGTTTCCTATGTGAACGTGCGGCACTGGTGGGTGGATCCGAGCAGCGGGATGAACGAGAGCAATTCAACGGTCGATCGAGTGAGTCTCCGCTTCGTTCACACGTTCACTCACTCTTTTCAGCGACTGTTCCTTCCCTCGCCGACCGTCCTTTTCTACGGCGAGCGGGACGATTGGGAGGACACGAGCGTTTACTACCTTCTGTGGTTCCTGCTGCTCCTCTCGCACTTCCTCGCTCTGTGCCTCAAGTGCTGGCCGCTGTTCGTGCCCGGCGTCGTCGCTTTCGGTTCGTTCCTCTTCACCCTTCCCTTCAACTTTCTTCTAGTGACCGCCCTGATCGTCACCCCGCTCATGCTCCTCACCGCGACCGCCCGCTATGAGCACGCGTTGAGGACTGCGGCGAATGCGCCCGCCGGCCGCCTGTGGGAGCTGATCGGGATAGCCGCTCTGACCGCCTTCCTCGCGATCGTCGCCTTCGTTTGGTGGCGGGAGATCAACAAACCCCGCGGAGAGAAGCCGCAAGGAGGACCGGATGCGAACGATGGCTTGTTGGAGGCCAATGCGTAATTTGACGAGCCCTTTCTGCTTTTTGCCGCGTCTTAACTGCCGCTTTGCCAATAAACGAACTATCGATTCAATCATGTCGGTAACTGAATGATGTTTGGAGTTCGGGCAGCAAACCGGGAAGCCCAAAGAACCCGACAAGCACTTGAATACGAGCGACTTGTTTGTTTCCGCCAATAGGCATCCATAATTTCATTGGAGACGACGAGGAATGGGCGTCATGCCGGCGTACAAAAGAGGGAAGACGTTCTTGCACGGCCCGTTCATCACGTTGTGGAATTCCTCCTTCCCGACCACGTCCAGGTTGTGGTGCCGGAGAGCGTCCACTGCGAGACGAACGAGCGAGTCGGGCGTCCTGCAAGCGGGAAGCGGGTTGAATGCAACACGGAAGGACTCACCGGAAGAGCAGGCGGTAGACGTCCGTTTGATCGGTGCTCTTGTCTTTGTCCAGGACCAACAGTCCAGCCGCTTCTCCGCTTTCCTCGTCCACAATCGCCGAAATGCGACAGAATTTGTCGACGACGATCGGGAGTTTCGTCCACGCAAGCTGCCGCAAATCAAGCTCGAAAAGGAAGTACCGCCACTCGTTGTCCATTACTTGGCAGCAGTAAAAGAACACACGATCTTCGGCCCAGGCAAACAAGCCGCCATCCAGCTGCAATCACGAGAGAAGTGTCTTGTCATTGCTCTCTCCTCTCCGACCTACCCGGCCGATTTCTCCAGTCAGCTTCTTTGTGCTCCACGTCCGCCGCTCCATGTCGAACACGTGCAGACTATCCGGATTCTTGGGCTGGATTGGGAGGCCGTAGAGCCAGCGGCCGTCTGCAGTCAAGTGGAGGTCGAGGTCGACCGTCAGCGGCTCGACCGCGTCCACCGTTAAACGGGCCTCGTCTACGTTCAGCCGGACGAAGCGGTGTTCCGAAGGGTAAGAGTAGTACTGTTGGAGGACCGTGCTCCTGAACGCGACATGCGTTCCTCTAATCTCCGTAACGATGTAGTTGACGCTGTAGTCCGGTTGTCGCTCTAATTCAATGGCTTCGAAAGTTCCGTTTTCGACATCCAAACGGAACAACCACAGTGCGTAAGTCTCGAGCACGACGATCGCCGTCGGGCTGACCACAACGAAGTCGAAGACGTCCAACGGCTCTGCACGATTCACTTTGAACACGCTGCAAAAGACCGTTGGAATGTTCAGTGTGAAAAGGAGACGTGCATTTGGCAGTTGCGGATGAGGTCGACCACGTGAAGCTGCATGGCGTTTTCGAACAGCAGATAAGCGAGACGGCCGTCCGGCGAGAAGCGCATCACCGGCTCCCCCTACAAGAAATGGAAGAAAGACGGCGCGTAGACACTTACCTTTGAGCAGAACTCGTTATAGACGCTCCATTTCTGCTGCAAAAGAAGTTCGTCGGGCTCGTCATCTTTCGGAGTTCCTTTCGGTTGGTTAGTGCGCGATGGGCGCTGGTACACGAGCGAGGTGGCTGCTTGGTCGCTCATTTTAGGGAATGAAACATCTGAAAGAAACACAAGAGAATTTTCGCAAGCAAAAGTTCGTCTCGCTTCCCCGACGCCCCGCTTTTGCTCGCGGGTGAGAAGGAAAGCGGGCGAGCCGGCGGGCGGATGATTCATTCGGCGGCAAGTAGAAGTGAGCGAGCGGGAAGCCGACTTTTTACCACCCGCCTGCGACGGAATCAAACGCTTCTTTTCGGTTGAGTAGCGGTGATAAGAAGGCAGATGGTGGCGTAGCCCAGGAAGGAAGTGTCCAAGCGACCCAACTCGCAATCTCCAGCAAACAGCGAACAAACGGAAATCTTCTCACACCAACATTGCAGCACACGAAACGTGGTTTTTATGGAACGAATGCTATAGAAGTCCAGCAAAATTGTCAAGGAGAAACGGGCGTCATGTTTGGGTACAAGGGCGGCAAGAGGCGGTTGTACGCTCTCTTCTTCATGCACCCGTGGAATCCCCACTCGCCGTCCACATGCAACCGACTTTGGCGAAGAGCAGTGGCGGCGAGCAGCACGAGCGGGTCGGGGCTCCTGGAAAGCAAGACGGTCAATGGAGACATTCGTAACTCAACGCCCGAAGAGCCACCGATAGATTCCTCCCACCCGATCCCCGCGTTTTTTGCAGACGAGCAGCAATCCCTCGTTCTCGCCCGTTTCTGCGTTCACGAGCGGGGAAATTCGGTCGATGTTTCGGGCAGCAAACGGGAGTTTCCGCCACTCGCGGCGCTCCAGGTCGCAAAAGAAGACCGAATAAAGCGGCCGCTTGTTCACGAGCAGGTAGCTGCAGAAATAGACGCCCGTTTGGGTCCAGAAGCAGTGACCCCCGGTACGTCGCAAGAAGAAGCGAGAGGGGAGTCGTGGCCAACAGGAGAAACGCTCCGGCTCGACGTCGCCGCTCAGCTTCGTGCTCGTCCGCTTCTTCTTCTCGAGATCCCACACGTCCCAACAGTCTAGAGATTCTCGGCAAAACGAGAGCGCGTGCAGCAAGCGACCGTCCTCGCCGAGGCGGAAGGCCCGGAAGGCGCCCTCCAGCTGCTCCTCGCGCTCCACCGCCAGCCGGCCGCCGTCGACGTCCAGCCGCGCGAATCGCAGCCGGTCAGCGAAATCCCAGCAGAGGACCGCCCGCCGCACGTCCACCTCCGTCCCCCCGATCTCCGTGAGGACGTAGGCGGGCGTGGCGGGCGCGTGTCGCTGCAGTTCGACCCACTCGCCCCTCTTCTTCTCGACGTCCAGTCGGAGCAACCAGAGGGCGGCCGTCCCGTAGACAACGACCAGTACGGAACTCACGACCACGAACTTCAACGCGTACACCTTCCGAAGACTCTTGCATTCAAACACGCTGAAAAAGAAGAATAGAAGCTGATAGGGAATGAATGCCGGCGTACAGTTGAGTGTTGAGCACGAGATCGACGACCACGAAGCGGGCGGCGTCCGAGACGAAGCCGTAAGCGAAGCAGCCGTCCGGCGAGAAGCGGGCCTCTCCGTGCCAATCCTTAGGTTGAATGGTTAAAAGTCGTGTTGAAGGCGCTTGCTGGGAAGGAGAAGTTGGAGAAAGCGCTCAGGCGGTCCTCCAAGAACGCTTCTTGAACGGAAGTGGAGGGAATTTCGGCGGCCGATCCAAAAGCATCTTCATCAGGCGAATCTTCCGCCATTTCAACGGTCTGACGCCGCAAAAGAACGGGGAGAAGAACGATTGAGCGAAAGAAAACGGCAACTTCCGCAAAGGTCCTGTTTGCGAAGGGGCGAGTGGACGTGAATCACTTGCCGGCGAACATCGGAAGGGCGCGGCGGGCGAGAGGACCACGCCCTCCGCCCGGCCAACCGCTCGCCGGCGGCTTGGAGGCTCTTTCCAGCTGATTGTCCGGCGAACCGCCTTGAAATGACCGTCCTTGTGGTCGCTCTCAAGCGGAAGAGAGTCCTCTCACGCGTCCCCTCGCTCGTTTGGCAGGTGCCCTCGATGCTCGTTGGGATTTCCGACTTCTTCAGGCTGAACTCGTTCCAGAAGCTGGGCCCCTTCTACATCGTCGGCCTGCTGCTGTGTGGCCTGTGCAACGCGGTGGTGTACGTGTGTCTGCACCTGGAGCTGCAGGCGGCAGCCCGCCGGCTGGTCGGCTGCGCGGCGGACGGCGCGACCGTCACGACCGTCACCCAGTCGACCGCCTCGCGCGTCACCCGCGTGCCCTCCGTTCGCCTCTGATTCGTTGATCGCTTTACATGAATAAACCGAAAGATAGTCGGGAGAGTGAGCAATGCGCGAAAGCCCGGCGAAACAAAGAACGAGGCGAGCGAGTGGCCTTCGCCGCTGCCGCGCGGACACGACGGGCGAGCGGCGAGCGCGGCGAGTGGAAAGCGGAGAAAAAGCGGAGCGAGGAGGCCGGCCCGCAGTGTGGAGGCCCCGCGTTCGCCACTCGCTCGCTTTTTCCACCCGCCTGCCGCCGCCCGCGTGTTTGGGGGGCAAAGCGGGCCTTTGCGACGGAAACTCGCCGGCCGGCCGGCCGCTTTCTTCGTCGATTTCGTCCGATTTTCGGGAGCAATTCCTAGTTGTTTCGAGTGGTTTCCGGTGTAATGATGCAGGTAGTTGTTCTTCTGATCGTGCTCTAATTGTCGTGTATTTTCAGGCAAATTTTGACCGCTGGTGGAGAACTTCTGAGGAGAATTCTTGCGTGGAGTGCAGGTCGGTTACTCTTTTCGAATTGCTTTTTGCTGCTCGATTTGAAGACCAGAACGTGCTGTAGCTGTAGCGGAAATCAAAAACGTATCAACAGTCCAAACGGAATTACAGAATCTTGCGGTAACAAAGCGCGTGTATTAAACTCGACTAATAAGAGTACATGGTCTCGGAATAAGTCGCTTGTTTGTCGACCAGCGATCGATTTAAAGCAAATGCTTGGAGCAACAACCTAAGGACATTAGAATGTCGACCTTACTTTCGTCATTAACGCCAATCAGAAGAAACCGAACCAAACAGCGGCTGCCAACTCTAATTGGTAAGCAAGCATCGACCCAACGCACTCCGTGACGAGCCCCGTGAAAAGCGTTCGATTCGGCCCGCTGGCACCCGAGCGGAAAAGTGGGCGCGATGCCCGATCGATTTTCGGCTCTCGCCCGTGGGGAACACGGCAGATTGCTGCCGAACGAGGCCATCTTTTGCAGACGAGACTGCAATTCGTTCGGCAATGTTTTTCCGCGGGTAGCGGGCGGGGCGGAACGACGCATGAAACCGTCGGGTTGGCCCTGAATTTGGCGACAAGACTGCTGAGCGTCGAGCAGATCGCGGCGGGTGGTGTTCTTCTCGAGCAGCCGTTGATCTCGCTACAGCTTTAACGCCATCGCTTCTTCTTTAGATTGTTGAAGACGGGGGCCAAACGATCGCGCTGCCGATAAACTCGGCCTGTTCGAGGAGTGCGGAAAGTTGCGCGATTCAACTGCTGGCGAGAAAGTTAGCGTTAGTTTACGGCCACCAGACATGCTCAGTGCTGTTTGCCATTCAATAAGACATGCACGTTCAGTCACCACCAATTGCAGTGCTTTTAGGTCAATGCATGGCTACAAAGTCACCTCCTCGTGGGTGTCAATATTTTCCATCGCTAGATTATCGCTGCTAGGTGACGTGGAATGCTCACGGTTAGTTGAAATGATTTGGTGTTTGTTTGGCAAAGAGAAAGATGCATCTTCTTACATCCGAAGTCGATGCAATGAGAGACACGCGTCGACTTCGGTTTTGTTTTGATTGCTCGCGATCTTCTGCTGCCGTTTTTTTGGTTTTTTTGAACGCCATCGCTCAGAAACACGCCCGGAACCAACAAATGAGTCAGATTTGGGTGATCTTCCGTTAATCGAGACACGAGGGTAAAACAACGTCAAACGAGTTCTTTCGCAAAACGCTAGCGTGCGTTTAAAGTTCACACTTAAAACAACCCGTATGCGGAGTGGAAGGCGAAACAAATCAGTACGAAGAACGGAAACTCCTTTGCTAGGGTGAACGCCGTTCCTTATTTATTTGAGCAGCAGAAGAGTAGTACCGAAAAAAGAAATCGACTTGATTTTACCACATGGTTTATTATAGCTGCTCTAAAAATTCCACTCCAAACGGCCGAGAAATAAGCGAAAAAACTCCTCCGAACGCCCGCCCGCAGTGCATTTTGGGAGGTGGGGGCGTCCTCGCAGAGACGTGGCGCAACCCGACTGGCCGCCGCTCGCTCTGGGTGGTCTGTCTGGGAGCCGCTTGAGATGAAGGTAAGAAAAGTGTCGATCGGGCGTCTGCAATGTGAAACAAACGCGCGCAAAACGCCCCGTGCATTTCTCGAACCGAAAATTTTCGCGCCAAAATCAGGCAAACCGAATCGAACGCTTCGTCACGGAGTGCCCAACGCTCTTGTTCAAGGCCCATAGAGTGATGCTTGCAACGAAAAAAAGTGTGAACAACTCAACAAACACACATTCACTCTAAAGCTGACGGAATTTTGGGGTTGGAAAACGATAGAAAAAACCGGATTGGAATGAATTCATGAGCGCAGCAGCAACGGTAAGCGGAATTAAGCGCGCTAAATTGTGGCTTCTGCCGCAAGAAGAAAACGGATGCCCATTGAAACAACGCGGTACTGTAGAAGAAGTAAAACAAAACATGCAAATACATCGACAAATATGAAACTATCTTCGGAATAAATCAGGGACTAGAAATCGCAACGAACAGCAGAAAAAAGGACCACCCTACCGTCGGGCTCGCGACTTCTATTCATAGTTGAAACTTTTTAACGCAAGTAATTTCAGGAGCCATTAAAAGCAGCGCTCATCACGGAATTTGAACCTCTATAACTAAACTTATCACACAAAAGCCAGTGGCCAGCCGCCGTCTCATCGAATCACCTGCTTCAATTTCTACCGACGGACAAGCTAGAAAACGCCTTCATTAATTCGCTTTCAACCCTTAACCGTCTGTTCACTCGCCTTACAGCCGTAGAAACCAATCATCCTGCCGTGACGACTGCTCGAACCCAACCCCCGTCCGAGGCGGCTAGTTGAGATGGTGGCTCAAAAGACGAATAAAAGGACATACGTGTTGCAACTGCGGAATTTCCGCCCAGTAAGTGGGGGAGAGCAACGAAAGTGGATGGCAACAAACGGCAACCTGTCAGCAGCGTTTCTCCGGGCTGAACAGCGTTACGGAATTCCCCAATCACCGACTCTTTCGACGAATGTGAAGGGAAGAACTGGACGTTTTCTACTCGCTTGCTGTATGCCTCAAGCTGTCTTTACCAAAGGTATTTACTGCTACGAGATCAGATAAAGATTCACGGAATTAAACTCTGCTAGAGTCGATGAGCAGACGACTTTGGATCTTTGCCAACATCTCGCCGACTCGCTGAAGTGATGTGAAACGCCCGAATGTTCGCATTAACAAGCAACGCTCTCACGAACCCGCCTTCTGTGGGGAAGCCAATCGGTACCTGCAATTTGAATGGAAAAACCACCCAGCGTGGCCGGAATAAAAGTGAAACTCCTGCTTCTTTGCGTTGGTCAAATGTAAGCGTTTGCCATCAACGCTCGCCTTTGATCATTCAAACTTCGACAGGACGGAATAAGCGGTTGCCCGAGCGGCGCAACTCGAGATCGCGATAACGACAAGAGCGTGCGGACTCGCTCGTGTTGTGATCGGCAAAGTCAGACAACCACATCGATTCCTTTGACAACCGAACGGAATTGGACAAACCCGAGATGCATGAAACAGGTCGGAATTTCGATTCTGTTCGAGCCGACGGGTGAACCTAAAATTAACCGCTCGACTGTGCCTTTCTCTTTGAACCGAGTTGAGTGAGCAGAACGACCGTTCAAATCGAGAAACCCCTGCAAGAACCCGTTAGGAAACATTCTTTCTCGCCAAGCGTTCGGAACATCATGTTCTTCTCTCTTTCCGCGCATGAACCGGCTGAAAGCTCCTACTCTCGTCTCGATTCACGACAAGCTTCCAGTTCGGAATAAACGACAGCCAGCAGCAGTTTGAACAAAACATGCCGCCATTAAACGCGGCGATCCATAAAGTTTCTGTCGTGCTTGTAAAACAACGAAAAAGTGTTTAGAGTGTATCCAACGAGCGAAAACGGAATTTAGCGTACTCCCAAAAGCAAAAACGCTGTTGAACTAAATCAACCCACTCGCAACAAGCTGGCAAAAGACTTGATGCTCGCTCACTCATGTCTCTCTTGATTGCCTCACTGTTTTATAACGACAATAAACCGGAATAACTCGACCACTCTTCTTCCGGCAACAATGAATCCAATGTGCAGCACGTCACCGAAAAAACCCACCCAAAAGATCCCCGTACAACCAAGAAAAAGCCCACCGAAAACATTACTGTTGTCGAGTCGACGTCGCCACATTGCAAGAAGTACGTTCGATATCCTACAGTGGGCGGAATAAAGAAGAACTTAACGTCAACCGCAAATAATCGGAATCTCCGAACAGAAAGCAGAACACAAAACGACCCTTGAAGGAAGTTCTTCATCGTCACGAAGGCTTGCGTGCGTTTGAGGGACGAGTCCGCCGCTTCAATACACAGAGACACAGCAGGATTACGGAATCAATAAAAAAACTAGTCCGTTGAACGAAACGAACCTACTAACCCAAAGTCGGCGACCTATCGGAATAAACCGTCTGTGCATGTCAACCCAAACGCGTTAAAGTGAAAAGCCGGGAACCGCTCGACAATCGCTGGAAGTAGGGAAGTCATTGTGTTTTTATGTAGTAGAAAGAAAACACATTCCTCGTCGTCAAAGACCTATGGGTAGTTGGCTTGTTCGGAATTGAAAGGATCCAATATGTGGCGTTCGACTCAACTCCGCTCTTCGCCTACAACCTACGAAAAAATTATCATTCTTAAACCAGCTCAATGAGGAGACGGAATTCATTCTCGCCGCTTTTGTTGTGCAGCAGTTATCGTGCTAAAAAGAGCCAGAGAGAACGAAATAAAAACCTTTCTCACGATCGAAACACGGAAAAGCGCGGAACATCCTCCATTCACAATCCGGTTAATCCATTGGACAGTAGAAGACACAAGCCGGGAATAGCCCTCAAAGCTGCCTGATGCCTTAGAACTCCGCTGGCTACGTGCCACTCAATTTGACAGCGAGCAACTCGTGGATCATTGTTCGATTGGGTAAAGACGCTTGTCTCGCGGTTATCAGTGATTCAAAGCAGATTCCGTACGGAATAACGACGACCAGCTGAAACACTCATCTTTCGTACTAGCGGTGTTGCTGATTCAGATGACAAGATTAGCTAGTCATTGCCTTTCGTGGCGGAATAAAGAGCAAAACACGGAGGTATTCCACGAGTAACCATTGAAACGGCAGGAACTCGTACGTGTAATATCGCTAAAGGTTCCACTCGCCTCTAAAACGTTGAGACAGTTTCTGCAATGGTCGGAATAACCAAAAACCACCCACGATCCACAACCGTTGAAACACCTTACTGCTCACCGATCGACTTGATGGCTTGATTTCTGCTCTTTCGTCCACGTCCGAGCCGAGAGAGCGGACTTGTGCGAAAAGAGAAGGCGTCCACTGTCGAATGAGCGGCGGTTCGCTGGCCTAACGAAGGTCGTGCTCTCGCCTAAAGACTGCAAGGGGCCAGAGATCCGAAGATTCCCGCCATTCCACTCCCGTCTTTTTGTTCATTCCGTTGTTGCCATTTGCCGAGCGTTGTGCTCGTTCGTCTACCGATCGCTTCCTTGACCGTTTGCTTGCCGGATGCAGGAAGACGGCGATCAAAGGTTTGTTGTCCGCCTTTCCTTCAGCTCTCGCAGCAATCCCCTGCTTTCAGCCGAACGACTCGACCGCTCCGTCCGCCCACTTCTTCCCACTGACTGCGGGGAGCGGCAGGTGAGTGATTACTCGCCAAGCCCTCCCAATCTCCGTGTTTGTAGGAAGGTTCCGTCTGTGGATCCACGGCTTCCTCTCGCTCGTGGATGGAAGAGACCATCGGCTGCCACTGCGGAGCCTCCAGCCAGCGGGTTTTCTTCGATTCGGCTCGTCCGCGTTGCCCTCCTGTTTTTTCCATGAAAACAATAAACCGCCAATAGAGTGTGCCGTTCTCCCACTCGACGTCCACTTCGACCGATCGCTTCGAACGGGCGGCCGGTTTGCTCGCGCTCGCCACTCCCGCACGCGCGCTGCTCTCTGCTTCCGCCCGCTCCACTCGGCCTCGTCGACCATTTGATGACCCGCTGCTCGATGCCCTGGATCGTCTTTCGTTTTACTCCGAGCCGCGCGCCCGTCCCGTCGGTCGCCGGCATTCTTTCGATTCGATTTCCGTGGGGGGATTGCGCCGATCGATCGAGCGGACCGCTCGCTTTTGTGCAGTCGACCGTTCGGCTGCAGTTCTTCCGGCGTTCCGATGCTCTCAACGGCGAAAGAGCGGCCTTCCTCCGACTGGTGGCTGTTCTCCGGCTTCCCTTCGCCGCCGAGGGTGCAGCCGGTGGCCGCGCTTGGTGCGGTGGTTGTTACGCATCGTTCAAAGCAATGAAGCTGTCAGTTCGATTGGCAGAAGGCAGCGTGTAGGGAGTATTGGGCGCGAATGGCTCGAATCGGTCACTCTTTCTGCTCGCAGGTCTCCTCGGAGCGCGTTTGATCGGCCGCCCGCTCGTCGCCTGCCGGCAGCGCGCGGAAACGAGCGGCTCCTCGACCGGACGTGCACTCACTCCTTCTCGCGTGTGATCCGTCGGAAGTGGGCACATTTCTGCGTTCGACACGGAGAGCACTCGACTGAAGCGAGAGGAGAGACGACGTGACGGAGAACGCCCGCCCTTTTTGCTGCAAACAAGCCGAGTGTTTGCCGTTGCGCGCGCTCGTTCTCTCGACAACAGCTTCGTGATGCAATCGAATTGGCGCAATAAACAATCCTCCTGGTCGGGCGAGTTAGAGGGCGACAGGGTGAGCGGCTTGCTGCGTGCGGACCCCCGCACTCTGCCCTCCAACGCGTGCTCGACCGAGCAACCCCCACCCGCCGCCCTCTTGCGGGGGACTTTGAACCTCGCGCCCGGTGGGTCGACCGGCCGCGTCGCGTTCCCCCGCATTCCCTCTGCGCGCGTCCTCCCGCTCGCCAGTCGGCCGCACGCCATCCGGAAATCGGGGATTTCACCGCTCTGCGGGTTCGCGACAAAAACGAGAATGAGCGCGGGCTTGAGCGTTGTGGCATTTCGTCGTCCAGGAGAAGGTCGACGGGTCAATGCTCGCACGGCGCCTTTGTCTTTTTTTGCAAAAGCAACAACTGATTCGGATTCTGCGTAGTCGATTTGATCAGAAAATTGATATTCCCACCGCAAAACGACGCGAAATAACGGAGGAATGCGGCGCCGAAAATTGGGGTGGTTGGGTATCTGCGAAATGTGTGTAGTCCTTCAGTTTTGTCCCGAATTCGACACAAAATACACAAAACGAAAGAGAACACTCGGGAGAACAAAGTTACGCACGATGAGCTCGAAAAAATCCCGCACAACGGTGCTATGCGGCTTCAAGTACAAAAAGTTAGCATTTTTGGCCGACCCGACCGGCTGCAAAATGTATGTAGTCCTTCAGTTTTGGCTCAAATCTAATGAGTGATACATGAAACGATAGAGGAGAATCGGCGGAACAAAGTTACGCACGATGGGCATGAACAGATTCCGCACAACGGAGCTGCACGGCTTCGCGTCGCCGATCCGGTCGGTGAAAATCCGACCTTTTGACTTTGGGCCGCAAGAAAGCGGGCAAAACCGCCGTTTTAGACATCGCCCGCGAGCAGTTTAGTAAAACCGACCTCGCTCTTTCAATTGCGACCGGTGGCAGCACGCGCCAAAATGATCCTGAGCCACTGCGCTGGCCGGAAGACCGAGGTGTTCGACCAGCGGGTGCGCCTACCGTACCCTTCCGCCGCCGCTCATTCGCGTTTTTTGCACGGGGGCGCGTCGAGCGGTGAAATGAGCAGATTTTCCACGGGCGCCGGATGGCGTGCGGCCGGGCGGCGTGTTGGGCGGCAGTCCGCTCCTTTCCCACCACGCGGCTCGTTGATGTCGGCTTTTGTTCGTTCGATTGATTTATTTCCTTTAGCTCGACTCTGCGCACGTTGGAGGATCACCGACAATTTATGCACCGCGGCGCGGAATCTGGACATGGATCCGAGTGAAGGAGCAGGCTAGTTTCCGTTTGACTTCGTTTAAAACCGCTAAAACATTGGAATGGAAAACGAGACGAAGTTGTGAACCAAACGAACACGACAACTGGGAGCCGGAATAAGCTGATCGACGGCAGTGAAAAGACGTGAACGAAGAGCGGTTGACGGCGAAACTAATGCAAGAATTCCGTCTGCGTCGATTCTGGCGTTAAGCAAGAGCAACGAAAGGTTGTACCTGATTATGTCGACAAACCGAGCTGTAGAAAGTGCAAGAAAACGAGGAAAAAAGATCGGAGTTTAAACGCGTGAGAATGTGAGGATGCACTACATTAAAAGTTGTGAATAACGTTGATTGAAACAACGTGAGAACGGCCTATAACTAATAAAAACGGAATGCAAAATAGATAAGAGCGAGGGGCTACAAGAATGTCATGTAGGCCAACATTTTTGCGGGGGATTCGACGAACACAAGGTAGCTGCGGCGGAATAAACCGCGCGTCTGGCAACCCCCGAGCGCAATCAGCGTTGTTGAAAACAGCTACCTAAAAGCAATAAGAACGAACACGCATCTTCATTCCACTTGCCTGAAGCTATCGCCAACGACGCGATCCCACTGAAAAGTTCTCGCTCCGTCCACCCACTCATGCATTGTTTTGCAACCGATTCACGCGGCGATTTCGAAGAAACAAAGGGATTTATGCCTTTTCTGATGATTCACAACTGCTTTTTAGTTGTGCTCCTGTCTTGCCCGAATCTTCCGAAAGGTAAACGAGTCGGAATTAACGAGCATCTCATCCGCCTGCGTACGAACGTGAAGAATGGCCAGCTCCCGAACGAACATCAAACGAAGGGTCAAGCAGCATCATGACTCCAGTCGTCTGAATGGGCCCCGAATCGCAAGAAGACTGCCGCCAGAAAGACCGAACACTCAACGCTAAACACGAGAAATTAGCCCGTCATCGATTCGAGTAACAAAGCCAAAATTGAATGCCGTCTGCCCGGCTCGCACATAAAAGATCGTCGACTTAACGTTAGCATCGTCTGCCTTTAAGACACTGGCAAGCGGAAATAAAATACGGAATATTCCAGTCTAACGATTCGCCTCTTGGCGGTTTATTAACTTACAACGACGGAACATCGATGAGAAACGGCGGGGCCTTAAACGTAAGAACTTGCGCAGCAAAGAGGAAACCTCCGTTCACGACCACCACTTCAAATTTCTACAACGCAAGAAGTAAGCGGCTGAACAGCGAACAGACGACTGAATGCTGCGATCAGGCTGCAACGCTTTTGCTGCGAGAACGCAGTGCCTTCTAACATCAAGACGCCTGCAATTCTAACTCTGAATAAAACTGCTCTACGGAATGAACGTTCTCATGTAAGAAAAATGCCTCTTTAGTGGCCACCCAATTGTGACTTGTTAGCAGCTCTTCGTGACACGCGAAAAAACAACCAGCCCACGCGGCGGAATAAGTCGAGCTGCCTGTTTTGTTGCTTGTCTTTAACAGTCAGTTGAACAAATCAGACGAACACTATACTGGACGGAATTAACGAAGCAAGCAAAAGCATAGCCGTCAACTCGTCTCTTGCAGCGTGCTGCATTGCTCATCGTTTCTTTCAACCACGACGGCTCTTCGCCCTAATCGAGCCGCCTTGCGTTGGTCTACGCTTCTTTGAGTTGAAAACTCCAAACACCTTCGAATCTGCGTCATCGGCTGTACAACACTCGCTTTGACCGGCACGATACTTTTTGTGCTTGAAACCTTTTTCAATTGAATACGGAATCGATTGGCGAAGGAGAGGCGCCGAATGAGTGGAAGCTCTCTTTTACGTGGCAGAATAAGCCGACCTTCCCGGCAATCGCTCCGGAATAAACGACGCCTGAAACACCCATCTTTCAGTGAAGAAACGAGAAATCCATTTTGATCACGGCGTTTTAAATTGGAGGCCTTCTACGTGCATCACGCAACTCGGTGGCTACTCAACTCCAACGAACGCGAAGAAAAAAAGCGTCTGGCGGAATCTTGCAAGTTACTGTAGCCGCACACGCGGCGGAATAAAACAAGAAGCCTGCAAAGAGACGAGCACTAAAGATGCTTTGAACTGGCCGACGTGTACAACGAGCGACGAAAGCAGAGTCATTCGAACGAACAGCAGCATGTGTTGGCCGACAAGAACGACAAAAATTTCGAAACTGTCGTTGCAGGTTGAACGACGTGAGCGGGAAGGCATCCAGCGAACAAACACAAAATAGCGTGCGGTTTATGCCGGATATCTACATACTACGGGGACTTTCAGTGGGCGAAATAAGCAGCTGGCAGACCTTCTCCACTCACAAAAACAAGACGGGTATTCCGCTCAACGACGAATCGAAATGTTCAACAGGCTTTCTCAACTAACGTCGAAAGACCGAATCCGACTGAGCAGAACGGAATTCCGATCTTAACAATCTTCTGTTACGTCTCTTTTAGGCCGTCTGTTTTCTTGTCACTGCCCAAAAATCACATCGTTTTCTACGGACGACCCGCGGGGTCGATCAAAGGAGTTGTTGCAAACACGGAAAAGCCCTTGGAGCCGGCCCACTCCTGTCGGAGGCGAAAGCAACACCTGCAAATTCATTAATTTTCAACGAGGAAGCGGTTGAGCGCTTGCAAACGGAATAAATAAGAAACGATGTTCAGCAACTAACTGAACTCGACACGAAGCAGTGAGTCCGCCAACAGGAGTAGACGCCACTCTTCGCCGCAACGAGGCAAAATTCACTTCGCGGGCCACCACGTCGAAGGAAAACTCCGCTTTATGGACGCAGCAATGCCCGGAATCAACCCGGACACAAACATCGATTACAGCAGTAAGAAGCACTTGAAGACAAATTTCGTGAGTCGATAAAGAAGACCGCCCGTCAGCACCGCTCCAGCACCACACTCAACAGCAAGGTCAAGAGAAAAACTTCCTCTCTGGCGGCGTTGCAATCGACGGCGAGAATGACCCTTGATTGCATGATTCGTCAAGCCCTTAAATTTGAAAAAAGCCGTCAGACACACGCATGAGAACCCTTGTTGTCAACAGACGGCCGACTCTCGCATTCGCCTGCTGTATTTTTTTGCGTTCTTCTCCAAAAGAAGGCCATTTCCTTCTGCTTGTTGTGAACCCCATCGTCTTTCTCTCCTTCGCTGCTTGTCGCTGCCTCCACGCGACTGCCATCGACGAGAACCTCGCGTGAGCGAGCGGGAGGTTTGTTGCACCCACCCACTTTCCGCTTTCAACCAACCGCTTTTCAGCCCGACCGTCTCGTCCGCCCACTCGTTTGCTCGCGGCTCCGAATCGAACGACCGACTCGTGAATGCAGACGCTCGCCTTCCGCCCACTTCCGCTCGCTGGTCGATTCATCGCGGTGGAGGTAAGCGGCCGTCTTTGATTCAATCGTTCTAATCCTCTGCTTCCAGGAATGCCCGTGATTCGGACGAGCGCCCGCCCCCGCAACTCTCCTTCATGACGCCGACGTGTTCTTGCTGCGGACAGCCGCACAATCGGTGGACCTCTCAATCCTCCTTCCTTGCTGGTTGATTAAATCAGTGCTCTTATTCCTTCGTTCTACTCGGTAAAGACAGGGACCCTTGTCGACTCGAGAAAACGGTCTGCGGCCGGCCGAGACGAGTGGCGCAGTGGGTAGGGCGACAGACTTGAACGGCCACTCACCGAAGCAGTCGATGATTTCAAAACTTGCTAATTATGGGCCGGCTTGCTGCTTTGCCGGTGTGGGCGGTTGGGTGGATCAAATGAATTAGCAAAAATCTCTGAAAGCTCTATGAGACTGCTCTGTTTTTGGTTTTGCCGCTGATCGAAAAGAACGAGTCAGTCGCTATTGCTCGACGCCAGCCCCCAAACGAAATCAATGAAAGCAGCCAACCCACCACTACCCGTCCTTATTTGTTCTTCCACCTGCGCGAGTCCGATGGTCCGTTCGCTCTCCGCCGCGCTCGTGCGCGACGTTCTGCAGCGTCGAATGTTTCGTGAACTTCGAGACGCGTGCGCGCTGCTCCTTCCGCCAGGAGGCCTGCCGATTCGAATGCCCGCACGAGAAGCGAGTGCATTGATCTCCGCTGCAGGCAGGAGAGAGCGTGACCGAAAGTAAGCGGCGATTGCGTCTGCCACTCGAAAGAGTGCACCGTTCCGTTCAAGACGACCACTACGACGACGACCGCGCTCACGGAGACCGCGGAGAACACCGCCCGGTGGAAGCGGGCGGTCGTCTTACGCGTAAATTCTGCTTTCTGCTTTGTGTTTGCGGATTTCACTGCGGAATTGACGCGTGGTCGAATCGCAGGTGAAGCGCAGGCAAACGGCCGCCCGGTTTGGAGTGCTCGGTAGTGTTGGTCCCCCAACGAGGGTCCTGCACCTCCCTTTCGATCATCCGGCGCGCGGGTCGCCCAATCGGCCGAACGAACGGGGCGAAACGAGTGACCTCTGCCGCCGCCGCCTGAACGCAACGGGCGGAGGGCGGGAGGCCGACCGGCGCGGAGGTAGCCCAGTGGTGATCGCCGAGTGGGGTTCTTTCCGCCTTTCCCCCGCGCGCACTCCCCACTCGCTCGCCCGCTCGCCCGCGCGACGGAAAACAACGCCGACCGGCCGCTTTCGCCTCGATTTTCGGCAGGAATTCCTCGTTGTTTCGGGTGAGTTCTGGTGGATTCCTGCTGGTATTCATTTCGCAGACGGGCGCTCTAATTCTCGGGTATTTTCAGGCCGCTCTCGATCGCCGATTGGGGACTTCGATGGGGATTCGAGGAGTGCGAGTGGGGAACAGGCTGGTTTCTTTCTTGAGAATATCGGTTTGCCATGATCTTTCACTAAATCTGGGGAACGTGCAAGAAAGACGAGGCGGAATTAACGAACGGTGCGAGCACGAGAACTGTTTGGTAATGTGGAAAGCGCCGGACACGGGGTTCGGAATTATCGTCCTCTTGTTCTCAATTCATGGCTTGAGAAAGGAAGTTCTTGCCCAACAAAAAAACAAATGGAAGTTGTAAGAATGTTCCCACACGATACGAATCGTTCTTCCGCTATTGACTGCCACCAGAAAAATATTCAACCGATCTTAACCGTCCAGACAGCTCGAAACAACACTTTCGTTAACCGATCTCGACGTTCAAACAACAATGCTCGTCGGAATAATCGTGGCGTGCGAATTGCCAACCCACAGTTAAAAAGGCAATTAGTGCACCGATCGAATCAACGTCTCTAATTTATTCCGAACAACTGCTTTGAAAGAAAGACGCATGTGAACAAACGAATGAGTAGGTTGGAGGTGGATACAAACGGAATTTATGGCGTGCTCAAAGAAACAAGCAAGCCGAAGAAAGACGACACCCATCAGCAACGCCCAATTCGACTGTAGGATGCGATTTAAAATGGGAGAAGCAGGACTGCAGTCAAAAAACGAAGGTCGCCGCTAAAAAAAGTCCGATGTATTACTTAGAATCGAAAATCCGAAACACAACACGGAATTAAGTGAACGACTCATGACCAACTATTAGTGGAATGGACGACTCCTCTTTGTCTTTACCTTCCAGCCTCTTTCACTCTGTATAAAGACCTCCGCAAGCAGAAAACTTTCAATCATTCGAGTCGGAATTCCCAGCCCACAAAAAACGCTGCCAAACGAAAGAAAGGTTTCGAAAAACGGGCTCATAACTGACAGTCGGGTTATGCTTCTTTGTTAATCGCCTTAAACAAACGAGGTTCCCCGCAACTATCGATTGTGGAACTGGTGCTCCAACCGCCGCTCAAACGACTCGCTGCCGTCGAACTCCGTCCAGCTGCCCGTCGCTGTGTGAGTGACTGTTGTGGAGCAAAGAGTAGAGTTGACGAAAGAGTGGCTTGAACAAGCCGCCCATCCATCCCTAATGAAACCCTGCACTGACTGCGGACATCATGGCCTTGAAGCATAACACTCATACGAGAGCCTTCACGGAATTTCCCGCTGCTAATCGTCGGCCACCCACGACTGATCGAAATCTTCCCATTTCTTTCGTTGTCACGAAGAAAATCGTGTGTCAATGCTGAAGTGAGCAAGGAGAAAGAAGGAAACCAAGCTGCCAACAGTCGTGCTTCTCAACCGTCAGGCCCTTTGCGTCCTGATCGACGAACGAACAAAGACATCGGACCTGTTCAACCGGTAGACTTCTGTTC
Organism: Aphelenchoides fujianensis; assembly: GCA_024699865.1. Taxonomy (NCBI): domain Eukaryota; kingdom Metazoa; phylum Nematoda; class Chromadorea; order Rhabditida; family Aphelenchoididae; genus Aphelenchoides; species Aphelenchoides fujianensis. The sequence continues at coordinate 1,236,805 of JAMPIO010000005.1, read as the reverse complement.
GGTTGCCTGCCAGCAGAAAAGCAAAGCTGCAAAGATTAGCTTCTGCCCGAACACCCGCTTGTACGAGCTGAAAAACATTCATTGTTCCATGCGCATGCTCAAAGACTTTGTCTTCCAAATGCAATGCTGTCAATAAAAAAACGTTTTTAACTAGTGAATTTCACGCAATAGGAGTCCGGGATCAACGGAATTTTGAGCCACTGAGTTCGACGGTCCGCTCTGCAGTTCGCGCTTTCGCCGACGACACCAAGACCTGAATACATTCCACACGTACGAACTAACGATCGAAAACCTTCTGCACGTGTCCTTTCCACCAGCTCATTTTGCAACGGATTCGACGCGCACGCCCGTTCACGCTGCCAACGCCTACGTAGGCGAGTGGTCGGAATAAAGCGCATAGTAGTTAAGAACGAACAACGTTGAGTTTACTCCAACTTCTTCGGCTCGCTCAACCCATTTGAGTCCAATGGGCAGCTGCATCGTTTGAAACGAGCGTTTGCTTAAGCGAGCATGTTTTCAAATAAAGGCCACGGCTTTTGCTGCTGTAAAAGAAACGGCATGTTTCAGTCTTTTGCGGAATAAGTCTGTCGCGGCCTTCTACGTTGTTGCTCAAAAGAAATAGTTCACAAAACGAAACCGTTCTCGACATTACTAAAATGGACAAGTCGGAATAAGTAGCTGCAAGCGCGGCGGGACTCCACAATTAAGCGCAGCAGGAAAGCTCACATGGTGGTCGGAATTCTCACCCGCTTGTTCGAGTAATCGGCCGTGAATAGTATCGACGGCAATCGTCCTTCCATCTATTGAAGAACTGCTTGATCCAAACAAGCCAATCAACTAAAGAAAGGGATTCATTTGCCGCAAGTGTTCGACGGACTTCGACTTCCCGTTCATCTGATCGAGCGACAAGAACGAAGAGGTTGACAAAGTAGTTCCATTGCAACTGCCGCATTCTTCAATGCTCTCGGAATAATTGCGACTTCACGCCGTTATCAATCAACCGCAGTCTTGCAATGAGTGTTTGTACGCGCGGGGAATGGTTGAAGTGACTAATTCCACGCTTCTAGAAACGCCAAACTACTCGTTTTCAACCGAATGAGCCGCTCAACAAGCCGACTATCCACGGCCAAAAAATGTGACTGAATCCCGCATCCAGTCGTCCTGCAGCTGTCTGCCGCCCACCTACTCACGGAAAGAAAAAGGAAGCAACAAACGCTCATTTTGAAAAAGTTTTCCCCGCCAGCGGCAAGGTCAACGGCCAGAAATGACGAACCGGTCGAGCGGTCGCTCGTGTTTAACAAAGGACAAACGCGAGTGGGTGTACAGAACGGCTCTTGATCACGCAATTCTCGCCAACTTCCGGGCCACGGTGGCCTAAAAGACCCGACAGCTTCTGCAATCACGACGAGTAGTTACAGGACCTGACTGTCAACCATCGACACAACCGTTTCTCGTGTTGCGCGATGTTCACTGAGGCTTATACGATTTTTTACGGAATAACCCGTCCTGCTTGTGGAGGTCGCTTCTGAAGCGCTCAAAAGGGAGCTAGCAAACGTTTCCGGAATTTTGTCGTTCCGCAAGCCGAACAACAGCCGTGAAGAGAGAAGGATCGCTGGTCTTCCATTAGCCTAAGCTCAACCGAGCGGGCAGGACGACGGTGTAATAGAAGAACCACTTGAAAGAACTTGTTGGCCGAGTGGTGTTGCTCGAACACGCCGAATTGCGCCGTTTTTATCGCCGTTCACGAGAACATCGACTGAAAGCCGCGATTCGATTGTTTCCATTTGAAACGAGTATATAAACTGAAAGTGGCGGAATAAATTGCTGCTTAGCAACCACTCCAACGAACAACAATGAGCGCCGCCTTCAAGCGCGGTCGTCCGCGAATTCGACCTGTTCTTGATCGCGCGAAGGCATCGTTAAAACCACTCTTTACAAAGTGGCGCGTGCGGAATTTCCGCAGCGCTGAAAAGAACGGACATCAATGAAATGGAGCAATCTGTCCAAAACAAGCAGTAAAGAGAGTTCGCTGACCTCCAATTGTGAATCCACACCGCTTCTCGCTCCTTGTCGTTGATCATGCAGTCGGTTTCTGTCGGCCGCTATCTTTGTACATTTCGATCCCTGACAACGTTGTTAAGTGCGGTTTATGGAATGGAACAACCCTTTCTGAAGACGTTAGGTGTGAACGGAACAACAACCGCAATCTTGCTCGCAGCGACGTCTGAACGCCAGCCCCAAACTTTAGCCAGTTTATCGGTCGCTCTGCTCAGCCCAAACGAGCGAGCCGTCTTCCAACACATCGCTTGCCGTAATTGACTCTTGTAAAAAAAACGCTCAATCGCTCGTCAGGACAATCGCCTTGGCGGCAGGCCGAGTTCATTCGTATACCCCAAAAACCGTACGGAATAAGCGAGAGCCGATCGCAACCTTTTAAGAGCAGAAAGCAAGTGGGTCGGCTGGCGTCTGGTCCTGCGAAGTGGCTTTCGGGTTACATCACAGAGAAACAAGAGTGCCCGGAATTAAAACAAATCAGTTGAATGCTTATTTTTCAAAAGAACCCACCTGCTACTTGACAAGACAAGAATCGATAACCGACCCGATTATGAACGTTCGGAATTAGCGACCAACATCTCAAAACTAGCTCCAAATAATGGAATGTTTGCTCGCATTCTGTACGTGCTCTAAAGAAAGAACACGCGATCAACGGTCTTCGAAACACCTGTTGTTCACCGATCAAAGCACGAGAAACGACGAGCGGCCTCGTCCAAAGGGAATTCCGCCAAGCCGACCGAACGAGCGGGGCGAAACGAACGACTCGACGGACCCGACCGCTCACTACTCATCGTTTTCTTTTTCTTTCCCCTTCTGCTCTTCCACTTTTCAACGGCGTCCTTCTCTGAAGTTCGATGTGTTCTGCCGACTGTTGTGTTTGTTTGTCCACCGATCGCTTCGCCGACTTCTTGCTTGACGAATGCAGAAAGACGGCGATCAGAGATGTGTTTTCCACTTTCCTCTGCCTTTGCAACTCTCCCCTGCTTTCAGCTGGACCTTTTGACCGCTCTGTCCGCCCACTTCTTCCCACAGACTGCGGAGAGCGGTAGGTGAGTGATTGCCTAATGAACTTCTCTAACCGCCGTGCTTGCAGGAAGCTGCCCCAAGCGAGCAGTGGAATCCACGGTCTCCACGGAATAGAACGAGCGGCTTCGACCGGAAATCGGCGCCAAAAGCCTCCAACCAGCCGTCGACTCGCTCATTTCCACTCACGACCACTCGGCATTGCTTCGAACGGATTTCCTGCGATTGAACCTACCTTTCCCCTCTGATCACAGAACAATAAAAAATGGCGTTTAGTCAATTCATTTGTCTGCCCGGCACACGGCAATCGTTGCTCTTTCGCTCGTTCCGTCGGCTTGCGGGAAACAGCAGGAACACGAGCATTTGTCGGCCGAGAGCGGTTTCAGCTACCGAGGCAAAAGCGGCAGTGGCTGTGGGCGCTTGTTTCCTGAATGAGCGATTGTGTTCTCCAACGCTCGGCCGGTGGATTTCAGCAATTGCTATGGAGACGCCGCACTTCTCTGACCGTTCGCTGGTCGAAAAGTGAGTGAGGATTCGGTGAGGGGGGCAGCAGTTGCTCGCGATCGGATTGCGGTGAGGGCGGGTGTCCACTCTCTTCTCTTAGAGAGGGAGTTGCTGTTGCCCGGCCGACCAAAATTAGCCCGCCTTCACAACTGCGAGGTGGACGAGCTCCCGCTGGGCGTCCGGCGGAAGCGAGTCGTCGGCTCGTCGGCCCGGCGGTCATCACAGCAGGTTCCTTCCAAGCCTCACCTCATTTCGCTTTCTCCTCTGGTTGCGAGCGAGGGAGCGGCGGGCATCCGTCTCGCATGATGCTGCCCAATTCGTTCGTTCACTCGTGTGCAGGTCGGGGAGCAAGTGGTCGGGGTGGTGGTGGGCCTGTTCGCCCTGCACGGTGTCGTCCGCCGCTCTGGATGTTCCTCGGCCTCGTCCGCCGTCTCGGGCTGCACTGCCGCGCGCTGAACGAGCGCGTGTTCGGCGGCTGGCTGCTCCTCTGCAGTCTCGCCGTAAGGACGTTGACAGACGCGCTCGCTCAGAGCTGTTCATGAAGTATTCACGTATTGATTCGTTTGTCTCGGTCGCCATCTGGTGAGCGCCTCCTCCACTCGACACAAAACGACCTCCACATCGTCTTCCACTTCGACCTCGTGCGCGGACTGCGAGACGCGGCAAGTGGGCATCCCGTCCTGCTGATCGGCGAGTTTCACTCAATCACGGCTGCTTACGGACTCTCAAGACAATCCGGCCGTCGTGAAGCCGCTGCAAGGGAAGAGGGGGCAGTAGTGAGCGCCACTACTCGTCCTTCATGTTGCACGAAAGGAGGGAGGACGGCGACACTGGTCAGCAAGTTCCTTTCAAGCAGAACAGCCTTATTTTCATCAGTTCGCTGCGAGTGGAGGCCGCAGAAACCAATCGAATCGACGGCCGCCCACCCGCTCGGAGTGATCGAGCGGCCGGGCGGCAGGCGGGCGGAAGGACCACCTGCTCGCCGCCCCGCTCGCCCGCCCGAACAGCCGGCGGATCTCCGAGTGACAAACGAGCGGCGGACCGGCGGGCGGAAGAAGTGGAGGATTGCCGCGTTTCGAGTTGCCGGCCGGTCGCTTCGGAATTTCTGCTCTTTTCGAGTTTTAATTGCGCGCTGTAATTTTGGGCTGCCCTGATCGATTTCTTTGCAGGCCAGCGGTCAAAACAGCAAGATGGTTTGAGGGCATCAGCGGTGGCGCGGAATAAAAGCAGGTAAACGGGTTTTTTGGACAATTGAAATCCTTTGATTCGAATTCCAATATGAGCAAGAAAATGAAGTGATCGCTGTTTTTCCGTAACAATTTGTGCTCACCTGACCTCAAACGAATGCATCGCTAATCTTATTGTAGACTAAATTGATATTGGCAGATTGCTTCTCGCACTTAGTCGAGTCGAAACCGGAATGATCGGAACAAAACCTTATTTACACGTCATTCATCGTTTACGTGCCGTTGCCTTCTCCAATGCGTGCTTGCGGAGCGGGGTTGAATACACTCGAGAACTGACCCCGGAAGGAAAAGCGAATGCTGCGGTAAGGGCCAAACCATTGAAGAAGAGGGTTGAATGAAATTAAGCGATGGCCAAGTTTACAGAAAAAGAAGAATTGAAGACAGCCGGAATAAAACATGGATCTTGCCCAGCGATCTCCACTCAAGTCACTTATCTGGTCTTCTTTCTGAAGGAAAGAGTAGAACGAACACTTTTCGTTTGTAAGCGCAACGCAAAACGAAATGAGCTTTCCCACGCGGAATAAACGACCAGCAATGTACTTCCAACGAAGTGGATCCAGAAATCAACCATTGGTTGCAGAAAATCGGTGATAACAGGACCAAAACGACACTTGCAAAGCGATCAGCTCGCTTTGATGCAATGAGAATCGCCACGACTACTCGAACCAACAAAAGATTATGTTGTTACGAAATTCTAGCGGTAGAAACAGAAAAACAAACAAATGATTCATTCAGCGAACTAAGACGGAATTAAAGCGATTCTCGATTGCTCGAACGCAAACCGCTTTCCGTGTGTTTCTACTCCCCGTCTCTGCTCGTTGCACTGATGCCCGAGCGGTTAAGGGGATTGACTCGAAATCAATTGGCTTCGGCCGCGTAGGTTCGAGTCCTACACAGTGCGAATCCTTTTGCTCCGACAAGTCCGAGTGCTTTTGTTGTGCACCGCGAGCGAACGGGCAAGACGCCAACAGGTCGGTGATCAAGATAGACGAGCTCTCGGATGAAAATGAAGAAACAGTAATGACCGTCGTAGAGGCCGCGTCGGAATAAAACGAAAGCCAAAAACAGCATCATGGTGGTTGAAGGTCTCTTTCACGCCATGGTCAAAAAGACGGAATAAAAAAGCTCGAGTGACCAAATGAACGAACAGAAGTCAAACCGACGCCTTTGATTCTGCGCGCGGACAACCATGCGGTGTTGTGTCTGCTGTACGTTTGACTCATCTCGTTTTGTGAGTTAAGGGAAGATTGCTACCAAACAACCACACATGCGTAAAAAACCAAACAACGTTGACGGCAAGGCGCAAGTAAACAGGTTCATTACGGACAGAGCAAACCGATTGCAAAGAAGCGGTTGCCAGCTTCGTCTCACAAATTCATTTTCTCCTGCCGTTTGAACTCATCGAATGAAACCTGATGGCATTCGACTGCTTTTGATTAAGCCTGCCTCTAACACGTAGAATTCGATTTGGCAACGAAGGCCGCGGAATTTTTTGCTGAACAAACTACTCTTCAATCACCTTAAAACGAACTGGAAAGCCCGCTTCCAAGTAAACTCAACCGAATAACCACCGATCCGAAACGACCCCGCCCGCTGAGCCAACACTTCAACGTCGTTATAAGAAAGCAGTTCAGTGGAACGCGTTCGTTCTGTTCTTTTCCGGGCTGCAGTGGTGAGCAGACAGCCGCGCCTGCCGCATTTGGAAGCTTGCAAGTAGCAAAACCCACTGGTCGGCTGTTTTGAGCAACGATCGCAAACGAACAGTTTGGACGGGTGTCGGACAGTTCGAGAGGTTCGCCGTGTGATCGCCTGCCTTCGTGCCCGCTCTCCTGCTTGCAAGGCGTCGTTTTGTAACTCCAACTGATCGGCTGGCTCTTCCTTCCACTCCATCCGTTCATTCCTTTGTTTTTGTTTGTTTGGCCGTCAACGGCGCTCCTCTCTGAACAGAGGTTCGAGGCTCGACAATCCACCCTCCTTCTCGTTTGTTCGATTGAATTCTCTGCTCCCTCATCGTCGACGCCCACAACAGACGAATGATTCTTCGATCGACTGCCGCGACCTGCCGAAACGAGTTCACACGGCTCACTACTCGTTCCGCCTTGTGGACTGCGAGTGTTCACTTCCGTTGTAGGTGAGTTTCCGGTTCACTCCAAACGTGCAACCTCAATTTCTTCTTTTTAGGCATCGATCCTCCTGTTCGCCCACTCGAATCGGACGATTCGACCGGCGACTTGACTTGCTTCACGTGAGTACCCGCGCTCATTGCCCGTCTGTTCACACACCAACTCGCCTTTTCAGAACGCCGCCTCGCTGGGCGCATGCGACAATGAGCGTGCGAAGGACGACTCGGGTGAAGCGTTTGACTTGCAATCGATTCTTCTGTTTGATGCGACTGCTGATGACATTCGACTCTGCAATTTCTGTTCGATAAACGAAGGCGTTCTTGAGTGAGTGGTGTTCGGCGGCGGCAGTGGGCAGAAAGGAAGCATTCGATCTCCTTCCTCTTCGCATTCCCACTGCTTGCTGGAGTCGATAAACCACACATTTCCCATGGGAAGAGGGCGGAGATCAGCAAAACAAGCTGCGAGTGCGCAACGAAGAACTTTGGACCGCCCGTCGGTCTGCCGGCCGGCCGCTCGCCGCGTTTTCCCGCACTCCCCCACTCCCTCGACCGGCAGGCGAGTCGACGGCCACCGCGCCGAGTGACGCCGCGCGCCGCTCGCTGTCGGCCGGCCGGCCGGCGAGTTCGCGATCGACGGGCCGAATGGTGAGTTTGCGGACGTTCTGATCATGGCTGGTGGATTGTGCTCGCTTCATTGATTCGTTTGCTTTCGCTCGACGACGGTTGGACTCGCTTGAATCGGAATTGGAGTGTTCGAATGGACGTGCAGGTCGGTTTGCTCGTTTGAATGGGCTGTTGGGGCGACAGATCCATTGTGAAGGGACTGGTTGGTGTGCTCGAGCAAGGAAGCATAGCGGCTTGACCACGGAATACACGCCCTAAAACCAAAGGAAACAAACGAAACGAATTGAGAGGCTGGTTGTCCAGCGAAAGAACAAATGGCATCGATCCTTACTGATGTCATCGCTCCTCATACTCCAGGGCTTCTACGGAATGGTTGACTAGCCGAATAACGAAATCAACGTATCGAATCAAATTTGAACAAACGTTGGCAAACAGAAACCATTGTCGACTTCCCGGCCCGAAGCGATCAACGAGTCCGGTTTGACCGAAAGAAAGACAATTGGTTGTGTGGGAAACCAAGAACGCGTCGTCAACCTAAATGCGCTCTCAGATCTGCAGAAACAATCGGAATAACATGCCTATCATCTCCTCGGCTTCATGAGCAAACGAGATCGCAATGAGACGCCGCAAGAAGCAGTTGGCAGTCGAATGAACGGACGGCATGAAGAAAAATCTCAAACGTCAACGCTTTCAATACGAAGCTGCTGTCTGTCCATACTCCGTCGTTTTCCAACACAATTCATCTCATCGAACACCCGCTCGTCTGTTCTTCCACGCACAATAAACGAGTAGATGGCGGGTGACCAAAAGGATGACGTTCAAGCAAGTTTCAACCATTTGTGGACGGAATAAAACTTCTGTTATTCTCCAACCTCGTAAACAGAAATGAGTGATCACAGCAGAGCGGTGAGTGGAGTTGAAAGATCGAAAGCGCATGCCGCAAAGCTCAAGTTGTGGAGCGGTCTGTTTTCGACGAAAAAAATCACGTACTACTTGTTTCGAACGCAACCACTCGTTTAATATTCCTTTTTGAACGGTGTGGAAGTGGCCGAAGCGGAATTCTCGGTCTGAAAGGTCGACGAAACACCTTTGAAATGATCATGACTCGTGAATCCACTCCACTCGAACGCTGCACGTCAGCAGCGCGACTCAACTACACGGAATAGCGGTAAGAATTGATGAAGACTTCGAAACGAAACCGATCCAACAAACGCCTGCCGTTCTCCAAACGACCTTTCTGCGATCACTCGCTGTGAACTGTTCGTTCTTACATTTGTTCAGCACCTTGCGGCAAGGCTATCCGCTTAGTTGAGGCACTTAAACACAAGTGAGCCGAACCAACAGAAAATGGGATTTGCAGCGCAACACTGCATTGGCGTTTCATTCTTTTTCCGTTAGCAGTGCATTCATCGAGCATGCATTAACGGCGCCCAGTCGGAATAAAATCAAATATAAATGCTCGCTTAACACGAAAACAAGCTACAAACGGTCTGCCCGTTCAACCCAACTACTTACTAATTATCCACTTGTACGGAATAAAAACTGGCAGTTACCTGACGTTCGTCGAAGAAGCAACCAATCGTCCACTCGCCTCTTTAACGGACTCGTTCGAACACGTCTTACACCGATTAGAACCGGGATTTGCGTACTACGTGCAAGAAAGAAGGCACGTTGCACTCCAGAGACCGTCCTCTGATTTACGTTCCTGCGTCAAGAACCGGGAGCGAGTCCTGGCGGAATAAACGCCATTTTTGGGCCACAACCTTCAGTAAGAAGTTAAATGAAGACTAGCAGTCGCTGGAGAGAAATACCGCTTTTGTCCACCGCTCGAGCAGTCGAGTCGTTTGTGCGGCCAAGCGCAAGAAGAACGAATGAAGGAGAGAACCCACCGGAATAAAACTTCCCGCTCACTGCGATGTTTGCAGCCATTAGGAGATTGCAAAGGATTCCTGCTATTCGACATCCAACCCGCAACAGAACCTGTTCACAAATCAACAACCAACTGTGATTCGTGGCACAAAAATGGTATGTGCTTCGTTTTCTTTTAATAACGTGTCGTGCATTGCCCACAACTTCCAGCTGACGGAATTTCCACTTGCATACACGATCCAAACGTTGAAAGAAGAAAAAAAGGCGAGAACGAACTCAATTTACAAATCAAAAGAGACGGCTGGCGACCAAAACGGTTTTTTACCTTTCAACAGCACTTTAAATGCGTCCTGTTCTGCGGACGTCTATGTGCTCATCAGCAAGACAAGCAGGGAGACGCGAGACGGAATGAGAACTCCAGTGTGGCTTTGAACGCAACAAAAAAGAGGACGAGTCGAAAAAGCAGCAATGGGTGAGATTTTCCACGTCTCGACAGCAATCCACAGCTGGCGGAATAAAAATCAAAACATTCCGCTCAACTCCTCAATTCCGCCCCTTTCCAACACTGCTCGCCGAGAACCGAAAAGCATTCCTGCAAAAGACCAGAGATCCCATATGTTCGAACCCTCAACGCGAAACTTTCTCAACGAGACAGCCGGCCACCGTGCTCGAACGGGTGCGTTCGACCCCAACAAATAGTGGGCGCTCGACCGACTGCCCACTCCACGCGCGTCTTCTCTAAAGTTCTACGTTCAAGCCACCCTTTCCGCGTTTCTCCCCCACTCACGAGCTGCAGCGAGAAGCCGGAATTCTGCAGGTGAGTCCGTCCCCTCCGTTCATTCAATCCTCGTTTGTTTCAGCACACTCCTGCTCCGTTTGGTCGAAGTAGGCAACGAGACCTCTCTGCGGGGCACTCCTCCGCCGCCCTCCGTTGCCGCTCGACTGCTCACTCCGACGGGAACTCGAGGCGGTCGTTCGGTGAGTGATTCCTGTTGCTCGTGCCCCTCACCCGCCTTCTCTTCCAGCCGCTCGGGTTGCGAGTAAGACAACCGCATTTGGCCGGATGGTTGAAGATGGCAAGCGCGTTAGTTTGTCTCCTGTTTTGAGCGAATAAACCGTGCGCGAATAGAGGATGTTCACATGCAACACTCAATCGATGCCGCTCGTCTGCAAGGCGGAAGAGCTCCGTTCCCTGTGCTCGCTATAAACCGTGTCTTTGCTTTCCGGCCGACAACCAATAAAGTTTGTCGCTCCAATCGAACGACGTCAAATGCAGACGAGAACCCCAACAACGCAGGGGCGTCATGTTCAGGTCCAGAACGGGCACAAAGGCGGCGGTTGAACGCTCGCTTCTCCACTAAAGGGCAAAATCTCGTGCAAGTACCATACGGAAGGACATCAGAGCTCACTTGATCGACGCCTGGAGGACGGCCAACGATCAGAAGGCCCTCGTCTTCGCCCGCGTCCGCGTTCACGATAGGAGCCAAACGACGGAGATGCCGAGCGACGAGCGAGCGCTTCTTCCACCCATGGATGAAGACGAGGGGGTGCTTTTGGTTGTCCACCTAGTGCATTTGCGCGTCTAATAGCAAGATGCCAGAGAAAAAAAGTTGCCGCGGTAGACGTCGCCGATCGCCTTATCTCAACTTCGACCACGTGGAGTGTGCAGGGCAACGCGTACAGCAAGCGGCCGTCATCGTTCAAGTGGAAGGAACCGCGAGACCTCGCCGGCCTCCTCCCTTTCAGAACGGTCCTCGTCCACGTCCAAACGAACGAATAAAAGCCGGCGGACGACGGGCCCCAAAAAAACCACCCGTTCGCTCCTCCGATGTCCGTGAAGACGTAAGCGGTGGATTGCCCGCTCCAAAAGCAGCTGCTCGAACCGCAGATCGCACTGCTGGAACACGGCGACCGCGACTAGAATCACAGCGGGGGAAGAGTACGCCGAAAGACGGGCCGTTGAACACACTAAAAGTGAAGTGTTGCGTGCATTCGAGTGTCCAGAACGAGGTCCACGACCACCAGCTACGTCCGACGAGAAGCAAAGCCTTTCGCCCCCACCCGAAAGATCGCTTGCCTTGAGCGAGAGCTCAAAAGAAGCGCTCCAGCGGTCCTTCAAACAAGTGCACGGCACCCGCTTTTTCGACCGAACCCGCCGCCAACAGAATGGTCTCAACGAACTGAATTCAAAGAGATGATCACAAGCAAACGGACGTTTGTTTACACGACGAGTGGACCAACAGGCGACTCCTCTCTGCTGAAGCGTCGGCCTCGCCGTGAATCGCGCGGCAAGTGGGCGGGCGAGCGGTCGTGAACGGCGTCGAATCGTTCGGTTTGCCGCTTCATTGGAGCCACAACAAGACGACTTTTTAGCGTTGAGCACAACGGCGGGACTGTCGGCGAGCCCTTCTTCCGCACGTCCTGCACAATCTACGAGGTTGGCGGAGGTGTTTGATCGAGCGGCTGGATAGCAGGATGTGCTGGAAGAAGAAAGCCGATGAGAACGCAGCAGAGGAGTCGGCGGGTGAATTTCGTTTCTTGCCGGTTGTTCTCCAGGAATCGATTGTGTTCAGATGGCTTCTCGGACGAGAACCCAAGCAGGACGGCTTTCGACTGCAAACCCGCGTGTTTGCGGAACCGCTTCTTCCGCCTGTCCGACGACTCGGACGATCAGGAAGAGGAGTCGCGTTCGGGCAGAGGGCTGGTCTTCGACTTGTTCCGCGCAACAGAGCCCACAATGATCGTTGTTTCAAGCTGGCAGTGGGACGGCCCTTTCTCACTGCTTCCTCGATCGAACGACCTTCTTGAGCAACGAGAAATCGGGTAAGCGGAGCGAGTTGAAAGCAGGACGGCCAATCATTGCAGTGCTCCACGACGAGGGCGAATTTCTACCGCCTGGACGTCGACACACGCACGTACTCGCCCGTTCACGACGAGTCCATTGAATTGCCCGCAGTGCAAACCCCGATTGCAAAGACGCTTCTTTTGGCACGATCCCTTCGAAACTGGAGGGTTTCCTCGTGGAACTCACGCATCGTCTGCACACTCGGTGGGCGCTCCTCAATCGCCTGTGGATCTCCACGAGTTGCTTTGAGCTCGTAACAGTCGGAGACGTGGCGGCGCCCCCGCGAACTCGTGAGAAATCTCTCTGCTTTCCGTCCTGCAGTCGTCTGTTTTAAGAACGCAAAGCTCGTCCACCACAACTTCCTGCTCCTCACTCAACCGCCCGCCGCTTTGGACTTCGAGCGGATGCAATGCCGCAAAGTGGGCTTTCCGTCCGCTTTCTACGCGAATTCTTTGGAAAGGAGCACGTGCCGACGGCGGCCATCGAAGTTCGTGGTCGTCGAAACGGAGACAACGGAGGAAGACTCGCGCATGTGTCTGTTTTGCACGCCGTTGAGTGTCGAGATCTAATTCGATTGGATTGCAGGAAGCCGGATTCCCTTCGCCATTTGGCTCTCCGCACTTCTTCCCGCATACCATTGGTTCGTTGATCGGATTTGGGACGAGTGAACGAAAGCGAGACGTGCGCGTCTCTCCACTGACTCTTATTCTTAGCTTTTTGATGACGAGGTTCGAAGTGTGCTAGCAATAAACGGTTTGTTTTGCTGACAATGTTTGTCGCGGGTCGGTAAAGAAGATTGGAGAGAAGAGGACCCGTCGAACAACGGAGCGAGTCCAATAAAGTACGTTGCGTAATCGAGCGAAACGCAGTGAGCTGTGAAGACGGTGACGCTTCAGATGAATCCAGCTCTTCCCCTCTGCATTCTTCCTTCCAAACAGAGCTCTCGATCATGTCCACCCGCAAGGCCCCACGCGTTTCGTTCGGCTGGCCGGTGGATCAACTCCACTCTCTGCCCCGCTCGTTTCGGCTGTCGACGAATTGGCGGAAAGAATGGAGGAACTCTCGTGAGGGTTCCGATGTTTCCGCTTCGAACTGGAAACGACATTCGTTCCAGCAACACGCGGACGAAAAGAAGCGGCAGCCGTTTTCTCCGGCTGGGCGACGCGGAGGATGCGGCGGCCGTCCGGTCGAAATCCCCGTTCGAACCGCCCGCCCGAGTCGCCGCGGCCGACGGAACGCCAAGCGGCGCGTTTTTTGCTCGCCGCCGCGTCCGCCCGCTCGCCGCCTTTCGCTCAATTCTGCCGCGTTAGAGTGTGTTATTCATCGAGTTTACGGGTGTTTCGTTTGTTTTTGACGCCCAGGTAACTCGCGTAAAATTCTCAAGACCCCAACAGACAAAATTGCGCACCGTCTTCGCGAATTTCTGCGAGATTACGGCGTAATTTTGATTTGTCATCGATTTCTTCTTTCAGCGGCGTGATGGCGGAAACGCCGCCCCTCGTCCAGCTTCCGTCGGCGCAACTGTGCGGAGGTCCGACGGGCTGGCAGCGGCCCCTTCTTCGGCCGGTCGTCCAGCCGGTTGTCCGCCGCTCCGCTCGTTTGGCCGCGAAACGAGCGCGACTGATGGACCAGCCAAAGTCGTCGGGACACGAGCGACAAGAAGCAAAGAATGGATCCGTTGTCTACGAAGGACACAATGTGGGTTCTGTTTCCCACCTTCTTGCATCTTTCCGTTCTTTTAGTTCTTCAGCCAAATTCGCTGCTCGCCGGACGGCCGCTACATGTACATGTTCGCGCCCGGAAGGGATTTGCTCGTCGTGGACCTGCTCCGCAACGACCAAAAGTACGTAGCTTTTCTACCCCTTTCGACTCTCCCCAGAACTGTTTTCAGGCTGTTGAAGCGGCCGCCGGAGGTGCTTTTGTCCGAGCACTTCTTCGACTTTCTGGTCGTGAACCCCACCACGCTTCTCGCTCGCGTGTGCACCGGCCGGAATCCTCTTCTGTTCGCGGAATTGCGCTTGATTCGCTTCCGCAACGACGGCGAAACCTACGAGCAAGTTCTCCTTCATCGCGTGGAGTACGCCAACTCGACGGCACTCGCCTTCACGGAGATCAGCGGCCAGAACGTGGACGTGAAGCGAGCCGCCTTCGATTACTACCACGATCACTCCCGAGTCCTTTTCATGCGCGTCAACATCGACGAGGTCCGAGCGGAAGTGGAGCAGGAGAGCGTCTGTCCTTCCGACCTCACCTGCTTCTCCGTTAAAATGAGCTCGGACGGGCGCCAACTGCACGCGGTGGACCGGCAGCACACGGACGTTCTCCACGTCTACTCGCTGGAGCAGCGCAAGTGGACGAAGGAGGCGCTGGACGACGAGGTCCTGAGCGAAAAGGTCGTTCTTTTTGCCCGCTTTCATCTCTTCCTTCCGAATTTCAGGAGTTGTTCAACAGCTTCGTTGGCTTCACGCGCAAGATGTGCTTCCGCGTATGGCGGAAAGATCGGCAGATGTCCGCATTCCACTTCCGAGCCGACGTGGTGGCCAGAAAGTGGGAGGAACTCGCGGTCCGCGGCGAAGACGTCGAGCACATCTCGCCGATCATCAATCCGACGAACGGCGAAGAGGACGGGATCGTCGTCATCCGGAGGCACGAATTGCCGCGAACCTCTTATTTGCGGGAGTCGCCCTACATCATTCGCTTCAAGGTCGAGCGCCACCTGTTCCGGTTCGTTCCCTTCTTGGTCTCTCAGCCATTCCGTCCGTTTTCAGCCGCCCCGACTCGCTCCAGCAGCTCGCCCTGGTCGCCGCCCGCAAGCTCCGCGAGGGGGTCCAAGTCGAAGAGGTCTTCCGCCTGATGGGGCGCAAAACCCCGCAGATCACGTTCCTGCCCAGCGCCTTCGACGGAATGAAGCCGATCCCCGTCCTCCAGATCCAATGAGCGTCCAGTTGTTTTTCGTTGTTTTCTGCAGCCTTTTCTATAACCCACTCATTCCCTCGCTGTTGTGAACCGACCTCGCTTCGTTCGAATAAACACAGAGAACCAGCGAGCAAGTGCCGTCTTTCGACCGTTGGGCACCCATTCTGCTCTCCAGTGTGATTGCCCGCTCGTTTAACCCACGATTCCTTCCGTCCGTTTCGCATTGAACGGATCGAACGAGCACAACAACCTTCCACTGCAGCGTCGAGGCCGAAAGAAGCACACCGGGTCGTCAGAAAGGCGGAACTCCACAGAAACTCGGGATCCTCCGCTTATCGCGTGGACGCGTAGTCGCGAACGGGGGGATTCCACGAGCACAAGTGGAATCCATCGTCGTGTGCGAAGGAAACCGAACGTTGTCGTCCTCGACGCGAATGCTCGTGTCCACTCGTGCCGATCAGCGGCCCTTTTTTCGGCTGACCATCCCCAGCGTCAACCAGCGATCGAGCACCTAAACGAGTAGCCGGTGAGTACATGAAAGAGAAGGGAAGGTCGAACGAGCGGCTCGTCGAAGGGGAAATCCACCCGCTCGCCGCACCGATCGCTTCCATCCGCAGCGCCCACAAGTTCCGTTTGGCCGGCCGCTTCTCCCGCCTTCTTTTGGTTCACTTTTGCGCCGCCCGCTTGCCGCTGCCTTCCACTCGGCCAGTTTTTCCGCCGCATGAAGGCAAGGAGGAAGTGGATGCGGCGGCCGGAAAGACGCCGACGTTCGCGAGTGCGGCGGCCGACGGAAAGCCAAGCGTCGGGTCTTCGCTCGCTGTTCCGCCGCATTTTCTCATTCTTGCCGCGCCGAGGCGAGTTTGGTGGTCGAGTTTCGTGTTTTCCTGCTCGGCAGAGTTGCGGGTAAATTCTCGAGCACGACGCTGAGATTTTCTTGTCGTTTTCGCGAAGATTGGCCTCATTTATGCGTGTTTCCGCAAGCCTTTGCGAAATGTTGATTTCTTCGCTAATTTCCGCTCCTACAGCGGCCGTGATGGCGCAGAAGGCGCGCATCGTCCAGTTCCCGTCTGCTCAACTGTGTGGGTGTCCGAAATGCTGGAAGAAACCGAAGCTGAAGCCGAAGCCGAAAGACCACCAGCGACAGGACCCCAAGAACCAGATCTTCTACGAGGGGCACAACGTGAGTTTCTTTCTCTTGCACACTCATCCGATTATCCACTTTTCAGCTCACGACCAATTTGGGTTGTTCCGCGGACGGCCGCTACTTCTACGTCTTCACGGCTGATAAGGACCTGCTCGTCGTGGACCTCTCGCGCAACACGCAGAAGTACGTGGTTTCCCTACCCACTCACCGACATCCCGTGCATATTTTCAGACTCCTGAAGCCCGCAAAGATGTGGTCGCCAGACATCGACATCTGCGAATTCGTGGTCGTGAATTCCCACACGCTTCTCGTCGTCCAAATGCGCCCGTACGATGAGCGCGCCCAGCTGTCGCTCGTTCGCCTCCGAAAGAAGGGCCGCGTCTACGAGCGCGTCCTGCTTCATCGTCCGCGTGATCGCGGCACGGGTGGATTCGTTCTCGCGGAGATCAACGGCCGGGAGGTGGACATGAAGCGAGCGGTTCTTCGTGCTTCCGACTGGGGCTCCCGTTTCGTCTTCCTGCGCGTCAACGTCGACGAGGCGCGAGCCGAAGTGGACCACGAGACCGCTCATCCCGCCCGTTTCATCTTCCATTGCGCCCAATTGAGCATGGACGGACGACAACTGCACGCAATCGACAGGTGGGAGCCCGAGATTCTCCACGTCTACTCGCTGGAAGAGCGGAAGTGGACGGACGCGAAATTGGACGACGGCGTGATCATCGCAAAGGTACTTCGTTTTCTTTGATGTATTGTCTGACTCGAATTTCAGAGTGGTACGCCTTCCTGCGGCGTCATGCGGATGATGTACATTCTGAAGTACAAATGGTCCCCTCCCAATTCCCCTCGCTTCCTTTTCCGCTGCAACCTCGAGGCCATGAAGTGGGAGGAAGTTGCGATCGATGTGGAGCCCTTCTTCCACATCTCTCCCATCAGCAGTGCCCCCGACGGAGGAGAGGGAATGCTCGTGATCTCGACGCCCGAGATGTCGCAACACGGTCCGCCGCGAAACCCTCGCTTCAAGATCGAGCGTCTCATGCTTCGGTTTGCTCACTTCCACCTATCCGCTCATTCCTTCTGCTTTCAGCCGCCTCGACTCGCTCAAGCAGCTCGCCTTGCTGGCCTTCCGGAAGAGCCGCGAGGGAGTGACCGGAGAGGAGGGATTCCACGCGCTGATCAACCGGCCGCCGCTCAAGGTCCAGCTGGACGCGTGGGCGCCCGTCCACTTCGAGCAGATGGAGCCCATCCCCGTCCGCCAGCTCCAATGAGTGATGTTGTGTTGTTGTAAAGCGAGTCCAATCGCCAGTTCTTCTGCTCGAATAAACAAGCGGTCTCGATCGCAAATGAGCCGACGGACAGGGTGGAAAAGGTCTGCTGTCACTCTGGTTGCTTCAGTGCGTGCGCCCATCCGCCTGTTTGTGGGCAAGCGTCGTGCGGAACGAAAGGAGCGAGAGAAATGCGCGTACTGCCGAGAGAGCGTTTCCGTCTGTTCGTCTGTTCTGCAGGCCGGCCCGTCAGTTGGGCGACGGACGGAAAAAAGCGAAGGCGGCCCCCCGTCGGCTTCTCTTCGGTTTTCACCGCACAGCGCTCTCCTGACGGGAGTTAAATGATCGACTGGGGTTGCCCATTCTTCCAGCCATCATTCCAGGTTGATTTCCTCATTCCAACCAGGAAGGCCTCGCTTTTCTCCTCTTCGCCCGCCGGTCAGTCCCCTCGCCCGCTCCCCGCTCGGTCCCCACTGCTCACGACGCGACTGGGGGCAAAAGCTTGATTTATTCGTTCTTGTCTCTCTTTATATACTAACACGCAGGCAGGCGGGCGGGGCCCAAAGGAGACCAAAGAGAGGGAGTGCAGAGAGCAGGCAGACAAACGATGAACCCTCTCTTACACCTTCCCCTATTGTAGGACCAATCGCCCTCGATTGCACATGATCAGGCGAATACAGAAAGAACATTCGATTGCAGCGATTACTGGCTGGAGTAAACGATTTGATCTCGCAAAGATCCGGGACGGGGGAAGTTGACCGCTTCGTTCAGCGTATAGACGAGGGCATTCAAATAAGAGCCGCGCGAAATGCGGTTGAGCGAGGGAGATGAGTCTTGCGAGTAGGCGCTGGGAAGGGGAAGGACGGGCTGGCCGGGCTTGTTTCGGATCGAGTAGTGTTCGGGCAGGACGGTGATCAGAATCATCGACGGAAAGCGTTCTTGCGGCGGAAGAGAGCCGAACAGATTCAGTTGGTCGTGAGAGAAGTTGAAAGGCATGTCGTGCGAGACGACTTTTCCGGTCAACAACATGCACTTCGAGGGGCCAATCTGGCGAGCGCTCACATCGGACGTCAAAGCATTTTGCCAAATTAACGTCGGCAACGAATGCAGCTTGAACTGCAGGGCCAAAGCCTGCGCTTGCGGCAATCCGGACGTTTTGTCCAGGTTCTCTTGCAAAGTGCGGGGATTGGGGCTTGCGTTCTGAACGGAAACGAACTCTTGCACCTCCCACAGAGAGCCGATTGGAAAGAAGGAGATGCAAGGAGATGAGCGAGAGCCGAGCTGAATGAACGTGGGGGCAGAGGCTTGGGGATCAGCACGAACAGCGACAGCACTGGGACCTGTGGAGTATTGAACGAAATAGAGAGTGGGCGTCATGGAGTGAGTGATCGATTCATATTTGAGCGTCAAGTAGCGAGGGAGGCAGCGGGAGCCGAAGTGATCCAAGATATGAAGGGACAACGGGGCACACTGCGGATTCGAAACTTTGGTCATGCTGTACGGATTGTAGTCGGCTGGTTGGGCTCGCAGAAAGTCGCCGAACGTGACGCTTGGGGTCGTCGGAGCGGGTGGTTGTTGGGGCACTTGGACGGGCGGCTGTGCGGACGGCTGCTGCTGGGTCGCGTGCTGGAGCTAAACTGCTTGCTGGAGCTGGACTGCTTGCTGGAGCTGGAGCTGCTGTTCCATCCGTTGGAGCTGCTGTTGCATTTGGTAGAGCATGTCGGCGGGCACTTGAAGCGTTGCGGGTGGGGCGGCCGGAGCGTGCGGGAGTTGCGGTTGCTGGAGCGGAGGTTGCAGTTGCGGGTGCGGCGGGTCAGCGGCCGAGTCGGTCGGCGGATCCTCCTCGTCCATTGCGAGCCGATCGAGGCGCTGCAACGAAATAAAATTAGTTCAGTGAACGAGAGCCTCCGCTTGCTCCTCCTTTCCCCTTTTTATCAAAATTTTTTATGCTTGATCTTGCAGCTTGCCCTTCGATCGAAGCGGATATCGATGCTTAGCGGTCGGTGCCGATTGTTCGGTTTGCTTGCGATCATGCCGTTTATCACGGCTAATCGAGTGATCGTACCCTGCTTCTTGCTTTAAACTCTCAATGTCATTCGAGAAATCAAAGTAATCGCTGGAGGAAGACGCGCGCGGCTTGAGAAGAAAGTGGTATCGCTTCACTTGATTCAAATGAACAAGAAGAGGCTCTTTTCGAGGATCTTCCACGCTCACAATCTTCAAATGCGGTACGTCCACTTCGATTACTCGATAGATGCCATCAAAAGACTTGTCTAGCTTGGGCGAGACATTCGGAGATGGACGGAATTTCTTCAGCAAAACCAAATGCCCTTCTTGAATCTTGCTGTTCGACGACTGCCGGTCATAGCGTTCTTTCATGCTCTTTGCATTCACTTGCAATTCATCGGCAGCAGCAGCCCACGCTTGCCGAAGAGTCTTGCAGAGAATTCGCTTGAATTCGGCGGCGTCTGATTCGCCATAAGATACCACTTGCTTGCTGTGCAAAAGCTGATGAATGGGCAGGACGGCATCACGACCAAACACAAGAAAGAACGGAGTTTCAAGAGTCGTGCTGTGCGGCGTGCAGTTGTAAGCGAACGTGACCGCCGGCAGGTAAGAGTCAAACTCCTGCCCGTCTTGCGCGATGTACTTGGCGATCATGTTCTCAAACGTTCCAAAACTGCGCTCGCAAGCACCATTTCCGCTCGAATGATACGGCGTGCAGTAGCGCTTGTGAATGTTGAGAGTCGAGTACAACTCCTGCATGATTCTTGACTTGAAGCTGGACTGATTGTCGGAAGTCAACTCGGTTGGGCAACCGAACTTAAAGAAAACTTCTTGCATCAAAACATTCGCGAGTGTGAGAGAAGTCATGTCAGAAATGGGAGCAGTGATTGCATATTTAGTGAAATGATCAATTATCATGAAGATATACTTGTTTCCTCGAGCAGTGGGCAAGAACGGACCACAAATGTCCATTGCTACCTTTGCCCAAGGCGTGCTCGTGGTAAGAGGAATGAGGGGAATGCGTGCTGATTTGGGAGGGCGTGCACGTTCTTGGCACTGCTTGCAGCACTTGATGCGTTCCGAAAAATAATTTAGTTTCCCATTCCAGAGGTAATTGCTTGTTCGCTGCATCGCTTTGTGCACGGACGTGTGTCCTCCACCAAAAAGGGAGTCGTGGACGCTGCGAAAGATGTGCGGGCGGAGGCTTGCGGGAACAAAGAAAACATCCGGCCCGTGCTCTTTGGAACACACAATTCCATCCGAATTGAGCATCGATCGTTCCAAATACCACTGACCTTCTTTGTCAAGTTCGGTTGCCTTCTTGCGACCCAAAAGAACGTCTTTTACTTGAGCAAAAGTGGGGTCTAACGCTTGTGCTTCTTTCAAGGGCAGGGGGGCTTCTTGCCGAACGAGAGACATGCATTCTGGAAACTTAATGACGTCTTCAATCAACTCGACGTCCTGGCTTGCTTGAATAGCCGATTCGTAGTCTTTGCGAGAGAGTGCATCGGCAATCTTGTTGTCGATTCCTTTCACGTGACTCAAATCGATGTCGTAAGCTTGCAGAATGATCAACCAACGATGCAGGTGCGTGCTCGTTTGCGACTTTTTAAGGAGAAAGATGAGCGGCTTGTGGTCAGAGTGGATGAAAATACGCGAGAAAATAACGTAAGGCTTGAAATACTCAAGAGCCAACACAATGGCCGCCAATTCTTGCTGAATTGCGGGCCAGCGGCGTTCGGTATCGCTAAACGTCTTGCTGAAGTAGCCGATCACAAGCGGCGGTTCCTTGAGCGAACCCTCGCGCTCTTGCGTCAACACGGCGCCTACGGCAATGCGACTTGCATCGGTGGTGATGTGAAAGCTTTGCTGATAGTTGGGATACGCAAGGATGGGCTTGGAGATGAGAGCTTGCTTCAACGCTTGAAATGCGTCGTCTTGCTCTTGCTTCCACTCGAATTGAACGTCCTTTCGGGACAATCGATTGAGAGGTTCTGCAGTGCGGGCATAATTCGGAATAAACTTGCGAAAGTAAGAAGTCATTCCCAGAAATCGCTTGACGCCTTCAAGATTGGTGGGCGGCTTGTAATTTCGGATAGGCTCCAAATTGTCCTCATCCGGCGAGTACCCACGTTCAGAAACCCAATGGCCAAGGAATTTGAGCTCCTTGTAGCCAAGCAGAGTCTTTTTGAGCGAGATTTTCATGCCAAATTGCTTCAAACGAGTGAAAAGCATGCGGAGGTGGCCGAGATGCTCATCGAAATCATCAGACTTGCTGAAGATGAGCACATCGTCGACGTACACCAAAATAAAATCCTCAAATCCTTGTAGAACTTTGGTCATTGCTCGCATAAACAAAGCTGTGGAGTTTCGCGTGCCGAAGGGGACGCGTAGACACTTGTAAGTCTTGTCTTCAGTAATAATTCCCACTTTCCGAGCGGACTCCTCGCTCAAGGGAATAGAGAGGAAGCCGGAAGTGAAATCAATGCTTGAAACCCATTTGACGCCACTGAGTTTTTCAATCAGGGCTTCAATTCGAGGAACTGGGTAGTAGTCGGGAATGATCGCTTGATTCAGCTTGCGATAGTCAATGCATGGTCGAATGCTACCGTCTTTCTTCTCGACGATCACAATGCCGGAGACGAATTCCGTTTCGGCTTCTTGCAAGATTCCGCACTTCACGAGCGTCTCGATGTACTCTTTTAAACGCTCGCGGTACTTAAAAGGAATGCGACGGGGCTTCGTGTAAATCGGTGTGTCGCTTTTGGTGCGGATTTCTTGCGGTTCAATCTTGCAAAGACCAATGTCAAGAGCGTGCTTGGAGAAAATGCAATCGAATTCTTCTACCAATGCTTGCAGTTGCACTCGCTGCTGCTCGTTAAGGGCAGGCGACTTGAATTGGACTCGAAACTTGACATCGGGAGCGGGGCTTGCAGTGGAAACCCGATGAGGAGAGGATCCTTCGGTGAGAAGAGTGGACGAGATTTCTTCATGCATGTGATTTACTTGCAGCAGATCGTCTGCGACGTCTTCTGCTGTGCCAATATTCATGCAAGGGTAAAGTTCAACAGAGAGCGGAGTGGGGTTTGTGATGTAAACAAATGACATGTCTTGATCGAGAAGAGCGGGGGATGAGTGAAGATTGTGCTTTTCCCACAGCCGGGAGCTAATTTCGGACATGAAAAGAACACAATTGGAGTCGACTGGATGATCCCACGTGCAGGCGACTTTTGTCGAGGTGTAGGGCAAAAGATGCGTAAGTTTTCGTACTTGCAATTGGCGGGATTGCCGGCGAGAAAGGAACGGAACTTTAGCGCCTTGCAAAGCGATCATTTCTTGCTTGTAATCAATGGAAACGGGAGAGAAAAGCTGGAGAACATCATTTCCGATGAGAAGCGTGTAGTCGAGCGACTCAAAGATGTAATCCCCCGTAAAGTGCAAAGGACCTCGTTTCGTGCAATCACCAAACGAGTACGTGGTCTCGATTGTCCCTTCCATCTGGAAGGTTGCTTGCGTGATTCCTTTGGCTGTGGCTTGAAGCGGATGAAAGAGATGTCCTTTGAACATCTGCTTGCACTTGATCGGCATGATCGTTGTATTGGAGCCCGTGTCAATAAGAGCGGAAACAGCTTGCTCATTGATCAACACTTGCACTCGAATTGTGACCAAATTGGAATTACTGTTGCAGGACAGAATCCGGCAGGACGAAAGGTCGACTTTGAGGCTTGTCGGAGGGAGTGGGAAGGACGGCGGCGGCGTGCGGTTGCTGCTGGACGGCGGCTTGAGCATTCGTTTGTTGCAGAAACGTCCGAAAAAACTGCAGCAATCGCTCGACATGCGGCCGAACGTTCACGACAATCTGCGCTTTCACTTGCGACCAAAGAAGCTTGAGGAAAACGAGAGCGGACATGCAGGTCACGAACCATTCGCGGAAGCTCAAGGACGGAAACGAAAACGGAAAGAGCGAGACCGAGAACAAGTGATTTCCGGTCGGCTCTTCGTTTTGGGGGAGCGCGGACTTTCCGTCAAGCACGTGCCGCTTGTGCAGCTCTTGCTGAATGTCGTTTGGGAGAAGCAGAAACGAGACATTCGTGTCGTGCATCGAAAAGCTGTGCGCATGAGTGGCGTGCAAGTGCCGGAAGTACTCGAAGTCCGAGGAGTTGAAGAAGGGGGAGATCGCGAACGGCTTGATCGCGACCTTTTCCCAGCTCGTGGTATTTCCGTCTTGTTTCCGCTGCCAGATTTTCGACTGCAGGTCAACAAACTGCGGCATGCGGGCTTGATTCGCTTGTTCCGTGTGAATGATCCCCGTGTGGATGTTCATGAAGGCTTCGATCCAAATGCCGTTGATCCGAGCGCTCACCGGAACGGAGTGCTCGAATTCCAGGGGCATTTGGCCACTCAGACGAACCTCGCTGAAAAGCGAACATGAACGGGTGTAAAAGAGATTGCTGTTCACACTGAAGGCTTCAATCTCTTGCACACCCAAAATCATGCGGGCGGTGAGAGTGGGGTTCTCGAGCATGAACGTGCGGAGCAGAGAGTGAACCCAATTGATGTTCGTGCAGAGAGTGTCGAACGTGTGCTGGATCGCGTCTACTTCCTTCAGGCTTCCGGCCATGAGTTGAGCAGCCAACTGATCGGAGTACACATTCGCGACATCTCGCTTGGACTTGCCGGTCATGTTTTGAATGCGAACGAAGGAGGACCACTGATCGAACGGGACGGCGATCTCTTGTTCAGAGAGCACGAACGTCCGCTGCTTGTCAATCACGAGAGGGGGCGCGGGGGAGAACGAGAGAGCGATCAGCTTGTCATCCGAAATCCACACGTTTCCCATCTGCTTGCCGGAAATGGACCGCCACGAGCGAAGGAGATCGAATTGCTGGCTTGCGCGATCCCAAATCAACGCCTTCCCTTCCAGAGTGTTGCACTCGCCGGCTTGCACAAGACAGCCTTTCGTTTCGTCTTGCAACGAGACGACTTCTGACGAGTTGTACAAGTGCAGCTGTTGGGTCGTGTACACTTGGCAGTTGATCACTTCCACGTGCACCCAATGGAAGCTGTGGATGATCATCGTGGGAGCGGAGAGATCGAGAGAGCGATTGGTTTGCAGAATGCCGTTGATCAACGAGAGCGCGTACATGATATTCCCGATCTTGCAGGTCTGCTCCTGCAGCATCCGGCGGCATTCTTGCGTCGAAACAAACAGCTCGTCGGTTTGCGGCTGCGACTAGTCAGTGACACCAACGAAATTCGTGTACTTGCGGAGAGAAGTTTGGTACATGCGGCAGGTTTTGGCTTTGATCTTCGCGGGCATCACATTCTTCACATGCAGATCGAAAGAAAAGTTGTGGCTGTTCTGTCCGATGCCCTGCAATTGCGGGCAGAGCGGAGCGTCTTGCATTTGGAACCAAATCGGACTCGACTTCTCACTGCAGATCATGGGCTGGACGGCTTGCGAGATGGGGAGGCAGGAAGCGAGCGAGAAGAGCATGACGAGAGTGATTACGTAGGGCGTGAGCTTGCTGCTGATGGACGGGGCGGTCGACATCTCCGCGGTCTTGGCGACCCGATCGGAGGTCGACTTCTGCAGCAGAGCTCGCAATTCGGCGATCTCTTCCTGCTGTTTCTTGATTTGCACATCGCGATCTTGCAACTGATCGAGATGGCGCTTGTCTTGGCTTTCGGCCGCGTTGACACGAGAGGAGTAGGGAGTGGGGGAACGCTTGCTGTGGTAGCGGCTGGAGGAGGGTCGGCTGTCGTCATCGTAATGCACTCGGCGCCCGTCACGCGAGGAGTCACGATAACGAGAGTACGAGTTGCGGGAGGACGAGCGGTCGCGGTAGTACGGGCTGCGATCCGACCGCCGGTCGTCACGCGAGTACCGGGAATCGCCATTCGACTTTGTCCCACTGATCGTACCGACTCGAACGACCGAAATTGCGCGACCACTTTCCGTTCTCTCGACTGTGAGAGCGGTAGGAGGAGCGGCCGTCGGTCTGCTTGCGGAAATCTTGCTTGGGGTAATCGGAGCTGCGGCGGTAGTCACTCTTGTCGAAGCTTTTGGAGCGATCACGATAAGAGCGGCTGCCGTTTTGCGGCTGGTCAGAAGACGAGAGATTGACGGCTTTGAAATCTTGCATGAGGGCATCGAACGAAGTAGAAGATGGTTTGGCGCTGTTTCGCCAGCTGCACAGCTGCATGAAAGACTCCACTTCGGTAGCGGCGGCTTCCGCTTCTTGCAGAGTCTTGCAGTTCTTGCCACGAATGTGCAGGCTGATGAAGGGGAGCGTTTTGTTTCGGAAAGCTTCGAAAGTGATTTGCTTGAGGTTTTCTATGCTCTCATTCAAATGAGCGCGTCGAACGGCTTGCTGGAGGCGGTGCAGGAACGCGGCGACCGATTCGCCTTGATTTTGGAAGCAAAGAGTGAGTTTCTCCCGAGCGAGTTCTTGATGGAACTCATTCTGGAAGTGATTCTTGAGGGCTTGCAGTGCGTGCTCGAGAGTGTCCGTTTGGTTCGGGGCGAGCGTGTCGAAGTGTTGGCGGGCAGCTCCTTCCAAGAACACCTTGAGCCGATTGATCTTTTCGGGCTCATCTTTTGGGTTGCTGCAGGCCAACAGGTCGGAGAAACGCTTGGACCAATCCACGAACAAGACGTCACTGTCGGGATTGCCGGAGAACGGACGCAGCTGAGCGGAGAACTCTTTGGAGAGCGAGAACATGCGGACAGTGCGCTGCTCCTCCGTTTCTTCGGGGGGCTGCGCGGCGGACGGGTGAGTGAAGGAGGACTCGACGTGGCCGATGCGCGTGTTCAACTCATTCACTTTCTGCTCCAACTGTGTGAAGCGGTTGCCCACTTGCTCCGTGAAAACCGCACAGTTGGCCTCCAGCTGCGCGTGTTCGCGGAGCTGATGGCGAAGGGCGCGCAGACAGGCTTGCTCGCTGGCTTGGCACTTGCGCATGTGCTCGCGATGGGGGCCGGCTTGGCGGCCTTCCACATCGGCGGACGAAAAGGCGGCGTGCAAATCGGGTGCGTTGGGTGGGAGATCTCCCCCTCCATCGGGAAGAGACATGCTTGCAAAAGAAGAGAAACGAGACCCAAAAGGAGAACCCGCCCAAGGCTGTTCAGACTTTTGGGTCGACAGCAATCAACAAGACAGTAACCAACCTCAAGCACTGGAGCGTTGGGAAGCGGTCAGGAGCGATCAGGGAGCGAGACGACGGTGGTCGGCGTGTTCGGCCGGTCGGTCGGGATGCGAATGAGAGGATCGCGGACGTCGCCGATCGGCGCATCGACGGCCAGGTGTCCGCCCCTTTGTCTCTCTTTTCGCGAGCCGACCGTCGGGCATCCCGGATTTTCTCGCTTGCCCGTTCGTTCCTCGCGTCGCGGCCGGCGCCGCGCGCTTTTTGTTCGGCGGCGACGAACGAAATCCGGACGAGAAAATCGGGGCCGTTCGGCTACGTGCTTGCCGCTTGCGGTGGACGCGGCGAGACGAGTGAATCATCGCGCCACTCGCTCGCTCGTCGCAAAGAGCGACGGCTCAAAGACCACGAATGACGAACCAAGCGGTCGTCTGCTCATCAACGAGACGTGCACAAAGACGAGAAGGGTCTCCGCTTCGAAGAAATAAAAGTTTGCTTGCAACTTGCATTCCCGCACGAGCACTCGAAACAAAACACTCCTCACCTGCAGAGCGTTCGCTTCTTGGCACAACTCCTTGCGAATCCGTTGGAGAATGCGGCCCAAGTGATTGCGCCCTCGCCACTTCTTCGGCTGGTGGACGCGCGGGTCGGTTCTCGAGAGACCGACGCCCCAGAAGCGGTCGTGCGGATTCGCTTCAACCAGGCGGCTTCGGTGCGTGTTCAGAAGCTGACGACGGAGGTGCGAATTCTGCTCGAATTTTGCTCGGCAAATTTCGTACATCACTTGCAATTGTTTCTTCGACCATTCGGAAGTGTTCGGAATGAGCTTGCCCTTTCCTTTCATCACTTTCGGATCGGTCATCGTCATGATCTCTTGCTGGACATCATGCTCTTGTGCGGCTTCTGCCTTGTAGAAGAAGTACGCTTGTTCGGTGCAATTGAAAATTCGGTTCTGATACGAGAAGCTTGCGGGGTGATGATTACTCAAAAAAAACTGGCAACCAAAGAAAGGAAGAATTCGCCCGTCAGTCATCGCTGAAAGCAGATGGTGAGCAGAGAGCGATTCGGCGTCTTGCGGAGAAAAGAGCGTCACCTCCCACGGGATCTGTGCGCGCACGGCTTGCAAGTGAACAAAAGGAATCACGAACAAACCGCTTTGCGTACTCGAAGCGCGCCGACAAGACACGATCACGCACGAGTCCTCCCGTGGGAGTGTGGGGCACAAACAAATGAGGACAGGGGCAGTTGGACCCTTTTAAGCTGCCCGGATCGAGTGGGGTCTCACTCGCTGCTACCAGTTAAATGATCGACTGGGGTTGCCCATTCTTCCAGCCATCATTCCAGGTTGATTTCCTCATTCCAACCAGGAAGGCCTCGCTTTTCTCCTCTTCGCCCGCCGGTCAGTCCCCTCGCCCGCTCCCCGCTCGGTCCCCACTGCTCACGACGCGACTGGGGGCAAAAGCTTGATTTATTCGTTCTTGTCTCTCTTTATATACTAACACGCAGGCAGGCGGGCGGGGCCCAAAGGAGACCAAAGAGAGGGAGTGCAGAGAGCAGGCAGACAAACGATGAACCCTCTCTTACACGGGCACCGTCCGGGTCGAGAGAGAAGATCGACCACGTCATTAGACGAACGTCGATCACGCTGTTGAGGACGCCACGGACGCCCCGCCAGAGACAGGGTTGGAATGACGCCTGCGAGAGGAACACCCGCCTATTCATCGCGTCAGCGGGAAGCCCGAATTTTTGGTCGCGACCGGGTCTTCCGGTCGCTCATCAACTGACGGCGTGCTCGGCGGCCGGCAGCACAAACCGCCGCCCTTTCGCTGGAGTAGTTCTGCTTTGTTGTCTTCCGTGTGGGAAAAGAGCGAAGGGAAAGACGGGCGCCCGGAAGGACGAGGAGTGCTCGAAGGCCACTCACCACTCGGCCGCCCGCCTCGCCACTCGTCATCAACGGCAGAGTGGGTGGTTAGGCGGCACACGATCGATCGAAAGAAGCCGCTCGTCGGTTAGTCATCCGAACCTGACGTCCGCTCCGCGCCGCTGCGGTGAACCCCTGTCTTTGCAAGCCAGAGATAAGTCAAACGAATATTTGGTGATGCGCGGCGGGCGTTGGGGCCGATTGACGGCAAGATGGCGATGATTGTGCCCGCTTTTCGACGCCCCGCTCCTGCCGCTCGTTCTTCCCATTCGGGCAAAATGGCGGTCGCGCAGATGCGAAACGAGGTGCGCGCGCGTTGTTTTTCCCGCGCGGGGTCCACGCGATCAGTTCGCAAGTCACTCGCCGAACGCCCTGCCCGCTCGTTCGGCCCGTCCGGCCGCTCGAGTGCGTCCGCAAGTTCCAACCGGCAGCAGGACTCCGCATTCCGTTTCAGCTGATCGGTGCGGGACATTTCGCATGACCTTTCTGTCGACCATCTGGCCAGCCATGCCTCTCGTCTATCTGCTTTGCGTCGCCGACTTGACGACCGAGACGGTGGTTGACTGGACGTAGAGGTGAATGGAGACTCGGCCCTCCATCAACCCAACACTCGGTTTATCTTCCGCAAAACCTTCGGTTCTCCAGTTCGATGGCCGCCGGCTTTTTCCGTGCTTCCCATTCGCCCGTCTTGCTCGGCCGACGACCACCGACGCACGCTCGCCGTCACGTCACCCGCGTGCCCCGATAAAAAAAAATTCGGTCGCTCGCCGCTCTCGCGCTTTCGTCGCGGACGCGCGGGCAGACAGAAAGCGGTCGTCATTTCGTTCGCCGTCGTGTCCGCGTGCCGTCTCAACGCATTTCGTTCCGCTTTTCCGTCTTTCTTGCGGGGTTATTCGTCGCATTTCTGGAGTGTTTTCTTGTTTGTTGACAACCAAAACCGGTCTCGGATACCCCTTGATATTCGAAACAAGATCTTATCGTCGTTTTGCGAATTTGAGCGAGATTTACGCGGAATTCCGACTTTCCACCAGATTCCTCTCTTTTCAGCAGACATGACGCAAAGATTGGCGATCGTCCAGCTTTTGTCCTCCCAAATGTGCGGATGCAAAGCGTGCTGGAAGCAAGGGAACCGCTGCTTCAAAATCACGAACGGCAGGACCTCAACAATGCCGCCGCCATCTACGAAGGGTACGAAGTAAGCTTTTTTACTCGATTTCTGTCTATTTCTATTTGCTTTTAGTGCTCGCAAATGGCGTGCTCGGCGGACGGTCGCTACATGTACGCCTTCTCGTTCGCAAAGGAGTTGCTCGTCGTGGATCTCGTCCAGAACACGCGCAAGTACGTGCTTCAACGACGTGTTGCCCTCGATCACGGCCGTGGATTTCAGGATTCTGCAGCCGCAAGAGAAGTGGCATCCGCGCGAGAGCATCGGCGAATTCGTGGTCTTGGATCACACGACTCTTTTCGTGCGCGCGTCCGCCCGCGATGGGGCTGGACTGCACCTGATTCGTTTCCGAAACACCGACGAGGTCTACGAGCGTGTTCTTCTCCATCGCACAGAGTTCAGTTCGCCGTCGTTCGCGCTTACGGAGATCAGCGGGCAGGACCTGCACGTGAAGCCAACAGTCCTCGGATACCGCGGAAACGCGCCGCTCCTCTTTTTTCGCGTCAACATCGACGAGGCGCGAACGGTCGTCGGCCACGAGACGCAGTGTCCTCGTGAGCGGTTCGTGAGCGACTTCTCCGCCCAAATGAGCCCAAGCGGACGCGAATTGTACGCAATCAGCGACCATCATCGCAAGATTCTTCTCGTCTACTCGCTGGAGCACCGCACTTGGACGACGGAGACGCTCGACATCGACGTGTCGGGCGGAATTGTAATTGATTTAATCTGATTTCGTTAACATTTTCCTGTTTTTAGCTGCCCTTTCCGGACGGGTTTTGCTACGGCCAAGCGATGTACATCCACGGCTACAAACGAAACGGCTCCCGCTTGATTTCGTCCCTCTTCCGTTGCGAACTTGAGTCCAAGTCGTGGAAGGAGACCCCAATCGAGCGGCAAGATGTTCACTACATCTCTTGGATTGTCAATCCGGACGACGGAGGAGAGGACGGCGTCGTTGTGATCAGAAAGTTCCGAATCTCTCCGTTCGACAGCCGGCCGCCCACCACTCGCTTTCGTATCGAGCGTCACATGTTCCGGTTCGTTCACACCCCCACCCGCCCGATCATTTCTTCTGCTTTCAGCCGTCCGGACTCGTTCCAACAGCTCGCTTTTGTTGCCGTCCGGAAGCTTCGCGAAGGCGTTCTGGCGAGACGATCGTCGAAGAGGTGACCGGCAGCCCCCCGCAGTTCACGTACCTGCCGGGCGTGTTCAAAGAAGGAATGAAGCCCATCCCCGCAGTCGGATCTGATTAGCTGCAGTCGTTCGTTGCTCACGAGCTCGCAGCTGTTGTGGATTGAACGCATTTAATCTATTGTTTGAATAAACACGAGTGACGTGTCGCCTCTTTCCCGTCGCCGGGCGTTCGGCTCACAATTCCTTCCGTCCGTCAACGAACCTCCCCGTTTTGCTCGATCTCGGATCGATTGAACGAGTAAAGCAGACTTTATTGCAACAACGGAGCCAAACCGATGGAGTTCGTTGCGTAGTCGAAAGAAACGCAGTGAGTCTTGAGAAAGCCGTAGCCCCCACACAAATTGCGGCTCGTTCGTGTACCTCGTCGCCCAGAAATCTCGCAGGCGGGCCATTTTGAGGTAGCAGACGCCCGCGTCGCCGAAAGCGGACATCAGCGCGTCTTGTGGGAACTGGAAAAATTGGTCGTCGATGCGAAGCGTGAGGTCGATGTGGGCCGAGCAGTTGATTGAGTAGCTCCTTCCGACCGGGGCGATCACTCCCGCCTCTTCCCAGCAATCGAGCACTCGGTCGGGCACGTACAGCAGGGGGAAGATGTCGTAGTCGGTGAGGATTTGCACCTGCAAGCAGGATAAAAGGAAGGACGAATGCAGGACTGACCAATGCGTTGTCGAAGCGGAAGGGAGTCGATGTGCCTTCCAACCCAAAAGCGGCGATTTCGACGGCGTCCACTCGCACGGCCTACGCGCTCCGTTTGGCCGGTCGGCGGATCCACCGGCCGCAGTGCTCTTCGGACTCGCCGCCGATCAGCAGCTTCCCGCGCGGATCGTCGTGCTGGACGACCGCAACGATGGGGGCGGGGATCAACCGCTGCTCGAAGGCCTGCACGACGAATTGCCCGGCGGCTGGTCGAAAACTGTTCCACGTACCGTTCGTCCAACTCCCAGCCGAGCACGAGGCCGCTCCGTCGATCCGCAAGCCATCGGTCTCTTCTTCTGTAAAGATGTCCTTTAAGAGCACCAAGCGATCGGAGATCCGTTGGCCGCACATTGGCGGGTAGCCTCCGAGGCGGCCCTTCCACTCGTTTTTCGTCTGTTCGACAGTCGAGGAGTTGGCAGCCGAGTAGTAGGGATTCGTCGTGTGTTCTGTCATTTTCTTCGCGAACCCCATGCACCACTCGGAGAGGTGAACTGGCAGTCGAACGAGCAGAACGTCGAGTCGAAGCCGTCCGCCGCGCACATTCGTGAGCAACCGAGGCGCGGCTGTCCGCAGTTCGAGTCCACGAGCAGGACGTCTGAGAACAGAGTGGAGAGCGCAACGAACTGCTTTTGAGGCGGCTCCCCGACGTGACGGAGGACGGCTGAAGAGGGTGCAAGTAATGATTGGACGGAAGAAGCTGCTCACAGTTCTCGAAGATTGTGACGTTGTACACTCGGGGTTCTTGTGCCAACAAAAACAAAAACAAGCTGGAGAGAATCAGCAAGAACGCGTGCATCATGAAGCAAGAACGGAATCGACTAAAATTTGCTGGAAAGAAGCGTGCCGCAAGAGATTAGACCAAAGAATCGCACACGTCGGTCTTGATAAGCCGCTTCTTCCTCACGCGGGACTTTGAAATCGCTGATAAACTGTCAACTCTTCGCTTGTATTTTGACCCCTTTTTGCGCGCAATGTTTAGTGCACGTTCTCTTTGTGTTAAGAACGCTTTTTTGAACTCAAGTAATCAATCATCTAATTTTCCTTGCTGCAGTGAATGAGTGAAAGCGGAGACAGCAACGAGCAGTAGAGGCGGCAGAAGACGGTTGTACGGCTTCTCTATCATTCAGCCGTGGAATCTGCGTGCAGTCCAGTCTTGCGGAGAACAGCGCCGTCGTGTCGGGATTCCAGCGAGAGGTTGGCAGAACGCGACCACTCGCACGGACGAGCGGTCTGATTGCTCGAAATGTGCCCGTAAGGCGCTTTACCGGCCCGGCTGATCACACCTTTGCTCCATCGGGCAGACACACGTTTTTTCGACTCGAGAGCGGTTTTGTTCCGATTCCTTTAAAGAATGCAGGTCGTTGTATTGAGCGTGTTTTACTTCATTCTACCGCCCTTTGTGTTCTCCGAGCAGCCATCGATCTACAACATTACAATTTATGCCGGGTGTAAGTGGATTGTTCGCGTTAAGATCACTCGCTCGGCTTTTAGACGTTTATATGCACGCAGGCACGCCGCCGCAAACGATAATCGCAACGATCACCACTTTGTTTTCGGAGGTGTTGCTCGGGGATTCTCGTTGCGGGATTCCGCGTTCGGACTGCCCGCAGATGTGCCGGGCGAAGGGCCTCGTTGCTGCCTTCTGCCCGTTCGACTGCCAATTCACTTCCGCTGCCACCACGTGGGCTGTCTGGTGCAGCGACTACGAGACGCACACCTTCTTCCAAGAGAATATTTTTGCCCTTTCCAATTCGTCCACTGCTGAGGAGAGCCGCTGCGAATGGCGCGGGCAAACAGCGGGCTACACGCCGATGCGTGGCCAATGGATCGCAGACGAGCTTACACTCTTGGAATCCGCCCATCCGAGGGACGAGGAAAGCAATTTGCGAGTTGTTGCAGCGGACTTTGTGCTCGGCTGGGTGTTGGACGAACGGTAATTCGCGAGAAGCGCCCCATCGACCGCCTTGAGTTGCAGAGTGGTCGGCGATGAAGCAGGAGTCGTGGGATTGGCGCCAGGCACGAAGAACGTCGTTGTGCAGGCCTTCAACCGGGGATCGGTGCCCGCTCCGATCGTCAGCATCGTTCAGTTCGACGATTTCGTTGGGACGTTGTTCGTCGGGGAGGAGTCGAGCGAAGACTGCGGCCCGTGGATCCACCGGCCGGCCGAACGGAACGCGTGGGCTTTTCGAATGGACGCCATCACGGTCGATTTGCGCGCCCCGAACAATCAAACGAGCGATTTTCGTTTCGAGAACCCACTGGTTGGAACTTCCGCTGCTTTTTTCCACTCGCTTCTTTAGGTGCAACTCCTCACCGACGACGCTCCTTTTCTGTTCGTCCCCGACCGCTTGTTCGACCGGTGGACGGAGGGCAGGGTGATCACGTACAACGTCCACAAGCATTGGTACGAAATCGACTGTTCTGCACAAGTGGAACTGAAGTTTCGTCTCGGCGACTACGAGTTCCGATTTCCGTCCACTTTCGTGACGTCAACGGACGGAGGAGTCACGTGTTTCCTTCAGCTGTTCCCCGTCCGCGACTACTCGCCCACGCGCTACGAAGACGACCCGCAATTTCTGTGGAGCTTTCCGTTCATTTTCACTCACTGCATTTCGTTCAACTACGCGACCAGTTTGGTTGGGGTAGCCCCAATGTTGTTGTGATCGAATGAACTCGGTTTGTAGAGGACGCAAGAAGCGGTCATTAGCTTGAACAATCGCGGGCTCTTCGGAGCAGTCCAACTAATGACCACAAAAGAGGCAGCAACTCATCACCCGCTCGATCCTCAGATTTTCTTCGACACCCGCATTACCTCCTCTTGTCCAAGGCTTTCTCGGCTGCCGCAGACACCCGACCGATTTCCCGCTTCTCGCTCCTGGTAAGTGGCGAGCTACCCGAAGGCAAGCTCAACAATCGGCCTTTTGCTTGAGTGGTGAGTTGTGCCCACTGGCCGTCCGTGCGCGAGAAGGGCGGAGTGGAGAGCAAACGGCCGACCGAGTTCATCCGCCTCAAAACGCTTGCTTTTTGGAGCTTGCGGAAAGACGAGTCGTGTTTGAGCAGTCCTTTTGGCGGCACCGAACATCGAGTGGCCGGGGACCTGCGGGCCGTTCTTCGAAACAAACCGCCGTCCTCCGACTGACCGCCTCCGTGCCCAACAACTGCTTTCGGAGGACAAAAATTCGTTGAACACGCGGTTGCCAGTCGTTGGACATGAAGCAAAACCACATGCTTTACTGCAATCAACTTGCAGTCTTTGAGCACGCAAGCGATTCCCGTCCTCCTTTTCGGCTTGAAGCAACGGCCGTCTTCTCCACGAAACGAAGCGCAAGTGTGAGTCCAGCTAATGCGTGCGGCAAGGATGAATCGTGGTTAAGCTCCTTGAGCAGACAAAAACGCGTTTTATCAGTCGCTGAAGCACGCCGCAAATCAAAACTGAAACGGGAACGTTTGTTCGGTCGTCTTCTACATTGCTTCGTTCGTTGGATTCCCATTCTCAGGCGCAAAGCTGCGCGCAGAACAGTCCTGGAATTTTGGTAGTCTCTCTGAAGGGTGAGCGCAACGATCCCTGCGCTTTGTAGTGAGCGGTGGCTTGCAGACTTCCGGTTGTCCGTGGGAGAGCCGCCGCAAGTGATGTCGGTCGGATTTCGACCGTCTACTCGGCGACGTTCGTCGTGGATTCTCGTTGTGGACGGCCTCGTCCCGACTGTCCTCGCTACTGCTCGATCAAACTCTTCGACTCGTCGTTTTATTCGCTGGACTGCGCGTTCGGAGAGAGTGCCGCCTTCTGGACACAAACCTGCCAGCTCGCCAGTCACTACCAACACTCGTGAGCCCGCGGAAGGAGTGGCGAGGACACCGAGCGGACATTTTCGAAACGCGGGGCCAACTCGTAACAGATCTTGTGCGAAAAGAACTCGTGCGATCCAATCACGAATGCTGGCGCTGGGATCGGTGGTGTTCGTGGACGAATGGCAGTGGGATCTTGTGCAAGCGAACAAACGGAAACTCGAACAAAGCAACGCTTTCAGCGATGCCCCCGAACCGTCCGGATTCCTCGGCCTGGCGCCCGGACCGCTCGGTCTCGTGCGGCAGGCAATCGACCAACACTCGCTGGCCGCAAGACGAGGGTCAGATGACCTTCGGCGGTCTCTCGTCCGACTGCACCGACTGGCGGCCGTTCAGTTCACTCGCAACGACCAGTGGGCTTTCCGCGCTGAACGCATCGAGATTTCCGGGTTTGTTTACACAAATGAACACTAGAGCGGTCTTTGATTTCTCTGTTTAGATCCTAATATTCTTTGACGACTTCTACTTAGGGTGCCCGATGGAGTCGTCAGCCGAACGCTCGCAAACGGAGGTGGTCGTCTTTTTGTTGCTTCATTGCCCGCGGGTGGGTGATTGCAGCCGCAAGACGACACGCCGTTCATGACCGAGGGCGACCAACCTCTGGATTCACGGGCTGGCCTTGTCAGACGATGAAGCGGCCGTCTGTCCCGTTTTGCTGCACTCGTCAGACGACTTTCCCGCGCGGAGGTTCACAGACATGCCGCAGTTTCAGTTCGGCGCTTCCGCCTTTGAATCGCTGTGCATTGCTTTCGACCATTCGACTAATGCCACAACGTTGGGCACGTTCGTGGACGAATGAAGCAGCTAGGAATGAAATCAATCGTCTGTTTTGTCGAGTGCTTTCTGTCTGGTGCCTCGACGCGCCTATAAGTCCATTTGGTTGGCCAGTCGTCCGGCAGAAAGCAACGGCGGAGGAGCGGCCGATGCGGGCGTTCACTTCGACGGCCACTCGTCGTTCGAGTGCCGCCCGTCAGCTCGAAGTGAGCACCCGGCTGGCGGACGGAGAAGAGCGGCGGAAGGGCGAGCGGCACGACCGACCGCGTGGCCGAGCGGATTTTGCGGCGGAAGTCCGCCCGCTTGCCCACCAGATCGGGGCCGGCCGGCGAGAAGACTGCTCAAAAAGGGGATTCTGATTTTTTTACCTTGCGAGTAAAATGAGCGACACGGAACTTGATGAAACAAGAACAACAAGCAAAACGAATGAGTAATCTCCGATTTG